>OZ025277.1:11626407-12271281 GCA_964019165.1 Mastigias papua
ATATGGGACAACTAAATGAATAACGAAGTAAAAATTGCTCTGACATGCATGCTATTTGATATAGACTTCTGTGAGGTGATGAAGCAACAGAAAATAACAACTCTGGTTTTACTTTGACAGCCAGATAATACAGTGAACACTGGTGAACACATAATGTGTACACCTGAGACTTAATGCACACACTTGCACATCTGATCTTTCACTCATGTACTCTCAAGATCTTGTCAGAAAAGCCCATACTCTATTGTCTGGGGAGCAGACAGGTTAAAGTATAGGTATTTTGTACACAATTTGAAGTATCAATGACCATGGCAGCCAAGTGATTATTTGAACATTCATTACTTTGAGGCCACAGTGCAAATTTTGGCAAGTGCACACTTGGGATTTTTGTCTCAAATGATACTGCACACCCATAAATGGGCATGACATGATTTTGAAAGGTGATAGGAAATGATTTAATTGTTTTGATTTTGATATTTTATTTTGAATATTGTCTATAATATATCAGCCATCCTATTAACAATAATAAAGTACAAATTGCTCTGACATGTTGTTTGATGCAGATTTTTTCAAGGTGAGAGAAAAACAGAAAATAACTATACTGGTTTTACCTGAGACCTAGTGCACACTTGCTCACCTGATGTTTGCTCTTGCACACTCAAGATCTTATCAAAAGGTCTTACTTTGCAGTCTGACTTTCAGGGGTTGTTTTTACTTATCTGGATGAGTGGAAATAGATAGCATGTTGTGATATAGCTTAAATATGTCATTGTCTACCCATGAATATCATTTGCAATGCTTTACTTTCTATTTTGAATCAAGGGGTTCAAGAACTGATTTTTTGGAAAATGTTATTTCTAGGCTGACTAGGAGAAAATCCTTAAGATGACTTAAAATGACTCCACTTGTTTTAGTGTATTTCAGTCCTTGTTAATATTATCCATGTTAATTCTACTTTTATATTAAAAAAGTTCAGGGTTATTGTTGCTATATGGAGTAATGTTATATTTCTTGATATGTTTGTAATACAGGAATCTGGCACTTGTATCTAGGTGTCATAATCATTATCTATTTGGCCACATATTTCTGCCAGAGCTTTTAAGCAGTGTTTGCAAATATCAGTCCTTGATAAAATTCTCAAACTATGCTTTAATAATGAATGACAACATTGTTGCATTGTAAATTCTTAAATATAGGAGAAGTTATAATAGCATTTACATTTGCAAATTTTTATGTCATGAAAGACCTTTGAGGAATCAAACCACTTTGCAGTTTTCTTAGGTACACTGAATCACGTCTTTGTTACTATACTGAACAGCTGAATAAGAGAGAACAGAAAGAAAAGAAACAATGCATCGAGCAGCATACCACATAGTTCATTTAAGGGGATAGACATATTGAAAGTTGCTATCCTTTAAGTAAGTTTAGGAATTACCTATGCTCCCTTAAAATCAGTGGTGTGGTGCCTGTTTTGTTTAACTATTTGTAAGGTGTATATTAATTTTATGAATGATATCTCAATTTAGTAGGGTACATTTGTGTGTTTTGTAAGAATGCAAATACTTTTTGCATTATACAAATTTTGGAGATTAGGGCTTTTTCATCTTGTGCTCTCTTAGTTCCATATTGTGGTTGACTATAGAATGTAAAAGTATTGATACAGTCATGCAAGAGTAGCTAGAAGACAAAATGGATATAAGAATATATGCTGCTAATTGTGCAACTTAAGCCTTGGTCATAAGCCTCCAGCATTTCATCCAGTATTTAGCCCAAAACTATCTAAAAGTTCAGCGATGTTAATGAAGGGTGACCAAATGCATCCAACATTTCATTCAGAATTTCAGCCAACCTTTCAGCCAACATTACTATCATCCTATACTGTCTGCACAGTGACATGTGTAAGAAGCCTTTGAGAACTTTCTACACATGCCCAAAGCTAACATGTTTGATGAGGTGTTCATATGTCTTCAACATTTCAAAAATAACATTTGTTTTTGATCCAGATCAAACCTCATGCAACATCATGTCGTGAATGTTACATAATCCAACATAGGTGGCCAAAGACATCCACAAATCACCCAACATTTGTTTGGATGATGTTGCATAAAATGCTGGATGCATTTGACCAGGCCTTTATATTTGTATTGACGACAGTCTGTTCAGCTTGCAACCAGATCCACTGCTTATAGACAGTTTGAAATATCATATGGCATTTCAAAATGCTACAAAAATAGAACAAAAACATAGTGCAATTTGGATCTTTGTTCTCTCGTGAAAAGTAATTAATTATAAAAGCAGAACTTCATTGCAAAAGGACCAGATTTGTAGATAAGCAAGTGTGTAGAGAAGTAAACTCTCTTAGTAGTTATAGTCTTATTTAGACAAGGAATTGTGCGGAGAACAAAAAGCTTTTTTAGTTGCTAAGACAGCATCTGCTAGTCAATGGAAAGTTTATAGCTTGTTTTTGGTAAAAACTTGGCTGTTACCATAAATCATCAATTTATCATGTTGGGGACTTGTTTGTTATGCATACATTTGAGATGTGGGCTTATTCAAAGGAGGGCCTTATTTGAGGTAGTGGTCTGATGCATACCATATAAAGTCCTATTTTCAGAGCTTTTTTCTTCATCATATAAAAGAAGTGTCTAAAAATAGGCATCAGTTTATAGCAAAGCATTCGTCATCCTCTGTGTTGGAGGTTTGGCTGAGGGTTTTATTAACAGTTTGAAGTTCTAGCATGGAGGCATATTTGAGGGGAAGGCTTTTTGAGGGGAGCTAATTCAGAGATTTATTGTTCCTAAGCCAGCCATTGGTATGATGGACATAATTTGAAGGGGAATTTGCATTTTCAGCTGATGTGTCGTTCCTGATTTTGCCTCAGATATTTGGTAGAGTTCAGGCCATGCACAAAACTAGGTGTTACTACCGACCAGGTGGTTACACGCAGGTGGGCGAAAAAACCCCTGTTGAACTAGACTGCCGTTTTGTCAGAAGATTTCTTATCTTGTCGGAAAAATGATGCAATCGTTGATCTTGAAAGGAGAGGCTTTTACATGACTAAAATGGTATATGTACTTAAATTGATAAAGAAAAGTTAACATACAGAGGTTGGAAGTAAGTTTTAAATATTTTCTTAAAATTTTAGGAAAACATGAATCATGGCGCAAAACGGTGATGGAATCGCTGCTTTGTCTGAAAGCACGCTCGATAGACTGGCAAAGACATTTGACACGAGCGAGAAGCCTAACTGGCGCAATATTTTGGAAGCTTTACCTAATGTTATGTACAATAAACAGCAGATCGAGCTATTTGGAATGGCGTGTTTGAAGCCCAGAGGGAGCCCAACCAAGGCGTTGCTGAAGGACCTTGGGAAAAGAGGAAAGACTACGGCGGATCTACTGCAATGCTTGGACATTTTGTCTCAGAAAGGTTTCAACGTAAGTAGGTCAATTAATTTGCTTAGCCAGCCTGTTAATACGCGCAGTAGCAGCAGTGCTGTGGGGCGTAGCCCCATTGTGATTGTATCCCAACCGACCTCACGTATTGGTGTCCTTGGTCAAGAAATCGAGATCGGATGTGAAGCTGTTGGCGAGGAGCCATTGACATTTGTTTGGTTTCACAATCAAGATAGGATTAATGTCCAGAGTAGTTTGTTTCGCATCAGGTCTCTTAGCAAAAGGAGTGCGGGGTATTATATCTGCAGGGTTTCAAATTTGCACAGTTATACGTTTACGACTTGGGCATGCATAGAAGTTGTTTCTGACGTATCAAAGAATTTAGAAACTGCCCCCTTGATCACTATCCACCCACGGGCTGTAGCCTGTATTGTCGGTGAAAAGATCAGCCTGTCCTGTGATGCTATTGGTAATCCAGAACCGGATTTCCAATGGTATTTTAGTGATCGAAAGATCGCTAAGGCTACCGAGAAAAGCTTTGTAATCGAATCTGTAGAGCTTTCCGATTCCGGACTGTACTCTTGTGTAGCGTCAAATGGATATGGAACGGCACGTACACTTGCCGCTCATGTGGATATTTCTGAGGGCACAAAAGAACCGCCACTCCCTCGAGGAGGGAGGCCTTCATTGACTTCGATCAGCAGTGAAAGCGCCCACGATAGTTTCCCGCGCGGCAAAGTGGCTCTTTTGATTGGCAATCAGCATTATGTCCATCAAGAGAAGCTTGGCAAGCTCGTGCACCCGTTGAATGATACACGTGATATTGCCGCTGCTCTGGCTAGCATTGGCTTCACTATTGTATCATTAGCTGACTTGACTTTGAAGGAGTTCGACAGAGCAGTGTCAGTCTTTCATGAGCTCTTGTCCGACGACATGTACGCCGTGTTTTATTACGCTGGGCATGGCTTTGAGGTTCAAGGAGAGAGTTATTTGATGCCTGTAGATGCCACGGCCTCGTTTTTAATTGAAGAGAATTTCCCCGCTTCGAAACTTCTCGATTGCATGGTGAAATGTAGGCCCAAACTGACAATGTTGATGCTAGATTGTTGTCGAACAACACCAGATTCGTATTTGGATAACCCATTACCAAAATTATGTCAGGTCCTGCAAGCGATGCAAGGTAATGTGGTCCTGTGTTTTGGATGCTGCTCGCAGAGTCGGGTACTGGAGTCACCCTTGCATTCTAATGGCTTTTTCGCTGAGGCCTTTTGCAAAACTGTTCAGAATAATATTTTGATAGATGTTCTTTTGTTTGAAGTGAGCAATGCCATTCACAAGCTGAATATTACTGACCCGGCTACAGGTAGAGCTCAGGTTATTTATAGACACAGCACCCTGGTTGAGAGAATATCTCTTTGTGACCCAATGCTGCCGCCCTTAGAAACAAGTCATCGTCTGCAACGTAGACTGGATTTATGGAGCACCCTACACCAAGCCCCAGAAAGTCCCGTCACTGTATTCAATGATGAACATGTTCACCTTGATTTCATCTTTTCGGCTGAATTTTCTAACGTTTTGCTGATACAAAGTCAAATACATTCATCTGCAATGTGTACAGCTCAGTTTTTCATGCCTTCAGCGATTGGAGGTGCCAAGGTGGATATCTTGAAAGACGAAGCGGGAGGAAAAGAAGCACAAGCCCAAAGAGAGATCGTCAAAATATCAAATTTGGAGCTGTTGAAAGGAGAAGTCACGATACATATTCAATTGCAGTACAAAGTTGGAGAGCAATGGGTGAAGCATATGGCATATTACACTCTTCCTCAGGAGCCTCTTTATGCGAAAATTAATGACATCATTTCCTGTGAATGATTTGCAATAGAAAGATATTGACTGATTCGCCGCGGGGTAGTGTAGATGTAGATAAATTCGACAAAATAAGGCTACATCCACATATACACATAGCTACATTCACATAAATTGTCATTTTCATCCGTTTTTGCTACCAAAAACGGAGCTGTTTTCTTCTCTATTCATACTACTCCGTTTTCAAACTTAAACGGATACCTATCAATTGGTGTTCACATTTGTCCTCAAAAATGCATCTGCTTGACGGCTTCTTTTATATTTTATATTTCAAATTCCTCTGTTTTTGGTGTTAGCACTACAGAGTTGCGCTTTTGTTTAGCTCCGTTTTCATTTAGCTCCATTTTTATCATCGTTTTCGTTTGGCTCCGTTTTTTGGGGCAGACTATTGTGAACGCAAAGCCAAAAACGGAGCTAAACAGACCAGTTTTTGTCTAATAATGGAATAGTATGAACAGGGCCTAAATAAATAGAAGTAAAAGTTTCATGTCCTCAGGAATCTTCCGCGATTAGAGTGAGTTATGAGCTGAAATGTGGCTAGCCGGCAAATTATTAACCAAATGCTCCTGGCAACTGGGATATTGCTGTTTGGAATCCACTTACAGAAGCCTTTGTTTGTTTCTGTGTTGTACACAATTTTTATTAAAAGATGTATTATTTTCTGCCATGGACGACGAGCTGGGCCTTCTGCAACTGGGTAATAGCATCGGTTTTGCTCTGAAAGTTGTTTACTGTAACTCTCAGGCCCTCATATTTTCTCCTCTTAAACAAGACTCTTTCATGCATAGATCACGAAGAAAGCCAAATCAAGGAATGTAAGAATTTGGTATGGGAATGAGATAATGAGAACTTCAATCTTTGTGTTGAGAAAAGGGAATTTTGATTTTTGCTATTGTATGTTGTACAGAGCATGAAGTGTCAGAACTCTTATACAATTTGTTTAGCACTTTTACGAAAGGCGCACTTGATCATTCTGGGTCTTTGACTGTTTAATGAAGTGCATGTGCTACTGAGGTAAAAAAATCTAACATGGCAACACTTTTTGTATGCTTGAGCACTAACTCAATTTTGAATGGGAACAGTGTTGTATGAAATTTGCATTTACTACTGAATTGTTTATATATTTCTTCTCAGCATATTTTTAGCCAAAGCGGTTGCAATTTGTTGATTTGTGGTGTCAAATTTAGTTCGCCTTTATATAGTTGGTTGATTTTTTCAAAATCTTTTGTACCGATTCAAAGTTTGCTATGTAATTTTGATTTTTCATTAATCCAAACACAAAAATCTGAGAGACACAGGTGCCCTAAGATCTAGGCATGTCATTGACTCCTGGGAGATTTCGCTTGGCAAGATTTGCCTTCCTGGGGAGGGACTCCGGCAGTAGGTGTGCAATTCAAAAATGAAACTTTACAGACGTGTCTAGGCATACTAAGAATGATGGTGTAAAAAGCTGTGGATTATTGTTAAAACAGCATTGGTAGAAACATAATTGACAGTAAAGAAAATTTGTAGCGCTTTTTCACGCTTAGTGACCATTGTCTCTTTACAACTCAGAACCGTTCTCCCCTCCGGCCTAACTAGCGCTTTACAGTGTGATCTGAGTCTTATAACACAAATATTGTAGCAGATACAGAATTTCGTATTCGCAGTGCACTCGAAACCTAGAAAAAAGGACTACTTTAATTATTGTTTTCTGTTGCTTCACTTTCGTCTTCATCTAAGTCCTCATCATCTCTAATTTTACTTGCATCCCAAACTCTAATGCTTCCATCATTTGCGCCGGTGTAAAGCCTTCCTTTGTTTGCCTGCCGAATGAAAATAATAAAGCATTTTATAAATGCTGCTTGAAACCCCAGGTATAATCAACATTTATAATGAGAACCCAGGTTGTATTATTCTGTAATTCCACGTATATTCTGAACTGAGGGTGGATATTCTTTACCTAATATTGAAGATGCCTTTGAAAAATGATGCGTGAAAATAAACACTCGATCAATGATTTCTATTCTTACCATAGAATATCCGCATATGGCCTAACAGGAAATAGTTTGTTGTAAATAATTAGAACTATATGTCACTTTGATCAGAAGTTGTCGTTATTAGCCTCTGGAACCACAGTTCGTTTCAGTAAGAGCTTAAGGAACTGACATGTTGTCAGCCTGTTAGTGTATGAAGATTAGAGTCCTCTGAGTGAAGGGTTTAAACTGTGGACAGTAAATGCTTCACATTGTCGAAGTTGTTTAGTTCTTTCCTGTAGAAAATATGCATTTAATTGCAAGGAGATGAAAAGCATTTTAAGCAAGTAAAGAAGTTACTAATTTCTTTCTTGGGCATCTGTCTAAACATTTATTGCCTTGTTTGCAATTTTTTTAGGCCTGTTGTTTGTTTTCATCCAAACTGTAAGTACAGCTTGCTTGTCCTTAAAGTGCATATGTCTTATGGAGACGATTTGATCTGGCTGACGATTGGTGCGTCTTTCGATTCCCTGAGAGATGCTTACATCAGTGTATTGTCCATAAAGCGTCGGGGTACTCGCTTCAAATATTACCATTTCCTTGCGGTAAAACGACGGTAGCCAATGTAGCCCAAGATCTGCCTCCCAGGGCGCACCTCCCCAAACTGTTCTATTGATAATGCACTTAATTTTATCCGAGATCACATATAAAATCAATATGCTACGGGAGCTGCAGCTCATAGGATCCTCTGCTATATCTTAATTACTGCAGTGGACACAAATATACCCTCCCTGGGACAAAATCCAGCGCCATTCCTATAAATTTTCTTTGGGGAGTGTAATATCTACAGTTTGCTGAAAAATGGGCGTGGCTCCCATTATTGAAGAATGTATACAATTTGTTGGCAAATTGTGATAATCCATAAATGCAACTAATTCATGAGCTTTCTGCTTCTCCGCAGCACCAAAGTCTTCTTCTTAGTCGCCTAGAATATAAACATTTAGAGCAATTTGCCGACGGAAATGGTAAATTTTGGTTATTTTGCAGACAGGACCTTTGTTCCGGGGCGGGGGGGAGTTATAACACTCCCTCCACTTCCTACTATAGGA
This sequence comes from Mastigias papua, assembly GCA_964019165.1. Taxonomy (NCBI): domain Eukaryota; kingdom Metazoa; phylum Cnidaria; class Scyphozoa; order Rhizostomeae; family Mastigiidae; genus Mastigias; species Mastigias papua. Next base: position 11,634,733 of record OZ025277.1, read on the forward strand.
ACAGATCTGACTAAATCATTGTGGTAGTGTTAGTGAAGTGTAACTTACCACTGCGGCGTTGATTGGTGAGGTGTGTCCTTTAAATACCCTTTTCACTTTGCCAGTTTTTGAATCATAGGCTCTTGCTGTGCAGTCTCCGGAGCATGTTATCACTGAAATAGTATAGACATTAGTTAAAAAAAGAGTTTCGAAAATGGAGTTTGTTTTTCAAAATTTTTTCTGTGTACAACTCTTGTCTTAAAATTTCATTTATATTGTTTTGGCCTTTGAAAACCCAGCTATATTATCAATGAATTTGCCCCAAGAAGACATTTTGCCGCGCCGGATTTAGTTCAATGTGCTCAAGTGATACCAAGTCCTTTGTGGCTTTCTTGGCTGACTCGTGGCATTTTTTTACATTTGAGTATAGAACCAGGACATGCTTCATTTGTTGACGGACGAGTCATCCCCTGAAGTTGAGCTGAGTAGGGTAAATGATTGTGATTATTATGCAACCTTTTTACGGTCAGGCAGGGGCGTCGTTCAATTTTGCCCTGATATTCAAGTCCAGACCCAATCTATTAGTCACCGGGATTTGAGACAGATTAAAAGGAAATGCTTCCTAAGTGAATACCCCAGTGCATCAGCATTCCTACCTGAGTAGTGGAGAATTTTTTGCAATGGTGCTTGCAACTATATGGCCACCTGCAGAATGTGTTGCATTTTAAAGAGGCCCCTTTCCCCTAAGATCAATGTTGTTATCGACGAAGAATTTCCTGCATGATAGGAGGAGAAGATTTTTCACTACAATCTCATGATAGCTCTACTTATAGGCCTATTCCTGTCCTGCTAGTTGTTTCTAGACTCTTTAAGAACTTGATTTATGAACAGCTTTATTCTTATCTTAGTGAAAACCATTTGCTTTTCTCAGGCTAGTCTGGATTTCGAGCTCTCCACCTCTGTCTTTACTAGCCTGTTGCATTTTACGAATGATTGGTCCCTTAACTTAGATAAGTGGCAATATACGTCAGTAACATTAATTGACCTAATGAAAGCTTTTGATACAGTTGACCATCAAATATTGCTACAAAAATTAAAAGTCTATGGCGTACAAGGTAAGGAATACCTTAGGTTTTCATCATATCTCAAAAAACGCAAACAATGTTGTATGGTCTATTTTCAATCTACATCAATGATCTCCCTATGGTCATCGATAATGCTAAAGTTTATATGTACGCTGATGACACTTGTATAAGCTTCCAAGCTGATAGCGTTGCTAAGCTAAATGAGGGATTAAACAAGGACCTTGAAGCTTTGGATTCATGGCTCAGTGGTAATATAGTGTCCCTGAACGTAGCCAAAACGCAGTCAATGACCATTTCAACAAAGCACAAGCAAGCTGCATTAGAAAAGAAAAATGAACAACTTTGTCTGCAAATGCGCAATGAAACCCTAGGAGCTGTTCAAAACGCCAAGTATCTAGGAGTTCACATTGATAATTCTCTTGACTGGAAGAAGCATATTCAGGAAACATCTAAAAAAATTTCACGATCTCTTGGTATGTTAAAATATGCAAAAAGATATCTTCCTTTCCATGCGCTTAAAAATCTCTACACCAGTGTCATTGATCCTAGCTTCCGGTACTGCTGTTCTGTGTGGGGTGTGTGTGGTGCAGCCGAAATCCACCAGCTACAGAAACTTCAAAATCGAGCTGCCCGAATCATCACCGGTAGCAATTACGATGCCCCTAGTAAACCATTAGTAGAAAGTTTGGGTTGGAAAACGATTAATGATATGATACAGTTTGAATCGCGAGTTATGGTATTCAAATCATTAAATCGGCTCACCCCACAATACCTCTCAGACCTGTTTGTGGCAAACTCCACCAATCCCTCATACAACCTAAGGAGTACGGACACTGATCTTACGCTGCCAAAGAGGAACACCTCGACTGGCCAGAAAAGCTTTTCGTATAGGGGTGCTAAACTTTGGAATGGTCTCCAAGATCCATCAAAGCGAGCCTCTAGCCTGATCTCCTTCAAGACGTTGTTATAGTCACTTTATGTCATTTCAGTCATCTCCTTTATTTTATTCTATTTTTTTCCTCTAACTAGTATTTTTAATTTTTCAAATAGAACATTATATGTACTTATTGTAATTAAGAAAGTTATGTAGGATTTTACTTATTGTACTTAAGTTATGTAGGATTTTATTCCTATTTTGTAGTATATTTAGATGGAGGGCCCCTTGAAAAGCAGCTACGGCTGAAGGGCTACCCTCCCTAAACATTTATAATAATAATAATAATAATAATAATAATAATAATGGTCAATGGACATGTATCTAACTTGGAGAAAAGCAGGCGTGGGGTTTCGCAAGGATCATGCCTAGGTCTGTTGGTCTTTCTGATATATGTAACTGATCTACCTCTATCATTCAAGTCCTCAAAGGTAATGCGGATGATACTGTTATCTTCTTATCCTCTACCTCAATCTACACTATGAACAAAGGTGTAAATGAAGACCCAATGTTGCTAAAGACACGACTTGATGCGAATGAGCTCTCTTTGAATGTTACCAAAACGAAAAGTTTATTGATAGGAAACCGGCATAAAGAAAAGCTCTTGAACAGCCAGATAGCTTTAAGCTATCCTTGGCTATTGGAAGTGAGCTAACTTCATCAGTAGCAACTGCAAAATACCTGGGATTGCAAGTTGATCATCATTTAAACTGGGAACAACATGTATTGCTCATAACCAAAGAAATTTCCAAAGGTATAGCCATGCTTTAATGCGTAAAACACCCTTTTAAAATTGTTCAGAAGATGTACATAATTTGTAATTTCTAAACTGACTTGTACATCCCCCGTTTTTGTGGCCTCTTTAGGATAAAAGAGCTTTAGATATAGAGGGGTACGTTTCAGGAATAACGCAATAGACAAGGCTAAAGGAGCCAAAACGTACTTGGCTTTCAAAGGAATTCTTTTCAATAGAATAAAGCAATAAGAGTACATACAACAAGGTCATTTTCACACTTTTATAGACTTAAGAGATGAGAGCTTTAGTTCTTCTTATTTTTCTTATTTTTCTTGTATATTTTTCTTTACTTCTCTAGGTTTTAGCTTTGATATGTGCATGTTTTTATTTCTATTTCATATGATTAGTTTTTGGATTTTGACATGGCAGGATGTAAATCATTTTCATACAAACTGCACACTTTGCTCTGTATAAAGAATTTATGATGAAGTGAATGAAATGAAATGAAATTTTATGAAGGAGCAACATTGATAGATGGAGGGGAGGGGATCTAATGTCAGAATCTTGCGAAGACAGTCCGGATATGTGTTGTCCACGGTTGTAGGGGTGCTGAAGTAGGAGATTCGGGGTGTGACGCACCCCTACTTCTACAGAAGCCGTCATAATTTTTTGGTTTTTCGGTAAAAGTTGGCACAACGATCATGGCTTATTGGTAATTATGGTGCCTTTGTCGGTGTAATTATGCCGTCTCGTTTAACCTGTTCGTGATTTTCTCTTACTAAACCTCTCCACTGAAAAGTCCTTCTGCACGCCATTGTCTCCACCAGCAACCATTCAATGCTTGATCAGAATTTGAAGTCGAAAAACTTCTAAAGATCCTCTCAAATAGGGATTAGGTAGTTTCTGTTGGCAATGGTTTCATTCGCGATTCAGGAGAAGTCAACAAACTAATAAAGGTTTGGCAAAACAAGAATGGTTGTTATAGAAGTCTTATCCAATCTGAAATATTCTTCTATAAACATGATAGAAGATAGGATGACCAGATTGCTGTTGATAAGCAGTAGCGCTACAATGTTAAATTAAGTAAACAAAGATAGCAAGCTGAACTTAAATTGAATCAAAGCAATCTCCCGAACTTCAAATATAATCGTCACTCGAGATTTATAACTTAGTTTGTTATTCTTCTTTGTTCATTAGTTCAATAAACACTTAATTAAGCCTTTAACTGTATATCTTCTTTTGATTCAAGCGCAGGTAAAAGGGATTGAGTGTATGATTGTTAAACTCAAATTTGAAAGTCTGCATGTGGTATAGGTTCTGTAGGAAACTATTCTTCGGACTTGCTAAGCCGAGTCCTTGAGGGCCATTTGATTACGTAAACGTTTCTCTAATCCTGACGGATAGAATTAACCCGTGGCCAGTCAAGGGCTGATGATCTTTAAGGTTCGCCCCCATTTGATCATCCCAGTCGCGGCAGTGAATGGGTCTTTTATGATGTTCACTATTACAGCGCCAATTTGCTACGGCTGATTTGGTCAGAAGGAGGCCAGAATTATGGTCCTCTCGTAGTTGGAACAATTAGATACATCATTGAGTGACCAGGTCTTTCCTAGAAGTTTTCCTTGGGGAGGGTGTAGAATTAATATTTTGCCGATGAAAATTGGCCTGGCTCTCGTGAGTGCTGAATATCTGAAGTATTTTGTACTCTATTTGTCGGTATATTGTGCGATTATATCAATGTAACAAATTACTGAGTCGTCTGCTACGGCACATCACCTAATTCTTCTTCAGGGTATGGCAAACAAGTAAAATAATCTGGCGGCAGAAGTGGCAGATTTGACAACTTACTGAAAAAGTTTTTGTCTGGGGTGTGTGGCGCCCAGGGAACCCTTTCTATGTACGGGCGATTTCGTTGATGAATAGAGACGACTGTACTTAGCAGTCAGGCACGCCTGCCCGCACTGAGGGCAGGAGGGCAAGGTTCCTATTGAGGGCACATTATAAGCATTTTTGCACTAAAATAATTAGTCCTTGGAAAGGGCAGGAGGGGCAGCTGCCCCCTGCCCCCTAGCGTAGGCATCCCTGTTAGCAGTTCTTCAAAACATGAGCTCCGATCTTGGTACAATATTCTTAGTGCTCTTTCGTGAATGTTTTTAATCTTTTTTAACGCTTCCAGATTGCACTTCAAATAATATCTTTTAAGTTTGTGCTATTTTTAGTTCGATTTATGTGTATAGGTATTGCAGTATTTCAGCACGGCCCACTGTAAATCAATCCTTAGATTGACGTGGCTACCGTGCCTAAAGAATTTAAAATCAAATCAAAATGTTAGAAGTTGTTGTGGAATTGCGGTATATTGAATTCGCTTGAAAGCATTCTATATGCCGCACAGTGCCGCACGTTGTCGCACGGTACCACGAGGTACCACAAGTGTGTTTCATTGCTTCTACAGTATTTCCAGCCCCACTGTATCGCTGTTTTTTATGGTGACAGAATGTCTTTATCGTAATATAATTGGCGGATATCTTTCAAGTTCAATAAGGAGAGCTCAGATTGTCTACATAAAGGCCTTTGTGCACACCAATGTCATTCATAAGATTTCTTCATATAGTCAAAGGTATTTTCATTTCATTTCATTTTTCACTATATCATTACACTAAATCAAAGTGCTTATCTATTCAATAGCTCTAAAACTACATCCAAATTCTCTTATGTTGTAAAAATTTGTACTAGTTGGGCCGCACCTATGTGACAGATGGTTGATAAATATTTCACAGAAAATTGGATTTTTTAATAAATGTTTTTCATTCATGAAAATATCCTGGATTGGGTGTTACATCACATTGTCAAGTGGTCCTTTCAGGTTGCAAATATAAATGATATGGCAGATAGTGTTATGTGGATAGTGTTATATGTTATATGTTGTGGGTATCCAAATCTGGCTGATGATATTATAAGTTATAAATGATAATGATATGGGTTTGTAAAGAATGAATAAGACAGACATTACTACTATCGTGTTTTCCCCTTCTGTTTGCTTCAGTATAGATTAAGCCACTGGATTAAGCCTCATTATTATGGTGAAGCCTCGGTGAAATCAAAGCCGCGTTTAACTAAGACAGAGTTTGGTTGCTGTGCAGCTTGATTAGGTGTGTCGTTTGTTTTAGTGTAACAGGGTACACCTTGAAGTGGTTGCACAAAGAAGTTGGAGAGTATAGGAAGGCTTGTACTCACAGACTCCGGCGACGATAAGCATGGTTTTCACACAGTGTTTATGGCCTGTGTATGTTCTTGTACAGTCACCATAGTCAACCACCCAGCAACGAACTGTATGATCTGCGCTTGCCGAGAATAGAATTCTATTTACCACCTGTCCAAAAGAAGGAGAAGTAAATGATGCACTGTTTATTATGCTACTACGAAATTAGAACGAGATTTCCCTTGAGGTATTCTCAATATGGTAACAGTGATTCCTAAGCTTCTAAAATTATGTTACATTTTGGTCCGTTATAGCATACTTTTTCGAATCAGGGTCCCCCCCTGGAGAGCATAGCCCCCAAATGTTCGAGAGCCCTGTCAGGCCTATTTTCTCCCAACCCAATTGACCAATCATCATGCAGAATGGGCCTAGCCTTAGCATGTGTGGTCAGAATCCTACATGATGATTGGTCAATTAGGTTGGGGAGAAAAGACTTGACATGGTTCTTAAACATTTGACGGCTGTGCTTCCATGGAGGGATATATGTTATGATAAATAAACTTTCACGGAAAGCAAATATGAATAGTCATACAGGTTGTTGAAACAACAAGTCGGACGAGCGAGAGCACCCTCTGGCAGGCAAATGAAGCCATCCTTACTCCCCTGGAACTCTGCACGGCCTCCAACGAGACCTCATACCCCAGTGTTGGAGACACTGTGTTACAAGGACAGTATTGAGACACAGTGCCATGCTTGTATACTTTTCATATTTTTGGCTAAGACGCTTTGGGTTGTTTCTTCTCTCACTTGTGATACGTTTGGTGACGAATACAATATATTGCCTAAGAGTATTGCACAATGCAGTTTGTTGCAAGCCAGTGAGTTCATCAGTACATGCTATGTAGCAGATTTAAAACTGTACAGCACAGTTTGAAGGACGGCAATACAAAAGGAACTGAAGGGTAGAAGACCCCGATATTAGATTAATGACTCCCCCCCCCCCAGTGTGCACTTGAGTGCCTGAGTATTGTTGGGGCTCCAAGACAAAAAACTAATATTTTCAAGCGTTTCTGCCGCTGTAACTCCCCTGCCAACATTAACGTTTGCCCCATCCCCCTTTGTCGTTTCAACTGGAGTCATTCTTACAAAGTATGCAATATAACTTGTAGAAAACAAAACGTGTTATGATAGCCAATGTCAGAATCTGACAAGTCACCATGCGACCGACAACGTATATAAAGTACAGTCTAATGATATTTAAGTATGGAACAGGACCAGACAATTGTACAGCAATGCACAACAATAGCAAGTACAGTACAATAGCACAATGCCATAATACGGTGCAATGTATTTTGCAGTGTGGTGCAATACAGTGCAATACAGTGCAATGCAGCGCAATACATTGCAATACAGTGCAATACAGTGCAGTGCAGTGTAATACAATGCAGTGCAGTGCAATACAGTGCAATGCAATACAGTGCAGTGCAATGCAATACAGTGCAATACAGTGCAATACAATGCAATACAGTACAAAGCAGTGCAATACAGTGCAGTACAGTGCAATGCAATTGATTTTGTTATCGAAAAAGTGGGAACATTCTTTTGGCACACTGTAAGCTTTTTTCATGCTAAAAGCCTTGAGTACTATAAAATAATGTTCCTTCTTTTTCTAACAATAGTGAATCATGTAATACCAAAAAACTATGCGAATAGAATTAAGTAGTTCATTGCACCATAAGTTGTAATTCAACGAATATAACTTGGCCACAACATTACCTCAATTTGAATAATCGAAGATTGGTGTCCATTGAATGTTTTCAGACACTTGCCAGTCATAACTTCCCATGACTTTATGGTATTGTCCTGGCTGCCGGTAAACAGGTGATTGCCCGTGGCATCAACCGTCAGGCAAAGAATCGGTTGGGTGTGACCACGATATGTCAACACACACTCACTGGCGTTCATTGCCCATAATTTCGCGGTGCAGTCAGCGCTGCCGCTAATTAAACTGTCATCGTTATGCTCAAGATCAGCATAGTTATAGTCTTTGTCTTTTCGTATGTCACTAGGCACATAAACCAACGAATTAACTAGTCTTTTGTGTCCTTGAAACACACGCAAAAGCTCACCAGAATCCACGTCCCACGCGCGTACTGTACTATCATAGCTGCTTGAGAATAGCGCGTTTCCAACCAGCGCAATCTTATTTACGCCTTCCGTATGACCTCGGAAGGTTTTCACGCACAGCCCTGTTTCTAAGTTCCATTTTCGGATTGTTTTATCTGCCGATGCTGAGTATATATACTTTTCGCTCGTAACAATATGGTTTATGTATCGCTCATGTCCTTTTACAACACTCAATGGCTCATTGTCTGGTATACTGTAAATACGGATAGTTGCATCTTCCGCTCCCATCACAAGTTTCGATCCCTCTGGCGTAATGGACATGCTGTTCACACTAGAAGTGCTCTCATCGATGATTTTTATAAGGTGCGTTTTGTCGCCCTCTTTGGCGCCCTTCTGCTTTGAACTTCCAGAACCCATTATTTCAAGTAAATATTCCAAGACGTCACCTCAGTTCTTGATAAAATTATCGAACAATTTCATTACTTTCTCATCCTTATGAACTGTAGCTTCGGTAACCTAAGAAATAAGTACACGTGTGATGTTGAGGATATCACGGCCCAGAGGTTCTGTAAATCAACTGTATTAAGACTTTCGATACTAGTATTTGTAATACCAATGGCTTTAATTATTTTAATTATTGCCTACGAGACTAACCTCGCTAATGACATGATTAGTAAAGATTAGAAATATTGCGATTTAGCCATGACGCTACGACATGAATACTTTAGAGTTAAATTTATAAGCCTTTGCATAAGCATATTAGGGTATTTTCTTTACTTCAATCGATTTCATTAATATCTTTAGAGAACTTAACATAGACGACCAACAGAGTCACATTCTAAGTTTGATACTTCACATACTTTGTTATACGAAAATAGTCTAGAATTAGTTAAGAATAATGCGAGGTTCAAATTTCATCAGAGTTCCCTTTTAGCAAACAAAGCAATGCAGTTATATAAAGGTTTATACTGCTCTGTTCTTGCATTGTTTTTATGATAAAGTAACACACAAAAAGCTTAGAGCTTTCCCTTTGATTATAAGGCGAAATTATACCTTTTGCTTTACAGGAATACTTTAATAATAATAATAATAATAATATTAAGCTCAAAATGAAGAGAACGTTAAGAGCATTAAATTAGACATTCTGATGCAAAAAATTAGATATTCTAATGCAAAATAAAGCAGTTTAGAAGCAAATTATTACTGTTAAAAGTTGCTTTTAAAGTTGAAAATTAGAAGTCAACAACATTAAATGCAACAAAAGGCATAATTTTCTGCAATTTGATATAGTTTACTTCGATAAAAGCCCAAAAATTATTGATGAAACTTTGCACATTCTGCAAAGGCAAACTGTTCTTCTCTATAGTGTCATTTTCCGTGTTAATTCAAAAGAGTACATGTTGCAGATTCCATGAATTGAGATTTTACTAATTCCACAAGCAATGGTGAACATGTAAATATAGATAAAAACTTTGCAAAAAGGGCTATTCCTCAGGGAAAGCTGTAAGCGTTGTTTTCAATTATTTTGAAGCACCATACTGATTGTAGGCTATATTATCTCTTAATATTGTGCGGCATGCTGCACTTTTGAGCATAATTAGTACAAACAACCGATATTTATCTTATTAATTATTCATCTGCAGTAGTAGCTGTCTCCAATTAGCACATTTATTTTGAATGCATTGCTACTTGATAGTTTGATAATCCTGATGATAATTTTCCTTTGATGCTCAGTACCGCCAATCAGAACTAATTTAAGGGGCATAGCTGCCAGATGTTTGATTGGTTAAGAGCTCTGATTAGGTCTATTTCCTCCCAGCCTAATTGACCAGTCACCATGCAAAATGGGCCTAAAGTTAGCTGTGGAACTCGTGTGTGGTCAGAATGCTACATGATGATTGGTCACTTAGGTTGGGAGAAAATAGACCTAATCAGAGCTCTCAACCAACCAAACATTTTGACTACTATGCTAATCTAGGGCAACGGCCAGGTGGATATTTTTGTATCTTCAAAAGATAAGCTTTAAAGATTAGTGTGACACCTCCAGAAGAAATCAGCATTAACATATGCTTGTTAGTCTTGAATGCTGTCTTGGGATAATTGTAGCTACAGTAGCATAGGATTTGACTTCTCAGATAGCAAATCCGAAATTGTGCTTGACGAATTTGACTTTCCACCTGCCGGGCAAATATCTTTAGAAACGGCCGTACAAGCAATTGCTTCTGCATTTTCTTCCATGATTTGGGCTTTGTAGCCTCTCCTGTTGCAAGAAGTTGTTGTTTTCAATACTTAGCCATTTGACCAGCTGACGATTTACTCAATCAGTAAATAAAATCCCCGATAAATTAAGCTTCCTATTGCAGTTTACCTTGAATTGGACTATCAGTTGTTGTTTCATGGAGCAAATTAATAAATCTGCTGATATGCCGAAGTTGATCCAAATTCAACATTGGGTGGCATTCACCTGATTAGATAATGCAGGTATCGATGATACACCAGTGTGTTTGAATTGCACAAATTTGACGAAGTACAGATGAAGAGTAGTTGTGTTATCGATCCTCGGTATTCCTTTTTTTAAACAATCACATGCTGTGACACAGTTGAGCAACTCTATCTTATTGTGAGGTGAGGCTAAAAAAAGGCATCGTCCCATCATTGCTAGACCTTTTTTACAATTCTGGCATTTCTTCTTCGATTTCTTAATGCAACAAAAGCCCGCTAAATTGTATTGTCAAGGAAAAAGGCCTGAATAAACGAGACACATAAAGCAATAATTATATTTCTGATTAGTTTGCACAGCTTCTTTGTTGATTATTAAATATTCATGGCTGGCTACCGCAAAAAGCCAAATTCCTCTCTATTTAGGTTGTTCCTCGCAAGTTCTTCAACCGCTTTAGTATTGCAGTTTTTACCAAAACAACGTATTGAGCAGAGTTCTTGATAGGGAGATACTTAAATTAGGAGAGCTGGTTTGCTTCGACCACCGTTGTAACTTCAAATGAGTCATGCCTACTAAACATTTTGATCAATTTGACTCTATGATTCTTGCTAGCCAAAACTGCCAGTGCAGGCAGCTATTGAGATCTTAAGCAAGTTTTAGGATGAACTTGCAAATAGCAGACAACCCTTACAAATATTGGGATATCTTTAGTATTGCACAATTAGTCTGTTTATCCAACTGCTTTTGGCATGAGAGGTAGGGGCTTTAGCCTATAATATACGTTTGGAGTACACTTTTTGTAGTGTTGAACTTCAGACTAAAGTGGAAAAATTTTATCACTGTTGTATGCTGAAAGCACTTTTTGGTCCGAGATGTGTCTGGTACTCATGCAATATTAAAACACTGAGTTATGTTGAGCAAGAAACTTTAAGTTGCTAATAAAATATTAAATTAATATTAATACAAAGTATTTAGAATTGTGAATCTGCAATGAATAGACAATGGGAGCTATTGCGTGAAACATATCACCAAAATTTCCATTCATTGACGTAGCTGCGTTGGGGTGATGCTCTGGAGTTCTACAGAGGCGTCAAATCGCCATATGGCATTTTGATTAGTGAGTCACCACTACGCAGATTTTAAGGTAATACTATTGTTTTTGACAAGAAACGAACCAAGTTTAAGTGGCTAGCAAGCAACCTTTATTCAAAAATAGAAACCTCTCTTAAATAAGTTATACAAAATCAACAGTATGGCTATGAGAATCCTTAGGTAAGCTTGGGGATGGCTTTCTGGTTTTTCTGTTTACTCGCAACCGCCAAAATTCACATTAGAACCTGTGGGTTAATCGTCATGGAAAAACTTTGCCCAGGAGAACAAGACTCAGCAAAGCACCGGTTACAAATTTGAGTTGCAGGACAAATTGAAATCTTTTTTTCAGTGGGCAGCAACAAATTTTCCAAATTATTCCTAGTATGACAGGAAGACTTACAACACCCTGAGCTGGCAAAAAATAGTGCCCTGTTGCTCATTTCTTGGACTATTAGTTTTCTATTAAGACAACGCTACTGGGGATATACGCGGCGCAGAACCCCAATAGTCAAAAAGGGCTTAGTCGAGCAACTTTTTGGATGTTTGTATATACTGTAGGTATGGCAAGTCTGTAGAAGTTAATTTATAACGCTGGCCCCAGTCAAGTGATATGATGTTTATGGAACACGAACAGAATTTAGGCATTTACTAGTTTTTGCTAACAGCTTTCCAAACGTTTCAACTTACGCCCTCATCAGTCACTGATCATACAATGAAGTTTAGACTCGGGTGATGGTTGTGTGTTTGTGTAGTCCAACGTATAATTCTAAAGCTTCAAGAACGCGGTAGCCAGCATCTTCGCTGTCTTACTCGTCAAAATGAAGCTTCTGTTGATACTATTTGTAATAAATATACAGACAAACAAACAAGCCAACAAGTAGAGATATATCTTTATATTTATTTATTCTTTCTTCATCTTGAAATGATAAGAATTTTCATTGCCAAACTATCCTACATTAGACTTGTGAAGGTAAAGGACCAGACCGTCGAATAACCAGGGATAGATTAGCTTTTGCGATTTCTAAACTTCATGTAATTATTGTGATCTCGTAAGATACAGAACAAGAAACTTTATTCGGTCATATGTTTACCTTAGGCTAGCGGCTTTCCCCTACCATTCTGAGTCTTTCATTCAAATAGGGGTTAATTTGCTACTTCTTCTTCGAACCGATGGGTCTTGTACTCTTCCATCGCATTTGAATTGATAGATTTTGCCTGTCTGGTTAGCTTGGTAAATCTTTGACTCTATAAGTTCGACAACTTATCTTCCGTCTCTTTGTTACCAAAAGCAGTAAAAACTGTACGTATGGAACTGTGATAATTAGATACTGCACGCTAAATTGGCAACAGTGTTGATGAAACATCCAAGGAGACTGAAAAAAATTCGAATCTTCGTTGACCGCACTGCTTGATTAGATGCTGTGTTCTTTCCGCAGAATTAAGCCGAATTAACAGGACAACACCAAGAATGAATCAAAACTGGAAGAAATGCGGTTTGTTCTGGTGATCACGAGTCCGATATTTAATTACCACAACGCAGGGATCTTCCATTAGGTTTCGCTTTTTGTGAAATTCATATGAGAGAGATATTCTTTAATATTTGATAATTAAGTGACGATTGTGCAATCAAACTCAAAGGAGACTAGATCAGTAGGAGGTTATTGAGTGGGTAGCTGATTATGCTTTTGGTGGCAATATCTGATTGTGGCATATCTTTCATGGTAGCGTAAATATGCTTTAAGAAATATGTCACAGCGCACACATCAAGTGGAAAGGAATGAAAAGACCGCTTGACACATTGAAGAATACTATTCAATCTCCAGTAAACCAGACGCATCTCTGACTCTAGACGAGTCTCTCAAGTGACCTACCGTATGTTGATGATTCTTTACTGGGCCCTGTAATCTTCCTTTGTCTTTGAGATGATATATATTCTTTGGTATAAACCGTTTTAGCTAAAGTTATTGAAAGACAGTGACTACACTGTTGTGATATCAATAATCAATACCCAAAAAGGTTTTTTGCCAATAATCTAGAAAAATGCTTGAAGTACGAGGTGAGTTACTCTGTTATTTGAATAAATTACGCGAGAACAGCTTTTTCAAATTGCAGAAATCCTTGTTATGTCGTGTGTTGCTAGTGTTTTATAGCTGATCTGTGTTAAATCAGCTTCTTTACCTGTTAGGAAGCTCTCAGAACTAGTACAATTCCTTCATTTATGCATACTCATATTGGCTTAAAACGAGGCTCGAGTGGATTGCTTGGTATGCAAGATTAATCTCTAAGACAGCCTAATGCACCTAGGTGCTTGCTGAGCCAGATATAGATGCTGATGAAGCAGCTGCACATGCTCATTGATACACGCTCAGTCAAACAGTTATCTAGACTCAAGAGAGTGATGCATGTGTCAGAGTTGTTGTTGTCAATTAGAACATCTATGGTAGCATCATTAAGTTTCAAAATGGCAGAAGGTAACGGAACAACTGTAGTTGAATAGCTTAAGTCAAGAGATTTATGAAGAGGTTAAAGGGTATTAAATACAATTCCAGAGCATGTAAAGTAAAAAATCACTTGTTAATATGACTTACCACACTCAGATAGTGCGAATATGTGAAAAATCTGTTGGTACTACAGAACTTCACTATAGCATGAAAAAGCGGGAACATTCTTTTAGCATACTGAAAAGCTTTTTCGTCCGACGCTCTTCAGAGTATGAAACGTCGGATATCGACCGAAAGGTGAACTGAAATATATAGCCAGATGTGGGTACACGTGATATGATGAATAATGCGTCTATTTGGCTATATGACTGGCCAATTAGCGCCTATAATTTTGTATTGTGTGAGTGCAAAATTGTCAATAGATCTTGCAACATTGCAATTACAACATTGCTTTACTTAAGTAGGCACCAATCGGCTGCAATCTAGCTACTGAATACAGAAACTGATAAGCATGCGGTAATATTACATTGTTTGGTAGACTGAAAACTGCAATAAACTACTCTACACAGTTATAATTCTAGCTGAAAAAGACAGATGTCCGATTGAAAATTACCTGTAGACTATATGTAAATAACAAGCCATCACAGTGCCTAATGTTCGAGTTGCTATTCTTAACCCGTATGGAAGATAGGCAAAAATTCTGGTAATTGACTATTGTTTAAATTTGTCCAATTCTTGCTTAACCTCAGCTCCTTGTAATGCCATCTATCATCGAGCCATTAGTCTATCATGATGCACAGCAAATGTCGTATGTTGTGTGCTAGCTTGGACTCTTGATTTTTATTAATTTAAAGTAGAGAGATAACCTTACGTATTTGAAAGCAAATTTTTCTATACTTAGGAAGTGCGTTGAAGTGAGCGGTATCATGCATCTTCATAGACTTACCGGCACTCTTGATTCGGTGATTTTGAAGAGGTAGATAAGCATTGATGAATGGCCAAATACAACGGCCAAACCACAACAAGTACTTATACTTCAAAATTTGGCCAGAAAAATCGGGATTTAAGATTTTCCGACGGATCACCCTTGATCCACCTTGTTTTGTATTAAATATCAGATCGAAGCTTCCTTGCACCCGAGGAAATCACACCGTCGTAATCATCCAGTGTCCAGTCACTCTTGTTTGTTGTTCTATCAATCAGATATGGAAGCCGATTTTCAAAAATTAGATGTTTGCAGCGTACATTTGCTACTACTGTTGCCAAATCGTGTTCAAATATAGCTTTCAGGTGGTTTCTTGGCAGGAAGAAATGACTTTAAACTACGGAATTTGCCTTCTGATGTCCTAATCTCACATGAACAGCAGTTTTGCGCATACATCTTTCTCTCTTGAAAAATAATTTTAGTCGATCGAGAATCTTTTAATGTTTAGCAGGATTCTCTAAAATGATCTATTGTTATTTCTCTGCTTTGATTCTTTAACTTGTTTATAGGTTTACTTGTAGAATTCATATTTATCTACTGGTCTTAATAAAGGCTTAACAATGTACCACAATTTGGAAAGTGTCCATCTAGAGTTAGCTTCACAGATGTTTGTTTTGAGCTTAAGTTTTGAACTGAGGAGTACTACCCTGAGAGTTCTTAATTGATTGTTCTAATCAGAGGTCTGGACAATGAGAACGAATAATAGAACAAAATTCTTCCCTATTCAAGCTCATTGGATAAATTGTGGATATTTGACAGTGGTTTTATGCTTCTGAAGTAGATCTCTTCTCCATTGCTCAGAACATTACTCGAAAGGGTTACATGAAATAGCCTGTTGCGTTGGATTCAGGATGTCAAAACCTGATCTTTACCATTTCGAAAGTCTGAGATTCACCATTTCGAAAGTCTGAGATACACCATTTCGAAAGTCCTAGATATAATAGCTAGAGTTTTGGGTTCCGACGATATTAAACACCTTCATGGATATATCTCATCCATGTTAAAGTCAAGAATAACGACTGCTTTGTCAGGAAGCATCTAAAATACATCTAGCCAATATCTTCATAACAACTGTATAATGATTTGCGATATTTGATATTTCCACTGTCTACAATATCATGTCTTTAAGTAAGAACTTCTCCAGACATCATAAACAAATTACTCACTATTTTGAGTATCACTACGTTCCCCCTTTTAAGAATCAAATGAGATTTCATATAGACTCTAAACTCCTTTTGCCGAAAGTCAGTCTGATTGTGGGCTAGCATTGTTAGCAAGCTTTGTTTGTCACCATTACGACACTAAACAAGGCATTTAATTAAAAGCTAACTTATAAGATGAAAGAAGCACTCTCAAGTTTTACTGATACTTCAAAACAAGTAATGGAACAATTTGGCAATCATATCATACATGGTAGCGTTCGTGGAATCTTCTAGCATTTCTTTTTACGAGTTAATTTTCTACGCTGTACGCTATGCCAACTGTGCTATATGATCTAATGTAGAGACCTTCAAGTCCCATTTGGTCTGTTGATTTTAGTAAGGAGCGAGATACAGAGAGCTCAGAGTATGTTTTGCTTTTCGTGGTATGATCTATACAAACACGGCAACCGCCAAAAAGCAAGGATGAATTTTAGATTAGCGAATGTATCCCATCCTCGTGTAGAGGCTATTTTTGTTTACTTAAAAATCAACACCATTGTGAGTAGATATCAACAGAGATGAAGCCACTTACTTGCAAAGCAAAGAGAACACTGTTAATGAGCTGGTGCACTGTGTTGCTCTTCCTTTCGATTATCGTTATATCTCGGTCATATTAGCATCAATGTTGATGCCCAGTGTGTGTTGCCAATCCATAGCAACGAAGTCATTCTATATACTAGACACATAAAACCAATTGAATAAATATAGCAGGTCCTTCTATGGCAATAGAACAACAAATCTCCTTCTACTCTTTGGTGTTCCAGTCGGCCTATTTTAGCATATTCTGCATTGTAAAATGCCACACGCACAAAGGGTATCGCTTCAAGTGATGCCGAATGATCTCAATAAAGATTTTCTCAAAAAGTGCACGTTTATCAGAAGCTTTATGCTTTTAGCTACAAGTTTTAAAGCTGTAATTTCCCGTTTAAGTTCTCATGCATATTTCATAACTTGATGAAACAGGTGGTGTATGAAATTGTGCAGCTACATAAGGAATGGTGGATTGATAGAATCAATGACATAGACTTATTGTTGAAGCTAAATTGAAGTAGAATTGTGTTGTACTAAACACTCTGAGCAAATATTTCACTGAAAGCTTTATTTAGCATAATGAGAACAAGCTGGAGAAGATCTCAACCGAATGTAAATTTTAGATGTTGGTTATTGCTAAAGAAGGTTGCTATGTTGATGATTCAATAGGGACATTTATTGCTCAATGAGAATTCTAAAGTTAGGGAGATAAAAGAACATTCATATTATATGGCTTGTTGTGACAGAATAATGGAAACTGTTAATTAAGATAATGATCTGAGATTTCATCCAAGATATTGCGGAAAGTGTTAAGAGTAGCAGGTTAGATCCAATCAAGATTAATAAAGCTTTCATAAAAAATGCTATAGTTACTCGCTAGCTACTAACATTTTGCACACGTGCAAGCAGGGTTGTAGTGGCAAGCAACTTTTCGGCGGTCAAAGAAACAATTTTCCTATTTGTATCTTTTATTGCTCCCTACCAAAAGTAGCAAACAGTGTTTATCAACTTCGGACAAAGTAGTAAAGTCTTACATTTCCGATAGATCTTTTGCTTGGTTCTGTAGCTCACTTCCCCTGCTTCTACCCCTGCCCTACCCTTGCCCCTGCCCTACCCTTGCCCCTGCCTCTAGCTACTGCACCTGGATCAGGTGTGAACCGACAATGTATTCTGAAATACTACTTTTCAGATTTAGAACCAGAAGAAATCGTATCGCAAGTTTCAGGCGCAGACTGTCATTACTGTCGTGTGTATCAAGGACTATAAGCCGGTCTATGTAACAGAAATACACTAAACAGTTTCAAATTGAGTCTGGGGTGCCAGATCCTTAAACCACCTGAGTCAAATTGGATATCAAATAAAGTTAAATTAAGAAATTTTGGAAGAACAATGGAAGTCCTCAAAATGAGACTATTGTGATGTCATCTACAAAATACGAAGACACTAGCACATTGTTGAACAATGTCAGTTTTTGTGTTTTTGCTTCATCTGGTTTGACTTACTCTGTTGTGATCAAGAAATTGTTATCAGGACACGTTCTTCTCGACGATTCTTGCCGCTTAATTTCTTTCTTCCGGCTATGTCTCCCATTCCATTATTACTTCTCCTATAGCTAAGTCTCTCAGTTTTTCATCAGCGTGTGGTTTCCCAATTCTAATTTTCAATCATTGAAGCCATTAGGATGCAAACTCATTTATTCAGGGCTATTTACAGTATTCCCAGCTTAGCTAACTATCTTCCTTCTGAGGGGGGTGTGGGGTGGGGAACTTTTGTTAGCCATCCGCATTGGTGTAACGGAGTAGTGTGAGACCCTTTGTAAAAGTAATAATAATAATAATAAATAGTATTTATATAGCTTTACTTGTTCAGGATAAGTATCCTGTTATCATTCAAGGACCTGTTGAACAAAAGATTCTAAAAGCATATATGTGGTTTGGGGCCCCGTACTAAATCTTAATCATCTGTAGTATCCTCGTAAGTTAAATATAAGATTTTACAACGTATGTAGATGTTCATAAAATAATTGACAAGCTATACTCTACATCATTAGTTTATGGTCACTCAAAGGTCAAATTTAAGTCTTGTTCTCATTTTGATGTCCCTTTGAGTTGAATGCAAACAATTTCCTTTCATTGAAGTACCCGCCTTTTTAGCGAATTCTCGTGGGGGCTTCTTCGGGGCCCAATCATTTCACTTTCATACCACAAGCATCTATTGTAAGGTTTTCAAGTGCTTATTGAATGACTCCGCCTAGGGACCCTGGTCCGACTATTACGGTACTCGTCCTTATGAGGATGGTTTTGAAGCTTTTCTTGCAATGCCAGACCCTTCTATCACAAAACCTGCACGGGAGCGTGACTTCAACCAGTTTGATTTCTATCATCAGGCAATTTATTGCCATGATTCCCATGACTGGCGATTGCTTAATTTCTATTGCAGTGTATTTAAGGAAAATCGCCCAGTGGCATTGGATTCACAGCTCAACTTAAATAATTAATATGAGTGAATTGCCTAAAGATCTCACAGGGATTTGAGTACAAGAATCAACAGCACCCCGTAGGTCAATTAGTTTGGCCCATTTTCTAGAAGAGTCACATAGCAAATATAACCAACACATCAACAGCATGGAGCATAGCATCAATCCAAATTGTTTTGTTTCCAATGTATAGTTGATTATTCAGCAATGTATCAACAATGTAGATTCAACAAGTTAAACTTTGTAGAGTTATAACTATAGGTTGTTATGTCGATGACTTTGTCAGAATTCTCTTAAAGCACTATCACTCCCTCGTGAAAAGATGAGGATCTGTAATTAACCGAGGAAACCGCTTCATACATGATGCAAACATTTTTCCAGCAGTTCGTTCGCATATTTGCATGTTGTTCACTTCATTTCATTTTCGATTCTTTACGGAGGGTCATCCTTCAGCACAAGCTGATTTTCAAGGAACCCTCCATTTGGAATACCACAACAGAAAGTGAAAATTTTTAATATATTGCAAAATGGTATTAAATTACATAGTTACAAATATATAATATAGTGAAGAAACAATGCGAGAAAGAAAGTAAGTTTCTGCTCCCAACCCCGAATTTCGACTGGCTGTTTTGAATTGACTCGATGATGATGCCAATTTGGCTTCAATGGCCAGGCTATTCCATATTTCGGCTCCATAAACGGATAATGTTTTTTCCTCGCAGAGGGTTTTTCTTCAGTAAGCTAGCATTAGTATTTGTGTTGCGAAGGTTTCGAAAAGTGCAAGCACTTTCTTTATTAAATAGATTACATAGGTATTACGGGACAAGATTTTTCAGAAACTTGTAAGTTACAATCTTTGTCTTTGTGTTAATCAACTGCTTTAAGGTTTTTCAACCCAATCTCTCTAAAATGGGTTTAATGAGAGCGTCTTTGTTACTTTTTGCAACAATTCTGGCTGCCCTGTTTTGGGGCCTCCGCAGATGCTGAATTTTTGTAGCACTGCAGCAACTCCATACAGAGAAAATGCGGTTCTGTTAAGCTAATATAAAGAACCTTAACGGCTGCAATTGGGATGTATCCTTTTGAATATTTTAAACACCCAACAGCGCGAGAGACTTTAGCTGACAATACCTTAGTATACTCTTTCCATTTGAGCTTTTTGTCTATTTGAACACCCAGATACTTAGCTTCATTGTGAACATCTATCTCATTACTTCCTGTTTTAGGACCGAACCTCACATTTGAATCTCTTAGAAAATTGTATTGCCGTTGAGAAACAATTAGCATTGAGTGTGTTTTAGCTACATTCAAGGACAATTTGTTGCCCTTTATCCAGTCACCTATCTTATCCAAGTCACCATTGATGTCTTTGTTAAGTTGAGATAGGTTTTTTAGAGCATAGGTAAATACTGATATGGTCATCACCACACAAGGATGCTTTAGAGTTGTTAATTACAAGAGAAAAGCAGTGAGCCAAGGCAAGAGCCTTGAAGTACTCCATTCCCAGTGTCTTCTATTTTTGAATCAACACCACGAACTTGTGTAAACACTTTCTTATTGCACAAAAGTAGGATTTGAACCACTCAAGCCCTCTGTTTTAAACACCATAGAAGAATAGTTTTTTTGCTGAGAACTTCATGATCAACAGTATCGAAAACTTTTCAAGTTTATAGAGCCAATCATTTGGACATTGTACCAGTCATCAGTACACTTATGCAAATATGTAGCAGTTGAATTTTACTACACAGGCCAATGACAACCACTCGAGGAAAGCTAATATTTGGAAGGACTTCTTCTTCGAACCGTCGCTGAATTGGACTTTAATCATTATTTCTTTTAATCGTCCAACGGTAAGGCGTACAGAATAACCCTGTTTTATAAGGGGTATTGCTCAAGGCCTACAACAGTCGCCAAAAGTCTTGGGACACTGAGCATTTTTTGTATTCTGCAATTGGCATCCACTATTTCTGTCTCTATTTGATCAATAAGTTGTCGTTGTTATCTAGTGCGGATTAGTGTTAAGTGCTATTCCAGGTCACTGTAGCTTATAACTAGTATTATTTCCACCAGTAATTCATTTACAGTTGGCTTGTCCTACTGAGATAGCTAAAAGAAAAGAGCTTATTAATACGAACTAAACTGAAATAGAAGTACAAGTCACAATGGAAAATAGCAAATATGAACTTTACTTAGGATATTGCAAGTTCTAACGCAAACGCCGCGGTGCAACACTGCTACACATAGATTACACACAATTCAGGCGAGTATGATATCAGTAAATGGAATTGGGCGTTGTAAGTCTCCATTCGCTATAAAGCGGTTCCTTACAAAAAAGTGTGTGCGCAGTCGCATAATCATCAATAAGGCTTCAGGTGCAGAAAAGTGAGTCTGTAATTTACATTAGACATCTGAGTTTCTAATGTTTTTATTGCAAAGTTTATTCATGTTGCTTGTACTTGTTTGCCTTTGAATTCCAAAAGCAGCATTGGTACTACTGGCAGAATGTGATATGGCAGGCACCCAACTACGGAACCCTGGGATAGGGATAAAAGTATCTTTCCCTCAAAAGGACGAAAGTGTGTTTTCTGACAATGCTGCAGAACTGTTTTTTGTAGCTTTGATGTGTAGATCTCCTTATAATCATAGTTAAACTTGAAAGTAACGAAATCAGAAGATTTGCCGTAATATTTCTTCTATTTCTAAATTTGAAAAATGTCTTATTTCGAGCTATATCTTTCTTAGGAAATTTTTGGTGTGCAATTTGCTGATTAGGATCCTACTCTCAAAAATTCCTAGTTGTTGGCTTGTATGGCTTGTATAGTGAATATCCTCATACCCAGGGGTGGCGAAGCAATATTTTTGGTGGGGGCTCGACGGGACATATTAAGATTGCAGTTAAAATGGTGCTAAAACGCGTACTAAAGCACATTTGCAATACAAAGTGGAGGGGCTACAGTCCCCAGTCCCAGGCTCCGTCGCCCATGATACCATTGATAGAGAAGAATTGAAATAAACATTGAAGTGCCTAATGAAGAGAGAATGACTCGGATTGCAGGAAGTGTTTGCATGAAGTGTATATGAAAAAAGACGATTAAATCTTGCTAAATTGTTAACAGTGATGGGCTAATCGGACTATCTATAAGAGTCAATTATCTCTTGGCAATTGTTGTTCAACTTTATTCAACGGTTGCATAACTTGTTACTATATTGGGGCTAGTATTCTGCATGAAGCTGATTTCTGGTGGTTTTGATGATGTTCCTCAGCCTCGCTTACGTGGGCGAATTATCTGCTTGCGTCCATGCGTGAACGCATGTGTGGGTCTGGAACAGAAAATGGTAGTTAGGAACATGTGAGGAAAATGAAGTCGTCAAAGTATCGATTTAAATTCAACGAGAACACCGCTAACCTTGCGGCATTATCACCTGATGGAAGACTCAAGGTTTGGGAAACTACTAATGGCAATCTCTGTCACGATTGGACTCCCCCAGTTGGCCTAAAGGCGACTTGTTCGTGCTTGTGTTGGGTCAACAATGACAATTTTTCGAAACCCCCCAGGCCCAAGAAGGTATGTACATTATATATATGTGACAATGGCATTGATGGCACTGTACTCTATTAGGTAACGTTCCATTACTAGCAATTAGTATATTAACTATTTTGCAGTCGATCAACAGTTCTGGGGTCCCAACTACGTATTGGGTATAATAAGTAAGATCATGTCCAAATTTACCATGGTTTGCAAGCAATAAAGCAGAGATTGACAACCAGGGGTGGCCGCACCCCCTGGAGGTGCGAAACAGCATTCCAAGAGGTGCTAGAATCGCCGGTGCTAATGACAGGAGCTTGAGCGAAACGTTTGTAGGGGTGCAGGAGTGAAACGGTTGGAACCCACTGTAATGGTGAGATAGTATTGGGCATTGACTTACAGAAGCCTTAACGCATGTGTTGTAGCTTCGTATAGGAATGTTGTATTAATGCTGCTTCATGACCGATGAAGTAATATCTTTCTGTAAGAACTTTACTTGATATACAGTGAATTTTTAAATGGAGCTTTACTCAGTATTGAGGTGGAAATTTCATTTTGTTTTGTAACTACTTGTGCCCATAGAAATATGTGAAACAAAGTTTGCCATGAGGCACTTCAAATTCAGTAAGGCTTTAGTAAATTTGTGAACCATTGCCAAATTAGCAGAAATTATCCTATAGTAAATTCTACTTGGAAGCCTTTTTGCTACAAAGTGTGGACTTTTGGACACATTGTCATTGCTGTGTGCAGAGCTAGAGTATATTAGAGCCGCTAGAAATTTCCTTCTGATATGATTTGGTTTAATTGTCATCTAATGAAGTATGTGAAGACTTTGTTGGAGTTTTTCTCTTGAAATTGGCTGAGAGTACAAATATGAAGGGAAAGTAAATGAATGAAATTTCAAACTAGAGATGAAGTACAACACACACTGAAGAGGTATATACAAATTTGTCAGTCAACAAACTAGATATTGCTTAGTGGGTAGTTTAAGATCACTTAAAGCTGTAGAGTAATTTAAATCTTCTTTTTCAAGGCAAAAAAGAACACTGTCAGTTCAGATGATAATGCAAAATTTCATATACTTCTTGGCACAGTACAAGGGTCAATACTGCTCCTGAATTATGGGTTACTGGAAGTGGAGAATAAACTGGTAAGCAGTTTTATTTTACTTTGGGAAGCAGTAATATACAGTTTTACCTTACTTTGGGAGAGTTCAACATCTACCAATGAATTGCCCTTTGCTTTGTCTCATTAACTTGGGACTCATTCAATATATGGAAAAATATTCTGAAGTGATTTCCTTAAAGATGTAACAGTCTCTGCATCACAATGTTTATTTGATGCATAATGTAAAAGTTGTTTGCAAAATGCTGCTCTGGCTTCATCATTTCATCATTTCCCCAGACTTAGGATTCAAATGATGGTCAGAAAATTGACTTTTTAATTTTATCATAGTTTTTGGAGTAAATTCAGCAAACTACGAACCATCATATGTAACCATTATCTGTCATTGATCTTGAAATTGTGGTTTGTAGAAATGATGGTGGGGTAGGATACTCCTCTTGTTAGGTTAGCTTCTTAAAAGTTCTGTTTCATCTATAAGTGTGAAAATTATATACCACAAATCCTCAAATTAGCCCCTTGCTGGCTTATTTATTTTTGATGCTTTTTAATTGGGGGTTTATTTGACGGTAGGGCTTATATGAGGGTGGCTTATAAAATAATTTGACAAATGTTGTATAAAAAACTCACTGTCAGAGCCCCTATTCTCCACAATATTACAAGAATAGTCTAAATTTAAGCATTAGTCTGTATCAAAGTCTTCATCATCATCTTGGGGTGAGGGCTTATTTGAGGGAGGCTTGTTAACAATTTGAAGTTATAGCATGGGGGCTTATTTGAGGGGGACAATTCAAGGATTTGTGGTATGCAGTGTAATTTTTGTTGAAGAATTGTGACTTTTTATGTAATTGAATTATTTGAGTTGGATGATATGAATGGCTTATTTTCATTCTTTTTGTAGGTAAATGAACACAAGGAAAAGATAAATGATATATGCTATAGTGAATCTAAGGAAACTGTATATAGTGGATCAAATGATAAATATATTGTTGAATGGTCCTATCCATCAATTCAGATGAAAAGGTATGAATTTGCCTCGGTTCAAAATTAACTGAGATACTGACAGGAGACCACAAAAGATCGGATTTGAAATAGTCAGAAATTTTTGCTGGATCAAAGACAGATAGATTTTATGCCATAGTCAATTTGTAACATATTTATATTTTTGTATTGGCAAGCATTTGAAACAAATTATATTTATAAGGAGTGTGATAAGGCCTCATATTGACACCCTCTGAAGAGAGCCTCCCATAAAATAAATCCCCATCATAAAACATCAAATTTTATCAAGCCCCCTCCCTCTCAGTTATACCCCCATTACTGGAAGTGATAGACACTTTGTTGTGGGGGATGCATATTTTTTGGCTTGTTCGTTTTATGTTATATGGAAAAAGAGTATTGAAAGTAAGCTTTTTATGTGGTTTGTATTACAAACTTTATATAAGTATCCCCCTTGAATAAGCCATTCCTCAAGCTAACCCCAATTCAAAAAGTATAGAAAATAAGTATTCCCCTAGGAAGCTAATTCAATTATTCTCAGTATTGGCTTACTTTATTTATGTATGGTTGTACTTTTGTACTGTAATTACAAGCAGATTCTATATTTGTCTTTGAAGCAAGTGGAAAGCAGATAAGCACAGTGTCCAAAAGCTGGAAGTCAGCCCTGATGGAAGCTGTATTTTGTCTGCAGGGAGAATAATCAAGCTTTGGAGTATTGAATCTAAACAATTGCTTCAAGTATGTTACAATGATCTTATGTCAGTTATCTTTTTAGCAAAGAGTAGAAGTGCAATTGTATGCTTCAAATGATGGGTTAAATGTTATGAGAGCCTTTAAATTAGATTTCATTTAATGACTGTCAAATGGAGGTTAATAGTAATTTTCTATTGTGCTATTGCTGACAGACAGCTATTGGAGAGTGGGTCTGTATTCTTTTCATAATATCTATGGTGGATGTATTGCTTGAAACTTAGTGTATAGAGATTACACCAAATGTCTTGTATCTGTCTGTGGTTAACCCAAGGTGCAATTTTCCATTAGTTGTGCTTAGTACCATTCATTTGTGAATAATGCTTCTTATATTATTGAAATGGTGGCTTTTTGGTGGTAAAGAATATTATATATACTACTCATGTAGTTCCTTTCATAGGCATGATAAGAATGAGAGGTTTATGCACTTAAGGTTTTGCAAAATTTTGCCTGCTTCCTTCCTTTTTCATATGAAAATTGGTAGAACAGTTTTCTTTAGTACCAAAGTTCTGTAATCACATTGTGTTTACCCCCTGAATGATCAGATTAGTGTCTGATAATAGTAAATTGCCACAAGATTATTAAAGATTGCTGCTTTAGCTGTTTAATTAGTGGCTTTATTATGGTCACCAGATTTTTATTTGTAAGCTCTTTGCTGATTGAACTGTTTAATTATTGTTTTTGTTATGGTCAACAGATTTTTTGTTTGTAAGCTTTTAATGTGTTCCCTAAGTTAATAGTTCATAAAGCATTTAGAATGAATTAATAATTTATTAGTTCATTGTTGTGAAATATTTTTATGAAAATTGTTTAGCTATAAAATATTTTGACAAGGAGAATGTCAGCCAGTGGTGCTCATTTTTATTTAAAGAATCCCATTATAACATTTTGACTTATGATTGTAGAACACTTCTTTCATAATATATTTCTAACTGATATGGCTCTCAGCAAATTTCACCCTGTAAAACTTACTTTCAGTTTGAAGCTCTGAGCTATGTGTATCAATGTATTTTAGAATTGAAGGAGAGTCATAAATTCTTCTAATATAAGTTCATATATATATATATATAGAAAGTTAAAATCTCTCCAAAAGAGTTAGCGCATAAGAGAAAGGTAATGAACTGATTTGGATGAAATAAACTCTTATTTCTTAGTATCAGACTTTATTGCTGCAAAGGAGTTGAGTAACTTGCCTCTGCAGGGAAGTAAAATTGAATCTCATCTTCTGTTAGGGGGGTTTTTTAGAACCATTGTAATAGTATTTTATTTTTAGGCCTATGTTATAACTTTTATTTTCCTCTAGCTTTCTAAATTTAATTCAACACTTTACTTGCTACATTTACATAGCAGGACCCTAGTGATAATAGTATTGTAAATACTGATAGGCTACTATCTTTTTGAAGCAGTTGGAGATGGTTATGGCTATTATTGCAGTGGCCACCATACTATTTTCTATATTTGTTTTAAGTGTATGCAGTTCATTTTATTTGTAACCCAGCTGTAGTTTGTCTTAGGTCATATAAAAGAAAATAAATATTGCATTGAAAGTTTAAGACATTAGTATACTTTACTCCATTACTTTAAACCTAAGATATTTCCTTACTGTAAGACATAGCTCTGTTGGCTTCAGGTGTAGGTGATAATCACAGCTCTCCATTCTCAACTTTCTGTGGTATAGCCATACCCTTATTGCTAAGAAAAGTTACTAGCACCTTTTCTGTTTGTAGATGCATATATAGAAACAGTCAGTATTTAAGAATGCTTAGTTATGTTTAAATAGATGTTCATGTAAGCTAAATGTGTTATTGGATGAAAGATATCTAAATGTGGCTAAGAATTGATTGCCAATATTAATTTTTCATTGGTGTAAATGATGTTTTTATTTCATTTGCAGAAATTCACTGGGCATTCAAGTCCAGTAACCAAGCTCCTCTTTGCCCCTATGACTGTTGGTAAAGCATTTATGGATGAATGCTATTTTTTGTCAATTTCAGAGGATGATCAGATGATAAATGCATGGTAAGTTGATTATTTACAAGTAAATCTTGAGCCATATTTCTTCATTATTACTGTTTTCTTTATTGAGGCCTCATGGAACTGCATTTGTCAACAAACAATCACTGCAAATACTTAAACCTGGTTCATTTGCTGCATTTTACTTACCATTAATGAATGTGAAATTAAACCACTTATGTGATCTTTTCGATACTGGAATTTTGAATTATATGATGTGAAGATATTTCTCCACCGTGTTGTTTTCTCATTATAATACCCTTCGAAAATTGCGGTTTGCAGCCTGGATTACCTTACATGATTTTCCAGATATGATATAGTTCTTAAGTACACCCAAACTTTATTTAGTAGATTTACGGTGCATTTCTCGAGTCAGAGCAGATCTACCTTTTCGCTATTTATTCAATAAAGAGGATATTGCTACTTCTCCAGTATGCAATGTGGGTGTAGACAGAGTGACATCTACTGTAAAGCAGGACCTAGAAAATAGTGATCTTGACCCTTGAAAATGGTTTTGAAGCTTCAAATAATGGTCGTCAAAATCATATTCAGTGGCGTAGAAAGTAATGGGAGCTGCGTTATAAAATGTTCTTGCCGTAGAGCAAGACCATATGGAAGCATATTGCAAAAGAGGCTTTTCTTTTACGGATTGCGTGTGGTACTTGAACAATTTCTTTGAGACCTTGCCTGTAAATCCTTATTATCTTCTAGGTAGCGGTAAATTTCCTATATTTTAGGCCCGGCCTTGAAGGTTCTAGTTCTGTTTCAATTCTTTTTTGTAGTGTGCTGTAATTGCCTTTTTGTTTCTTAATGATCGTAGAAGAGATTAATTCACAGGCTTTGGCAGTGGTGCTCTTGGGTGTCTAATAGAAATCCCTTCCCGCTTTAAATTTTTCAAACAGTTTCAATCCAGAACATCTCCATTTCAACCCCCTTACATATACTTGTACCAGTATTAACTATCATTAAGAAAATCAGGTTAGCTACACATGTACTGTTTAGTATTGCTTTATTCTATGAGTTTATTTTTGTCCAGGCCCCCCTTCTATTATATTTTTGGTCATTTTCCAGCCCCCCGTTTTTTTCAACCCTCAGTTTGTTAGATTTTGGGCTCTTCCAGCTCGCACCCATTTTATTCCAACCCCCCTTCTATTAGGCGCCCAAGAGTATATGCTTTATGTATCTGTTAATGGGAGTTTGACATATCGTGTATTACCCAGGAGGCTGTCACAAACACGAGCTAAAGCTCTTGCTCTTACGGACTCATGGAGCCAGTAGCCTTTCAATTTATTCTCTGCGCGACTGTATCTTTGAAGGAGCAGAAAATCAGGAATCGAGTAATTTGTTTGTTCTGAAGTAGCAATAAAACCCAGGCTTTGCGAGGGAGCACTTATTGACTACCATGATTTCCTGTTATTTTGCAGGCATCATGATCCATCATCTGAAGACAAAAATGCGGTGTGTTGTTTTATGGCTGGTAACCAACCTGTCAGTATTGATATTTCATTAAAGGATTCGCAGGTACTTGCGTACGTTTTTGTGTATAAACTCAATTTTTGCTTTCGCCATTCAGGTTATCTGTTCGAGTTGTCGTCGATATTCCTCTATTCAGCTCAGTTCATAATTTAGAATCCCGCTGCGTACAATATCGTATTAAAGCACTACCCACGTACAATGACCAGAAACTACATATATATATATATATATATATATATATATATATATATATATATATATATATATATATATATATATATATATATATATATATATATATATATATATATATATATATATATATATATATATATATATATATATATATATATATATATATATATATATATATATATATATATATATATATATATATATATATACATATACATATATACACATACATATATACATATATACATATATATAGATGCTCAAGAAACAACTCCAGCTTTAAGTACGGTTCGGCGCAAGCCTTCATCAGTAATCTTAACTGATGAAGGCTTGTACGGGAACGTATTAAAAAAGTTGAAGTTTTTTCTTGAGCATCTATTTATTACTTTAAAAACTTCTTGGTTATTGTAGCTGTTTGAGTGTGTATGTGAGTTATAGGAACCTTTTTAGCCTAGGTTCCATACAAGGGAGGCTCTGTTATGCAGATTTTTACTGTATTTGATTTAGAAAAATTTGTGAGTGAAAGTGCGGGAAAATGATTGAACCCAGCGGGAAGCAGACTTGCTACCCTTGAGTTTTTTCTGTCGAATCCTCAGTGTTGGAGCACTCAACTTTTAACGCCAAGGGCCGCTACGATTATTCCAAACGAAGTGATCTCAATTTACAGCGATCATTTTGTGAGAGATAAATTTTAGCCTTGATAAGGAGAACTGTTAGCTTAAGTCCGAGTGTTTTGTCAATAAATGTGTTATACTATTAAAGGGTCTTTGAGAGCTTAGGAGATAAGGAACCCAGTTGAACAGAAGTTAGATGAAATGAAGAGGGGTGATGAGCTACTGTTGCTCTAAAATTAATTGGATTACTTGCTGACCATGTGGTTCTGCATAGATAGATGTCTGATAATTTTGTTGAAAACAAGGTAAAAGAAGAGATCATACAACATGAAAAATACTCTTCCATCTCAGTTTAATTTGGATAATCTAGATTACCTCCTTAATCTTCTTTTTAATCTTCTTCTTTATCTGTTTGATATTGCCAGTAGTATAGTAGGATTGATGTATTGCGACGAAATTTGAAAAATGACTAGTGTTTACTAGATGTGCTCTGCATTGGTTTAAAGAAAATGATCCTAGAACCACTGCCCTATGAGTGATAACTTGTCTTTTTACGCCTGTACCTGTACAACTCTCGACAGACTCGACAAATGCTACTTATTCTAACTCAAAGTAAATAGTCCAATTTTGTTAAGGTTAAGCTTTTATGGGCATTTTATATTTTGTATAAATAATTTTATTAAAAACAAGTGTATTTTCGAGATGACACATGAAAAATTCATTCCTGTGTCTGTTTGATTCATACAATGTCATTCTAGATTATGTGAAAATTTACGTCCAGAACCAGTAACCTAGTGTTTAGTCCTAAACATATAGAAACATACATGCATGCATTATATATATATATATATATATATATATGAACTCAGTAGCTTGCAAGTAACCAGGATTTCTCCTAGTATATATATATATATATATATATATATATATATATATATATATATATATATATATATATATATATATATATATATATATACAAACTAAACCTAAGCCGCATCCACAACGTATATAAATTACATAAATAGACTAAACCACAAATATACTATCCTTTAAGGAGAAAATACTTAAAGGATAGTATATTTGTGTTTTAGTCTATATATATATATATATATATTATGTGTGTGTGCTTGCGTGCGTGCAAATGCGGCATGGAATGGCAAGCCTCTACTGAAGCTGGTTAAGTTGCATTTCGGTGAATTCAAATTAATTTTAAGTTAAATGTTTTGTGGAAAATTCGGACGGAAATGTTGATACCCCTAACGATGGAAGCATCATTGCAATGCATTGCACCTTTCACTGAAGTTACCTAGTTTTCTAAATATCAAAGAAAGCAACGAAAATCTTTGGATTCACCTGTTATCCTCTCTCTTTTAGCAATTGAAACTAGCCGCGGCATGTCTTGACGGAAAAGTCAGCATTTTTACGCATGTTCTTAATGGGTAAGGATCTCTTGTATAGTACAGTTTTAAGATGTATTGATAGACTGAAGATTCCCAAATTGGGGATTGCGCTAATAGCCAATTAACAGTTGTCCACTATGCTTGCCTCAATGAGTGTATTGAATGAAGAAATCATTATTGGCTTTTCATGATATTATATTTGTGAACTTATTTTTTGTTTTGCGAAGTATTACCCGTATGCTTCAGTCAGTATCTTGTTTTTTCAGCATCCTTAAGAACGTGTCCACGTTTTCCTGCCATCTTGTTAGTACTAGTACTTCCACGATTGAAGTTTCATCCATTACAGGTTGTGAATATGACCACTAGAACTGAATTTTCTTTTTGCAAATAACTTTTTTGGTATTTTTTTGACAATCTGTAGGCTGTTTGTTTGATATAGCAACACTTTTTCTTCAAGGAAACTTGCAAAACCGTTGGATTCTTCACTCAGTGTTCAGTTGGTGAAGTCAGAAAAAGAGGTACAACACCAGATCTTATTTGTTAATTCATGTTCTCGGAAAATTTTACAAAGAGTTTAATTTATCTCTGTAGTTTTATTAGAGAGGAAGCATTTGGTATTATAATTTTTGAGTCCAGACTTACCTTCCTACCCGTTATGCTATGCATTAGTGTTCTGTGTGTAAGAATTTCTAACCTTGCTATTACAAATGCCATTTGACGCGAGACAGTGAACATCACGTAACTAAATTCTATCTTGTCAATAAAGAAAGTCAACCATTTGATATAGTAGAAAGTTATTGCTTGCAGGAGTTATTTCTGGTTGCATGTTTTACATGGTTGATCGAAGTGCGTCGTTTCTAGAGGCAATTTGATATATTTACTTTTCTTCTTTGAAGTGAGTCTATCATTTATGTTCTTCAGAAGAAAGTGTATCCCTCACATGAAGTTTTGTGCGGATTATTTGAGACAATCATAAAAAATTCCAACTTTTGTCATGTTGATCTACCGCTTTTCTTACATATAAATTAATAAACGTTACACTCTGGTAGTATATTTGTCCTCCATTGTTTTATGGGCATTTCGGCCCGGTTTTGCATAGATTCAACTAGTTTTTATCTTTGGGGAAACTTTATGTATTTCTTCCTCGTGTTACCACACATGAATCACAGCACTGATAGGCTTTGCTATTGTTGTCATGTTTCGTCAATTCTGGTTTTACAAGGCTCCATTGGTTTTCAAAGGAAATCAGATCAGGATAGGTCTAATATGTGAACGCTATGGCTTGTGAAAAATCCTTCCTTTTGCTTTGATGTATGGCAAAGAACATTATCTATAGCATTTCTCTACATTAAAACTCATCGAAAATTTCAGTTTTTTTTAAACTAGCTATTTCCAAATGTAGACGGTCTTTTCTAAAAGTAAATATTGCATTGCAAAAGACTTTTTGTAGGGGCTCACCTTTTGTCAAGTGTTTTAACTCTTAGTAGTGGATATATACTATAGAGATGGCATATGGAATGGCTGTCCCAATTCATTTACTCAGTCCTTGTACTACGTCTTAAGTGAGTTTCAATCTTACTCTTCAACTCAGATCAAATTTATACTTAAATCTGGTTTTTGTATAGTTTTTTTTTAAATAAAGCTCAATTTACACGAACTATTTACAACAAAGCGAAATAAACTAGAAATAACATTCAAAAATAACGACGACAGATTTAGGTTTGTAAAACATGTTTTGATTGCGTCATAAATGCATATTGCCAAAATAAATGCATATTACTCAATTGTAAATTCAAAATGAAGATTTTTGCCAGCTTTCGTCGGGATCAAGGCTAATGGTTACTCTTCATATTACACCAGGATACTTCCACTCATAATAAATGTAATTAATTTTTTCCAGAAAACTGCAAATGCGCCCGTTAAGATATTTGCCGTAAAGCTTTTACAAGATGACATTCTGTTACTTGTTTACGGATCTCCAGTCAATCCCACATTTGAAAAAATGGTTAGTATATATACCTATTCTTTTATTATGTGGTGAAATTTTTGTACATCTTAAGTGACTTTAGGTAGAAACTTCATTTGGTGCTCATATTATCTTCTTGACATTTCAGAAATTAACTGATTTGATCAATGGCGCAAAGATCAAGAGAGAAACCTCGAAAGGTATGCTACGTGGGGATTCAATGCAAGCTGCATCTAAATCGAAGGAGAAGAGTAAGGCTGACAGATCCACTGTGGCTGATGCTAATGTTCCACTGCATATCGAACAAAACCGTCAGTTAGCAACAGCTGCAGGAAACAGCACATTTGATAAAGAAAGAGAAGAGGTAGGCTCTTTTACACTAAAGCATCGCAAGTAATTAACTGCTTTTAAGAAAGTTTAGGGCTCGTACGCATTTTGCAGTTCTGGTTCATCTGAAAGTTCCTAGGGGAAAAGGTTGTATTAGGTTTCTTATATGTGGTTGACATTTAAATAATAAATAGAGTTAATGCTGTCCAGCATTACGTGTACCAGCACTCATTTGCATTATTAGATATGCATCAGAGATGGAAAAGGTATCGAAACCTGGGAACCTAGTTCTCAGAAATTTTTTAGTTCGAAATATTTGCAGAAGGTTGCACAGAAAAATCTTAGACTAGCTGATAGCTAGATACTTACAAGAAAAGACTATTCCCAGAAAGAAAAGCATTTTTTCCACCTCTGGTATACATAGGAACCCCAGAGCAGGAAAATATCAGACACTCGCAAGAACCTGTTAGGAGAAGAATAAGAAAATACCCAAGATAAAGAAACTTCTTAGAGCTAACTGAAAACAGTGTTTTATATGCGATATCTTGCTTGACATTGTGAGCAAGTCTGTTGGTGCTGCATGATCTCATCAGGCTCGAAAAAGTGTAAAGATTTAGAACATACTAAATATGCTATGTTGCTTTTTCCAATATTACCCCAGAATGGGAATTTCATCCAAAGTGTTTTACGCGATGTAGAGATTAGATATTGCTACCGGTTTGTGGGATAGTTGTGATCAAGGGAGATAGGGAGTATGAATGAAAGCCTTGCGAAGGAGTATGCTGAAAGGGGAATCACTTCTTTTTGGCTCACACGTCTTTCACTTCGCGTGCGGTTTTATGGAGACCATGCAAAAGAGGTTAAGAGACTACAGAATGTTCTCACTGTGGTCGTTCGCTGTTGGATGAAATTGAGGTTAAGCAAAGTTTATATGTTATCCATGATTTCGATCTGAAAATTTCGCGTCATCGAAACTACAAAGGTACCTACTTGAGTTGCCCTTTCGTAATTGGCTAGTGACTCCAAGCGCATCGCATACATTGTCTTTTCTGTTAGAGTCTTTGAGTCTTGCGAACGATTCATTTAATCGCCTTATGACATAGTTTATTATCGGCCTCTGTTTACTACGGCCATCTGTTACCATCTGAGTTCAAGGCAGCTGTGATTGTTTTACAGTTGCAATAATATACCAATCAAAGATTTGTAATTTATATTTATTTAGGTTAAGTTCTTAGGGTTCTGATAATTAAGTATGGTTGTAAACATTCAAGAGTTCTGCCCATTAGCTTATTTATCAACAGTTTTCTAACAGTGGGAGGGTGCAAAGATGTACATTCCTGTTGATAAGTCGGCCCATTTGCGCTTTAATGTAGTTTGTTTCCAATTGAATAGAAATTGACATCATGCATAAATCATGCACTCTTAATTCAAATTATGGTTTGTATGAGAATTCGCTGTCACTACTCTTAAAAGTACTATTTACCGTAGATTATTATTGACGTAGTTGTTGTATGGATTGTTATCCAGTAGTTGACCAACGATTTTAAGCAATTTTGTGTTGGAGATTTATTGTTAACCATACATTCACCATATGGTACTAGTGTCATTTATATATATATATATATATATATATATATATATATATATATATATATATATATATATATATATATATATATATATATATATATATATATATATATATATATATATATATATATATATATATATATATATATATATATATATATATATATATATATATATATATATATATATTTATTTATTTATTTATTTATTTATTTATATGTATTTTTATATGTACATGAATATATTCAGTAAGTAGTAATGACAACCTATCTGTACAAGATATAAATACTGTTGCCATTATGGTCCGGATGTTTGAGCATTTCCAATTAAAAAAGTCCTCATTGTATGGTAGTTATTATATTCTATTGCCTAACCATTTTGTAGCTTACTCTTGGAGAACGCTTGACCGCCGTCGCAGAACCCAGTGAGGTGCTGACTAAAAATGCCACAAGGTTGGTCATTTGATATGTTTTTATCATTATTCTGTTTTGTAGGATATGCTCTTAAAGACTTTTCACCTCAATGGTATTAGTTATTTTTCATTTAGTGTCAGTTGTAGCTACGTTGTATATGGGCAGCTTTATCTTCGATAAGACGCAGCGAAATGTTGTTCAGCCTGATGTAATGATTATTTTTACAAGATATTTTGTATACTTTTCTTGAGAACTAACTGAGGTTTCTTCACGATCCATTGTAAATGGGCTTTGCCACTTAGTTATTTTCATTCGTAACAAATTGACGTGGAAACAATGTCTCATGAATTGAATGTCAAACCAGATTAAACCAGATCAACTCAGCTCAAGCCAAATTCCATGCTTACGGCATAGCCGCCAAATGTTTGAGACCTCTGATCAGGTCTGTTTTCTCCCAACCTAGCTGACCAATCAGCATCTAAATGGTCCTAAATGTAGCCGTGGAGCGCATGTGCGACGAGAATCCTGCATGATGATTGGTCAATGTAGTTGGGAGAAAATAGATCTGATCAGGCTCTTAAACATTTAGCGGCTATGCTGCTTACAGCAAGCGAGATGCCTCATTTGATTGGCCAGCCTCCTTATTGGTCAGCTCACTTCGTGTGAACATGCCTTAGGCAGTTCATGCTCTTTTTTCGCCTTACTAACTGAACAGCAAAATGTTTGGTTCAAATCATGATGCAATCTTTATTGTATATGTTTGCAGTAGCTGTAACAGGTAGCATACTGTACGTCGACACCTCTTAAGCAGTTTGATTCTATACGGAGGAGCACTTTCTACAATCATCTCTTATTTTAATCTGTCTATCTTGAGAAATGTTCGTTACTGCCGGTTCGAATTGCCATTTCGTTTCTCATTTGGGACATATTTTCTCCCTTCGTTATGTAATCCTCACGCCAAGAGGCAACTGAAAAGGTGTCATAGAACGCGTTTCCACCCAGGAGACTTTTATTCCACACCCCCTCGTCTTTTTATTTGTAAGTACGCTGCCACCAAGACAGTTTTTAGAGAAGGTACTTTGGCGTGCAAGTGTATGGAAATCACGCTGATCACACATGTAGTATTGTATTGTTTCCGTCTGTGACTTCCTTTCTAAAACTTTTTGTCCAGACCCCCATTCTATTACAACTATTGCCATTTTCTAGCCCACTTATTCAAGCCCCCTGTTATGTTTTTGAGGTGTTTCCAAACCCCCCCTTTATTCCAACTCTCCTTCTATTAGGCACCCAAGAGTACTTCCTCAATGAGTGCGTTTCACCTCTAAGGCTCCTTTCCTACTCTTGTAGTTCATCAACTTAAAATGCTTCTGCTCACAAGAGTTTTCATTGTTTAGAGGGATGTATTACTCTCTCTGACTGGTTTTTTTATTTTTGCAGACAAAGTCGAGATAAGCCAGTTGCCTTATCTGTTACACAGATGCTTGCACAAGCATTACACAGTGACGATAACAAGATGATTGATAATGTACTGTCCAGAACCACTAGAGAGGCTGCAATTAATCGAACGCTTAAACGGCTCCCCAGAAATTACGTATTAACCTTGATAAATAAGGTTTGTGTACATCCCTCCTTTCGGTCTCCTACTTGAGATTAAGTTCAATAGAATTGCGCAGGCTTTTTCTGCGTTCCTTAAATATTAACTCGCAACACACGTACAAGTGAAAAATCACGCCCAATAGTGTAGCATGTTATTTATAAATAGTAATATATATGAAGACTTTCAGTTAAAATTCCTCCACTTACAAGTGTAAACGTGCTTAGGAAGGTAGTTACTACTGTAGGCTAGCTTGGTGTAAACCAAGGGTTCCCAGCATGGTTGTGAGACATCATTCTAAGGGGTGCCAGGTGCGTCCTCTCTAACGGACTTAAGCAAAATATCTCTTGTGGGGGAGGGGAGGGATGCGAGGTCACAGTAAGAATGTGTTAGGGTGCCGGAGTAAATAAAGTTTGGGAACCACTAGTGTGCGCGGAAAATCTGCGATTAGTAATAACAACAGTAGGGAGATAAATATTTATTTTTATTTGGTGTATAATCTATAGTATGTTTTTGCTATGTAAATGTGGTTAATCCATTAGATTGCGTATCATATCATAGCTATGAATCTTAGCAGCATGCTTTTCTCAATATGGTATTGTATGCTTCTTTTGCCAAGCCAATTGGAAGTTTGCCATGTCTTACAAATCAGATATGGGAATCATGGATTTTGACCTCATTTCACGGTTTCACGATAAGGGTTACTTTTCTCAAGGGTTTTAAGACACTAAGGTTTATGCACGGAAAGCCAGTTTGGGATGCCAGTGTGTATAGACCCTAAATAGATAAGAAGTATCACCGTATGAGGAGCAGGTGAAATTTTCATAAACTTGTAAACCTCGTTACTGCAATTGGTATTTCATAGGTTTTTTCCCGCATCGATCAATCTTCTATTCTCGCATGTCTTTTATTTTGGTTTTTAAATTTTTCTCGTAGATCATTCAGCGAGTTCAAAAGAATCCTGCAGAGTGAGTATTTATCTGTTATTGTCATTAGATAAATGTTAGATATTTGATATTTATCTTTAAACAAAATAAGTATGGGAATATGATGAAAGGTTGTATCAAGACAGCTGGGCAATATGTAGCATGAGAATGTGAGAAAATGAACTAAACATTGGGACCCAGAAGCGAAGGTCGCAGGTTGGACTCCCGCTCGGGTCATTAATATTCCTGCATTTTCACTTCAGCTAACATGATGCTGTAGATACTTTTTATTTCTATATCTATCCAAAGACATAACCAACTATCTTTAAGTTTGCATTCTGAATTAGTGTGACTGCCCGATTGTGGAGGCCCAGAAGGACAGCCACTTTTGCTTTGATTTAGTCTCATGTATTTGTATATGAGGCTAAATCAAAAATAACATATACTTTTCATAAGCGTGATCGTTTCGATATAATATCTTCATCCGTACTGAAGAAGATATTATGGCGAAACGTTTGCGCTTATGAAAAGTATATATTTTTTATTTAGTCTCTGTAATATATTTTAATATACAAAGCGGATATGGCTCTGAGTTATGTATGTATATATATTTAATTTATATTTTTATATATAGGTATTTATTTATTTATATTTATAAAGACCATCAGCTTTAGAACGAAATACACGTTTTTTTATAAGAACATCGACTTTCAACGAAGCCTAATTCTGTTCTTAACTTTTTTGGTTTGAAAGCTTGCAATGTTCTTAACATGTTCTTAATTTCCTTGTTTTTAAAATGTTCACTGATTTCTCAAAAGAGCGATAATTGCTCTGAAATGAGCTGCGGGTGAAATTTAAGCACATGTCTGTGAATTCACCTTGCGTCCAATGAAATTTTTGGCAAGAAGCTCTTTACTGTAAATATTTGTCGCGTTTTCCTAATCTTTTGTTTGCATTTTACTGTTTTTATCTTATGTTTTTTGAAAGAAAGTTTTAAAGCCGTGTCATGTTCTTAGCATGCTCTTAGCTTTTTGGCATTTGAAGCCTTATGGTCTTAAATGGTTTGTTCTTATAAAAAAAACGTGTATAGCGAATACTGTCCAACGATGCGAGATTGCACTTTGCACTGTGATGTGATCTTTATTGAGAAATCTTCAAGAATTGAATGTTGTATTTTTTTGCCTAGGGGTTATAAACTCACGATATGGTTACGGGTGCTAATGTCGACTCATATGACATATCTGTTATCGGTAAGTGCATTTGGTCGAATCAATACCCCCAATTGATTTTTGGTTGCATACACTTCTGTCACTTAACATTAATGGATGGCATTTAAATGAAATAGTGCGATTACCAGATCCCTGTTTTTTGGGTTGATAACGTCCATGGTAGTGACAAGCAAGGTTAGATTGACATTGTTGCTGTGTAATATTTGGAGGTTTGGTGTGAATAACAGTTACAATAGAAGCACATTGAATCGTTGAAAATTTCTATTCTTGCTATCCGCAGGCCTTTCAATAAGTAAATTAGACGCACGCTGCCAATCACGCGCGTGGGATCGTTTGCGCGCGCTAAACAGTCAATTGTGAGAACTTTCCTTTGTACTTGGATATATATTTTTCATAAAGCTGGCGCGAGCGACAAATATGGCGCGTGAACTGAACTGGGCGCGTGCGTGCGCGATCGCGCGCGTCTTATTGAAAGGCCTGTATCTGTACCGAACACAAGTTGGTAATTGAAAATGAAACATGGTTGGGATCGTTGTCTGTCTGTTTGCAGCTTGATATTTGCCATATGGACTGTTTCGAAGAAAATGTGGCCAGTCTCTTTGTTTTGTTTTAGATACCAAACCTAGTGGAGAGTTTAAATGGGTTATATCAAAACTTAGAATCCCGTACTAAGATATATCCAAAGCTCAGCAAACTGCACGGGAGACTGGATCTAGTATTGACGCACGTAAGTTCTACAAATCGGTTCAATTCCTATTCAGTTTATTTTTGTGATGCAAGTAATCACCACTGGACCACGTAGTCGGGCCCATTCTAATCGAACTAAGGAGGATGATAAATACTATTTCAGGCTTGAGTGGCCCGCATTACGCGGGAGCATAACTGGGGAAGCCAGCCACTTGATGTAGCTCTTACCTTACTTGTACGACTTTGAGGCCTAGGGGCTATTAGGAAAGAGACCATCTGTTAGATACCTGAAATCACTGCCAAATTTGTTTTTGCAACACTTTCATTACTTTTTAACCCATAGAGCAAACTCCCCCTCTCCCCCATCCCCCCTATTAGAAAAATGTCAAATTAATCGGAAATTACTCACAGCAGACTCATCAATTTAATTTCAATTGCCACTCTAGCAACTAGGCTTTTACCTCAACATTGTTTTAAGGGCGGAGGGGATTACAAGCCGTCAAATTTGACCGGAAATGTACTATTGCCAATAAGGGACCGGTCATTAATTCTTCCAGGGGAGGGGGTGGAAGACATCTGGGAGGGGGACCGAAATTCTGCTCACGGAGAGGGAGGGGATGAAAAATAAAGAGCATTTCAACGAAGGGACTATGGAGCTTCTGAAATCCTGGAGTGGGGATTAAAATATGTATATAAATCTGATAGGGAGGATGAAAATTCCATCAAATATATGAGAATGTCTCCCATCCCCTCCCCACAAGTAATTAATGACCTGTCCCTAAACTGTATTGTTCAATGATTTTTGGCACTGATTCTAGTATTGATGCAATTAGTTTTGAAGGATATTTGCATTAGGCAGCTATTCGACAAGAAAGCTGGATGCAGCACTGGTTTTGTTGGTTGTTGTTATACACCTAGTGGCGCTGTTAGGCACATATTTTGCAGAATTTTTTATTTGTAGGTATGTTGGTGCCTGGGGAAGCTCCTCATCTTGTACATTTTCGGGTATAAAATATTGAAATGATGAACAGGCGAAATTTGAAGTGAAAAGTCGGTGTTGATGGGTTCGTGGGAAAATAAATGACGTGTTTGTGGGAAAATGAGAAAGAGGGAGCAA
The DNA here is from genome assembly GCA_964019165.1 of Mastigias papua. Classification (NCBI taxonomy): domain Eukaryota; kingdom Metazoa; phylum Cnidaria; class Scyphozoa; order Rhizostomeae; family Mastigiidae; genus Mastigias; species Mastigias papua. The sequence goes on from OZ025277.1 coordinate 11,675,908, forward strand.
GCGTTGAAATGACGGTACAAACTGCTCAAGACGTCAATCATATATTGCTATGTATCAAAAATCGGACCGTGAAGCCCTTCTTTTTTGGTAGATCGAAGGGTCTTTCGAGTTTTGATTAGGGGGATATCCTCCTTATTTAGACGAGTAGACCATGCGCTGTTGAGTATGCTTTCATGGTCAACTGGACTCAGGCCTTGCAATATGCTTCATTGTCATATTGTTTCCCTATTGAATTAGTCGATGGAGCAATTGAGAACTTAGCAGCAGAAAGACAGTATTATGTTGCACATGTCCACTTCTGTAAAGAGACACAATCGCGTAGTTTGACAACAACTGCGTTAGCCGCTTCGGTAGTGAAGCAAAGTATCAGATTTATTCGTGTTTTTCTAGTGCAGTGGGATGCATTCGGTTGTTGGTGTTGTTATTTTCTATACGTTTGTTAATCACTATGTCTATGTTTCTTTTAGATGTCAGCCCGCGAGCAGTCAATTTCTACACAAGACATTAACGAATCAGCGTTAGTTATCGAAGATACAGGTGAGCACGCTCGTTTTTTAGCCTGTTGGCCTTGTTTTGGCTTTTCGCGTTGCCTCGGAATCATATGGAAGTGATTATCAGAATGGAAGTGATTTTCCGTAATCAGAAGTCATGTTGCATTTTTCAGACGAGAGCGATGATGATGATGAAAGAGATGTCACTGAAAAGCAAGAAGAATTGTCTTCACTTTCGGATTATGATGAAGGTGATGAAGATATTACCGTCAGTGAATCAGAGGTCTGTTATCCCTTATAGATATATCGACCAATATGCCTTGCTTTTTATTCATGCTTTTTACTTTCATCTTCTATCTTGTTCATTTGTATGTATATCGATCTGGTATAGTAAATCTTGCAGATTTTAGTCGATTTGTGATCGACTGATTTTTTAGTGAATGATTGATTTATTGATTTACTGATTGATTAGTTGATTTGCTTTCTAGTTCATTGATTGATCTTATGATTGATCTTATGATTGATTGATTGGTTGATTCATTGATTGATTCATTGATTGTTACTTGATTGGTTGATTTATGTATGTTTGATCTGGTTTGATTAGTTTTTGATCATAGATCATTTTATTTGTTTGAACTGTTAATTGTTCAGCAAGTATTGAGCTAGATTTTAATCAATAAATGAAAGATATCGATTTTTTTATTTGTCATTCATGAGCAGTTGATTGGCTGATTTATTGATCAGTCGATTAGAATGATTAATGTGCTCTATCAATCAGGACAGATTCCGCTGCTTATGCAACTGTGCACTACTCATACCCTCTTTCAACAGTCATGAACTTCGAAACGTTTCCGTACTCAGGAGCATCACTTTGTTTTCTAGGACAAAGCCTCACACTCCGGTGACTCAGACAACGAGAAATTATCTGACAACGAAGAAAACATGTCCATAAATGAATCGGAAATGTAGGACTACTATTTCAAGCATACTCACGTGAGTTTTCTTTATATATAGAGTATGCCCTTTTTGCCTGCCCATGCAACAGGCCTCCTGGACGGCTTAGAACCAAGACATGCATAATAGTTGGTTAAGCTTAAATTTTTTTAATGACTCAAAATGCAATGAGTGAGGATAAATAGAATTTCATAAATATTCATATCACAAACTACTAATTTTATCCATATTTTACCCTTAGAGAGACAGTGACGGCATAGCAGCAAAGAAACCAGATATATATATATATATATATATATATATATATATATATATATATATATATATATATATATATATATATATATATATATATATATATATATATATATATATATATATATATATATATATATATATATATATATATATATATATATATATATATGTTTATATATATATACGATATTTTCCATTTCTCATATTTAGATTCTCATTTTCTTTGGCGTTGAGCCCCCTTAATAAAGGAAATATAATTTGAATTGACTTTGATGACAATAAACTGATTGGGTAGCATGAAATAGCATGAATTCCTTGAGACTATGGCATTGCCTAGCATATAGTATGACACAAAATGTCACAAATTCATAGAAGTATCCATGAGTTTAAGCTGGGAGGCCTGCAACAGTCTATATGCAATATCGTTCTCATTTTCATTAGGTTTCAAATACAAGAAATTTACTTGTTTAGTATGGACACGCGTAATTGTAGATAAGACATAGTTTTTAATCGCAGAACTATTTTTATATCTAAAGCCAAGGGCACATCTGTAGTTTTGGAAGTTCCAGATGTCGGCTTAATGGACAGAGTCTGAGCGTACAGATGGAGAAATCATTATGGGTCATTTTAAGGGAACCTTCCTCACTTATAGTAGCATATTCCCCATAGGCCTGAGAGCCCTGATCAAGTCTATTTTCTCCCAACCAAACTGAGCCAATCATTATGCAGGAATTTGACCTCACACGCGTTGTTCCACAGCTAAATTTAGGCCCATTTTTGCATGATTATTGGTCAATTAGGTTTGGAGAAAGTAGACCTGATCAGACCTCTTAAACATTTGGCGACTGTGCTCAGTTGAGAATATTTTGCAACGATATCAAGACGATCGCTTTGTGCTATGCTGTAGAGCTTCTAAATAACGCAATAGAGCTCTTATGGAAGATTTTGTGTACTGATTTTAGACCGAACGAAGTGATTATCTTGTGGATAATCATTAATCAAATTCTTGCTGTGATTCAAAGAACCACGAGGATAAATTTAGAGTCATGTATTCTGGCGTGCTTGGCGCAATGGGGTTTTAGTAATTTGGGATCAGATTTTGAATAGTTTGGTAGGACGTTTTTTATATAGGAATTTTGAGAATGTTATAGGGGGTATGCCTAGTCTTATGGTCAGGAGGCAAAATGGAGTAAGTGCATAAAATCTTTTCCATCTGTGGGACATTTACTTATATGCACATTTTATATATGAACGTTTTTTCCCGCCCGGTACTGACGCTTTCGTAGGTTTTTCATGATTTCATTTCAAATTCTTTCTAAAGACTTTCCTAACAAGAATATTCGATTCTGTGTAACACTGCAGTGTTATAAAGGCAGGTTTTACGCAAACACAACACTCAAATACATAGGATTTCGGAATAGATCTATTCAAATTGTACAGATGAGATGATGAACTTTTGATGAGATGAAAAATCGGAATTTAATGTGTGTATTAACTTATCAACTTTTTTAGGTCCCAGAAGTCCATTTCTAAACTCTCTTAATTTTTTCAACAGTCAAAACGCGCTTTCTTATAAAGCACTTTCTTATAAAAAAGAACGTGAAACACTGGAGAGTAGGTTCGGGAGATGGTATTCATACATATATTTACTTCTTTACAGAGCATTTAGGGAAAAGCTAGTTATTGACTGAAACTAGGTTTGAATTATTCATTGAGCGAAGTTTCACAAACTAAGGAACGCGATTTAATTTAGAGTACTATGCGTATTACGGTATATTTCTATCTGAATTCAGTGAGATTACGAAAGCATCAAGATATATGTCATGATTGAGCGATGCGCATTTACAAGTAACCCGAACCTTGTTGAATTGGCTTGAGTTGTCGTTGTATGAATAGTGCTTTTGATGATTGTATCTGATGCAAACCAAAATATATTTGTACATCTGCTAAACGGTTATTTTCCTGGCTATACTTACAACTTGGTAGCGTATTTGGAATTCCCTCAATGTTTTATCTCCTCGTTTCAGTTCTCCAGTTGGTTGTTGCAAAGAGCCTTTAGCCCTAGGAAGTGATTGAGAAACCAACACATCTGACCACACAACGGGTTGAGAGGTTATGAAGAAATGGCAACAGAGCCTTGTCAAGAGTTTTCACCTCAATTGAATGCATCCGCATTTGTAGAATTCCTGACTTGTTTTACTAAACCCGTTATATACCAAAACTGCCTTTATTTTCATTAGAAGAAGTACCTTTTGATACATGGTAGAACCTTGGACGAAACTCTTCAAGAGCAAATATGCACAGGGCAATTTTTCATGCTGGGGAGCAATGCCTAATTCTGAAGATGAACAGTCTATTGTGGAACTTTAGTTTGCTGCAGGATTAGGACCAACAATAAGAAATTTTACAGACCCACGGTTTGTTTTAAAAAGGGTATGGTTTCTTTTGGATTTGCACGACGGGTGTGGTAGAAAGTAAAACCTTGCAAGTTAGATAAATGTTAACGTAGGAGATCTTACTGTCTTCTAAAAGTTCATTAATTTTGGTATATCATGACCACACATTTGTGTTAGCTTCGATGATCTGTTTTCAATAAACAGATATACTCTATCTACTGATAAATATTTCCTCGATGACAGACCCTGTGAGTCAGATGAACACTTAGGCCCTGTTTTGGGATATAGTTACCTGGGGCTTGCTGATTATGGCGGGAAGTTTAGTTTGAGGTTATTAAATTCGTGATAGAAGAAAGCGCCCTAGTATTTATGAGGTTAGAGTGAACTGTGAATAACTGGGTTGTGGAATAAAAATATTTATAAGTGGCAGCTCACGACTTCAGAATTCTAAATATCGTATTTTTGTTATTGCCTTGATGAAAAATAATCTGCCAGATTTGTATCTCAGTGTTGTGCAGCTCTTTTTCGGTGTAATGCACAAATTACACCAATCAATAGAGATGGCATCTTTTCTCAGATAAATTCATAGCAGCTTTATCACCTTTTTATAAAGAATTTCGGATGTTTTTCGTATATCCTTATCAATGGGTGTAGATAGTATCTACTGATGTTGTTCGTTTCGAATTTCAATGATAAGATAAAATCAACTCGCGATCTGTTTTGAGTTCCGGTAGAGAATTTTGTTGTATGAACTTTATGCATGCCAGTTTTCAACCTAGGAAGCACAGAATGAAATGTCTATCTCCGTTGATCAGCTTAGTTGCATTCCTGGTACAGTGTTATAAATCTACAACTTGCTGAAGGCACATCTATGGTTGTGCCCTATGGTTATGCTACAAAAATAACCCATCCCTTACCTTTGTTCTTACAACGTTGACTCTAATTGTGAATGGTAATTGTGTATCGTGAGAGATCGTTGGTTACTCTTCAGTATCATAGCATGTTGGTTTAGTGAATGAGTTAGGTTCCCCATACTTCACAAGAAAGTATAACGTTTTACTTTATCAACAGTTGTCATTTGATGCAACTGCACGAAATAGATCATCTAGAATTCACACGTTCTATTTTATCTGACACAAGAAGCCTTTGCTACCCCCCCCACCCAAGCATTTCTGCTGTGCAAAACGACGGCTGTGTGCAATGTAGAAACCTCCCTCACTAAATTTCGTACCATAGTTTCAATAACGCATTGAGATTTTACAGGAGTGATTTTTTGAAACAGAAATATGTAGCGCCTCTTTAAGTGTAGTTTTAACATCGTTTATGGCAGCTCTTGGGTTGAGATGTTTTCTATTATAGATGACCAAATAATCTGGTATTTTTATGCTTTTAATTAGAAGAAACCTTGAGTATTGAACTGAAATGCAATCCTATTAGATATTCTTAACAGACAAGTCCGGCTCTATTTGTTTGTTTCGTTGCTGTAGTCATGTATAGTTATTTCGTAGAAAGAAATATGGAAGGAGTTCAAAGGTTGTGTTCTATCGCCAGAAAGGATCTGAAATGGTTCTTGGTGTATCTCAACTAGTTACTTGAGTGAGATTTAGAGTTTTATTAGCGCTATACCGTTTGCATAGTGAAATCCAACCTATATAAAACTCCATACATTTGCCTAGGCCCATAAAACTGGTATTGACCACTAATGGCGGTATTGAGAATTCAAACAGAAGTCTTGAAGTTGGAGATTAGTGGGTAAGAGTTAATGAGTACTGCAGATGACCAAATTTTCTTACAGAGAGAAGAGTATGGAAGTATAGTTTGCTGAAAACGTGTTTCGTGTTAAAAATAGATGTGTAATTCAAAATTATCCTTCGATTTCCACTGATAAACAATTAGTGCCTGCTGAATATCGATTTTGTAAATTCCCCTCATTTAGGCCTTGCAATGGCCTACAGTATCCTACCTCGACTGAACGTCGATAGATCAAACGGTACATGAAGCCCGTTTTCCACTGGGCGAAATCGTTCGCGCGATGCGAAACGTAGTGACGGAATTCTGTGCACTTCCTGCAATCCTGTTGCATCTGATCAATCCACGTTATTATGCTGGCCGCCTCATGCAAACAGAAAGCGATCAAACTACCAAACCCATCTCCTCGGCTCTTCCCTTCGCTGACGAGAATGAAATAGGTATGCATTGCTTCGAAAGACCTCGCGCCGCGCGACGATTTCGCCTATTGGAAAGCAGGCTTTGCTCAGCGTGCCTCAAGAAATCTCCCCTTTCTGTGTGAATGGAATATCCAAAGACGCATTGTTCGCTCCCTTCGTTCTGAGCTTTATAAATAGGATTACTTGAATTGTATTTCCCCGTATTACAAATGCTATGTTCTGCGGGCTTATTTGTAAGAATGGATATCTCTTTATTGTCAACGGCCGTATTTCTTAGGGAAAGACTTGAAAGGAATGGAATATGGCGGAGCAAGAGATTGTCAACATGACCTCGGATTTCCCATCTGTTGCACATTATAACCTTTTGATGTGAGGTAGATTCGTGGAAATTACCTCAACAGTTTGAAGTGTTTCTCTCTTGATGATGAATACGCATTTTGCTACCGGGATAGCCTCTCTATCATTGTAATAAATCGGTAAATGCCTCTGTAAGGGAACAACGCCTCCTATCCGACTTGTATACCTCTAGATCTTGGTACCTCTAGCTTCGATCAGAAAAGTATTAGAATCAAAAGGAAATTGCCGATCGCCATTTTGCAGTATCCTTAATTGATGGCAATGAATAAATTTGAATTTCGAGTTGATAGTTCCAGTTAGTAGCAAACAGATTTTCATGATCAAATAAATTAATTCTTTATGTTGCACGATTTTGAATGGATTAGCCTTATATGGTATAAAGTCGTAAAGTTTAGTTTTCTCTAAGCCAAACAAAAGGAAAATGCAGAATTATTTTCTCGACCAAACTCTTAAGGTTGTGTTGGCCCATAGGTGTGTTTTGTGGATCGGTTCTGTTCCAATTGCAAACGTAGTAATGGCGAGCAAGAAAGGAAAGAAGGGAGGAACGGCAAAAAAGAGGGCTCAAAGAGCAACCTCAAATGTCTTTGCTATGTTTGATCAGTCACAAATTCAAGAGTTCAAGGAAGCCTTCAACATGATCGACCAAAACAGAGATGGGTTCATCGACAAAGCTGACTTGCAAGATATGTACGCTTCGTTGGGTAAGGAGCCAAAGGAGGACTACGTTGATGGGATGCTAAAGGAAGCTACCGGCCCGATTAATTTTACCATGTTCTTGACATTGTATGGTGAGAAATTAAATGGCACGGATCCCGAAGATGTCATACGGAATGCGTTCGCCTGCTTCGACGAAGAAGGCAGCGGAGTAATCCCTGAATCACGATTAAAAGAATTGATGATGACCATGGGAGACAGGTTTGTATACGTAATACCTATGGAAACGATTCTAATTAGCGAATGATATATTCGATTGCGTGTGGTTACGATTTTTGATGTAGCGTTAATTTCACTCACTCTTGGGGCACATGTAGAGCCTCAACCAAATGACCATGTTTATAGTTCAGTGGGCCTTGTTAAATGTATGGGTATCAATTCCGTTGCGCAGCTCAGGGCATTAGCAAGTAAGTTATGCCCAGAGCTGCGCAACGGGTTGTAGAGGGACACCTGCCCACTTCACTGCTTACACTCATCTGCAGCCATACAGTCTTTGTTGGGAGAAGTATTTTCTATAAGATGACCATGTACTGGTTTGTCTGTACACAAGGCGGGTGAATTCATTGCCCTTTGAAGTTTGGAGACCAGATCCTCTTATTTATGAAGTCATACTTCTCAGCATGTTGACTGGATCATTTGCCTGAAAGAGTTGGTTATGGAGCAAATGCTTGCTTCATTAGACAGCTTTTTTTATTATTCTTTGCACAACAATTCATGATTTCACTCTGTACTGCTTTCCTTGTATATGCACTCGGATTTCTTTCATATGGTAAAATTTCTTGGTAAATATGTTCTACCTTACTCTGTTTTTCATACTTGTCTATATCCAAATAACTCCATCCATTATTTCCTTAGTTCTTTTTATTAGTTATTTGTCAAATTTCTACTCAAACGGCCAACAGATGTTCCACTTCCTTCGTGATTGATCTTGCCTAGTCTGTGTACCTTGGCATTCAGTATATTATAGGCTGTTAGTGCCCCCCATAGGACATGGTGCATGACTGAGTCGAATTTTTAGAAAGGAGCTTGCAGTGTTTCCTTCAAATAGTGTTCTAATACTTTTTGTGGTGGATAACAGCCAACTTAAAATGGGTAGAACTGTGTGGGGATCCCAAAAGAATCATTGATAGCAAGTGGATTTATAGACCAGCGTAGAGGCTGGTTTTTTGTTGTTTTCACCCGGACACCCTATAATTCTCGCTAAATATTCTTAGACAAAATGGGTTGCCTGTTTGCCCTTCGTTGGATCCCAGGTATTTGAAGTTTTCTTTTGGCTAAATGCTCACTTGCAGGGTCTGCAAACTAAAGCTTAAATGTTTATCCTGTTGACATCGCTCCCACAGACGTTGCTTATAGACGCCTGACAAACCCTATGGAGAAATTCTACTGACTTTGTCAGAAAGCAGATGTTACAGGACCATTGAAGACCCCACGAGCACAATCTTGATGGATGGATGAAGCGTATTGCCCGATTAACAAATTAGAATGTAATCTTTGGAAGTATGCGAAACAGACCATAAATCTTAGTCCGATCATATGAAACAAATGAGCACTTGAATCCAACTTTGTCTTTCAGGAATGGGACCCTACATCATATTCTCCTCCGCAGTTATGAGCAGTAATCCACTGAAGATTAAGCGGACTACTTGAGAGTGTTATAACTTTCCTATGGATTCGACTGTTAACCTATCTTTATGCGATTTTTCTGGCTAAACATTGAAGGTGGTTGAACATAAATAAGCCTCGCTTATCAATTTGATTCCCACGCAAAATTATACAGGATGTTTACAAATAATAGAACAAGACGTTGAATCATCAAAATGTGGTTCATTGCAAAATGCAGATAAATGAAGTAACAGCAAATGGGAAGGACTGTTTCTGCTTCTTCCTCCTTTTCTTCAGGTGTGCCGAATATTCCTCGTGGGTTGCCAATCCATATTCTGCTCCTCCATCAAAGTCTACCATGGGCCTTGTTTTTCTCTAATCCTAAGCAGTTATTCGTCTATCCCTTGCATCTTTGAATTGTGACTCTTTCCACTTTCCTCGTTTGCTTAACTCACTTTTAACTTTTTTCTTCTTAATCCTTATACAATCCCATCACAGTTTAAATTCTGATCTTCAATAGGTAATCTGGCCTCCAAATCATGGTCTCTTGCTGCAGGGCCTCTTTAAGCATGTAGACTGGGGAGGTAAAGCTCCCTTCCTCCTTATGTTTGCCTTATAGTTACAGTGTTGTGCAGTGCTTTACCTATTTTGCTTACTTTTATTCCTTTTGCCTTTGTGCATTTATACATTGCTACCTTCTTCATTGCTTCCCGTAACCTTTTCATTCCATGTAACCACACCATCTTCTTGCATTATTTCTCAAAGCAGTTCTCATAGCATTTCTTTAGTTTAACAACCCATGATTACTACAAATAAGAATGGACCAAATATGGGACCCGTAGTGTGCACTCATAATTTGATCGTAGATATCCCGATTATATCTGTTGTACATCTTACTTGAATTTGCACATATTTGTAATCCTTCAACCGAAACTGATGCAACTTCAGTGATGCCTTTCTGCCGCAATTTCTCTGTTAAGCCCCCCTCTTAAAGAACTTTTTTCCTCAAGGCTTTGCCTCCTTTATCAGATATATTGCATATAGTTATTCTTGCATGTTGGCAGTGTCTGAATCACACCAAAATACCCTGCACCTATTTTAGGTGTAAAGTATTGGTGATAATTGAAACATAAGTGAATGAATGGTTAGTGACTGCGTAGGAGCTCCGGCTTGTATCGCACATTTTTCGTAGTGGAACATAGCTTAATGCATGCATTATGTCTAATTCATGTAAATGAAGATGAGGATTCGTGAGGATCAGTTAGTTTGCTGTATTGCTGGTGGCTAGGATATAATGGACGTAAATGGATTGCTGTGAAACCTTGTCATGAAAATGAGATAGGCCCTGTGAACAATTGAATTGTTGTCGAACTTGACTAAAACAATTGAAGTCTGTTTTTTGAAAATATTTCATTGGTTATCTTAAACAATCCAATTGTGGCCAAACGGACGTATTATCTTTATCGATTGGGAGGTTGGGAGGGGCAACCATATATGGTGTTTCTGGTCAAGTATATGAAATTTCCTGACGAGGTAAAGTTATTGACCGTCGTGTGATCTTGGCAAAGGAAGGAGTGGAGAGTTTGCATAAAAATAAGACAAAATGGCGAGCAAAAAGACCAAAGGAAAAACAACAAAAAAGAGGGCTCAAAGAGCAACCTCAAATGTCTTTGCCATGTTTGATCAGTCACAAATTCAAGAGTTCAAGGAAGCCTTCAACATGATCGACCAAAACAGAGATGGGTTCATCGACAAAGAGGATCTACATGATATGTTAGCGTCTCTCGGAAAAGATCCATCTGATGATTATCTAGAGGGAATGATGAAAGAAGCACCGGGTCCTATTAATTTCACAATGTTTTTAACGCTCTATGGTGAGAAATTAAATGGAACGGACCCGGAGGATGTTATACGAAACGCGTTTGCTTGTTTTGATGAGGATCAGACTGGCTTCATACACGAAGATAGGCTCCGAGAGTTGTTAACAACCATGGGGGACAGGTAGAACTTGCAAAATAGTATATTACACTTATTTGTTTTTAGGTTTTATAAAGTTTCATGACGATATCTTTTAAGTAGATTGCTTTTGGGCCCAAAATGATCATCGAATGCATCACGCTTATGGCCTATTTTCAGTGCCATACAGGTGGGGGTGTAACAGACTGCAGAAGGACGTATGTTTGGAGGTAATTTAACCCTCTTTCAACTGCAAGAGCCATTTCAAGTTGGTTTGCCATTGGGTGAAAACTTGCCTGTATAATTTCACTTTCTGTCAAGCGGGTTAGTATTAGAAACTGAAACAGACAAACATCCTTGAAAGATATGACTTTTTAAACATAGCACCTTCCATTTGTAAACAGTTTTTAGGATTGACTGTTTGTATATATAAATTTGAAAAGATCCAGATAGTTCTGCAAAGTTTGTTGAGGGTATTGAGACGCTTTTTCTTTCGTTATATTGCTTCTTTGCGGTAGTGTTGCGAACAGGTGCGTTAGAGGTGGTGTCGATCTTGTCTTTGTTTTCCCTTTGGCTCGACGGTCTTTCTTCACTGACACACCCGATCTCCAGCATCTAATTTTGCCACAGTTTCATTATGATCTGTACAATGTGGTTACAGTAGCTAATTAGTAATATATCAGCCCTCCTAGAACAAGTAACATTTTACAAGTCGCTCACTATTGCTCATTTCATTACAGTTAAGGTAGAGTGTTCAAAATACTGTTACAGGATGATCCACATTTCCACGTTTTGTTAGCTTTAGTATTTGTAGGCATATTACTATCCACATAAATTACAAGTATTTATGCTTTGAAGTTTTATTTTTTGCACATTTGTCTGCATGTTATTGGTTACTTGGAAAAGATTTCCATATGAGAAAGATCCACCCAAGCACCCAGATACTATCAGTACAATAAGACTTGGCTTTTCATATTTCTGCTTCTAAGATTCACTGTACTGATTCATCATTATCCCTACTGTTCATAGAAATTTTTGACAAGAATTTTTAGCATGTTTCCTTGCCTTGTAGGTTTACTGAAGATGAGGTTGATGACATGCTAAGGGGTGCACCAATTGATCAAAAAGGCAACTTCAATTATGTAGAGTTCACTCGTATCCTCAAGCATGGAACCAAAGAAGAATAAATTGACAATTTTCTAATCCATCACAACTTGTAAGAATCTGCCAAGACCTTACTTAACCTTACCTAACTTTATCTCATTTGCCATGTACAAAAACAGGAAAAGTGTATGCAAATTAATCAGTTTTTTTACACACCTAGCTTCATGGATTCTTTTTCTCCTTAGTCAAATGCACTTTTGTATGAAGCCATTTATTTGTTAGTATTTGGAGACAATCACCACTTATTTTTAGACTTTAGTTGAAGCCATACTGAAAATCCACCATATTTTTAGCCATTTCCCCTATGACATCTTCTGCTCATAGGCAGTAGGTTTTTGGAAGTTTTAGATTCTTTGTGCACTCAATGAAATTTTTAAGTTCTTCATATGTTTCCATTGTGTACGCAAATGCACAGCCCTTCTAATAGTAGGTTTTGGGCATCATTGTAAGTTTCATACTCATGTGATTTAAAGGATACAATGGCAATAAATGGTAGTGTAAGAGCTATTATCATTGAATAGCTGCACTACACCTCGGATTGTCTTCACTCTGTTTAAGAAATCAAGCACAGGTACCAGTTAGAGCACTATTTTCATGTAGGCGGAGCTGCAATCAGGAGAGTTTGTCGTTCTCTTCAGTCAGTTACTACAAATACTATTGGCCAATTTAGCGCTTGTAAATAGTACCTGAGAAGCCGATTCCAGTTCCTATGTGAGAGTAGCACTCCTGGCAATGGCTCGCGTGCCCACGTAATACCCACGTATTCTGCCAACTATTTGGGATAGTAAGAGGGAATCTTGCTGAGACCCACTCATTTTTTCACAAATAATCCTTAATCCTGCATACAACAACTGGTAGAAATATGGATGGTACCTTATTCCTGTGTACGTGTTCATATACACATTATATTTTACTTAGTAGATTTTGCGATTGCCAAATTTGCTTCAGTGATTGAGAATAAATAACTGCTGTGCCATTTTTGCCACAACCAACAAACTTGCATTTCACCTATTTGCTGATGGTGAATATCTCTTTGCTCTGTATTAGCCACTACCCCAGGGAGTAGTATGATGTGAAACTACTTCAGCAAGCAACTCGTTACAATACTATATTTCTGAAGGACAACTATTAGCTTTAGTGTGATGCTGATTCGCATAAACTGAAAGAAGCTGTTTCAGAGTAGGACTTTGAGCAGACTTCAATGTGTGGTCTAGGCATCAATCATGAGGAAGCTGTTTGTAGTGTCTCTTGACTTCTTCCTGAAGAATTCCACAAGTTTTTCTATACCAGAGATGCAAATATTTTCATCTACAGTAAGAAAATTAATTTAGTTACCCTACCTCTAAATATTACATTTAGAACTCCTTCATCACTTTTTACTCTATATTCAAAACACTCAGTTTTACTTTCAACACCTTTTGCACAACATTACGCCATATCCCTAAATTTTCCCACACACTGTCTCATATTCTACATCCTTCACACACCAATACAAATTCATGATGTTCCTTCTTCCTCAGTTTTCAAGGCAAACCAATGCCCTGCCCTTGGCCGAACTTTGCTCCTCTTTATCACTCCAATCTGCAGTCAAAGTTAGCCAAAGTCAATTTCAGGATTTTGTGAGGCAAATTACCGGTTCTATAGCCATATTTTCTGGCCAGAATTAACTTCTTTCAGGACTTGTCACCCTGCAATACCAATCAATCATTGTGACTATCATTCCTTTTGGGGAAACACTGATCACATTTGAAAATGCTTGATTTTGATTGAACATTGAAAAGTGATGAAAATGAGCCATTTTTGGCCAAAAAGTAAGGCTATAGCCTTGGTATTTTGGTGAAAAATGACCAAATTTGAAATTGATTGATTTTGATTGAACATTGAAAAGTGATGACAATGAGCCATTTTTGGCCAAAAAGTAAGGCTATAGCCTTGGTATTTTGGTGAAAAATGACCAAATTTGAAATTGATTGATTTTGATTGAACATTGAAAAGTGATGAAAATGAGCCATGTTTGGCCAAAAAGTAAGGCTATAGCCTTGGTATTTTGGTGAAAAATGACCAAATTTGAAATTGATTGATTTTGATTGAACATTGAAAAGTGATGAAAATGAGCCATGTTTGGCCAAAAAGTAAGGCTATAGCCTTGGTATTTTGGTGAAAAATGACCAAATTTGAAATTGATTGATTGTGATTGAACATTGAAAAGTGATGAAAATGAGCCATGTTTGGCCAAAAAGTAAGGCTATAGCCTTGGTATTTTGGTGAAAAATGACCAAATTTGAAATTGATTGATTTTGATTGAACATTGAAAAGTGATGAAAATGAGCCATTTTTGGCCAAAAAGTAAGGCTATAGCCTTGGTATTTTGGTGAAAAATGACCAAATTTGAAATTGATTGATTTTGATTGAACATTGAAAAGTGATGAAAATGAGCCATGTTTGGCCAAAAAGTAAGGCTATAGGCTTGGTATTGTGGTGAAAAATGACCAAGGTTGTAATTGATTGATTTTTATTGAACATTGAAAAGTGATGAAAATGAGCCATGTTTGGCCAAAAAGTAAGGCTATAGGCTTGGTATTTTGGTGAAAAATGACCAAGGTTGTAATTGATTGATTTTTATTGAACATTGAAAAGTGATGAAAATGAGCCATGTTTGGCCAAAAAGTAAGGCTATAGCCTTGGTATTTTGGTGAAAAATGACCAAATTTGAAGTTGATTGAGTTTGATTGAACATTGAGAAGTGATGAAAATGAGCCATTTTTGGCCAAAAAGTAAGGCTATAGCCTTGGTATTTTGGTGAAAAATGACCAAATTTGAAATTGATTGATATTGATTGAACATTGAAAAGTGATGAAAATGAGCTATGTTTGGCCAAAAAGTAAGGCTATAGCCTTGGTATTTTGGTGAAAAATGACCAAATTTGAAATTGATTGATTTTGATTGAACATTGAAAAGTGATGAAAATGAGCCATTTTTGGCCAAAAAGTAAGGCTATAGCCTTGGTATTTTGGTGAAAAATGACCAAATTTGAAATTGATTGATTTTGATTGAACATTGAAAAGTGATGAAAATGAGCACTGTTTGGCCAACATGTAAGGCTATAGCCTTGGTATTTTGGTGAAAAATGACCAAATTTGAAATTGATTGATTTTGATTGAACATTGAAAAGTGATGAAAATGAGCCATTTTTGGCCAAAAAGTAAGGCTATAGCCTTGGTAGTTTGGTGAAAAATGACCAAATTTGAAATTGATTGATTTTGATTGAACATTGAAAAGTGATGAAAATGAGCCATGTTTGGTCAAAAAGTAAGGCTATAGCCTTGGTATTTTGGTGAAAAATGACCAAATTTGAAATTGATTGATTTTGATTGAACATTGAAAAGTGATGAAAATGAGCACTGTTTGGCCAACATGTAAGGCTATAGCCTTGGTATTTTGGTGAAAAATGACCAAATTTGAAATTGATTGATTTTGATTGAACATTGAACAGTGTTGAAAATGAGCCATTTTTGGCCAAAAAGTAAGGCTATAGCCTTGGTAGTTTGGTGAAAAATGACCAAATTTGAAATTGATTGATTTTGATTGAACATTGAAAAGTGATGAAAATGAGCCATGTTTGGTCAAAAAGTAAGGCTATAGCCTTGGTATTTTGGTGAAAAATGACCAAATTTGAAGTTGATTGAGTTTGATTGAACATTGAAAAGTGATGAAAATGAGCCATGTTTGGCCAAAAAGTAAGGCTATAGCCTTGGTATTTTGGTGAAAAATGACCAAAGTTGTAATTGATTGATTTTGATTGAA
The DNA here is from genome assembly GCA_964019165.1 of Mastigias papua. Classification (NCBI taxonomy): domain Eukaryota; kingdom Metazoa; phylum Cnidaria; class Scyphozoa; order Rhizostomeae; family Mastigiidae; genus Mastigias; species Mastigias papua. Next base: position 11,691,775 of record OZ025277.1, read on the forward strand.
CATTGGAAAGTGATGAAAATGAGCCATTTTTGGCCAAAAAGTAAGGCTATAGCCTTGGTATTTTGGTGAAAAATGACCAAATTTGAAATTGATTGATTTTGATTGAACATTGAAAAGTCATGAAAATGAGCCATGTTTGGCCAAAAAGTAAGGCTATAGCCTTGGTATTATGGTGAAAAATGACCAAATTTGAACTTGATTGATTTTGATTGAACATTGAAAAGTGATGAAAATGAGCCATTTGTGGCCAAAATGTAAGGCTATAGCCTTGGTATTTTGGTGAAAAATGACCAAATTTGAAATTGATTGATTTTGATTGAACATTGAAAAGTGATGAAAATGAGCACTGTTTGGCCAACATGTAAGGCTATAGCCTTGGTATTTTGGTGAAAAATGACCAAATTTGAAATTGATTGATTTTGATTGAACATTGAAAAGTGATGAAAATGAGCCATTTTTGGCCAAAAAGTAAGGCTATAGCCTTGGTAGTTTGGTGAAAAATGACCAAATTTGAAATTGATTGATTTTGATTGAACATTGAAAAGTGATGAACATGAGCCATGTTTGGTCAAAAAGTAAGGCTATAGCCTTGGTATTTTGGTGAAAAATGACCAAATTTGAAGTTGATTGAGTTTGATTGAACATTGAAAAGTGATGAAAATGAGCCATGTTTGGCCAAAAAGTAAGGCTATAGCCTTGGTATTTTGGTGAAAAATGACCAAAGTTGTAATTGATTGATTTTGATTGAACATTGGAAAGTGATGAAAATGAGCCATTTTTGGCCAAAAAGTAAGGCTATAGCCTTGGTATTTTGGTGAAAAATGACCAAATTTGAAATTGATTGATTTTGATTGAACATTGAAAAGTCATGAAAATGAGCCATGTTTGGCCAAAAAGTAAGGCTATAGCCTTGGTATTATGGTGAAAAATGACCAAATTTGAACTTGATTGATTTTGATTGAACATTGAAAAGTGATGAAAATGAGCCATTTGTGGCCAAAATGTAAGGCTATAGCCTTGGTATTTTGGTGAAAAATGACCAAATTTGAAATTGATTGATTTTGATTGAACATTGAAAAGTGATGAAAATGAGCCATGTTTGGCCAAAAAGTAAGGCTATAGCCTTGGTATTTTGGTGAAAAATGACCAAATTTGAAATTGATTGATTTTGATTGAACATTGAAAAGTGATGAAAATGAGCCATTTTTGGCCAAAAAGTAAGGCTATAGCCTTGGTATTTTGGTGAAAAATGACCAAATTTGAAATTGATTGATTTTGATTGAACATTGAAAAGTGATGAAAATGAGCCATGTTTGGTCAAAAAGTAAGGCTATAGCCTTGGTATTTTGGTGAAAAATGACCAAATTTGAAATTGATTGATTTTGATTGAACATTGAAAAGTGATGAAAATGAGCCATTTATGGCCAAAAAGTAAGGCTATAGCCTTGGTATTTTGGTGAAAAATGACCAAATTTGAAATTGATTGATTTTGATTGAACATTGAACAGTGATGAAAATGAGCCATGTTTGGCCAAAAAGTAAGGCTATAGCCTTGGTATTTTGGTGAAAAATGACCAAATTTGAGGTTGATTGATTTTGATTGAACATTGAAAAGTGATGAAAATGAGCCATTTTTGGCCAAAAAGTAAGGCTATAGCCTTGGTATTTTGGTGAAAAATGACCAAATTTGAAATTGATTGATTTTGATTGAACATTGAAAAGTGATGAAAATGAGCCATGTTTGGCCAAAAAGTAAGGCTATAGGCTTGGTATTGTGGTGAAAAATGACCAAGGTTGTAATTGATTGATTTTTATTGAACATTGAAAAGTGATGAAAATGAGCCATGTTTGGCCAAAAAGTAAGGCTATAGGCTTGGTATTTTGGTGAAAAATGACCAAGGTTGTAATTGATTGATTTTTATTGAACATTGAAAAGTGATGAAAATGAGCCATGTTTGGCCAAAAAGTAAGGCTATAGCCTTGGTATTTTGGTGACAAATGACCAAATTTGAAATTGATTGATTTTGATTGAACATTGAAAAGTGATGAAAATGAGCCATGTTTGGCCAAAAAGTAAGGCTATAGCCTTGGTATTTTGGTGAAAAATGACCAAATTTGAAATTGATTGATTTTGATTGAACATTGAAAAGTGATGAAAATGAGCCATGTTTGGCCAAAAAGTAAGGCTATAGCCTTGGTATTTTGGTGACAAATGACCAAATTTGAAGTTGATTGAGTTTGATTGAACATTGAAGTGATGAAAATGAGCCATTTTAGGCCAAAAAGTAAGGCTATAGCCTTGGTATTTTGGTGAAAAATGACCAAATTTGAAATTGATTGATTTTGATTGAACATTGAAAAGTGATGAAAGTGAGCCATTTTTGGCCAAAAAGTAAGGCTATAGCCTTGGTATTTTGGTGAAAAATGACCAAATTTGAAATTGATTGATTTTGATTGAACATTGAAAAGTGATGAAAATGAGCCATTTTTGGCCAACAAGTAAGGCTATAGCCTTGGTAGTTTGGTGAAAAATGACCAAATTTGAAATTGATTGATTTTGATTGAACATTGAAAAGTGATGAAAATGAGCCTTTTTTGGCCAAAAAGTAAGGCTATAGCCTTGGTATTTTGGTGAAAAATGACCAAATTTGAAGTTGATTGATTTTGATTGAACATTGAAAAGTGATGAAAATGAGCCATTTTTGGCCAAAAAGTAAGGCTATAGCCTTGGTATTTTGGTGAAAAATGACCAAATTTGAAATTGATTGATTTTGATTGAACATTGAAAAGTGATGAAAATGAGCCATGTTTGGCCAAAAAGTAAGGCTATAGGCTTGGTATTTTGGTGAAAAATGACCAAGGTTGTAATTGATTGATTTTGATTGAACATTGAAAAGTGATGAAAATGAGCCATTTTTGGCCAAAAAGTAAGGCTATAGCCTTGGTATTTTGGTGACAAATGACCAAATTTGAAATTGATTGATTTTGATTGAACATTGAAAAGTGATGAAAATGAGCCATGTTTGGCCAAAAAGTAAGGCTATAGCCTTGGTATTTTGGTGACAAATGACCAAATTTGAAATTGATTGATTTTGATTGAACATTGAAAAGTGATGAAAATGAGCCATGTTTGGCCAAAAAGTAAGGCTATAGCCTTGGTATTTTGGTGAAAAATGACCAAATTTGAAGTTGATTGAGTTTGATTGAACATTGAAGTGATGAAAATGAGCCATTTTAGGCCAAAAAGTAAGGCTATAGCCTTGGTATTTTGGTGAAAAATGACTAAATTTGAAATTGATTGATATTGATTGAACATTGAAAAGTGATGAAAATGAGCCATTTTTGGCCAAAAAGTAAGGCTATAGCCTTGGTATTTTGGTGAAAAATGACGAAATTTGAAATTGATTGATTTTGTTTGAACATTGAAAAGTGATGAAAATGAGCCATTTTTGGCCAAAAAGTAAGGCTATAGCCTTGGTATTTTGGTGAAAAATGACCAAATTTGAAATTGATTGATTTTGATTGAACATTGAAAAGTGATGAAAATGAGCTATGTTTGGCCAAAAAGTAAGGCTATAGCCTTGGTATTTTGGTGAAAAATGACCAAATTTGAAATTGATTGATTTTGATTGAACATTGAAAAGTGATGAAAATGAGCCATTTATGGCCAAAAAGTAAGGCTATAGCCTTGGTATTTTGGTGAAAAATGACCAAATTTGAAATTGATTGATTTTGATTGAACATTGAAAAGTGATGAAAATGAGCCATGTTTGGCCAAAAAGTAAGGCTATAGCCTTGGTATTATGGTGAAAAATGACCAAATTTGAAGTTGATTGAGTTTGATTGAACATTGAAAAGTGATGAAAATGAGCCATGTTTGGCCAAAAAGTAAGGCTATAGCCTTGGTATTTTGGTGAAAAATGACCAAAGTTGTAATTGATTGATTTTGATTGAACATTGAAAAGTGATGAAAATGAGCCATGTTTGGCCAAAAAGTAAGGCTATAGCCTTGGTATTATGGTGAAAAATGACCAAATTTGAAATTGATTGATTTTGATTGAACATTGAAAAGTGATGAAAATGAGCCATTTGTGGCCAAAATGTAAGGCTATAGCCTTGGTATTTTGGTGAAAAATGACCAAATTTGAAATTGATTGATTTTGATTGAACATTGAAAAGTGATGAAAATGAGCCATGTTTGGCCAAAAAGTAAGGCTATAGCCTTGGTATTATGGTGAAAAATGACCAAATTTGAAATTGATTGATTTTGATTGAACATTGAAAAGTGATGAAAATGAGCCATTTTTGGCCAACAAGTAAGGCTATAGCCTTGGTAGTTTGGTGAAAAATGACCAAATTTGAAATTGATTGATTTTGATTGAACATTGAAAAGTGATGAAAATGAGCCTTTTTTGGCCAAAAAGTAAGGCTATAGCCTTGGTATTTTGGTGAAAAATGACCAAATTTGAAATTGATTGATTTTGTTTGAACATTGAAAAGTGATGAAAATGAGCCATTTTTGGCCAAAAAGTAAGGCTATAGCCTTGGTATTTTGGTGAAAAATGACCAAATTTGAAATTGATTGATTTTGATTGAACATTGAAAAGTGATGAAAATGAGCTATGTTTGGCCAAAAAGTAAGGCTATAGCCTTGGTATTTTGGTGAAAAATGACCAAATTTGAAATTGATTGATTTTGATTGAACATTGAAAAGTAATGAAAATGAGCCATTTTTGGCCAAAAAGTAAGGCTATAGCCTTGGTATTTTGGTGAAAAATGACCAAATTTGAAATTGATTGATTTTGATCGAACATTGAAAAGTGATGAAAATGAGCCATGTTTGGCCAAAAAGTAAGGCTATAGCCTTGGTATTTTGGTGAAAAATGACCAAATTTGAAGTTGATTGATTTTGATTGAACATTGAAAAGTGATGAAAATGAGCCATTTTTGGCCAAAAAGTAAGGCTATAGCCTTGGTATTTTGGTGAAAAATGACCAAAGTTGTAATTGATTGATTTTGATTGAACATTGAAAAGTGATGAAAATGAGCTATGTTTGGCCAAAAAGTAAGGCTATAGCCTTGGTATTTTGGTGAAAAATGACCAAATTTGAAATTGATTGATTTTGATTGAACATTGAAAAGTGATGAAAATGAGCCATTTTTGGCCAAAAAGTAAGGCTATAGCCTTGGTATTTTGGTGAAAAATGACCAAATTTGAAATTGATTGATTTTGATCGAACATTGAAAAGTGATGAAAATGAGCCATGTTTGGCCAAAAAGTAAGGCTATAGCCTTGGTATTTTGGTGAAAAATGACCAAATTTGAAGTTGATTGATTTTGATTGAACATTGAAAAGTGATGAAAATGAGCCATGTTTGGCCAAAAAGTAAGGCTATAGCCTTGGTATTTTGGTGAAAAATGACCAAAGTTGTAATTGATTGATTTTTATTGAACATTGAAAAGTGATGAAAATGAGCCATTTTTGGCCAAAAAGTAAGGCTATAGCCTTGCTATTTTGGTGAAAAATGACCAAATTTGAAATTGATTGATTTTGATTGAACATTGAAAAGTGATGAAAATGAGCCATGTTTGGCCAAAAAGTAAGGCTATAGCCTTGGTATTATGGTGAAAAATGACCAAATTTGAAATTGATTGATTTTGATTGAACATTGAAAAGTGATGAAAATGAGCCATTTGTGGCCAGAATGTAAGGCTATAGCCTTGGTATTTTGGTGAAAAATGACCAAATTTGAAATTGATTGATTTTGATTGAACATTGAAAAGTGATGAAAATGAGCCATGTTTGGCCAAAAAGTAAGGCTATAGCCTTGGTATTTTGGTGAAAAATGACCAAATTTGAAATTGATTGATTTTGATTGAACATTGAAAAGTGATGAAAATGAGCCATTTTTGGCCAACAAGTAAGGCTATAGCCTTGGTAGTTTGGTGAAAAATGACCAAATTTGAAATTGATTGATTTTGATTGAACATTGAAAAGTGATGAAAATGAGCCTTTTTTGGCCAAAAAGTAAGGCTATAGCCTTGGTATTTTGGTGAAAAATGACCAAATTTGAAGTTGATTGAGTTTGATTGAACATTGAAAAGTGATGAAAATGAGCCTTTTTTGGCCAAAACGTAAGGCTATAGCCTTGGTATTTTGGTGAAAAATGACCAAATTTGAAATTGATTGATTTTGATTGAACATTGAAAAGTGATGAAAATGAGCCATGTTTGGCCAAAAAGTAAGGCTATAGCCTTGGTATTTTGGTGAAAAATGACCAGATTTGAAGTTGATTGAGTTTGATTGAACATTGAAGTGATGAAAATGAGCCATTTTTGGCCAAAAAGTAAGGCTATAGCCTTTGTATTTTGGTGAAAAATGACCAAATTTGAAATTGATTGATTTTGCTCGAACATTGAAAAGTGATGAAAATGAGCCATGTTTGGCCAAAAAGTAAGGCTATAGCCTTGGTATTTTGGTGAAAAATGACCAAATTTGAAGTTGATTGATTTTGATTGAACATTGAAAAGTGATGAAAATGAGCCATGTTTGGCCAAAAAGTAAGGCTATAGCCTTGGTATTTTGGTGAAAAATGACCAAAGTTGTAATTGATTGATTTTTATTGAACATTGAAAAGTGATGAAAATGAGCCATTTTTGGCCAAAAAGTAACGCTATAGCCTTGGTATTTTGGTGAAAAATGACCAAATTTGAAATTGATTGATTTTGATTGAACATTGAAAAGTGATGAAAATGAGCCATTTTTGGCCAAAAAGTAAGGCTATAGCCTTGCTATTTTGGTGAAAAATGACCAAATTTGAAATTGATTGATTTTGATTGAACATTGAAAAGTGATGAAAATGAGCCATGTTTGGCCAAAAAGTAAGGCTATAGCCTTGGTATTATGGTGAAAAATGACCAAATTTGAAATTGATTGATTTTGATTGAACATTGAAAAGTGATGAAAATGAGCCATTTGTGGCCAAAATGTAAGGCTATAGCCTTGGTATTTTGGTGAAAAATGACCAAATTTGAAATTGATTGATTTTGATTGAACATTGAAAAGTGATGAAAATGAGCCATGTTTGGCCAAAAAGTAAGGCTATAGCCTTGGTATTTTGGTGAAAAATGACCAAATTTGAAATTGATTGATTTTGATTGAACATTGAAAAGTGATGAAAATGAGCCATTTTTGGCCAACAAGTAAGGCTATAGCCTTGGTAGTTTGGTGAAAAATGACCAAATTTGAAATTGATTGATTTTGATTGAACATTGAAAAGTGATGAAAATGAGCCGTTTTTGGCCAAAAAGTAAGGCTATAGCCTTGGTATTTTGGTGAAAAATGACCAAATTTGAAGTTGATTGAGTTTGATTGAACATTGAAAAGTGATGAAAATGAGCCTTTTTTGGCCAAAACGTAAGGCTATAGCCTTGGTATTTTGGTGAAAAATGACCAAATTTGAAATTGATTGATTTTGATTGAACATTGAAAAGTGATGAAAATGAGCCATGTTTGGCCAAAAAGTAAGGCTATAGCCTTGGTATTTTGGTGAAAAATGACCAGATTTGAAGTTGATTGAGTTTGATTGAACATTGAAGTGATGAAAATGAGCCATTTTTGGCCAAAAAGTAAGGCTATAGCCTTGGTATTTTGGTGAAAAATGACTAAATTTGAAATTGATTGATTTTGATTGAACATTGAAAAGTGATGAAAATGAGCCATTTTTGGCCAAAAAGTAAGGCTATAGCCTTGGTATTTTGGTGAAAAATGACCAAATTTGAAATTGATTGATTTTGATTGAACATTGAAAAGTGATGAAAATGAGCCATTTTTGGCCAAAAAGTAAGGCTATAGCCTTGGTATTTTGGTGAAAAATGACCAAATTTGAAATTGATTGATTTTGATTGAACATTGAAAAGTGATGAAAATGAGCCATGTTTGGCCAAAAAGTAAGGCTATAGCCTTGGTATTTTGGTGAAAAATGACCAAATTTGAAGTTGATTGAGTTTGATTGAACATTGAAGTGATGAAAATGAGCCATTGTTGGCCAAAAAGTAAGGCTATAGCCTTGGTATTTTGGTGAAAAATGACCAAAGTTGTAATTGATTGATTTTTATTGAACATTGAAAAGTGATGAAAATGAGCCATTTTTGGCCAAAAAGTAAGGCTATAGCCTTGGTATTTTGGTGAAAAATGACCAAATTTGAAATTGATTGATTTTGATTGAACATTGAAAAGTGATGAAAATGAGCCATGTTTGGCCAACAAGTAAGGCTATAGCCTTGGTAGTTTGGTGAACAATGACCAAATTTGAAATTGATTGATTTTGATTGAACATTGAAAAGTGATGAAAATGAGCCTTTTTTGGCCAAAAAGTAAGGCTATAGCCTTGGTATTTTGGTGAAAAATGACCAAATTTGAAGTTGATTGATTTTGATTGAACATTGAAAAGTGATGAAAATGAGCCTTTTTTGGCCAAAACGTAAGGCTATAGCCTTGGTATTTTGGTGAAAAATGACCAAATTTGAAGTTGATTGATTTTGATTGAACATTGAAAAGTGATGAAAATGAGCCATTTTTGGCCAAAAAGTAAGGCTATAGCCTTGGTATTTTGGTGAAAAATGACCAAATTTGAAATTGATTGATTTTGATTGAACATTGAAAAGTGATGAAAATGAGCCATGTTTGGCCAAAAAGTAAGGCTATAGCCTTGGTATTTTGGTGAAAAATGACCAAATTTGAAGTTGATTGAGTTTGATTGAACATTGAAGTGATGAAACTGAGCCATTTTTGGCCAAAAAGTAAGGCTATAGCCTTGGTATTTTGGTGAAAAATGACTAAATGTGAAATTGATTGATTTTGATTGAACATTGAAAAGTGATGAAAATGAGCCTTTTTTGGCCAAAAAGTAAGGCTATAGCCTTGGTATTTTGGTGAAAAATGACCAAATTTGAAATTGATTGATTTTGATTGAACATTGAAAAGTGATGAAAATGAGCCATTTTTGGCCAAAAAGTAAGGCTATAGCCTTGGTATTTTGGTGAAAAATGACCAAATTTGAAATTGATTGATTTTGATTGAACATTGAAAAGTGATGAAAATGAGCCATGTTTGGCCAAAAAGTAAGGCTATAGCCTTGGTATTTTGGTGAAAAATGACCAAATTTGAAGTTGATTGAGTTTGATTGAACATTGAAGTGATGAAAATGAGCCATTTTTGGCCAAAAAGTAAGGCTATAGCCTTGGTATTTTGGTGAAAAATGACCAAAGTTGTAATTGATTGATTTTTATTGAACATTGAAAAGTGATGAAAATGAGCCATTTTTGGCCAAAAAGTAAGGCTATAGCCTTGGTATTTTGGTGAAAAATGACCAAATTTGAAATTGATTGATTTTGATTGAACATTGAAAAGTGATGAAAATGAGCCATGTTTGGCCAAAAAGTAAGGCTATAGCCTTGGTATTTTGGTGAAAAATGACCAAATTTGAAATTGATTGATTTTGATTGAACATTGAAAAGTGATGAAAATGAGCCATGTTTGGCCAAAAAGTAAGGCTATAGCCTTGGTATTATGGTGAAAAATGACCAAATTTGAAATTGATTGATTTTGATTGAACATTGAAAAGTGATGAAAATGAGCCATTTGTGGCCAAAATGTAAGGCTATAGCCTTGGTATTTTGGTGAAAAATGACCAAATTTGAAATTGATTGATTTTGATTGAACATTGAAAAGTGATGAAAATGAGCCATGTTTGGCCAAAAAGTAAGGCTATAGCCTTGGTATTTTGGTGAAGAATGACCAAATTTGAAATTGATTGATTTTGATTGAACATTGAAAAGTGATGAAAATGAGCCATTTTTGGCCAACAAGTAAGGCTATAGCCTTGGTAGTTTGGTGAAAAATGACCAAATTTGAAATTGATTGATTTTGATTGAACATTGAAAAGTGATGAAAATGAGCCTTTTTTGGCCAACAAGTAAGGCTATAGCCTTGGTATGTTGGTGAAAAATGACCAAATTTGAAGTTGATTGATTTTGATTGAACATTGAAAAGTGATGAAAATGAGCCTTTTTTGGCCAAAACGTAAGGCTATAGCCTTGGTATTTTGGTGAAAAATGACCAAATTTGAAGTTGATTGATTTTGATTGAACATTGAAAAGTGATGAAAATGAGCCATCTTTGGCCAAAAAGTAAGGCTATAGCCTTGGTATTTTGGTGAAAAATGACCAAATTTGAAATTGATTGATTTTGATTGAACATTGAAAAGTGATGAAAATGAGCCATGTTTGGCCAAAAAGTAAGGCTATAGCCTTGGTATTTTGGTGAAAAATGACCAAATTTGAAATTGATTGATTTTGATTGAACATTGAAAAGTGATGAAAATGAGCCATGTTTGGCCAAAAAGTAAGGCTATAGCCTTGGTATTATGGTGAAAAATGACCAAATTTGAAATTGATTGATTTTGATTGAACATTGAAAAGTGATGAAAATGAGCCATTTGTGGCCAAAATGTAAGGCTATAGCCTTGGTATTTTGGTGAAAAATGACCAAATTTGAAATTGATTGATTTTGATTGAACATTGAAAAGTGATGAAAATGAGCCATGTTTGGCCAAAAAGTAAGGCTATAGCCTTGGTATTTTGGTGAAGAATGACCAAATTTGAAATTGATTGATTTTGATTGAACATTGAAAAGTGATGAAAATGAGCCATTTTTGGCCAACAAGTAAGGCTATAGCCTTGGTAGTTTGGTGAAAAATGACCAAATTTGAAATTGATTGATTTTGATTGAACATTGAAAAGTGATGAAAATGAGCCTTTTTTGGCCAACAAGTAAGGCTATAGCCTTGGTATGTTGGTGAAAAATGACCAAATTTGAAGTTGATTGATTTTGATTGAACATTGAAAAGTGATGAAAATGAGCCTTTTTTGGCCAAAACGTAAGGCTATAGCCTTGGTATTTTGGTGAAAAATGACCAAATTTGAAGTTGATTGATTTTGATTGAACATTGAAAAGTGATGAAAATGAGCCATTTTTGGCCAAAAAGTAAGGCTATAGCCTTGGTATTTTGGTGAAAAATGACCAAATTTGAAATTGATTGATTTTGATTGAACATTGAAAAGTGATGAAAATGAGCCATGTTTGGCCAAAAAGTAAGGCTATAGCCTTGGTATTTTGGTGAAGAATGACCAAATTTGAAATTGATTGATTTTGATTGAACATTGAAAAGTGATGAAAATGAGCCATTTTTGGCCAACAAGTAAGGCTATAGCCTTGGTAGTTTGGTGAAAAATGACCAAATTTGAAATTGATTGATTTTGATTGAACATTGAAAAGTGATGAAAATGAGCCATGTTTGGCCAAAAAGTAAGGCTATAGCCTTGGTATTTTGGTGAAAAATGACCAAAGTTGTAATTGATTGATTTTGATTGAACATTGAAAAGTGATGAAAATGAGCCATTTTTGGCCAAAAAGTAAGGCTATAGCCTTGGTATTATGGTGAAAAATGACCAAATTTGAAATTGATTGATTTTGATTGAACATTGAAAAGTGATGAAAATGAGCCATGTTTGGCCAAAAAGTAAGGCTATAGCCTTGGTAGTTTGGTGAAAAATGACCAAAGTTGTAATTGATTGATTTTGATTGAACATTGAAAAGTGATGAAAATGAGCCATTTTTGGCCAAAAAGTAAGGCTATAGGCTTGGTATTTTGGTGAAAAATGACCAAATTTGAAATTGATTGATTTTGATTGAACATTGAAAAGTGATGAAAATGAGCCATTTTTGGCCAAAAAGTAAGGCTATAGCCTTGGTATTTTGGTGAAAAATGACCAAATTTGAAGTTGATTGATTTTGATTGAACATTGAAAAGTGATGAAAATGAGCCATGTTTGGCCAAAAAGTAAGGCTATAGCCTTGGTATTTTGGTGAAAAATGACCAAATTTGAAATTGATTGATTTTGAGTGAACATTGAAAAGTGATGAAAATGAGCCATGTTTGGCCAAAAAGTAAGGCTATAGCCTTGGTATTTTGGTGAAAAATGACCAAAGTTGTAATTGATTGATTTTGATTGAACATTGAAAAGTGATGAAAATGAGCCATTTTTGGCCAAAAAGTAAGGCTATAGCCTTGGTATTTTGGTGAAAAATGACCAAATTTGAAATTGATTGATTTTGATTGAACATTGAAAAGTGATGAAAATGAGCCATGTTTGGCCAAAAAGTAAGGCTATAGCCTTGGTATTTTGGTGAAAAATGACCAAAGTTGTAATTGATTGATTTTGATTGAACATTGAAAAGTGATGAAAATGAGCCATTTTTGGCCAAAAAGTAAGGCTATAGGCTTGGTATTTTGGTGAAAAATGACCAAATTTGAAATTGATTGATTTTGATTGAACATTGAAAAGTGATGAAAATGAGCCATTTTTGGCCAAAAAGTAAGGCTATAGCCTTGGTATTTTGGTGAAAAATGACCAAATTTGAAGTTGATTGATTTTGATTGAACATTGAAAAGTGATGAAAATGAGCCATTTTTGGCCAAAAAGTAAGGCTATAGCCTTGGTATTTTGGTGAAAAATGACCAAATTTGAAATTGATTGATTTTGAGTGAACATTGAAAAGTGATGAAAATGAGCCATGTTTGGCCAAAAAGTAAGGCTATAGCCTTGGTATTTTGGTGAAAAATGACCAAAGTTGTAATTGATTGATTGTGATTGAACATTGAAAAGTGATGAAAATGAGCCATTTTTGGCCAAAAAGTAAGGCTATAGCCTTGGTATTATGGTGAAAAATGACCAAATTTGAAATTGATTGATTTTGATTGAACATTGAAAAGTGATGAAAATGAGCCATGTTTGGCCAAAAAGTAAGGCTATAGCCTTGGTATTTTGGTGAAAAATGACCAAAGTTGTAATTGATTGATTTTGATTGAACATTGAAAAGTGATGAAAATGAGCCATTTTTGGCCAAAAAGTAAGGCTATAGGCTTGGTATTTTGGTGAAAAATGACCAAATTTGAAATTGATTGATTTTGATTGAACATTGAAAAGTGATGAAAATGAGCCATTTTTGGCCAAAAAGTAAGGCTATAGCCTTGGTATTTTGGTGAAAAATGACCAAATTTGAAGTTGATTGATTTTGATTGAACATTGAAAAGTGATGAAAATGAGCCATGTTTGGCCAAAAAGTAAGGCTATAGCCTTGGTATTTTGGTGAAAAATGACCAAATTTGAAATTGATTGATTTTGAGTGAACATTGAAAAGTGATGAAAATGAGCCATGTTTGGCCAAAAAGTAAGGCTATAGCCTTGGTATTTTGGTGAAAAATGACCAAAGTTGTAATTGATTGATTTTGATTGAACATTGAAAAGTGATGAAAATGAGCCATTTTTGGCCAAAAAGTAAGGCTATAGCCTTGGTATTTTGGTGAAAAATGACCAAATTTGAAATTGATTGATTTTGATTGAACATTGAAAAGTGATGAAAATGAGCCATTTTTGGCCAAAAAGTAAGGTTATAGGCTTGGATCTGGTCCTAATCCGGAGGGAATTTGAAATTAATTTATTGTGATTGCAAAAATAAGTGATAAAAAGAAGGCAGAGGTATAACTGTGGTAAGTGGTGTAAGATTGACTCGAATTGACATTAATTGGTTTTGATTACAAATTGAAGAGTGTAGGAAATGGAGGAAGTGTGGCCCAAAGGGAAGTTAGCGAATGTTGGGCAAGTTTGGCTGGTCGGGTATATATCCTAAAATTGAAAAGTGAAAGTGCGAGAAACTAACCGACCCGAGCGGGACTCGAACTCGCGACCCCTGATTTTGTACGTCAAGTGCTCTAACAACTGAGCTATCGAGCCACGCTTCCAAATCGTTGTTCAAGGGTAGGTCATTTGCTCGTACCGCCCCTCTCTTAACCAATTTGCACAGGGGAGCCATCCTAAAATAGGCTGATGGCGATTGACTGAATGGTAGTGTGTGAGTGCAACTGTCTATCATACTGCAACAGGTGTAATCTGTAATCTAAATGTTTGTCTTTCAATTTCCGCTAACGTTGGGCAAAGGACGTAGGCTATATTCATAGGTGTTGGTCACCATTGGTGGGGTTTTATAATATTAAATATGTAATTAAAAATGTGTCGGTTCATTTTGGGTGAGTCGTGGACAAAACAGGAAGGGTGTAGGTTTGACGTTTGGCCAAAGGTGGCTCATTTTAATAAAAATTTACTTGATCAAAGCATGGTTTACCTAAAACGTTCAGCTTGTACTGAATCTAAAACCACTAGATGAAAATTGCCTAGCTTAGTTGTAAGAACTCCTAATTCTTGAAATAGCTACAATGAAGGAATAAATCTATTCTAAAATACTCATAAATTCCTGCAAGCAAACAGCTTTTTCGACATTTTGCGGCTAACTCTTAACAAGAAGCTAAACACAATAAGAATCTATATTCCTTGCAGGAGAATTATATTAGCTTCTGCTTAACAGTGATCTAGGGAAGAATGGCGTCTTTGAGCAAATATTCCCAAAAATGTTGTGGAACCATACCTTTCAGAGTTTAAGGAACATCCTCTCTAAAAACACCAAATCAGTGATATGCTTGTGACACACTTCAGTAGATTTACTGTTTCCTAATGTGAATACACGCGAGCAAGATGAAAGCTAGCCTAAGGACCATATAGAGTTCAATGGGTAAGCTAAAGAAAAGACAAGCTGTGAAAATGAACGAGAGCAAGAATGAAAGAGAGAAGGACACGATGTTAGAATGATGAGATAAATTAGCAATAGGTTGAAGGGAGAACGAAATTTAACACTGAACACAGACTTACTAACTAATTTACTAGAAATTGTCTGGCAACTAGCGTTTGGGGAGCGTAATACCCCATACTCCCTGGTCGCCACGGCTATGACTCTTCTTGGCTATTCGGGCAGACAGAGTGCGCCTGCGTCAAATGTTAGGCGCTCCTAGGCCCATGGCTCTCTATGTGGTTGAGAGTTGAGAAGAAGAATAAATTTAATACTTTAGAGCTTTCATTCTGAACAGGGATTCTGCAATCAACCAGTGCAATTCTTCGAGGAGTATTGCTCTGGTCGTTTTACTCCATTCTCGTCCATCCATTTCAATATTCGCTCTTGAAGTTCGCATTGTGGTATAACCATGTCAAGCTTCAATGGACTTCTATTGAACGGGTCTTTTTGGTCACTGTGAAAGTCAAAAACTTCATCTTAGGAATGCAAAAATTGAGCAGTGATATACTTATCTAATCTAAGTGCTTGATATACATATCCAACTTAGGTGTCATAGTGTGCAGATAGGAATTTAGGCGATGTATCAGGAAGTACACAGTTGTACATGAAAAATCTGGCTCCAGCTTTTCTCCATTGGCATACACTACAGGGGCAAGCAGGGCGGCCCACCCCCAAATAATTTTAAAGAACAATAGATTTAGTAAGCTGTGATCGCTTAAACCGTTCCTCAAAAGCTCTGCTTTGCCCCAGGCTCCCATGATCCGCTTGCCTCCCCCCCAACAAACAGCAAAGTGTCAGCCACTCCTGTTCTATTCAGTAGAGGCACTTCCCTTTGTGCGTTCCTGTGACAACTTACAAAAATATGATTCCTGCTGCCAAGTTACAGAGTTCTGCCAAGGAACAGTTACAGAAGGTGTGGAAACTGATATTCTGGATATCAAACTCACTAAGAAAACTCCTGATCGCATTGCCAAACTGGGAGAGGCCAGTATAGAGGTGTGAGGATTATAACCTGACTCACCAAGCCAAAAAAGCACATGCACCTCTGCTATAGGAAATTCTTGATGACAACAAAGGCTGATGTCACCTAAGTTTGATAAGTACCTGAGCAAATGTCTTGCTATTGTCGCTTTATCCAAAATTTTCTTTGAGCTTGGCAGCAATACAGGCTCCAACATCAGAGTACCAAGAATAGGATCCACAAACTCTTCTGGCGGCTGTTGTTGAAAAATTGCAAATTAAACGCTTCATAAAGAAACAGACTAGCTCTAAAACCTGTGGGAGGCCACGTTGGGGTCTTAGAAATTCAAGGTCCTTGGGAGTTCGGTTAATCATATCCTATGTCAGCTACACGTTTGTTTGACAAGAAAGAGGTTTATAAGAAAAGTAGTACTCCACTGCTCAGAAAGTTATGACAATTCGGTACTGGATTTTTGAGACCTAGGAAAGTTGATAATTTGATACAAATCTGAAATTCCAGTTTTCATACAAGCCCATCATCTAATTTGCTCAAGTTTTATAGGTTCCCCGTGTTTATCCTTGTACTCCAATGTTATTATTGAGTGGTGCTTGTCTGCTTTGCAACACGATAGTACTACCAAATCTGATATATTCTTGCTAAGAAATTCTTACGATCGGTTTGGCATCGAAATCATGAAAAAGCTAAGAAAGTTTCAGCATTGGGAAAAAATACTTTCTCACAAAAAACATGTAGGCCAGTCACTGAATAGGGGCTTACTTCTGATTATAGAGACGAATATGCAAATACACGAAAGCTCGCTTTGGGCGAATAAACATCGAAGGAGAAACTCAAGGTTTTGAACTAAGTAGAAAACTATATTTTTTCTATCATTATAAACTCTGCTGTGAAGCATCAAAGACTACATGGCACTGCAGAGACTAGACTGAGGACAGTACAACAATCTGTCAATCCATCGCATAGCATCACAGTCAATAACACATAACAACATAAAAAAGACTAACACAACAAGTATACACACGCACATACACAAGGATGGAAAGGTGCACACAGTTGACATTTCATATCTGGAACTCTCACCGTAGATCAAAATTTGTTCTACTTAACGCAAGTTTAGAATTATAGGGCAAGATTTTTATCGAAAATCTAAATGAAGGGGAAAGTGAAAATTCGCTTGAGATAGCGAATGTTCCAACTATAGGCCAATCGACCTGTTGAATATGAACTGTATATGGAAATCAAAGTATTAAGTCAAGGGCAATAGCCGTAGAGACTACCGAGATGATGATAAAAAATTCAAAAAAGTATATACATTATCGATTTTTCTTTTCATAAAAATCATGACTCAAGGCTTACTAGTAAAAGTATCTTAATTTTCAGCCACATTTCAGTTCCAAACGTTTCTTGAAAGTTTCTTAATCTCCCGAAAAAATTGTAGTGAAAGCGAAAACAAAAACGTAAAAAACATTGGCTTTCGTAGTGGTCATAAGGTTTATTGGCTTTTAAGCACATAAAACATACTGTAGTGGAAACTTTTAAAATCCGTGGAGGAGAAAAGGGTTTTCTGAAACTGTGAAAGATGGCACATAAATTCTTGAAGTTTCTTAACTCTTTCCTTGTACATAGTTCTAAAAGTTTCTTAAATTTAGGATGTCTAGTACTAGGTTTCTTATAAAAAATCGTGTATATTCTACCAATGCTGATTACCCATGTAACTCTCTGCATCTGAAGTTCGACTATAGAGACTCTTGTAATCAGTTCTTATCAAATAAGTGTCGAAATATCTTAGTGCAAATAGAAGTCAAACGTTTTCTATTGAGGCACTAATGCTAGTTCGTTGAATGAAATAAGGAAGTATATGTGGCACCGAGAAACTCATAGATACTGCTTTCAATTACAAAAATATTATTATCATTGATTAACAGGATTTTATATCGTACCTCGGGGACATTACACTCTGCTTCCTTAGACTTTGCAGCACATTCTTCAAGTCGTTGGGATAAACCCTGGAACTGCTCAATGAATTCTTGCGGCACATTCAGCTGTCTGTAATGAGAAATGAGAAACGCTATAAGATTCAAAGGATCTAACACTAGTATGGTGCAGCCAATAAAAGTTTGGGGGCTAAATATATAAAGTGGGGCTACCAACAAAAAAATTGCTTGACAACGGCTACAAAAATCGTCAGCAGGTAAAGAGTAGGGAGGCTGAAGCACCAGTCACATCTCCCCAGCGACGCTGTGCTTGTGATATTAAAGTGATAAAGTGTACCAAGAAGACATGGAAGAGAATATTACAGTTCCTCCAAATAATTGCAAAAACAATACCAAATATTACCCTTGTACGTATAAATCACGCAAAAAACTACTGCCCAAGCGCACACTAAAAACATACTTCATTTAGTAGAAGTGGTTGCAAAAACTGCGCAAGGTTCTCACACCTGTTGTATTTACAAAAATAAGGACTTTAAAGAGAAAAAGGAGCCTTTTAGTAGCTTCAAATGAGAATTTTGCTCGCATATAGGAACAATCAATCTTAAGTTGTTAGACTTTTCCTTAAGAAACAAAAACACAAATGCGACCTACTAAAACTATTCTAGAAGCAAACCTCCAAAACTAGTACGCAAATTTTACGATTTAGCATATAGACAGAGCTGTTTGCTAAACGCCATTACAAAATATTACAACTGCAATTAGCAAATGTAGCTCCACAAAGAGATATACGAAGGTTTTAGTAAACATAGAGTAAAGTATGGACTTCTAACGATTCTTAACGATATTTTCCTTCTATAATGTTTTGCTAAGGATTTTAAAGAGTAAGAAACTCCGATATGGCTGAAAACAAGTAGTTGCTAAACAGAAGAGGTTACAACTATTGGATGTGCAATTTTTGAGTCAAAACGTAAACCCTTAACCTCTGCCATTATGCTGTATGATGGTGTCTTTGTGTCATATGGAGGCTACAAATAAAGGCTCTGCATCTCAGACAATAATACGTGGCATGAATTTCTAGTTGTCTCCTGTTCTTCGTTCCTTACTAAGACCAAAACAACAAACATTTGTAACGCTAAAACTATTTCGCTGTGAAACAACACCTCAGTTCCAAAACAGTTTGTTCAATCCGGGAAAATCTTTCATCGATTCCAAAAACAACCTAAATCTTTTATCTGCACCGATTATTGGCACAATGTCAAGGCTCCTGAGTTGTTCTGCAATTCTGTTCAAATAAGAATTTCAATCAAATTTCAAATAAAAAGGTCCAAATCCAAACAGCTCTTTCAGTTAAAAAGAAAAACATTTCCTAGAGTGTATGCTTCGTGGGTAGATATCTGGAGATCACCAACAAAAATGAATTCAAAATTGCTAACTTCAAATAAACCATCTACAAAAGTACCTTAGAACAGCCATCGCCTGCTTGTATAAATCGGGCGAATAAGATCTTTGATCACAAACAAGAGCTTTGCGAAAGTCTTTTTCACTCCCTAAATTTAAAAGTATATCAGCAATGCTCTTGACGAGTTCACCAGGTTTGAAGTGGAACTTATCGAAGTCTTTCACCTGCAGAGAAGAGATGCACAAAAAGACTTAGAAAAAAAAACAAAAACAAAAAAGGAAATGAACAGTCTGTTGGCTTATTCGCTGAAGATGACTTCACGTGACAAGGGGCACAGTGTGTCCCACATGACAATGGGGACCTATTCACTATTGTTTAGCTGAAGAGTCCAAGAGGGAAAACGAACTAGTTTTGTATACAAATAGCGCGCTATAATTACAAATAACGAGCAAACATATGATGGAAAAAACAGACACAGAGGGAGAATCTGCGTTAATCGATAGGATAGCGAGATTGGAAAAATAAAGAAAAAGATTATTGTGTGTACGGAGAGTTGGCTTATTGTTTTTGTGTCCACTTGGGAGATTCGAGTTGTGTCCGTTTCTTGTTCTGCCTTGTTATTGACAGGAAAGGCGCACGATCGTGAATTTGGTAGTGCGCACTCAGTGAGATTGATTTAGACGAGTTAGAAATAAAGTCGATTATGTCCGCACCCACAAAAATTACAGAGGAAGTCCGCAAAAGGCAAGATGTACTAACAGCAAAGAACTGGAATACCCATTGAGTGTATCAAATATGTAGCATAGGTGCCAAATATTTAAGAGCTCTGATCAGGTCAACTTTCTCCCAGCCTAAATGGCAAATCATTATGTAGGATTCTGACCACACGTGTGTTCCACAGCGAAAGTTAGGCCCATTTTACATGATAATTGGTCAGTTAGGTTGGGAGAAAATAGACCTGATAAGAGCTCTCTACCAATCAAACATTTGGCGGTTATGCTCAATTATCTGGGTTGTTTATTACTACGGAACAAATATGAAAAATCTCACCTTTAATTGCTTTCTCTTGGGCCCCACAAGATGAAGTAAAAAGCAGTTGAGAAAAGACGCTGTTTGTTCTACCATGCAGGCACTTGCAAATGGCCTAAAAGTAGAATAAATTTGTAAAATAATCAAGCGAAATGAAATAAGTACTTTTAAATCTAGTCTGAAGATGAAAAAGACAAAATAAATAACCATAGCAATAACATATAACAGCGAAATACACAGCGAGTGACAATAAATTTGTCCATCAAAAATAATTAATGAACTGTCGTATACATTAGAAGAGCGAACCAAAGTTACTAACTTAGGTACGACCATTCATAGCATAATATAGCACGTAATTACGTTTACAATGGCCATAATATTCATTTTAACAATATAGATACAAATAAATTTCTAACGCCATTTTTCATCCTAAATACATTTTTTGTGTTTCTCTTCAATAGTTGTTATGCATATAAGTGTGCAATATTAAGTATGTAATGTCAGTAGCTACCTAGTGATGTCTTTAGTAATATAAGATAGAACATGAATCGTTTCATTTGCCATTATGTTGTATCCCCTTGACATCTCTCCCAGCTCAAACAAAGCTCTCTCTTTCTACAATGAGAATTATTAGGCTCACATCAGATTTACAATTTAACGGTCTCAAACAAAGAACATAAATCTGTTTGATGATAAATGCTTCCTAAAAGTGGCAACATTGTTACTCATGCATGCTGTTGATTGTCTGTTTTGTTATAAACATATAGTAGGAAATAGCTTGCACAAAACTGTTTACAAATTACAATCCATCAATATAAGTATGAACTTCCCCAAGTTGACACTCCCGAGTTTTCTTATATTTGTAGCCAAGCGTCTATCTATAAAGTCTACCTATGATCTTCGACATCAAACAACACTGCAATAAATCTTAAAATCGCTATTGATAAGAATAGATGGATTGGCTGACTAACTCTCTCGGAAAATAAGCCAACATGACTGACAGTGGTTGACTCATATCATCGTTGGAACAAAAGTGACATAAATATAATGAAATACCTCCTGACGAACTTCAGGGGATAAGTTTTGCCAGCTTTCACTATCTTTCTCATTCTCAAGGTCTCGAATTTTAGTCAGGTGCTAAAAAACAGAGTGAAATCTCAATAAAATGTCTGAGACACTTCTGCGACAGAAACAGCAGATTTTAATTCAAATAACGAGCAAATCTAATCAGGTACGCCAGCTAGGGAGCCAGGCAATCAGCAAGTAAGCATGCACGCAAACAAGTATGCAAGTAACATCCCCTTACTTAGCACAGTATATATATATATATATATATATATATATATATATATATATATATATATATATATATATATATATATATATATATATATATATATATATATATATATATATATATATATATATATATATATATATATATATATATATATATATATATATATATATATATATATATATATGAATAGTGAAAGTGCGAGAAAATAACCGACCCGAGCGGGATTCGAACTCGCGACCCCTGACTTTGTACGTCGGTGCTCTACCAACTGAGCTATCGGGCCACGCTTCCAAATCGTTGCTCAAGGGTAGGTCATTTGCTCGCACCGCCCCTCTCTTAACCAATTTGCACAGGGGAGCCATCGCAGCTCCATCGCAAAGTCAGGGGTCGCGAGTTCGAATCCCGCTCGGGTCGGTTATTTTCTCGCACTTTCACTTTTCATTTCTTTCTAAATCCTGTTGCCTTTACAAAATATATATATATATATTTATACTTTGCTAAGGGGATGTTACTTGCATACTTGTTTGATGATGATAATCACCTGTAACGCCTCGTCCAGAAGAAATGTGCTATCATTCATTAAAAGATTTATAAATCGAGGGAAAGTTGAGAACTCTGACTTTTCACGGTAGTAAACTTTGCCCTAAAAATCAAGGAATATTGAAAGTAACAACCTTAGCAATGCCGGCTTTAATCTTACATGACATGGTCATTTTAATTACTATAAAAATCACACAACTATTAACATGAAGATATTCTTTGGATAATGATGCAAGGCCAATGTAGTGGAATGATCTATATCTAGCTGTTAGGAGAAGAAAGTTTCAAACTAAGGTATAAGAAAGGCTGCTTTAAACTAGCCAGTAATTCGCTATTCGTAAATATTCTGCAAAATCCTTATAAAAATGAAATGCGCAATAATTGATGACTTAAATAAACATATACTGATATAGATTTGGCTTTGAATACAAGAAAGAATACAACATTTTGTAGCAATGTGAATTTTCTTACAAGCCAAAAGTGAGTGTAGAACATAACTCAGGAAATTCCTAACTAGGATACGCTTGGGTACATGGTTGGTTCAAAGATTCAAGCAAATAATGTCTATAAATCACTTTCTATCGGATTCAAGCGATATCTGCTTGCAAAGAAGTAAACAATACGCTCCATATAAGCGCAAAATTAATGAAACTAAGAGAAGAAATTATATTGAAGAAAAGATTATCATACAAGCGATGAAAACAGAACTAAAATATCAATCTATCAACCTCTTCGAACAATCCCCAAAAGGCTTGGTTATAGCTTGGAATCTTCCAAATGTACTCAAGAACAGCATACATATGGTGCCTATAGCCTAAAGAGTAATCAAAACTGTGGTACCAGATACAAATCATCATATACGGGTAAAATGACAAGTGGGATTCACGAAAGAACAAGAAGATGTATCTCTAGTCGTCCGAAAGCTCGCAAATGAATTAACCATAGATACTATGAGCGGGTGGCCACTAGAACTTTCAGAAAAATTCAAGAACAATTTCAGAAGATTTCAAAAATTTTCAAGAGCATTCAAATCTGAAGTGCCGTGCAGTATTGAAAAAAGTTCTAGCCAATACTGTGAGCGAGATCAAATGTCAAAAGCTAAAATATCAATAAAACTAAAAACTGTTATTAATATGAATGTAAACTTCGTTACTCTGAGTAACACTGGCAATTCTGTGGAATCAATACTTTCATGAGCTACCCAGAACAATCAGGAAAAGAGGACAACACAAATCTTACATATAAAAAATTTCAAATTCAAATACAATTCTAGTAACATCTTGAAAAAATGGCATTTTCACGAACATTTCCAGAACAAAAAAATTTCACCACAATTCGTGGAATTCAAAGAAGGTGGTCACCCTGTTTGATGTACTTCCCGATGTCTCCCTTGGAATTTAGTTGAAAGAATGTCATGGAATATTAAAAATACTATGGAAACTAAGAACATCCCAGTTTATGTGGTTAGAAAATGCGAGCCATCAATAATATCAACATACCAAATTTCTGCTCAAATTCCATGGAGTGACCAGTGAATTCAATGTCAACAAAAAGCTGCAGCAAAGATTTTGGAAGAACTTTTGGAATGATTTCACTTGTTTCAAAGATTCTTCCACCCAGTCGCTAAAAGATATATACAAATACAGAAGCATTGTGAATAATGCGAATAAACCTATAGATAAGGCTATGCTACCAAACGGTGCTGCATCATTTGATATAATGTTTCACTGCGCTAGGCAATCATACGTGGAGTTCTGTTTTGTAAATTTTCTGTGTGACTGTACAGCAATGGGGTGCTTTGCAATAAATAGTGTTGACGGTTGGTTCATGTTTGCTGTGCGTTTACATTCATGTTATGTATATACTATGTCAATTATTTTGCTATGATATGCTATGTATATTTTACGTTGCATTTTACCAATTTATGATACATTACATTATGGTTTGTTAAGCTATTTCATGTCACGTTATGATATGCAATGCTATATTCTGATGTTTTATATGCTACAGTTCATTATGTTGTAATGTTATGGTAAGTTATGTTATGTTATTTTATGTTATGTTGTTATGTGTTTTGTTATGTTATGATTTTTTATGTCATATTATGTTATGTTATGTTATGTTATGTTATGTTATGTTATGTTATGTTATGTTATGTTATGTTATATGTTATGTTATGTTATGTTAGGTCATGTTAAGTTATGATATGATACGCTAAGTTATGCTATGCCAAGTTATATTATGTTGCATTCCGTTCTGTTATTACGAAATGAGTTAAGTCTAAAAAATTTCAGACAACAAAGCTCCGGCATGATGCCAGGTCCGAATAGTTTTTGTTGGCAGAAAGTTCCAAAACCATGTACACTATCATAATCATTTCATATGGGCACTGAGATAGCCTGCAATTAGATCTATGCAATGCAAGGATGCCCTGTGATTTTTTTCTCCATTTGTTCATGTTCAATAAAATATCAAAAAACTGATCGTCAATCGTTAATCGTTACCAACTCCGGAATTCCATCAGATACTTCTTTGCCATCTTTGCATAGTCGAAAAATCGAGTACCGAAGCATTCGTTGCTAATGCAATACAGTTTGCAATGTTGTGTTGTAAGGCCAGCTATACTTGCTATGATAGGTTTGCTAAATTAAATATATGCTATTTGACCTATGCTTGGTAAGTCTGTGCCAACTTTTACTTTTTCTACAGCAAATACTATTTAGTATTGCTTTTTGTTCTTTTTCTATTCCTCATGTAAACAATCCTCTTTTCATTTGAATCAGTTTGAGTTCAATAGATTTAGTTACATTGCAAAACTGTAGGTTCATCGTCACAAAGCGAAAATGAATTGACAAATTTACTGTGACCATCTTACCATTGATGCAACTCCAAGCTCATCTTGTTGCCTTCTTGGCAACAAACCAGCTAATGCTTCTGCAAGCTTTGCACGCAAATGGGGATTATGGAGTCTTGTTGGTGATCTGAAACCAAAGGGAGTCCACAGCAATAATAATAAGTAAAAGATTTTCAAGTAAATAAATCCGGCTCTATCAATATTGCTGAACGACAAAAACCTCTTCGTTCTGCTTGCAATTCTTACCCGAGAAATATGGAGAAAAATAGCATAATATGGTCCAAGACATCCTCTGATTTCTCTAAGATCTCTCCACCAAAGTGCCTAAAAAACGAATGGAATGAAGAATATGAGGGGAGCTACTTCAGGTTTTCGATAATTCCAGGGTACAGCATCAGTTGTTATTTGGGAAAAAATCGAGGAGACACAACTGTAAGCGACAGGGCTGGTCATGTGACAATGAGAGTATAAGAGCTCCAATCCACAGCAAACTGCTAACATACAACTGTGAACCTTTACATAACAGAAGGATCCCCCAAATTTCTATGGAGCATCACGTTCAATACGTATATTATAGATTTACTGATTTAGGACAATTTTTGTTTATAACCATGCTACTTTATGTTATGTTCTATGTTGTTATGTTGCTATATTATATGATGTTATGATATGCTATGCTATGTTTTCTTACGTTATGTCATACTATATCATATCATATTGTATTGTATTATATTATACTATATCATATTATACTATACTATACTATATTATACTATACTATACTACACTATACTATACTATACTATACTATACTATACTATACTATACTATACTATACTATACTATACTATACTATACTATACTATACTATACTATACTATACTATACTATATTACACTATACTATACTATACTATACTATACTACACTATACTATACTATACTATACTATATTATACTATACTACACTATACTATACTATACTATACTATACTATACTACACTATACTATACTATAATATATTATACTATATTATATTACAATATATTATGTTATATTATGATAGGTTATGCTATGTTGTGCAATGTTATATTACGTATGGCATTTTATGCTATGCTATTTTGTTGCTATGTTTTCATGCTTTCATATTTCATTGCTTTCAATGCTTTCAAGCTTTTATACTATCATGTTGCTATGCTGCCATGTTGTCCCACTATGGAAATATCACACTAGAACTCAACTGATCATCTTTAGTGCAGATACTCACGACATGAATATGATACAGTCAGCCACATTCTCAACAATATGCTCAGGTATTATGGTCAACGCAGGTGACACCTAAGAAGTAGAGAAAATCAAAAGAACTCAGTTGTAAATCGATTGGCAAACAGGACAGATCATCCAGAAATAGTACAATACTAGCATTCTTACCTAGCTACCTATTATACTTGCTTTCTGACGTAGTTGTTTACGAAATTCCTTAAATATATATTTGTACACCCTCTTACATACCCATTTGCTTTTCTTTTTTTATATATCAAAAAGACCTAAATACATACAACAAATACAACTGCTGTGCCACTCACTGCAGGAAAGGACACGAAGTCAGCGAGTTCCCACAATGATTAACACTTACAATTAATTAAGGAATTAAATCCAAAGAAAAATTGCAATAAAAAGAAAACAAAACGAAAGCCTGATCGCTTGCATTTGCTTTCTTACTTACTTAGATATTTACAAACATAATAATAATTAAATAAGTAGAAGTCCCGAGCAATAAAATATACATCTACTTCACCCAATCTAACAAACTCTGCTTGCCTTATCTTCAAGGTCCTGCGCCTCCAGATCTCGATGTTTTCCATCATTGAAGTCATTGCCAGCCAGCAGTTGCTGAACCAGCCAATACGATGTGGCAGCACAGAATCTAACTACAGATTCAGCTAAAGTTGGATTGAGCAGATGGGCCTAGAGGAATAAAGATGTGATTTGCATATTACAGAAGAGATTATTTCTGCCATGGCTTATTTATAACTAAGATAATAAAAGCAAAAAACAACAGTTAGTCCTATATAGGACTTCGAAAGCATGCGAGTGCCTGTTAGAGAAGGCATTTATCCTGCTTTTTCTGGGCTGTCGGCATAGTGAGGTAGAGTGGCCAGATCTTTCCTCGCCACCTTTATCTCCCAGCGTTGTCATCTTAAAGTCGGAGGCGAGTTTCGAACCATCGATGTCCTACACAGCAGACAAGTCCTCTTACCACTCAGCCACTTGCCCATAATAAGAGTAAAGGAAGTGAAATAATGCACTGAAAAGCGAGTCAAATAATCAGAGAATTTCTGAAAAACCAATGTGAGTAAAAGACCCTGTTACCAGAATTATCCCAACAATAACAAAGCAATGTTCTGTAAAATGGCTTTGATGAATAGCAGAGTCTACGTGCACACAGAATGATAAAAAATAAGTACGGAGTATCATACAATTACTGTCAAATAGTGGAAGTTTGAAAGAAGAATGTGTGAATACCATGAATTCGGTTGCATGGAACAAACTTCGAAAATCTGAGCTAGACTCAAAGGTCCTATGATATGATTTCAAATCGTCTTCTAGCAAAGTGATGACTTTGCACCACATGTCGGGTCATTACCCAATCATACACTACGAAGTCATTTTTAGTGCAGTTTGTATGACATTCTGTGGGGTTCAAAGTTGTGTTCACAATCATTTTAAAGACATATGGCAAGATACGTTGGTTGACAGTTGGCGAAAAAATTCGTAAAAACGATGTAGAGCTGACTTGATGTACTTGAATGTTGCGTCACATAGTCTTTAAGAAAACAGGCTTTTTTACCTTTAATTTTGAATAGGAGCACTGTTACGACAGATCTATTAGATAGCATTAAGCAGTGCAGCAGTGCAAGATAAGATGATTTTGAAAAGTATGACAAACCCAAATAGCACGAAGCTGAGAATAACTTTGACAAGATTACTTCTCTTACAGTTGAATCGGTACCTTGAAAGATAACTGCCTTCTAATATCAGCTTCAAATTCATTCTTGATCCTGTCAAGTTCAGGCGTGGACATGCTGTTTCCCCTTAGATCTCTGTAAAGTTCATTCATCTAGTGAGGAAACACAAGAGAAAGTAATAAAAGGCAGTAATTATAGAAATCTTAAAACATCTGGTAACACACGCACATGAAATCAATTTGAATTACCTTGGATTTTTCCAAGGAGTAGTCATTGCCATTACTTTTAAGTAGGGCATGCAAAGTTGCAGGGTTACGTATTTCACAACAATAAAGTTAACATGAAAAATGGCCCTATTGAGATACGTCTAGGCCATCACACAAAGACTGCTCTGCAACAGCCACCCTGAAAAGACAATTTCGTTGGCTTCTCTTTGATCTTTTATGGAGAAAGCCAATGACGATGACTTGCACACTGATATCCCGAGGTAAAATAAAATTGCAACAAAATAACGAACCTATGATGTTGTTGATATCGAAATAAATAAATAAATAAATAAATAAATAAATAAATAAATAAATAAATAAATAGAGAGAGATTTTCCATAACCAAACAATCAGATCATACATGTGACAAAAGTATCCTATAACAGTCTTTTCTTTCTTTCGATCAGAGTTTCTGCCCATGACTGTAATGTCTGGAGAATGCTTAGTTTGGCTATCTAAGATGCACCCCCATATAATATTAACATACCTCAGATGGCTTTCGATCAGTGCTCGATAGACTACATCTAGTCCTTTGGGACTTAGGTAGATTATCTTTCAAATTCCAAACTGAAGAGAGGGACCAGTTTTAACCTTTTAGAGAGTCTCTAGCAAGCAAATGAAAGTTGTCGAAAACCGCCTTATCCCATCCAAGTTTTCTTTTGACTCAAAAAGAATCTGGACTGTTATCTATTCTCTAATGCTGGGGCCATTTGCGAATAGGAGCTCTTACATCTTCCAACATATATATAACAACATAGTATTTCATGGAATCAATAGATGGCCAAATCTGCCTCTCGATCTAGCTAGATTTGACTTAAAAGTTGAATAAAGTCAATTGGAATTGATCATCTCTTAAATGCAAGATGAAGAGGAAACCTTTACGCCTGTTTGTAACTACGATGTAATCATCAGCATTCTGTTTTTAGACTAATTTTCACTGACTGAACTTTAAAACAGACTTCCTTAATGGAAACTTGACACAAATTCGTCACATATATACAAACATGCCGAAAAACAAAACAATAAACACAAAATCATGTGCAATAACGTCAAATTTGAGAATTAATTGAACAAGCAATTTTACGCCTAGTTCAGTGGGGTAGGTCACAGGAGCCTACGTAAATTGAAACAAAATATGAAAAAAAATGAAACAAAGCCAAGATGAAAAGAAGGCAAGTGACAAAAGGATTTATAAAAATATTCTCAACAGTGGTAATGACAAAGACAAATGCAAACAAAGGAAATCTATCCATACAAAAAACTGATAGGACAACTAGAATCCTGCGTGAAAGCTATGGAAGTTAAAAGGATTAATACAACTCCAGACTAGAATATTCAAGTATATTGAAGGATTAAAAACAAACATAGTATAATATTCTACCTTCTGTAACTTTTTCATTAAACGTTGGTAGGTGCTGAATGCTGTCAAATATCCTGAAATTGAGTTAAGAGACAACTTATTTGATATCATAGGCTTGAGATCTTCATGTTTATTATGGACTACAGTGGGAAAGGAAGATAGCCTATTCTACAGAATACAAGAGGGATGAAATCAGATTAAGAATCAAATCAGATTCGAAGAGGCAAGGGATGGAAAAGTAAAGTCTCTCACGAAAGAATTCAACTTTATTACCTATTTTGAGGCATGCATGAGTTTGGAAGAAACATTCGGTGATAAACTTGAACTGCACTGATTCCACATTGATTACTTCCACTGAAAAAAATCGAATGAATAGTTGGAATAGGCCCGCCCAAATTTTTTTAGAAATTTTGCTTAAGGAAAAAGTATGCTGTCATAAATATTTTATGAGGAACAAATAGACAAGGATCTAAGTAAGGCTTTGTTCCATTTAATATTTAGCAATGTGACATAAAGTTGGGAGCAACATTGCAAGATAGTAATACAGCTTGACCATTGATACAATAGATTGACTAAGTCACGTGACTAAGTCTGTAAATACTACTTATGTAAAAATCCCAATCCCCATGGAAAACTACTGGCATGCATTGCTATTCGGATAAATACGGTCCCCTTCATTATGTCAAAGTCAGCGAAAGAGGAAAAACTAAGCCCTAACATACCAAGGGGAGTACTGTGGAAATACACAAGGAAATCCTGATTTACAACCGTTTTTAGAAGCAAACGTCTCAGAGTGGCATAAATCTCTTTCCTAAGAACAGAGTATGGCCTTTTTAAGCGTCCGGGCCCTAGGTTCACATCCGATATTCCTGATCGGGCATTCCGCAATTGGTTGGGCGTGCAGAAAGTTAGATTATTACTTTGGAAAAACACAGCACTAGTAACGAATGATGGTGAAACACTTACAGTCTTCAGTTCTCTGAGCAACTCTTGAATCTTCTAAGTCCTGTACAAGATGTACACGTGTATTCGGCTCCTCAATGTCGTGAAGTGCTGCGTTTACAGCGCCATAACAAGAATTGACTTTTAATACTTTATATGGCTTTTCAGACAGGTTCACGAACGGATCACACAATTGAAGAAGCACTGCACTTAACGTCAAAAAGTACCCATCTCTTGCTTGAGTTAAATTGCTGCCATAACTTGTATGGCTGAAAAGCTGCAATAAAAATGCAAAAAGGCTATCATTGTGGTACCAATACCTGTTGCAGATCAGAGATAAGGCAGTGTATTAACCAGCATAATAAAGAGCCTAAGGCCCAAGACTTATTACCTAGCCTATAATACAGCTCTAGAGCATGCGAACGTCGAGGTCTTAAGCTGGATACTTTCACACAAAAGAATGAGTATAAGAATAGTAGTTATCGGGCTAATGAGGAATAACACCTGTCGTTCCCTTTGGGAACAGTTATTAACAGCTTTCAGCTCCCCAAAAGTCATACAGCAAGTATAATTGAGTATTCTTATCAAGATAGCAGTAGCTCATCCCTTAAGCTCAAGATGTAGGTAGTACCATGACTAGCAAGCTCTATCGGGTAGGAGGTAGAGACTTTCTGAGTAGAGCACCCTTTTGCAACATACGAAGGGTAGAACTATATTCCATAGCAACTGGCAAGTACCTTCACAAGGGTACTAAAAAATCTCATAACCAAATATTTTCAGCTGTGTCCTTAAATTCCTCCTATTTTTAAGTGCCAGTACTTAGAAGATTCCACTTTCTGATCTGAACACTCAAAGCGACCCCCAGATAGTTCCCCATAATGATCACCGTATTGAAACTGGTGAGAATTCTACCAAAATCGTATAGAATAACACACCATAGTATACTTCAAAATATTCATAAAAATTCTATCAATATGCAAAATATCATAGGAAACCCTTAGTTTAGTGAAGTTTTGTTGCCTTCTTTTTGTTGTTACAGGAAAAGTTTGTTTATCTTCGTTTCTATATATTTATTGCACAATTTTTACATAGACTTACTCTGTAACTAGGTAAGTAGTTTTCACTGCATAGGTTGATTACAAAGCAAGTTATTTAACCAGAATCACTCCCTGGCTTAAGAATTTCACAATGAAAACGAAAAATGAAAATTAATAGAATATAACATGATATAATACAATTAATATAATATAACATAACATAACATAACATAACATAACATAACATAACATAACATAACATAACATAATATAATATAATATAATATAATATAATATAATATAATATATAATATAATACAATATAATATACCAGCATAGTAGTAAAATATATAATAGAACATAATATGACATAATATGCTATCAAAAATATAACAAAGTATTAATATATACTATGAGCAATCGCTACACTATGAACATCCTCAATGAAATCAATTGCCTATCCCATATCTCTCCTGTGAGGGAAAAATGCTCCAATTCTGCACAAAGTCAACATTTACAGAAGCCTATAACACATACGCCACGTCTACTATATATCAAAGTTGCATGCGTGTGGGATTATATATTTGTTACCTGAGCTCTTTTTCTGTTGTGATGTAAACAAGATCCAATCCAATATAAGACTGTATGTTGAAGGTCTTTGTTCTCCAGAAGGTTTCTAAATATCTGTTGAGAAGAGAGAAACATAAGGAACTTCAATATCACAAAAGTGTGTCATTAAAGTAAATATACTCAATATAAGGGCTATACTGCCACAGAGCATGGCCTTTGGTTTTAATATTAAACCATCTCAGCATCAACAGTGTTTAAAGGGGAAAAAGGTTGTAAAATTTTTCCAGAAAAGACTGCAACAATACTTTAGAACTCATAGAAAGTTACGATCTTTCTGAATATAGAAAAGGATTATAGCCCTGGTATTGTATCTAAGAGCACATTTCGTGCCACATCAATAATTAACATACCTGGAAAGGATAACAATACAAGTTGATAAAAGCACAATACTATGAATAATATACCTGGTGAATTTTTGTGCATATCAAGTCGATCTGTCTCCTGCAATTATCTGTAACGATTTGCAGATCTACTGAGTTTTGTCTTGACGGATCCAAGAAATATTCCTATAGGGATGAAATCTTGCGAAATCAAACTTGGAAAAGGTTTCTGAATACTTATCAGGCAGATTTGACGGGTTAAGCAATTTGGAATAAGTGTATCTAGTAAGATTTCTCAGAAAACCTTTTAGCATTAGAGGAAGAAGTCAAAAATCGCTACATTTCTATGCCCATATGTAGAGGTGAGAACTTTTAACGTACTCGCAAAAGGAAAAGAGCTGAAATCTGTACTCGAGTTGGATATTCCACGCGATATCTAACTCAATACAAGCAAGAGAACGAGACCGCTTCACTTTAATATCTCAGAATAAAGCCCCGTCTACACTAGAACGGATCTATATGGACCCGTATCAATTTCTAGCACAGATAGACTTTTTCGTCTACACTAAACCTGCTCGATTCGTACCCATTTAGGTCTTCTACCTGAACCCATTTAGGATCGCTTTCCAAACGGTACTCATGGGGATTCGTTCCCATCTAGGTCTAGTGTAAACGGCTGGAACCGATCCAAACAAGTGCACATCGGATATGAGGCATGGAACTTTCTCATTAAAAGGCCACTTGTTAGCACCAAAACTGCTGAAATATTGAAGTGACTCGTCATCATCAACATGCCTTCCAATGAGTAAATTAGACGCGCGCTGCCAATCACGCGCGTGGGATCGCTTTTGCGCGCTAAACATTTAATGGTGAGAGCTGTCCATAGTACATGAATGTATATTTTTGATAAAGCTGACGCAAGTGACAAATCAAACGTGTGAACTGAGCTGACCGCGTGCCTGCGCACTGGTGCGCGATTACGCGCGTCTCATTTGAGGGCCTGCATCAATGAGAGGTCTACTGCATCAATGAGAGGTCAAAGAGCCGAGACAGTGGGTATAGGTGCTAGTGTAAACGCGATCTAAATTGGATCCGTTCTAATGTAAACACAGACAAAACTGGCCACGGATCCAGTGGATCCGTGCCTATTTGCATCCGTGCCTATTCGCATCCGTGCTAGTGTAAACGCAGCCTAAGTGTCTCACATTACACAAGCGACCGACAAACTGTTCCTGCTGGTGACTAACTGTTGATGTGAGGAACTGAGCACGGTCTTAAAATAATGGTCCTAAAATCCAAATAGTGGTTTTGAAAACGAAAATTTGTGGTGTAATAAGTGCAGTTCTAGCTTATTTTGCATAAAAAAGAAAACCACGGAAATGTAGTACGCTAAAACGTCACTTTTTATATGCCGGGGCATGCCGAGGTAGGGGATGGGGCTTCACACTCCACACTTTTGCAGAAACCGTCGGTAATCCTTTGACCAATCGGGAAAAGCTCCCATAACAATTGTGTCATTGGTAACTACAGCACCTCATCGGCAATTGGGGTCCCTTTCTGAAACCTGTTGGTATAGTCCTTTTGCTATACCCCCACTGAAGAATCCTCAGGCACGCTAATATTTGTAGGAAATAGGTTTGGTCCCCGATAAGTCTCGTTCGAGCTCCATCTCTAAACCTATAATGTATGATTAACAGTAATTCTGGTAAATTTCCTTTATTTTAGGACCTAGAACCGAGAGATGCCTACAAAGTAATGTTTCTACACTAAACTACTATCAGATTAACATTATACATGCAAATAGCAATAGATCAACAGAAATTTGCAAACCGAAGGCTGATCCGCATTGTAGGACAATGTTGTAGTTCCAAGTACCGGCCCCAGCAGAGTCAGTCTCTCGTAGTCAAGCCCTGCAGTGGATGAAATCGAGGCATGGCTTGGCGGCATCCAAGATCGACAGGAAACTAGAACCTATAAAAAGCTTCAAAAATAAAATCTCCAAACGAATAGTGCAACACGTTCTATATAAATTTGGCTACCTCTAAAGCTCTTCAATAAACAAGTGGGGTGTAGTCAAGATGAATTTCTTCAAATCTTAAGTCTTCTACCCAGGTACTAGGCATTTGAAAAAATAAATTCTTTCTCCTTCCTAGGCATTTTCGTAGAATTGCAGAATTCAGTTCCTACCCAAAAATTTGCATATGAGCAAAGGTTCAGTTCTGAAGTAGATGTCGCTGTTAAGAGGTAATCAACTCCAGATAGGTACAACCGTAAATAACACAAAATACATACAGACGGGCACAGAAGAATTCCTAACAGGACAAAGCAGGTAATGTAATACACTAGCAATACGACAGGTAGTGGAAAAACAGCAAGGCAGACAAACACAAAGCAACGAGTCGTAGAGAAAACTGAGAATGGCCAAGTTTCCCGATCCATGGGGAAATCTAACTCTGACGGGGGAATTGCAAAGCTACAATCATTGATCACAAAATGATGCATTTATATGGTTAGTCCTGACCAATACGACATATATGATTGAACTGCTCCCCCCCATCCTATTTGTGATTTCAAGGACTTTCCACTACACGCGATACACTAATACAACAGCCAATACAATGACAGTGTCTCTGAATTTCAAACTAACATCTAATGATATCAGCTAGTGTGGATCCAAACTGAGGCTTCTCTTTACTTTGATGGACGAGGTCTCTGTCATCGCATTTCATAAAAGAGGGGACAGAACATAAATGTAGGGAAAAGGGGGCTAGGATTTGTGAAATATAAAGGATGATTCGAAACACAAGTGCCAAGAAAATTCTGAAAGCCAATGGGAAACTCGTGCATCTACTGAAATAAATAAAAGACAAAAATAAACTGTCACTTATGGTGTAGAGAACTTTAGATAAATTCAAACATGTCGGATACATATTAATAACTCCAGACATATCTCAACTGAAATATTGTTTTACTTCTAGGGACATTTCTTTCTTTCAATTGCAAACAATAATTATCTGGCTTAATATATATTGGCAGAGCTTCTTGAATTGAATATAGAATATACCAACCTTTGCTAGTTTAGGTTTCTGTGAAAAATAAATTAGAAGATCTAGAACTATGAAAATATTGGGGTCCATCAAAGATACTGATTTCACATGCTCCATCAAAACATCTAAGACTGGATTGAACATTTCAAACTAAAGGGAGAGAAAATACAAAAATTATACTAGAAAAAACAATCACTCCAAAAGAGAAAAGATGACCATACACTGTAAAATTTAAACATGCTAGAATTAAAATATAAGTGAACACTCCTTTGGCACTGTGCACTTTTACTATTGCATATTGACCAGTGCAGGATACTAGGGGGAGGGGGAAGCCAGTCGTATAATTTCAAAGAACAATCAAATTTTTGGTGGAAGGTCACTAAATGTTTCTTGGAGCTTAAACCCAGACTCCCATGGTCTGCTTGCTCCCCTCAATAAACAGCAAAGAGCCCCCCCCCCAGTGATGACATTAACAAGGAAATTTCTTAAGCATACTGGAAGTTGTTTTATACTGTGACAAACAAAAAAACTTTATTATGCTCACAATATTTTTTTATGCTGGCACCTTTTTATGCAATAATGAAATACAAATATAACTAAGTAATAAGTTATGAAATCATAATTCTACATTCATGCATTTATTCATCATCAGTTGAAGAGGTGACATAAGCCCTATTTTCACTAAGAAAGTTAACCTGCAATTGACCCAGGTAAAAGGTACTTAGGCTAACTTTTTAGAGTATAAACACAACTAACCCAGGTTCAACCCAGGTGAACTTAGCGCAGCTATCAAAGGTGGGGTGCACCTATTGCAGATGGGCTAATTTAATCTAAGTCAAGCCTAAGTCAAATTTCCAATAGATCAGGTCGTAAGAACAATCTGGGATTAGGAAACATGGAAAATATTGAAAGAGTAATTCTTAAACCAAGAGTAATCAATGGGCAGTTAGGAAAACCCATTATACTATTGTTCTATGCATGATACAAAAACATAGATTTATGCACCGAAGTTTAAAAGCCTATTCAAGCAACGCAAGCAACTGCTCTCAAGATATGAACCTTTGATTCTCTATCAGTAATTCAAAGGTAAAAGCTGGGGGTGGAAAGTTACTGAAATGGAAATTAATGAATATGCAGACACAATCCATATTCACATGCAAAAAGCAAAGAAACAAATTCATCAGCAAATATATTCATACAAACCAAGTCATCTGCTGCATCATATTTATCTGTAACACCATCCAAATACTCTTTCAAATATATACAGTCTGCAAAAAGTAGCAAATATGTTAGCAAATTAAGAGCTCACCACCAAGAGCACTGGCATAGTTGGCTAAGTCTAATACCAGCCAACAGTCTGCAGAGAAATGTGAGGCATTTATGCTCCAACTATATTAATTATATTATTATATTGTATTATATTATATTATATTATATTATATTATATTATATTATATTATATTATATTATATTATATTATATTACATTATATTATATTATATTATATTATAAACACAAACTCTATATGAAATCTAAATTTATTCCAGCTATCAAATACTGAAGATTTTGGGTAGTATTGCTATATAAAGCAATGGGGATTGGCAATATGATAGAGGTAGCAGATGTTTGAGCTATAGGGTAGTTCAGTTATCAAAGCCAAACCATATTGCCAAGGAAATCATGGCTATCCTTAGAGAATTTGGAAAAGTGTATAGCCAATTTTGGTTTGCTGGCTGTCATCAAACTCACAAATACAAATGTAAATCCCAAAAAAAAATTTTGCTAATTGATGAAACACATCTTAAAGATTTACTGACTAAGCCTTTTTCTCTGAGGTTTCATACCCCAATACAGGGACATAGGAACCAGGGGGCCAGAGGGGCCATGGCCCCCCACTTTTTAGCAAACTATGCAAAAGTGCCCCTCTGAAGCCCAAAATGGGTGTGGTAATGTGCCCCTTTTAGGACTTGGCCCCCCCCCCACATTTTAGATGTGTCCTATGTCCCTACCCCAATAACCCCACTGTAGGGATAGACCTAAAGGAAAGGGTCAGTGCATCTTTGTAATGAAGTCTATCAGAACATAGAATGTTAATGTATGAGGAATGCAGGGAATAATTCTCTCATTATCAGGACAACTGGCTGAGCATGACATTACACCATTGCTCAGTAGGGGTTTGGAATATTGAATGGCAAAAATAACTATGTTATGCTTGCTTGAACATGGACGAACACAACAAGATGAGGCTAGATTTACATGTTACTACTTATTGCCAACTGTTTACCTGGCTGTTTGAGCAACAAATCAACAAACTGCTTGTGTGGCAACTTGGTTAGAAATACATCTGGTGATAGTAGCATAGATCTGAAATGCAATAATTCATGTGTTAAAATTTCAGAAAATTGGGATTGCAAGTAGGAAATCTCACATACAAACAATTTTCTGATGCTTGGTAAAAAGAAACTGACTGCAGAATTCTGGAACTTATAAACTACTCTGTGTGCAAAATAATTCAAAGCATACAAATCTCACCCTGTATATGAAAATATAAGTGATTCACATTCCAACTTCAACTGCTCCAATTCCTCAATCACACACAGGTCCTGGAGGATAGCACAAAAATATTTAAATCTATGCCCTGTCAGACAGTTTATTTGTTAATAACAGTAGCCAAGACAGGCTGATCCAGTCAACTAGCTCTACTAAAATGATATAACTGCACTAGGAAATACTAGAAGAGGTAATTGGTGGGTACTGAAGTGCATTACTGCAGTGCAATTGCAACAAAGTTAGAAAATAATGTGAGCCACAGGACTACAACAGAATAACACAGGTAAAAGAAAGCAGATAAATTATCTAGCTTACTTCAATGTGAGGGCATTTATCATGAATAATATATTGAAAGCAAAGCAGATGCAACTTAGTGGCTAGAAAAAATATAAAACAGCAAACTGTAATGCAGAGAAACATTGTTAATGTAAATTATATATAGTAGAAGATGTTGGCTTCCATGCTACCAAGCAAGGTATTTTTAGAAATACAATGGAAATAGTTCACAAAATTGTTGTGGAACATTTTGATATCATTTAGAAAATTTGGAATTATCGTAACAAACCTTAAGCTTTCTTTTTTGTAGTAGAAATTCATCTGTCAGCCTCCAAAAGGAGTGTGCCAAATATTTGATCAGCATTGGCTCAGCAGCAACATTATTTACTTCAATCTGTGACTTGGTAGTTTTGTGTGCTATCAATGGCAAGTTTGCAGATGATAATCTTTCCATTAGTGCCTGGTTCAAGTTCTCAGCATTCAAGAGATATTCTCCTTTTTTCTCTTTTATCTCTCTGTGAAGATCTTTCAGTAACACAACACTAGGTGGTAGTCTTGAATAGCCCTTAGAACCAGCTTTTTGTTTATCTACAAAATACCACAATACAATAAGATATTATTAGGAATATATATGATCATTAAGAATGATCTATTAATTTTCAGGTGATGATCTATAAGAAGTATACCTTATACTAAAAATAAATAATAATAACTATTTGATATACTGATGTCATACAAATAACATTTCAACAGTAGAGCTTAAAGTTCACAAATTATTTTTATAATTTTGGAAATTATGTCAAAGTCTGATTATTCTGTAAGCTTGGGCATTATGCCATACCTGATTGTGTCATAGCACACAGATTTGTCAAGCTCATTGACTGTTATGAAAATACTTACAAGTACCAAATTATACTCAATTATTTTAAATACCATATTAAGATCACAAATTGTGAAAACTAGTGAACAATGGTTACCTGATATAACGGTAAACAAAAAGGCTCTTTGAAGAAATTCATTTATAATTTGGGCTTTGTCTTGCCATTCATTGCTAATTTGTTGAGCAAATAATGCACTTTGGTGTTCTTCTCCAAATTCATTGCTGGCCTTTCCTCCAGTCCTCTCAATAGCAAACCCTGCTTTAGCTGATTTTATGTACTCCTCGGCATGTTGCAAACTTGGAAATAGGGCAGCAAATGGGTTTTCAGATAGGTTATTTAAATCCTTGTAGGCTTCTGAACTATCGTTTGGCTTGGCTGACATGGTCAATGGTTCATGTGGGAAGCAGTTCTGAAAAAATTTTATTTTCATAATGATCAATAAAAACTTTGTTAAAGGCTTAATAGTAAATACAATTTCCAGTCTAGGTGGAGACTAAACTGCTTTTATTGAAAACATAGCCTCTTTTATTGAAAACATAGTCTCTCGGACAAATGCCTACTTTCACATATATATGGGAGCAGACTGTACATTTGCCACCACCATAGGCTAGGACAGTGTGGCTACAAGCAAGTTTTGGTGCAACCTTAACAAGCCTCCTAGATGTAACAGCTTCAGTGTTTCTAGAACAACAGTGTGTATCTAAAGCACGCTTCTGAAATAATGCCGACTCTTTCGTAACAAGTAGGCCCTTATACTTAGCCCCAGATCCTGTGTATTTCAAGGAGAGGTACACTTAACGCCAGCATCACTCTGGTACTGGATTTTCCATACTTCTATAATCCATAATCATTAAGTGTATACTTGTGTTAAAGCCACGTATAGTACCATGTACTTCATCAAGATGGAAACTTCTAACAACCTTACCTACTTGGCTTCAAGGCTCAAACCACATATTAATTATTAGTACCCACTGAAAACTTCCTATTGATAACAAGAAGTAAAGCTCAGCTCTTGAAACTGAGAAGGCATTAAATGGCTCCATTGAAAATTTTCTCTACTTACCTAGGAGTGATAGTCTGATAAAGGTTCCATAATTACTGTACTGAACTCTCTTCGCACAATTTTCCAAAACGTAAGCTAAGTTTCCATTTTGCTTGGTCATGGGAAAGTTGTTGTTGTTGCTTCTTGACTGATTTCCCTGCCGCTGCATGACGTTAGCATTCTCGAAATCTCGAAATACTTCAAGTAAAGAATCATGGACGTCATTATGACACAACAGAAGCTGCGAAGGAGCAGTATGCAGCACAAATTATTGTACAGTATATCCTCTAAAGACCGCTCCGGACACTCATTTAAAAGTCAGCCTTCGATTGTGGAAGGCATTCAACAACGCCATTCAGTACAACTGTAGAATAAGCTATTTTATGCCGAATAACTATGACCATAACAACTTGCAAAAGTTACTATTAAACGACTAATGACAATAAATGTGGCACAAATTACACAAAACCAACAGAGTGTTAACAATACGCTATAGAACTACAGGACAATGTAACTGCAAAATATGTAAATATTGAAGATGTTATATTCATCGTGTAATCCTCGTTCTCTCTTTTTTAACAATTTCTTTGTTTTTAGAGTATGCTGCTGTAAACAGTTGGTCTAAATTAGTCTCATGCATAAAAACCAACTTTAACCAATTTCATATATATAAACATATATATATATATGCATATATATATATATATATATATATATATATATCATAAAGGTTATTTGTAATTATTACTGACCAAGAGCAAGTTTCTTAATGAAATGAAACTTGAAATGGCAATCAACATCTTCAATATAAACATTATGTTATGTGGTATGATAGGAATCCGGATTTAGCTGTGGCCAGCTTCTATATTACGTGTCAAACTCAAAGGTCTTGGGCCAAATGTGGCCCGTGAGCGTTTGTACTCGATTCTGATGATGTGTCGTGATGCTGTGTATGGCTCAGAAGAGTGAAATATGCGTATGAATTAATGACTGTGCCCTCACTTTGTCGTCTGCTATTTCCAGAACATGATCTGCGAATCAGAATGCGTGATACGAAACCTCGGAATGAGGTCGGATCAACTTGTAAGCGTTCAAGGACATGTAGCATTACCTCGTTGCTTTGTAATATGATGCTTGTCATATGTTGATTGTGCCATAGTTTGCCCCCTCCCCTCCATTGACTCGAATATTTAATTAACACAGATACAGCTAACAATATAATAAGTTTCCATTCATCTGCCCTTTCAGGTCAACCAAAGGGCTGATGTGGCCTTCAGTGGAAATGAATCTGACACCCCTTTTATATATCAAACAGAATTCAGTGCCTCACTTGCGTAACCTCTTAGCAACCATTTTGTTAGGTCAACTGTTTTGCATTGCAGCAAATACACATTTCTTATATAGGAAGCAAAGTTTGCTTTGACCCGAATGTTTCTCAATACTTTTCCTGCCGTAAATGGTTCGCAAAATACTTGAAACTTCCAATAGCAAAAGGCAACTGTGAGTTGAAAAATTAAATGCTTAGTTCTGAGAGGCAGATGCTGCTTGTACTTTTTCCATTTAACAAAAAATTTTATTGC
Source organism: Mastigias papua (assembly GCA_964019165.1). Taxonomy (NCBI): domain Eukaryota; kingdom Metazoa; phylum Cnidaria; class Scyphozoa; order Rhizostomeae; family Mastigiidae; genus Mastigias; species Mastigias papua. The sequence goes on from OZ025277.1 coordinate 11,733,456, forward strand.
AAAAACAACAGACCTTTTATGTTTACTGTTGAAGCTCAGCCTGCCTGTTTCAAAATTTTTGCATGATTCGAGTCTCATGTTCCTTATAATCTTGTTTCTTATTAAATAAACATGTACATCGTAAATATAGCCAATAAAAGATGAACCAAGATGCAACTCTTGTGGTACCTCAATGTGATGCTTTCAATTTTGATTCAACAACATCCACCCTGTAAATTCTGCAACTTCATGCTGGGGATTTGCTGGTAAAAATTTTTAGAAGTGTAGCCAACTCCAGTGTTTTTTCTAGACTAAAATCCGTGTAGTTTGTCCCACAAGCAAGTTCACTTTAGTCCACTCGTGACTTGCATATTCAGGGCGTCATTCATTACTTTTAAAAGCACTAAACTTAAGAAAATGGTGCAAAGTATTGACAATGATAGATAACAATATTCTGCAAGACAGTTGGATGTTATTCTGTCATTACAAGCAAAACAGGAAAGTAACAACTTGTAACAGTGCCAAACAAATCTCTAGCAAAGAGCCGGAATATCATAAAGCAAAGGTAAACACATGGCTTTTATACTATATATTACGACACTCGTCAATCATAATGTATAATGAATATCTATAATTTATAATAATTGATTTAATATGATAATACATAATATTTCTTTTATCATTAATCGTCAATACGTACTACAGAATCCAAATTATATACTCTTAGGTTCCTAATAACATGGCGCCTTTATTTCGATTCAAGATACTAGGTCTTAATAAATGGGGGGTTAGAAATGTTTCGAAAGCCTAATAAATGGGGGGAGGTTGGAGATAATTCTAAAATTTAGTGACAAGTTAATTGTCTATTGGGCTTCTAAGAACATCAAAAAGACGCATTGATATGGTAAATGAAACACTATCACTTGGTGAAAGAAAATGGTTCCTTTTCTAAAGGAAAAAATGTCGAAACCATTTTTCATTCCCTGAAACTTAATAAACGGGGGATCCTAATAAGCTCCGAGGGTGTTGAAAAAGCCTAAAAAATTAACAAAAGTGCCCCATTTATTAGGGACCTAAGAGTAGTATCTTGAATCAAAATGAAGGAGCCGTCGCCTAGGATACTTGGATGTTGATCACTAACCAATTAACAGTGATCTGAAGGGAATTACCAGAATTTCTATGACCCGCATGATAGCAGATAAACATATAATAAGTAGACAAACTTTTCACTGCATTTCAAAACTAACAACGACATATCTTATCTTCTACCTGCGTAGAAGGATGCTGTATTGAACAGGGCAATAAAAATTTGAATTAATCAACTACGGAATATTACACAGTTATAAATTCTCGTTCTGTAATCGTCTGTTTTTAATATACGATAGCAAATTTAGGGAAAATGTGAAGAAAATTCCGACAGAATCAAATTTCAACATTTGTAGTTCATCTTCCTAACGAGCACAGTTGAATTCTTTTCCTGCCCATCTCCGCAATGCCACCGGCTCGTTTTAGGAATTCGATTTCTGCAAAGTAGACAAATCCTAAGCACTAGTACTTCGACCAGACAGCATAGGAATGCACCATAATATCAGTGCACAACATCGCAGGGGCCTACCGAATTGCTATGGAGTCTGAGGGTATGTTCCTCAGGAAAGATATCAACCTCGAAACCTCTTCCTTGGCGATCATTGCTTCCTACGGGCCCAATCGCTAGAATTATGTTGGAAGATTGACTTTTGCCGTCAGACATGCGGTAGGTAGTAAAAATACTGCAAAGCCAGAACCAAATACACCCGCTCTGAGGATGCTATCGAAGAAAGAAGACGTTTCAATTATCCACGTCAGTTCTAAAATCTATTATAGATGGAAATCAATGCTGTTCAAAAAGGGGCAGTTATTCCGTAAATGCTTGGTGCTCGCTGGCATCACAGACAATATCTTCTTCTCGGTCATACTCCAGAACCTTCATCTACAAAAGGGTATTTATCGAGTTTGGCAGAAATCTGTGGGGAGGGGTACGTGTTCCGGGGCTCCTAAATCATTGCTCATTACAGAACTGAGCTAGGCAAATACCAGATAAAAACATTTTCTTTTCACTGAGTGGTTTAGGCACGAAATGAGCTCTGGTCTGATAGGAACGTTTCAGAATATGTATATGCAGTTTGTCCTACATCGATTAGTATACTCAACGAAACGGTAACAAAGACATGGTGCTCACTTCGTCAAGATTGCTTTGGGCTTCATTAATAATTTGCGCACTCAAAACAATGTCTCAACTTCTAAAATTAGAGCAACCCCTGTCGTTGATAAAGTTCACTCAATCCTACCAATAAATCAGATTGGGCTAGATCCCCTGAAATTTTCGGATTATTCTATGCTATTTCAAAGCTAAAATGTCATGCTGTTCTGTGCTACTCAATCAGTGCACTGTCAAAACAATCGATCCAAATCATATTTCTTGAAGTATGAGGAGCCGAGGCTGAAGCATAAATGAATCTGAAGCTGAATTGAAGTATGATTTTGAAATTGCTTTTTTGCAATTGTCTCAGGAAAAGTAAATAAGGATAAAAATAGTTCTTTGATCCGAAATCGATGGAAATTTTTACTCAATCATCATATTTTATACCAATTTAACAAAGTTCAATCTAAGCCTTATGTTTTATGCCTTTCTGCCTTATTCTGTCGTCTGGGTGGACTAGAATAGGCTTATAGGCGATGCAATCTATCACAAGTCCATTTGTCTATGTATCAACTGGAAGACAGAAAGCCATTCGATAAAATCTATTAAGTAGTAGTTGACACCTAGTGGTAGCTGTCTTCTTCGAAAACAAAAAACAAACAAAGCAAACTCCTGGATCACAGTTCATTACTTAAAACCTGGTCTAATAAAAAAAGGCTATTTGTGTATGGTGTTACTGCGGGATAGATTCTTCAAACTGAATCATAACGGGATGTGAAATGGCTAAATAATGTATTGTAGCAATTAAAGGTAATAAAAACAATTCTGACATGGTTATCACAGAGCAACTTCTTGAATCGCTGACTTTTCAATGTCACCAATGATATCCATGGAATCTTCGCAGAGGGGGGTTCTAGAAGTAGCTCTCTCTAGCGGTGGAACAACCCCTGGAATCTGCTGCCCCATTGGGCTAGCTGGATTACTATCACTAACCAAATGAACGGGGACGACGTTATGGACAATCACTTGATTGTTGTTTTGAGTAGAACTTCCTTCATTTTTGGAACCAACTAGCTTATCACGGCTCGGGGAAGCGGCGTTCTTTGATTCCGAAGTCCCACTGACCGGCAACGTACCATTCTTTAACGTATATCTGCTGTTCGCAGAATCCATGAGTGATGAATTGTACGTACCCGTTTTGTTTTGGGCTTTTCTGCTAGTGTACGTGTTTGTGTTGTACTTGTGTAGGCGTTCTTGGCAATATCCACACTGTGCTAGAACGGTGAAAAACTCGCGCTGAAATGTACGCGTAGAAAGCGCGTATAAAAACGGATTACAGATGCTGTTGATTGGGAAAAATATGACCAAAAGGTACTTGCTTTTCTCCACAGTCATGTTAATACTGTCGCTGTAACCAGCAGCTGCTATTATGCCAATGATAGCAATCGGTAGCCAGCATGCGAAATCGGTGAATACCAACAATGCTATGCGCTTGGCTACAGATGAATCGTTGGATTGAGAGGGCGGGCGGCCTTCCGGGAACGGTCCGGCAACTTCTAGGTAAATCTTGATGTAGCATGATATTATGATTAGGAAAAGCAGAGAATTACAGCCAAACACGAGAGCAAGGTACATAATATCTACTGAGGTTGAAGCCCTGAATGGAAGGCATATCGCAACTTCTTGGTAGCTGTTTACGCCAACAAGGGGCAAAGCGGCCATTATGATCGCCAGTGTCCAGGCTGCCGCGGTCAGATACCTCGCATGACGAAGTCTCAACCTCTTTTGCAGGTAAACTGCATAAACAATCGCTAGGTACCGTTCAATTGTTATTATAGTCAAGACCAGCATTGAAAGTTCACTTGAGAATACGGCTAAAAACCCGACAACGTCACACCCTCCGTCATACTGCCAGCTGTACACTGAGTTGTAATACTTACCAGTTGAATCAATTGATGCACATGTGAGAACAAAGAGATACAGACCGAGGCACAAATCAGCAAAGGCGAGATTGACTATCAAAAATTTTGTCACCGTGAACTGTCGACGACTCATGACCAATATCCCAAACACGATACCATTGGTAATTATCGCCAAAAATGACACAATCCATGATATTGATGTCAAATATACATTACCCATGATGTCATCACAAGGGCGCAAAGGGTCAGGTTCTGGGTAGCAATCTACTGGCTCTAGCACAACGTCAACAAAGCTGACGTTTGAATCGTTTCGACAACGGAAAATGGCGGTCACATGTTTCACCGTATGCGTTCCAAAATTACCATCTGCGATGTGCGGACCACTAGAAGAAAATACAGTTTTCAAAAATGTGTGGAGTCAAAAATTTTGGGTAAAGAAGAATAATGGTAACGTAATAATTTCTTTATTAAGGGTTGGTTTTTTTGTATAGTTAAAGCTACTCAATGCCAACCAAAAATTTAAAAACATTTTGATGCTAAATTAACCCAAATACTACAAAGGTAAGATGAAGCTACCAATAATACCGTAATTTCTCTTTTAAGCCCCTCCCTCACTAAAGCTCCCCTTTTCAATAAACCCCTATATAAAGCGCTTGAAAACAACAAGCCCCCCTGGGGATTTAATAAAAAATTTATGGTAATTAAAGCAATATAAAAGGACGTCATTTAATTTTTCCGTGCACCACTAAATTAACCTTAGACCCTTATATCATGACGTCTGTGTGATTTACAGTTGAAATAAAAATGACGGCATACTAACCCTTTTTTTGAAACTGTCAAATGCTATGGAATCTTATGAAAGATGGCAGTATATGCCCAGTGTATCCCATGAAGGACAAACGTATGACGAGAAATGACGAGGTCAAAAGGAGATTCGTAACAAACTCCAGTCAAAAGGAAATTTGGTGGGCATCCCTCATTTACCAGGTCTGGGAATTGTCCAACCTCCTAGGCTATTCTAATCCTCCTTTCTGTTAAACACGAAAGAGAACTATTGCAAACAATCACAATACCTCAAGAAGAGTTGAAGTTGATAGCAAAGGTTGGAACAGACTCAAGCCCCGTCTAAATTATCTAACATTTCACTCAGCGTTTGCTCAACACTGATGTTGGGCGAAATGTTGAGTCATTTGAACACCATGTTGAATCAGCTAACATTGACATTTCTGATGTTGCGGAAAATATGCTCTGGGTATAAACGACAGCCAATATTTCTATATTTTTTAAATGCTGGATGAAATGCTGGGTCGTTTGCACACTTCAACCAACGTTGTAAGCATTACGCATGTGCATCACAATACCAAATAAGCGCACTATTTGCTTTCAAAGATCAACAACTAGACAGACTCGCATTATACATGAGAGATCAGAAAGGTTTGAACACGAAGAGGAATTGAACCTGAAACTTATCTAACTGGAATGAAAGTGCGGCTGAAAATAGTAGCCAGGTTGAAGAGCGCAAGTAGGGAAGAAAGGGGGTGTTACAACCCGCGTAAAAAAATTTTCACGAAAGAACATGTTCACGTAAAAAAATTTTTATACGTGAACATTTTTTTACGTGAAAATTTTTTTACGTGAAAATTGTTTTACTCGGGTTGAACACCCCCTTTATTCCCTATTAGCGGAGCCAAAGACTGAGTTCAACGCTAGGCCGTCTTTGCTTCTTTATTCTTATGCAAATTAATTCAGTGATTCAGGAAAAGATGAAGATGCAATCAACGTGATGAAACAAATATTGAGCAAAGCAAAAAGGGTAGGAAAAGATGGCAAAGGAAAAGCTAAGAAATTTGTACGTGTTAACTCGAAGGAGATGTTGCCATTCCTCCATAGCATATTCAAAATCAGAATTCTCGCCTGAAATGTTGGATCGAATGTTGGGTCGTTTGAACACCTCTTCGTTTTTCAATCCAACATTTGAACCATCTGCTGGTTGTAATGTTGGATGAAATGTTGAATCGTCTAAACGGGCCCTAAGCAAAAAGATCTGTCGCTCTACCTTTCAAAAGTCTAAGTAGAATCCATTTTAAGATACAATTCTTGACGGCAATGGCTAATTTCATATAGGATTCCGTACGTTGGCCAGTGACATGTTAAAGAGGACAAATTTACTGGGCCGTCGACAAAGTGAGGTAGTTAAGGTGGCCACTTCCTTTCCTTGCCACCATTATCCCTCTAGTGTTGCCACCGGGTACCCATTTGCTGCAGGGTGGAAGATGAACCAGACTCTCACCTATGGTCCGAGGTGTGAATCGAACCACCGATCTTTCACACAGCAGACGAGGGTTCTAACCACTCGGTGAGCTGCCCATATTCATGAAGTGAAAGATAATGTTTTCGTGCTATCCTAATACACAAAACAGGATAAATTCACATTAAGATGGCATATGTCTTACTTGGTTTTTGTAGAATCTGCAGACGATTTGTTTGGTGATGACACCCAATCGCCAAATGATAGAAGAGCTCGTCTCTTGCGGCCCCAACCTCCCCATGGATCAACAGTAGTAGTCCTAGATGAACCGTTTGTTTCGGATGGCTTGGTTGTCATAGGTGACTGGGTTGTCATAGATGGCTTGGTTGTCATAGGTGACTGGGCTGCCGGAGAAGAATTCGTCGCCTGCGGAGTTGTTTCAAATGAAATTGTTGCACAGTTTCTTGTAAAATTTACGTTTTCACCTCTTTCCATGTGCAAGTTGTGTTTTCGCTTGTACTTAAAAGCACAGCATAAATACCTTCTCTCTTTGGCGAGGTCTACTCGCTTTAATCTTGGAAGATTAATGAACTCATCTGAAAATGATCTGAGTGTGGTTACTCCCTTTAGATTCAGCGCTTCAAGGTGTACCAGTCCTGTGCTGGGCAAGTCAGTGATGGCGCTGTTTCGTAAGTCCCTGTCAAGAGATAAGTTCTAATCGTGGGGAAATGATTAACAAACTAATAAGGAATAAAAAGAAACAAAGAAAGAAAAAGAAAGAAGAAAACGATGAAAGAATACGGAAATTACAAGTATAAAGATCACGCTTTGATGTGAGTGGGCTTTTATGGTTTCATAAAAATCCACTTAAGTAATGTTTTTTTTACATATTCTGACTGTGTGGACTGACAGAACATTAACCAATAGGCCTATATTTACAAGCTCAGTAGAATGGTCTAAAAACCTGAAAAAATATTGTCATTTGACGACAGGCATTCAATTTAGAAATTTTTGTGCTTCTGGTTTGGTTCATAACTAATAGGGCCAGACCTTGAACACAATGACTTGATAGAAGCTAGATCTGTAATCAGTTGATAGCATGTCCACCATACATTCATCCAACCTAACAAAAAGTTGTCTGCAAGGACCCGTCTACACTGTATCGGATCACATTCCTATCCGCTATAAAACTGCTCCAATCAGTTGCGCTTACACCGCACTGTTAGCTTTTGCTCCGTACAGGTACATCAGTGCCCCGCCTTCGGAGCAAGTACAAACGTTGCACTGGTCAGCTGAATAACTTTTGTATCGGATCACATGTGTGCGTGTAGACGGGAAACGTTTCTGATACAACTTTTTAGCGGATCAAAAAATGATCCCATACAGTGTAAACGGGGTCTAAGGCTATTACACAAAGGTCTGTAAGGATTTACAACCAACTTTTACATATTCTTAAAATAGGCTTGTCTTTACGTCACACTTAAACACTCAAGTGAATTTTAAAAATCTAAGAAACCACTATGACCTCAGGAGATTTTAGAGAATTCCCAAAACTTCATGTCCTTGATTATAGACAATCTGGTTCAAGCATATAAAATGCACCTGCTTGTACTAGTAGAATCCTAATACTACGAGTGATTACCATGAGATTTAAAAAATACGAGTTTCGAAAACTTCACTTACAGATATCTCAAACTTTTCGCCCCTCTGAATGCATTTTCGCCTATCTCCGACAAAGCCTCTGATCCAACTGTAGTGCTAAAAAGACAAGCTGTCCGATTAAATCATACTGATGATATAAAAAAACTGCTACGACACAAATGAAGGATAATGCATTTCTGTTTAATATAGTTGCTTTTCCATCACAAATAGAGCAGGACTGATTACGATGTTCTAAAGGCTTCCCCAATCAACGCAAAAAACTCAAATCTGCGAGAACCAGCAAAGTGCAACATAAAACTATACAAAAACCCAAGATACTAGCAGTGTCGCCACTTCTGTCCACGCTATAAGTTTAAAATAACAAAAACTTTCAATAGCTCTAAGGTGAAAAGAAATTCCTAGCTCTATATACGCAAACTTTGATTAATACTCCAGATCTCTAAATAAGTTGAAAAGGCACAAAAAAGTACTTTGAGGTGTCTGCATGATGACCATATGATGTCACACGATGATATATTTTGAAATCAAATACGTTTGGTACTAGGTCAAAAAAGGTCCTTGGATTCAAATGGTCAAATTGATGAAAACCGTCGAATATGAAAAATGATTTAGCCAATATTACGGCTAATCAAGCGCCATTCGGGATCACGAGCCCTGTCTCCACGGAGACAAAAATTCAGAGCAGTGTGTCAAGCGAAGTAAGGTAATCTGGCATTCTAAATATGCTAAGCACGACACGCAAGCACGCACGCACGCACACACGCACACACACACGCACACACACACACACACACACACACACATATATATATATATATATATATATATATATATATATATATATATATATATATATATATATATATATATATATATATATATATATATATATATATATATATATATATATATATATATATATATATATATATATATATATATATATATATATATATATATATATATATATATATATGTGTGTGTGTGTGTGTGTGTGTGTGTGTGTGTGTGTGTGTGTGTGTGTGTGTGTGTGTGTGTGTGTGTGTGTGTGTGTGTGTGTGTGTGTGTGTAGTCTTGTGCATATCACTGTGAACATGGACGAAAAACATGAAAAACCATAAAAATCAGAAAAAACTTTCTGTCGGTTACACATATACTTCTCAATGAAATAGAAAAATTCCAAATGAATAAAATCCAGCTTTTGTAGCTTACACACAATTGCAAGACATGAATGAAAAAGTTTCCTTAAAAACGTTTACTTGGTGTATTGTTTGTGATTACTTTAGTATTTTTAAATTTTGTTCACATTAATTTGCACAAGACTGTATATACATATATATTTAAATAACTCCACAGATGGGTTATCACTGCCAACTAAGTTAAGGCATGTTGTAGATTCGAACTAGAACATACAGCACTTACAAGTTGATTAAGTGTTCACTTCTGCCAAACGCATCGTTTTCGATTAACCGCAAAGGGGTGCTTTTCAATGATCTGTCAATTGAACGAATATCATGAAAAACGAGAGACGACACCAGGTACAAACACCTGATAATGTACATCATATTTAATTGAAGAGACATTCCTATTGTGCATACAATGAACACAATAGGACGCTGAGGAGATGAACTTGAGAAGGCCAACGGTAAACTGAAGGAGTTTGAAAGGAATTTGAAAGAATAATAGGAAAAGAGGACAATATCTTTGGGAATCGTAGTGAGAACTAATCATCAGCAAAAATAAACGCAATTCAGTATCAACAGAAATGAGCTAGGCAACTTACAGAAATTCGATATCATCTAGATTCTGCAGACTACTTTTGGTTATGCGTGTGATTGGATTGTAATCTAGATAACTAAAAAGGGATGATTGACATAAATATACATACTGATACACAGAAATGTTCATAAATTACATTTATACAAAGATGGAAAAATATAGAAGTACAACATACATATGCATATGATATATTTATAGATACTCATACAAATAAATTAATGTAGATGTGCATTTAAATCATACATATTACTGAAAGTTCCTCAGGAATATTAAATTAAAATAAACATTCAAAAAAGAAAACTGACTTAAGTTCGTAAGGCATGTATCGGTTGAATACTCAGTCATCTTCAGTGACAAGATAAAAATATTCATATTCTGTAACTGAAGATTCAATCGCATATGTACATATATACCAAATACAAAGTGGTTTATATTTTCTATGTACATATGTATAGATGAATATGTATGTGGATATAAAGATGTATAAATACGCATATATAGAATATATACATATTCGTTGTCGAGCACTGTGGTATGGTAGAAGATGCACTGGAATTTATCGCCGCTTGTCTATATATATATATATATATATATATATATATATATAAGGAATAAACCCAAAATACAAAAATATCAGCAAAGATGAAGATTTTAATGGAAACGTTTACTGAAAAGACAAGTGCATTTTCGGGGTATTCTTTTTGTGCAATTTATATACATTGTGGATGTGGCTTACAATTAGTTTGTTTCATATATATATATATATATATATATATATATATATATATATATATATATATATATATATATATATATATATATATATATATATATATATATATATATATATATATATGTATATGTATATGTATATGTATATTATATATATTTGTGTATATGTAATTCTTCAAAGATAAACAAGACATCACGCAAAGTAAACGTTCATCAACACCAGAAATTGCATACTAAGGCAAATCACGCTGATAGACAAACACTTTATTCCGCCAAATAGTGCTTTCCTACACAGCAGAACTATATATGAGCATGTGACGTGAAAATACAAGACTGAGCTGGACAGATATCAAATGTAAACAAAGTGTTAATGCTTCAGCTAATATGGAATCTATTTCAAATCACAAATTGGTCGAGGCATTTATCTCAAATTAATAAACATTCCACAAAAACACGATGAGGCGATTAATCGTAAATACCCTTCTGATCATTTTCATAACAATGTGCTTACAATTTCTTCAATCCTGGTGCACGGCTTGAGAAGATAGGGAAATACGTCAGCTTGTTTCGATTGAGGTTCCTAAAACCAGTGTAGTAATGATGTGTGATATACATAGGTATAGAGTAGCAATGATGTCATTAAACTTAGGAGCTTTGAAGAGCAAACTCAGGCCCCGTTTCGGATCACTTTGTGATCCGCTACAAAAGTTCTAACGGTACAGCTTCCAGTTCACACACACCAAAGTGATCCGATACAACGTGCTCGGCAGACCGGTACAACTTTGGTACTTGCTTCAAAACCGGAGTGTGTGCCTGTACGGATCAAATGCTGCACGGGTACAGCGTAAACGCAACCGCTTTTAGCAGCTTTTGTAGGCGGATAAAAAAGTGATCCAACACAAAGTAAACGGCGAAGTCAAAGAGGTCATATAAGCAAAATCTAGCAAATCAATCATTCTAAAGCAGGACTATTGATGTCCTTGGTCAAATTCAATAAAAACCAACGAAACAGAAGGATACAAATCTCTGGAATCGTATTCATGTCCTAACGAATAATTCAAAAAGAGGAGACGACAGATAAGAGCAAAAAGGCCCTGGTTTGCTATAAATAGAACACAACTGATAATTCGCCCAAATATAACCTATGATTGGGTGTTGCACTAAAGAGACACACACATATGATGCATACTGTCCTCCGCGCCTTTGCTACTCTACGCCAAACCAAAAGGCGAGGCCAGTTTCACAAGCAGCCTCCCATTGAGTCTACGCAACGATATCGTAATCCCTTTCCTTGCAATTCAGCATGACTGCGCACCCAATATCTCATATTCATTGCAATATCAGATTGGAGTGAAAAATTGAATCTACTGCTTGTTATTGAGTTGATTCAACACTCCAGTCATGGGATATTCTACGTAAAGTTGACAACTTCAATTGAAAATTCAGTTCTTGAGATATTCCCTCATTTCTCGTAAGTAGCTACTGTCGTGAAAACTGGGTTCTGATTTCACATTACAATGATTGGAAAATTGATATGTTGTCATTAAGGGCTCAGAATTCACTTGATGAAGAGTTTTCAATTAAATTTTTACCCACTTTCCTATAAGTTTGCATCTAAAAATTTCTTCCAAATCCACTCACTATCAGTTAATTCCAATTACCTATCTCCAACTCAAAGGAAAGGGACTGTTTAATAATTACCTAACACTAAAATTGCCTGCTCTGAACCATCCACCCCTATCATCATGCTCTGCCACGTCCGTTCACAAGACCCCCTTGCATTGCGTCACGCTTAGCACAAACACCCCCTCCCGATACAAAACGAAAATTCAAAATAGTAACAAGTTAGGGAAAGAAGAAAAGGAATTTCATTCCTCCCTCATCTCTTTTTGTAACTAGAGCAATGACAGTAGGTGCCAACAGTGAAGTAGCTTCAAATTTAGGACTGCAGAAAATCCTAGAATAAATCCTAACGCAGAAAATCCTAGAATAAACCCTGGCTCCAGCTTAATATACAGTGGCCTCATTTACAGCATCACAAACACGTGTTTTGTAATCGATCTTTAGGATATGCCGTTGAGGAAACAAGCGAAATTTCTTCGATGTAAAAGTAATCCCATATTCTGTAATCACCAGCATTTCAAGATCACCAATTTCGACAAATATGATTTGCCAATGTCAATATGAGTTTGGTTTCAAAAGGAATTTCATTACGAACGAGATAATTCAAAAAAGAAATTTTTGCAACTCACAGCTGTCCATTAATGAATTTCTTCTGAAAAGCACCATCAAAAGCCAAGGCTCTGAATTGCTTTATGTCACAGTTATTGATATGTCTTAGAAAAAAGGCAGTGCAATGATTAAATTTATGCTCAACAGCACATGGGTCAAAGACTTATAAGCAGACTGCTATCAACAAGCTCAAGTCTCAATAACGAGGATAATTAATGCCTTAAGTATTGTTCAAGTCACTGAATGCACAACAACAGCAACAGCAACAGCAACAGCAACAGCAACAGCAACAACAACAACAACAACAGCACAGGAATCATGCCGAGCTCCAGTATCATAAAACAACTCTTCCTTTGACAAGCCCTACTCAGTATCGCTCATTCTGACTAACGAGGAGCGACTGAACAGCAATTCGGGACTCCAATACATCAAATCAACAAATGCTAGGTTTCCTTTGAGGACCAGGGTTAACATTACGAGTACTTTAGAACACAGGTCAAATACACTACTCCTAATAGGCAACTACAGTAGACTCGGGAAAGGCCTTGAAACCTGCCTAAAACAGTGGGAACTTCAATCTGAGAGTTATTCATCAGTTGCCTAGCCCCCAGCAAATTCTATTCAAAATTCTACTAATACCATGTGAAAAATATTCAATCTTTAATATAACTAACAGCTTGGTAGGTAAATATGGCCATATCCGGTATTTATATAACTGCATGCAGCTTTTCGAATAGGCACCAAGTTACATAAATACGTTTGGATCCGGCTAGATTGCTTTATAACCAGTTGCTTATTTATGACAACGTCTACAACGGAAGGCAGTACTTATGTGTATGGTGACTTTCAAGGGATTCTCCAAAATTACAACACAGTGCACCAATACAATATAATATAATACAATATCATATCATATCATATCATATCATATCATATCATATCATATCATATCATATCATATCATATCATATCATATCATATCATATAGTATGATATAAGATAATATAATGTAAGATATAATATATAATATAATACAATATAACGTAATATAATATAACATAATATAATACCATATAAAGTTAGATAATACATTACAATAAAATACGACATGATATAATATAATATAGTATGATATAATAGAAAACAATATAATATAATGTAAATATAACATAATATAAAAAATAATATAAGATAGCTTTGCATAATGCGATATAATGTACAACAATACAACATAGCATAATAAAATATAACAGAATATAATATAATATATTATAATATAATATAATATACTATAATGTAATATAATTTAACATATACAACATTATAAAATATACTATAATATATGACACAATAAATCCAAATTATATACGATACAAATCAATATCAAAAGTACATACATGACTGAAAGAATCTTGCTATTCTGAAAAACATAATCTAATAATTCCAGTTCTTTATTACCATCGATGTATCTGAAGAAAACACGTTGCTTACAATAAACTTTATCACACACTAACATAATAAGAGATACACTTCCTGAGATTCATAAAGGGAGTAATGTTATGGAATACAACCGATGATGTCGCAAAGAATAATGAGGCCTGTTGAAGTAGTCAGAAAAGAAGTCAAGACTCAAGAAGACCAGTCTCCTTTGCACAATGTTCAGTACCTAAGTGTTGCTTACGTGAATACTAACTGAGGATAATTAAATGACAACATGAAATGTAGAAGATCGTCGATACATAGAGATTTTGTACGGTGCAAACTATTTCATTTCTTTACTGTACGTCAAAATAGCGTTCTATACAAAATGGAATGCTCCTCCACAGGGCAACTGCTTCTTTGGTCAACTGACGTAAGGAGCAAAATTTCATAGAGATTTCATAGTGATACATTCAAAAGTGATACTTGAAATGTAAAAATCTAGCCAAGAAATGCTTTATTAAAAGCAAATACATACAATCTCTTTAGGTTGGGGAGCATCGCCAAGTCACTTGAACTTATAGATTTAATCTTTGTGCCATGAAGTTTTCTAAAAAGAAAATAGATAATTTGGTATGAATACGGTAAAATGCGATAGACAACATAGAATATGACTCTGATATTTCAATGAAGAGAAAGTAAACGTAAAATCAAGGGGTGAACAAGGCCAAATGTATATTTCTATATTGTGCCTCCAATGTGGGATAGAATTGGAGGGGGGGTGCTCTCAATAAATAAAAATAGCGGGGAACAACTTCAAGTATGCTTCTGATTAGCTAGCTTATCCGCGAGATTTGATTGGCTATTTATGAATAATACCCATCATGCACACTTTCATGATTTCTGCAATTTTAATCCCAATGATTATCATCGCTTGTACCTAATCCGTGCACATCTCTTGTGTTCATCTATTCATTCGAACGCTATGAGTGTAAGTGCAGTGCCTGTCTATACCTGTAAAACTGTAGTACTTCCTACTTTAGAAAGATCTAGGCCACTAATAGTGGTCTGGGAAATTTAAGTAGTGGTCTGGGAAATTTAAGTAGTGGTCTTGGGAAAACAACTGTGGGGAGAACTGGAACGCTTTGATAAGTTTCTTGTTCACAAGAGTCCTTTTGGGTTGAGATGTTTACTACACTTCATTATCCCATTGGCGTGTTCATCAAATTTTTCTACCCACTATCAGGGTGACACCCTGTTAAGAAGTCTCCATGGGTAAAGAGAAACAAAACATTAATTAAAAAAGATAAGGGCAGCGAAAAGTTCTAAGCGAGGTATTCTGTTTAGATTACAAGAAACAACTAGGCGCGGTATCATTTTGCTGCAAATTGAAGGGTGCGGTTTGTAAAAATATTTTCAAGGGGGGGGGGGGGTAAACGAATGGCATTGGAAAATCATGTTATATTAGGCTCTGAACTGTAGTTTTACTCAACCTCAAACATTCTTGCTTAAGAAAGTCCTAAGAAAGTTTCAGTGCTGAGATGATGAACAAGCTAAGAACTTCAGTATTGGTCCAATAGTGCTGAGATGATGAACAAGCTAAGAACTTCAGTATTGGTCCAATAGTACTTTCCATTATTGAAATAGGGATCCATGACTCAGAAATGGCGTCCACAAAATGAGCGAAAAACTGTCCTAAAATATCAAATTGCAAAATATCGTCTGTCATCATTCAAACTTTCGAAACCTCCACACGGGATATACAGCATGTTCGATAACTATCGAATTATCAGCCAATCAAGTACAGACTAAATGATGCTGATAGCATTTTTGTGGCATCAAGTATGTATGTCCCTGTGGTATGTCCACACCACTAAACAGATTAAGCAAGTGTGCCTGGTGCGCTCATCGGAAGTAATGCCAACCCTGTCACTTCTGTTATGTACTGTAAGGAGGGCTCTAGTGTGCTGTTGTGAAGGCTGATTTTAATGAATTTGGATCTAAAGCATACAGCATTACAGAGCACAAAATGGGGCTCTACCCTGAGACAGAGACGTAGGAGCGGTGAAACACTGGCGGCACTAGCATTGCATTCTATGTTATCCAACCAGACCCTCTCTGCTCTTCTCTTTATATTAGTCTACCACGCAATTTTGGCAACATGGGTGTGGCTCATAAAATGTAGGTTATAGTACAAGTTCCCCTAAACTCGTGGGACCCCCCGACCCCTACTTTCCAACTGCTTCCTATTTTTCTGCTCATAGAATTAGATCGAGCATCCTCTTAGCGAGTAAGAAAATATCGATAGCGCAGGACAAGTCGTAACATGCTACAAACCGCGCTATAAACGTACATGTTTTTTATGAAACCTAACTCCAGGCCTAGTTCTAATAGTTCCACAATTCTGGAACCGATTTGATTACACTGTGGTACATAAAGCTCAACAAGAGTACCTTGATTTATCTACATTTTAACACGATAGGCAGCGTGTCACGTGCAAGCTTCAACGTTACTCTATGAAACACTTAAAAAAATTATTATACCCAATTCATAGGAAACTGACTGTCTTCATTTGAGCTAGGTGCCTAATATTCGACTGCTTGTCGTGATAAAAATATTCTAAGTTGCAAATTTCCGTAAAGATTTTGTCTCTAGTAAAACAATTTCCGCAACGTGTTTTGGCTTTCTTCATGCAACTTCCTTATTCTTGTATTTATACACTTACTAAGTACGTCACTTTGGTTAACCTTATTGTACTAGGGTTAAGAACAATTAGTCACGTCATTAAATGACAAGACATTTATTCCGCAAATATGCTCCTGCTTTTGATACGCAACTGGGATAGTTTTTCTATTGCAAGGTACTCAAAACTACGAACTAATTGCTTACTATTGATCAGAGGCGTAACCAAAAGGGGATGTGGGGTGTGTCATATCCCGCGATGGCTCCAACTAGTAAGACAAGTTGGGGAAATATTCTGAATTACTGTATATTTATGTTGAATTTAGGTATCATTGGAAGAACTTTGTTTTATGCTAAACATGAAGCGAGCAACTAAAAATAACTGTTTTGAGCAGAAACCTATCTCCTACACTTACAGTTTGATTGAAAAGAATTAAAGTTTTACCAAAAAAGTGTTAAGAAAAACTCAGGGAAATGCATTGATACCCTCCCACATGCACAAGTATCAAAACACTCTGCTATTAATATTTTGCTGTGTGTATTAAGAAGCCAATGATTCCACTCTAATATCGCCCTACTTAAGAGCTACTTTCACAATACATAGTCTGTGTGCATTATCAAGCTCTCTTTATCAGCATCAAAGTGTGCCTTCAGATTCCTTCCAAAGCGTAGTTTATGAACACTAAATCAGGGCTAGAGATGACTGAAAAAGGCCGGTAATAGTGACCGACTTTAAATGCTGATGTGTTACTAAGACTGTTATGTTAAGTTTGGCTCTGGTTTTTACGAGTGTCTTATTTCTGGATCATTTTTGAGTGAGTGCTTGTAACAAGAAGTCGCAAAGTCCCATAATTGCGAATGGAAACTGAATGTGTACACAAAACGCACTAAAAACGTGCACAAAACTTGAACTAAAACATGCATACAACGTGGATACACCGTGCATACAACGTGCATACAATGTGCGTCAACAAACTGCATCAACAATGTAAATGTTAAAAGCACTGAAAGTATGACGGGTGGAAATTCAAACTACAGGTTTTTCACGACAAAATTCTTCAAACGATGGAAGCTAAATATTCCATAGGACAATAATACCAAAAGTGTTCTAAGTTTCACCTTTCTCTAGAAGCACATACTCTATAGACGATATTACCAACGGATATTACATGAGGAAGTTACTCAGTGCTGCCTACCGATGAACTACAGGAGAAGCGACCAGCCAACGACCTGAGATTCTTGTGCAAATGAAAACGATTGCAGCGTGGCTAGATATTGTGCAAATCAAGTCTACACAAGGGGTAAACTAGTTTTCTAAATAACGACAATGGGGTGTGTACGCTTTGACAGTGTCAATGGGGGAGCTTACCTTTACTGAGAGGAAGGCCACCGCCGGGTGGTTACATGCACACTGAAACACCCGTTATTTTATGGGAATAGTTAGATGAGGGCTACCCTTACCAGTGTGACGAGATTTAACTTATGTAACTACGCCCAAATAATCTAAAAAGTATACCAAGTCTAATTCAATTGTACAAAATTTCAAGCCGAGGCCAATATGTACGAGAAAGTGGCTGGCGCATGCGCAGAATAGCAAAGGCATACAAAACTGCCTGAATATAACTCATAGGCCCTCATAGGCCTGAATATAAAATAGTACAAAACAAACTGAACCGTTTAACCTTAGCAGTGATGATATAGAAATCGAAAAGTACACGCAATGACAACAACATTCTACAAATTGGCATCATTTTCTCTGCTTAATCTGATCTTAATCAGCCATGTTGACTCAAAATCGGCACGAGTCATAGAAGGGTCCTGTGCTGCATTACAAGAACATAACCTACACACCGTTTTTATAAGAATAACCAGTTTTCTACTGAGCCCATTGACTGAGCCTCAATATTCTTAAATGTTTTGGATTTTGAACCTAAGAATAGTCTTAAAGTATTCTTAAGTTTTAGCAATTTTGAGAATTAATACTCGTATGGACTATATTCATATTACAAGAAGGGTATGACTGACACACCCAGAAGAGTTGGTAAGTCGCATCATAGCATAAAGACTCGAATTTTGAATAAGTGAAGCCTACTCTTGTTTTGTTTGATAAAGAAAACTCAACTCAACAAAAGATGAAGGCCTCATTCTGAACCTTTCATTACTCTTAAATTATTCTCAAATGTCGGCAAATTTGAGTAATGATATTCTTATTGACTATATTCTTATCAAAAAGGTGTTCTCTATAGCTCGAAAAAGTGAGAACATTCTTTACGCATACTGGACCGCGTTTTCAAGCTACACACATATATCTGATTGACCAGTGTCCGTGTTCAAATAAGTTTCATTACAGAATACATACCGCTTGAAACAATGTAAAAAATTATGGTAGACTTATGCTAGAGACATACTATGCCAGTCTTAATGCCACACGCTTTTTTTGTATAAGGAACCACTTTATACGGAACCTACATGTAGAAGGCCGAAATATTTAAAGAACTTATACTACTAAAGGAAAAATCCTAAAGGAACTTCTCATTTTCAAATTCCGAGTGCTGTACTCAGATACAAGTGAAGATTACAATACAATAGATGATATCAATCGAATAGACATGATACTTCTCGATTGAAATTATGCTTTTGCATATATAGAACTTATTTCCTGTCGCATTTGTGCTTTTGAGGTTGAGTTCTAGCCATAATTAAAGGTAAAATCCAGAATTTCAATGCTTTTCTAGTGTCTGTGCCATTTTGTGGCACTCTATTTGCAGTGAAAATTAAGGAACTAGTGAAAATTAAGGAACTATTAAGGAACTTTTAGTAACAGAATTTGATAAAAAGAGGTCCGAAAATAAGGAACTTTTAGAACTAGGCCTTTAGCTAGGTTCCTTATAAAAAAAAGCGTGTAAATGGTGATGTGATTTGTTTTGTCAAATGTGAAATAGTTTGCACATTTGATACACTGCTGATGGTAGCTTTTAATTTGCGGGGGGGGGGCACAACGTGGACTCTACTGCAGCATACTCTCCAGTCCGGAATAGACGTCCCCCCGACTATTTATTTTTTCGAAAAATGCACACCAGGACATTCTTATTGCAACCCCCCCCCCGCTTATTAATTTTGAGCCAAGAGGAAATTTTCCCAACCAGACCAAGAATTGTCCGGAGAAAGTAACTCGTTGTGAATGTTTGTTGCGCTGAAAAAATGCTAGCGTGAAATGCATAATTGCTGCAAGAAGCACTGAAAACGCAGCCGTTAGTTGTGCCAATGATGATGACATTATGGACGCC
This sequence comes from Mastigias papua, assembly GCA_964019165.1. Taxonomy (NCBI): domain Eukaryota; kingdom Metazoa; phylum Cnidaria; class Scyphozoa; order Rhizostomeae; family Mastigiidae; genus Mastigias; species Mastigias papua. The sequence continues at coordinate 11,753,577 of OZ025277.1, forward strand.
GATGATAGACGCATTTCTAGCCTGCTAGAAATATGTAATAAACGTAATAATTTTTTTTCAAAAAGTTAGAATTTTTATCTAATGCATATGTTGGTCTTCTCTCCACATCCATTTATAACATCCCATCCATAGACATTCACGTTGGAGCTTATTCCACCCCCCCCCCCGCTTATTGCAACCCCCCCGCTTATTTACTTTGAGACTTTTTTCCAACCCTCCCGCTTATTGCCACCCCCCTTCTATTCCGGACTGGAGAGTATGAGATTGGGACAAAGAGATCATCTGTCATCAAATCATGTCGCATCGTCCTGACGATTAACGCGAGAAAAATGCGGGACGAGAGGAGCATATTTACAAGGCGTACTAAATCGAAAAAAACTGAACTAATTCATACTAAACAGTTCTATCCTGATCAAATTTCTCAAAGTTTATCTAACCCGAAAACGTCAACAACGTGCAGTCATCGATAAACAAACAAAGTATAAAAAGTGATTAAGAATTTACGAAACTTTCATTATTATTTGATTGATGTTACGTATACACCATGAAATTAAGTCGTACTTCTCTACCTGCCGCTACATGAATGAATGAGCTCCCATGATGCCAAAAATACCGACTATTCATACTCTCAAACCGACTCAATTTGCTCCGATCACGTACTGGCCACTTAGAATATGACACGAATTTGCGGTAACAAGTCGGCGGGGAAGCTAACAATGATCATGTCTTCGAATAGAGCATTCCTATCTTTCACGTAGTTTCCTTTGATGTTGTAGAATATAATTCAGGATGTTACTTCATTACATGTCGTATATATATAAACATATATTATAATTATTTATATATATGAATATAAATATATATATATATATATATATATATATTTATTTACTTATTTATTCATTTTTCAAGCCCGCACGTTTAATCAAACATATATATTACAGTTTTGGTCAAACTTAGCAAATAGCATTATCAAAAGCCTGCTACCCTTCGACTACATTGTGCAACAAGAAATGTCCCCATTCTTGGATTTCTACTTCATGTTTCACCACGAACGCACTTGCTAGCGCACTCACTGCGTATTGAGGGGAGACTCTCTTCACCGGATTGAGTTGTCTCCGGTGAAGCGATCTGTATACCTCACAGTGAAGGCACCTCTATGGAAAGGCACACCACATACCAGCTAGATCCCGGCCTATGGTATGCCTCCAAAGGGTTTCAGCTAGCCCATACACGAACAGTAAAGGCTCAAAAGAAACAGCTGGCAAAGTCATGACCGTAGAAATACTACACCGTAGCTATAGCAGAAATAATGTGAAATGTATACTCACAGTGTTTCAACTGTATCCAGCGAAATATTGAAGTGATACCGTAGATCTGGGAAGTCGGAACCATTGTAAAATAGAGCCAAGTTCCTGTTGGCTGGTTGAGCTTCCAAACAAATTTGAGAGTTGGCACATAAAGCCAGCAATCTTGTAAACTGTATGACGAAAAGGAACGCGGATAGTATCCAGAATGAGCAGTGTCGATTCATTCTTACCTTGCTTGTTGACACAATAACGTGACGATTCCTTTATCGTGAGGAGCTTTCGCTGATTCGATCAGTGCACGGGGAAGGCAAATGTCGCCTAGGAAAAACCAAAGCAAACATAGCAGATCAGTTGCGATGAAGTTGACACAAACGCATTGACATTTTTAACTGCTTTGATAGCAAACAAATATTCCCGCATAGATTTCGTTGTTTGCGGTCACGTTTCGTCCGCACTTAGGCTCTGGGTGAAAAAGGTAGGTGTTGCAGCCGATCACCAGGGCACAGGATATCACGTGTTTATCATCAAGGTTGGAATTCAGCTGGGGATTTGTTTGTTTGGGAGCTGAATACTTAGCGAAAGAGGCTATACAAATTTGTTTGTGTGAATACTTGAGTTGTTCTTGAGCCTCACTTTTCAAACTGCTTTGATTTTGAGATTTCGTTTAAAGACTTTCTGAGCTACACGTAAGCCTGGTTTACAACTTACAATTTTCTCTTTTTTCATACTGTTCTCGTAAGAATCGGGGAAGTAGGCGGCCGTCAGTTCGTTTAATTTCGTCCCAAGAAACTGGACAGGAGAGTAGCTCATGGGGAGTGTTGGGGGTGTCATGTTCCCCATGTGTTCTCAATCGTAGCCCGCTTATAAGGCATAGTTTAGACAGCGCATTTTGAGCAGAGCGAATTAAATTATTGTCCTTCAAAAAGTCTAAGTGTCCATTAAATTCGCTCATAATTCGCTGTCTAAATCCAAGAGCGAATCGAATTATTAAATTCGCTCAGCTCATAGTTCGCCCATGAGAGCGACTTATGAGTGACTTTACTTGTATGTAATTCACTCCGCTCAAAATGCGCTGCCTGAACTATGCCTAAGACAGGCCCGTAGCCAGCTTGAATTCGTAAGGGGGGCACAGCCTTCCCCCCAGGCCCCCCTTGGCTACGGGTCTGGCCTAAGAACCTGAGTTTTCACTGTATTTTTCATAACTCATGATTTTCATCCGGCAGTTTCTACCAGCAGTGCAACCCCCACTGACAAGAACAATAGCTCAGAATTTTCGCCTAACTGGGTTCTTACCTGCAGGAGGCCTAAAAAGAAAATTGCAGCCTAAACGGTCCTTAAACCCTGGTTCTTACACGCTGGCTGTTAATATATCTGGGAGTGTATTGCAGTTACATGCTGTTAATATATTTGGGAATGTATTGCAGTTACATGCAATAGTTTTACAATGATTCACCATTTTTGACAATCTCGCCAACACAATACCGTGAATAATAGAAATATTGCCCCGGCATCCTTGTCAACAACGTTTGACACACTGAACGAAGTTTACAGAAAATCAAGACTTGCGATGATGGCTGACGAAACATTATCTTCAAAATGACACATTGCTTCACCGAAGGTTGATCTGTTAACAGGGGTGCCTGTAACCTTGCATGTATCCACACACTGTTTTATAAAAACATAGTCTACAAGAATATCAAGGCTCAAAATCATTGAAATTTAAGAATAAGTTAAGAATGAAGCAAGGCTCAAGCTTCGCCAAGGGTTAGATGTTTTGCTTATTCGAGGGTCAAAATGCTATGAAGAGACTCAGCAATTCTTCGGAGAGTGTCAGTTAAACACTATTTATTAGTATTATTATTATTAACGTTACTATTAGATGTACTTACTATATATTCTGTTGCCGCAATAAATCATGGACAAATCCCGACTTATTAGAAATATGAAAATCATTATTATTATTATTTTTATTTTTATTTAATTTTTTTTCTATACTCGTTACTATTGATGTTATCTACTTTATATATTTTTTTATGTAATCTATGCTTGTTTAGTATACCTGACAGCCAGTTGTACGTTGCCTAATTTAGTGAGACGTATGATTGTAGTATTTAGTTGATATATTTTATAAATTCAAAGTTTTAAAAAAAACATAGCCTATACGAGTAGTAATACTCAGAATCACAAAAGTTAAAAAATATTTAGAAATAATCTTAGACTCAAAATCAAATAACTTTAGATATTAAGGGTCGGAAAAAATGAGCTATTCTTATAAAACAAGTGTGTTGATTGGAATAGCTTGTATACGATATAGCGTGTGGCTGTGTGATTTACCCAAAGAAGGGCCTACAGCACCCCTCCTTAACTTTTTACCATAGCACCCCTTTCTGGCATGTAGTCACTTGCTATGAATTCCACTTTCTACTTTTATACAAAGTGAGTAGGCAAACAAACTAGGCTATACAAGTTCTTTGGTTAATTTATAAGAGAGTTTGCCACGTAAAGCAAAGAAATAACAGCCAATGCACATGGCAGTGGCAAACTGCAAACCAGGTATCTAATTCTTAATCGAACAGTACTTAAAATTATTTGCAACGTAGACTTTTTAGTAGTGATTGAATAGCATCATGGATGCCGGAGAGCGTGTCAGAATATGCAAAGGAGCAAGGGGGTTAGAGGTACCTTTCTTTGACAAAGATAGTTATGATATTTGTACCATTTTAAGGTAGTAATATGGCATTATAATTTCAAATTTTCCACTTTTTGTAAAAAAACTGTACTGGTCCAAAAATTATCCTAGAATCAGGAAACGATGACTATCTTGGCAAAGGAAGCCTTGAATGTGAGCAAAAAAGTAAAGTTTGGTGACTACTCCAAATTTGTGCTCCATAGTTACGCCTTAGCAACCGTCACTGAGCCCAAAAAACATGCAACTTTCATTCTTTTTCATATTGAATTTTCGTGCTTCTGATCCCCTGATCCCCCACTAATGCAGCCTCATTCTACTCCATATTTCCATCATCAGAAAGAGGTTAGAGTGCCTTTTGAAACGTAAATAAATGGTAGTAAATATACAATCCGACAAGTAGCAACATTACAGCAGGAGTTATCATTACGCAAGAATCCTGTAGGATGGGAAATAAGAGAAATAAGAGAAAGCCGTTTAAGCCAAGATTTCGGGGCAACCAGCATACTGAAGCTACAGTGAGAGCGAATGCATCAGCAAACTCAAAGTTGCCGGGCGACCAGGATAGGCCCATCGCTCTTTCGACACCGACTTCTCTATCAGAAGCTACTACTTCCGGCAATCGAGAGACTCCTGTCTGCCGTAGCTACAAGAAAATAAAGCGCCATGATAAAAGCGATTATAAAGAAACTTGCGACTCATTCTTCTTTTTTATGAATATGCAAGTTCTTAAAAGTCTTGTTCAAAAAATTGGTTCCTGTCCTGATTGCCAATCGGCTGCTCTTGAACTTCATCACATGCCAAGTTACAAGATGGGGCTTTCACTCAACTTCAGCTTGACTTGTAAGTGCTGTGAATGGTCTTATAGTTTCTACTCTTCTCCAAAACTTGAAAAATGTACCCCTGGCCTTGATAGACATATTATTAACCTGCAAACTGTATTAGCCTTTAGAGAAATAGGAAGGGGTTATGAAGCTATAAAGACCTTTTCAGCTTGCATGGGCATGCCCCAGCCAATGACACCTAGTGTTTACTCGTCAATCAATGACACTGTCGGGTTGGCTTATGAAGCTGTTGCCCAGCAAAGCATGAAAGAAGCAGCAGATGAACTTAGAACAACTGAAATGACTGCTGATGAAGAGATTCTTGACACTCAGGTAACAATTGATGGCACTTGGCAAAAACGAGGGCATTCTTCTTTAAATGGTGTGGTTGTAGCCTGCTCAAAAAATGCAAAAGTCATAGATTGTCAAGTTATGTCGAAGCATTGCAAGTCTTGCCAGATTTGGTCCAGAAGACAAGGAACACCTGAGTATGATAACTGGCAACAGAACCATAATTGCAGCATCAACCATAGGAAATCAGCTGGTGCCATGGAAGGAGATGGAGCAGTGGCAATATTCAGTAGATCCATTGAACTGCATAAAATGAGATACCTACATTACATTGGGGATGGTGACACTTGTTCCTTTCTACAAGTTTGTGAGTCAAAGCCATATGGTGAGCTGATCCCTGAAAAGTTGGAGTGTGTTGGGCATATACAGAAGCGGCTTGGGACAGAATGGCTACGAAAATTGAGAAATGATCTCAAAGGAAAAAAGCTGGAGGATGGAAAAATGATATCAGGCAGGGGAAGACTAACAGATAAAGCTATAAATGTGCTACAAAACTACTTTGGAATGGCCATCAGGCAGAACACAGCAAATGTAGGACTAATGAAAAGAGCAATTGGAGCAGTATTGTATCATTGTAGTGATATTGATGATACTACCCGACATCAGTTTTGCCCAAAGAATGAAAGTGGATGGTGCAAATGGCAACAAGATAAGATCAATGGGACATGCAAACACAAAAACAACTTAAATCTCCCAAGCTGCATCAAAAGATTACTTGAGCCTATATTTCGTGACCTCAGCAAAGACGAACTTTTGGAAAAGTGTCTTCATGGTCAAACCCAGAATGCCAATGAGGCATTTAATTCTATATTGTGGAAAAAATGCCCTAAAGAGATCTTTGTTGGAAGAAGCACTCTAGAGCTTGCTACTTATTCTGCAATAATCACGTACAATGATGGGTTTGAAAGGCTTAGTGATGTACTTTCTAAACTCGGCCTTGAAGTATCTATGTACTTTTTTGATGGTGCTGCAAAGAAAAACAACCAAAGAATAGCCAGTTGCATGAAAAGATCCTCTGAAAAGGGAAAAAAGAGAAGGAAAATACTCAGGGCTACCAGAAAAGGATTCACTGATAAAGAGAAAGAGGAAGAAGGTGGAGAATCTTACATAACTGGTGGCTTTTAAAGATGTAATGGTCATATTAGACTTTCTTTTCCGTTTTTCTAGCAGTAACATTTCACATCTAAAAAATGTCATTTCTCATAAAGTAATCATAGGAGAATAGTGAAACTTGGTGATTTTACAAAATATAGCTAGTTTTAGTGAAAGCACCAAAAAAACCTGGAATAATTTGTAATATATCATTAATATGCAGCCTTTCATTTAATGAACAGTAAGCAAAATCATACTGTCTTGGAAAATCTATTGCAAAAAATAGAAAAACCTATCCTAGAACAATTTTTGGTGGTGCTTTCACTCAATAGTGACATATTCTATATTAGCAGTGAATTTCAGAACTCTGTGACAATCACTTCTCATATTATTAGATTTTTTGTGATGACACTTACACTTAATTTATGTTAATTTATGCTAAGTTAGTCATGCATAAATTACTTCAAATTGAAATTTTTACTCATATTTCAATTTCTGGCAACATTTCATGATATTAATCAAACCACCAAACTACAATGAATAAGACTATATTTAATGCCATATTGCCACCTTAAGCATGCTGTCATAATTGTAATTGGCACGTTGTGCAGCTTCAACTTACTAAATTTCCAACGATGAAGCCTTATTGTTTAGGGGGTCATGATCCCCGGCCTCCCTCTGATTCCACCACCGGAATTGCATTATTCTTAGGGGAAAAATTATTCGGAAAAAGGAATTTCCCTACACAAAGGAAAGGTGCACTGCTCTATTCCAGTGATATATTGACCATCGCTGTACGCTGATGTTTCTTGTCAGTGAATTGTGAAACCTCTCTGTGAACTTTGATAGCACTTTCTGAGGTACGAAGGTCAGGTTCGTTTTTGGAGGGTGAAAAAGGGTGTTTTTACTTCATAATTATCTCTGTAGGTTTGCATGATAGGCGGGAAGAAAATCAGGACAGCTGAAGGTGCTACATTTCATCATACCCGGGGGGGTGTGGGATATCACACCCCTGGGAGAAACAATATATCTGCAGAACGTGCCTTTTATCGGCAAATCCTATACTTTTTCGCTAAATAATGTGGCATGCTGGCACATACACACTTCTTTTAAATAATAATAACTTTGTTTAATGTTAGTATTACAATAGTACTGATAACTAATACGTACTAACATACAGGAATGCAAATTGCATTATGAAAACTACTGCTACCTGTTGCAGGCCATGCAGGCATATTCGTTTTATGAGAACCATTTGTCACTGGCATTTTGAACTGTCTTATATTGTTTAGCAGTTTTATATCATCTGGGAAAGAGGTCCAAAACTTTGGCCCTATGAATCTGCGGGACTTAATTCCACATCTAGTGCTTTTGACCTCAGGAATTCATATAAAGAGTATTCATCATGCGAAGGTCATGATTTGAAGATTTCGGGATAAAGCAGTTTTTACAAGAAAACGGGGTTCAGATTATATAGTGTTTCTAGGGCAAATTGTCAAACTGAATGAATATGGACCATGGTAAGTTTAGTCTTATTTAGTAGTTCATCACAAGTTGATGAATAATATGATAGTGCTAGGCGAATTGATCTTTTCCATTTTCTACTTAAGAGGACAGTAACTGAAATGACAAAGGATAAACAAGTTTATGATTACAAGATTCTCTTGACTGTCCATGTATCTCGCTAACCTTTTAAGACAGCTGAATCAAAGTTTAGCAAATCATCGATTTGGACACCAAGAAGGGTTACTGTGTCTGTTACTCCAATTTTGAATTCATTGTTTATTACAAATCCTTCAATATTTGTATGCTTTTGCTAACTACCAGATATTTGAATTTACTTGGGTTGGCTGTCATATAATTATGGTAGTGTTTATTTCAACTAATCTATTTGGTTCTTCATTACTGCTAGCAGAAACTGTGATTATATTATTATCTGCAAAGTTGCACGCAAAGACTTATTGTTAACTATAAGGAAGATGTCATTTATAAAAATATTAAGAAAAGTAGGCCAAGAATTGATCCTTGTAGTACTCCTTGGTTTTGGGAGCCCCATGTGCCACAGTAGCCGCCTAACTTCACATATTGCTCTCTGTCTGTGAGGTAGCTCTTTATTAGTGTAAGGGAGTTGCTACTTACACCATAAGCATGTAATTTTTCAATAAGCAGATTTATTGGGAGACAATCAAATGCTTTTGATAGGTCTATGAGAAAAACTGCAATTACATTTGTCCCTCTCTAAATCAGTTTTCCAATCTGCTATTAGTCTCATCAATGCATGTTGAGACGAGAAGCACTTACAATAAGTGCATAGAAACTTTGGAAAGTAGTTTTCCAAAAAGGTAGACAACTGTTGTTCAATTGCCTTCTCAATGACTTCGGAATGTAAAAGCACTTATTGAATGGTAGCTTTTCTAGCTACTTGGATTATTTTGCTTGCAGACAGGAATAACAATTGACTTTTTTAAAGAGATAGGACAGACTCATTGGAGGATACACTGGTTACTAATGCCTGATAAGGGTTTGGCAATGATGTCAGCGCTGATTTTTACGAACTTTGCATCTATAGAATCATGACCCTAAGATTTTTTACTGTTAAGGTTAGCAAGTATGCGTTTTATACGACCCTCATTGGTTAGTTACAATTCAAAAACAGTTGTGTACTTTCAGTTCCTCTTAATATTTGCTATGCTGTTATGAGCTTTATACTTTTCAATTATATGGTTTATAAATGAATGAGAGTCATAACTAATATCCATGTGATCAGTTAATGCTTGGTTGCCAACAGAAAGGAAAAATTCATTCGTAATCTCAGTAATGCGTTGTGGATCGGTGCCAATGCAATCATTTTCTAGTAAGCACATGTCTGAATCACTTTTACTTTTTTCAGGGAAGAAGGGCTTAAACTTTAACCAGAACGCTTTTGAAGCTTAAGTGGCATTTTGGCAAAATGCTCTTGAAATATTCAGATTTTGCCTTCTGTCTCATGGTAGCTAAGTGCTGTTTATATTTTTCAAAATTTATTTGTGTTTGGCATTTGTTTAACCTATTTTTTAGTTTCGTGCGAAGTTTCATAACTTTACCGATGTGTACTTTGCTAGAGGCCTGTTGTTTGCTCCAGCTAATCTCTTTCGAGAGGAGCATGCATGTTAACAACAGATACGAAATGTCTCTCAAATATTCAGAATGATTGTTCAGTACAGGACTCTTGGTTGAACTTGCTAAGGTCCCTATAATCAGGGACAGTGCTAGGAAATTTTCGAGGGGGTGTCAGGTCTCGAGTTGCCGAGTAGTAACTTTTGCTGTCTACACTCTTCGTCTGCCAATTGGCCAACTGAAAATTCAGATCTGCCTAGTAATTTGCCAGTTTGCGATCCTCGGGGGAGTGTCACATCCCCACAACCCACCGTAGCACCACTCCTGCCTATAATGAATAACTTTTTGCATGAATTTTAGGAAAATTTGATTTCCGTGTAGTTAACATAATTTGTGAGAATCACTCAAGCCTGTTTCAATTGCTTTGCTGTGTTTAAATTGTGCTTATTTGTAAGTTAAGATGGCATCAGGGATAAAGGATTAAAGTTTGGTTTATGACATGTTGGTTTCTTTATTAGATTTGATAGTCCTAAGGTGGTAATTATTGTTTTTAGATGCGAGTCATCTGGTGTAAGATTAAGATCACCAATTTTCATGCATTGATTTGCATAAATTAGAATAATTATACGATCAGCTTTATTAATAGAAAATGTATGATTCATGATCGAGAATGAGACTATCATAATTGAGACTAGTCGTATGTTATCCAAGGTGCTCTCATACACCAATTATGATAAAACTATTGTAATTTGTACTGCCTTTGTCAAGCATGTCTATGATTGAGTTTTGAAATAATTCATTGTTTGAGCTTGGAAGGTTTCAAGCTTCTACAAGAGCCCATTTTGCTTTTTGAGAATAAACTCAATGCAAATTGTTTCTATTTTATCATCTTCTAGACACCATACCCACCACATGTTTGAGAGCTCTAATCAGGTCTGTTTTCTCCCAACGTAATTGACCAATCAGCAAGCAAAATGGGCCTAGTCTTAGCATGTGTGGTCAGAAACCTGCAAGGGGAATGGTGAATTAGGTTGGGAGAACGTAGACCTTACAGGGTTCTCAAACATTTGGCGGCTATGCTCTTCTAGACTGTTCATTATCTACTTATAATCTTGCTTCTGACATAAACACGTATTCCTCCTTTATTGGCATTTCTGTCTAATCTATAAGGGGCTTTGTACCCTGTTATTAGAAACCGACTAGTAGGGAAAATATCATCTATCTTTGTTTCACTGATTACAACACAATCCAATGAGCTTACTGTAAGTAAAACTCTAAGTTCAACGAACTTATTTCTTATAATATGTATATCAAGATGAGTCAGAGTTGGGTTTTTGGAACATTTTATATGAATATCTTTGAGGTCTGTAAAGACTGAAAACTCATTATCAGCTTCGTTTACTGTGGTTTATAAGATTTTCACAGAGTTTAACCATTTGTTTGCCTTGATGCAATCTCTGAACTTACAGGCAAATCTGCCGGCGCTCCAGACTTGTTTAAATGTAGAACACTATTATTTAATTGATTAGTGTTAACATCATCATTATTGAGAAGGTTAGTGTTTGTTTCTGAGCAGATCTTATTGAGTACTCCATTAAGTTGGTCAATTTGTGTATGTAAATCGGTATTCCTAGAAGAATATCAAGGCTCAAAGTCACTGAAATTGAAGACTAAATTGAGAATGTTCTTTAAGCTCAAAATCAAACAATTTGAGAATATTGAGGCTCAATGAAAAATTAGATAGTCTTATTAAACAAAGTGTGTGGCAACTTTCACATATATCACAAATTGTATTCCAAATAGGTATCTAGCACGTTGTCGGCAATATTAAAAGCGTATTGAACAGTCTCCATTGCGCTATCAGAAATCATAACCACGCCCATTTATTGGATGCCACGCCCATATCATTTGCAAAGTATTACAGTACACTTCTCCCCTCTCTGGGAGCAGCAATAAATCTGGTGACGGAATTTCGCAATGGCAGACAGAGATGTCTTTCATAACACTTGTTTAGGACATAACACTTCAGCGAACGCTAAATCGATCATCTCGCGACTTTCCTCATATATCAAAAGCCCATAAATGTCTTATTTCTCGGAAAGGATTTATATGAATGAACCCAAGGCATAGATGCTTCAACAAGCGCTCTAATGCTGATGGCAATGAAGGTATTGATAGTTCATTATGATAAATTTAGCTTGATATTTTTCATCATCTTTGCATGACGGATGATTTTCATCATCTTTTCATCATCATACTTGGCATGCTGAAAAGCTTCATGCTCGAAGTTAAAAGTCAAGCTAGCAGGTTAAGAAACTCTTCCAGAAAGCATGCTGCATCGAAACAAAATAGACTGGTACAATAACTTTAGCAATTTACAACCAATATCAACATTGCGAGCATTAGCATCTGTTAAGGCGCATCGTTGTGACCTGGCTAAGTTTAATTCTTCGTTCTGTCTACTTTAATCAAAACTGTAATAAAAGTTAAAAAGTACGTATTATCTATAAGCAGATGTCTTTGAAGGTATTCAAGGATTCTGATCTTCATAATCTTATATCAGTAGATGCTATGACTGGTTTTTAAGATAATCATTAAATATCTTAGCTCATCGGCGTGCGACAAGTCAACAAAATGGTTAGATTCACAAAAGGACTCAGGCAACCAATTACGTATTTCGCGAAAGTTGTATAAAACCAGTTCTAAGACAATTACAATAATATCATTAGGAAATTTGAATAGCAACCAGATCCAATAAATAAATGACCTTAAGTTAACTTGTATTGAATTCCCATTATAACAAGAGTTGTACAATTTAATTACATGTTAAAATTTAGTAATTTTTCAAACCGCATGTGACAGTTTTGGTTTGCTGACGATGGGATCTGATGTCATGGCTTTCTCCTACGCGCAATACATTAATCTCAGCCATAATTCGCTATAACCTTTGTTGTTTTCTGTGATCTACAGAATTCAGAATTCTTGCATAGACCGAATGAAGTTTAAGTTATTCGGCTTTCAAAGGCACTGAAGTAAGCCCTAGGTAGATCTGAATCACTATGCTGCATACAGCAAAAACCCCACATAAAAGAACATCCCTTTTATGGACCTAAGCTAAAAAGGTTTTTTTAAGTCATATGTACCGATAATTGTGGGTAGTAATTCATGATTAAAGTTTTGTCCTGCTTAGTATCAATTCAAAAATTGTCTCCTTCTCTTGAAAGAAAGCTCCCAGTTTCCTTGCTGAACTAGCTAAGATAAAATTTCTTATCTTGCTTATAGGAATCTGAAGAATTCTAGGCTACAAGTCCTTAAATGCTGTGGTTGTTTTATGCGGGCTTCTACTGTACCCAATTCTTTATGCAATAGTTAACCACTTCTTTATACATATGCCAACATATGTCATAGACAAATGCTTTAATAAATGAATAAAGGTATCAAATATGATACAGGAAGTTTGTTTCATGTTGGTAACAGACTATTGTAATTACACACTTTTTTGCTAAGAATGCCTAATTCTTCACTGAGCCTCAATATTCTTAAGTTGTTTTGATTTTAAGCCTGAGAATATTTTAAAATCATTCTTAATTTTAGCGATTTTGAGCATTAATTCTCGTACAGAAACGTAAAAGTGTGTAACTAACACTCCCTGAAGTGTTGCTGAGTCCCATTGTAGTGTAACAAGTTCCTGACAGGATAAGAGAAACCCAATTTGCTTTGTTTTTTAAAACAAAGCTCAAAGCAGCAAGAAATCTAAACTTTGGTGAAGCCTGAGCCTTGCATTATTCTTAAATTATTCTTAAATTTAAAGAGAATTTGAGCTTTGATATTCTTATGGACTATATTCGTAAAAAAAGAACTGTGAAACTAGTTATATTTCAGTTCTACTAACAAACTTCTAACGAACTCATATAGGAATAATCAAGCCAATCCTGATATACTGAGACAAATAGCATACCTCGAGCCTACATGACTCTGGTAGATAACCTTTCCCTTCTAAAAAGCTGTAGAAAAATGAAGCAAAGAATAGCTAGTTTTGCGTAAGTGATTTTAGGACATCTGCCAATACACAGAGGTCTTTCTTTGTTTTGTATCTTATCTGCGACAAAAATCAATGAAACAACATTATCCTGAATCGTCGATATGCACGCCTTTTTAAAGAAACCAGTTTATAAGAAACCCAGTGCTAGACACCCTAACATTTAGGAAACTTTTAGAACTACAAGGAAAGAGTTAGGAAACTTTAGCAACTTTAGCAACATCTTTCCCAGTTTCGGAAATACATTTTTCCTCCAGAAATGTAAAAATGTCCACTACAGTACTCTCCAGTCCGGAATAGAAGGGGGGGTGGCAATAAGCGGGGGGGTTGGAAAAAAGTCTCAAAGTAAATAAGCGGGGGGTTGCAATAAGCGGGGGGGTGGAAAAGCTCCAAGGTGAATGTCTATGGGGTGGGCTGTTATTAATGGATGTGGACAGAAGACCAACATATGCACCAGATAAAAAACTTTTAACTTTTTGAAAAACAATTTATTGCGTTTATTACATATTTCTAGCATGCTAAAAATGTGTCTATAATCGGCGTTCAGAATGACATCATCATTGGCACAACTGTCGGCTGAGTTTTCAGTGCTTCTTGCAGCAATTACGCATTTCACGATAGCATTTTTTCAGCACAACAAACATTCACAACGAGTTACTTTCTCCGGACAATTCTTGGTCTGGTTGGGAAAATGTCCTCTTGGCTCAAAATTAATAAGCGGGGGGGGGTTGCAATAAGAATGTCCTGGTGTGCATTTTTCGAAAAAATAAATAGTCGGGGGGGGGGACGTCTATTCCGGACTGGAGAGTATGTTTTTGTGCTTAAAGACCAGTAAACCATATGGAAAGATAATGTGTTTATATTTTGTATTCACTAAAATGTTGTTCAGTAAGGTAAGGAAACTTTTAAGAAACTTTTAGAACTAAAATGTGGTCAGAAATTAAGAAACTTTTAACTAATGGGCCTTGAGCCCAGGATTCTTATAAAAAGACGTGCATAGTCCAAACATTTTGCTGCCGAGGATCAACTTGGGCACTTTCAAATACGCAGAGGAACGATTTAATCAATTATGCGACAATGCAGGGAAAGGATATTTGTAAACGAACATAGCACTCAGTAACAAAAATCATTCCAAATGTTTTATCAACAAATTTATTATTGTTTTCCTACCAATGAAATATTCAGCCTGCAATCTTTTATGATAACTACTCTGTGTATTTTAATTTGTTGAAAAATATCGAAACGCAGGTTCACGTATAAAGAAGTCAATAATTCATAAAGCTGACCGGTCCTCTTGTTTGAGTGTCGGAAGAGTGTGATATAGCCGATAATCTAAAAATCCTAATATCCTCCACAGAAGCTATCGTTACACGTTCTTTTTTTAAGAAACTTGACTCAAAGCCTAGCAATAGAAGTTTCTTAATTTTTATCCACATTCTAGATCTATAAGTTACTTAAAAGGTTTTCAATGTAATGACAAAATTTTAGTGAAAACGAAAAGAGCACACAAAACACTGTCTTTTTTAGTGCACCATAAGGCTTAGAAGATAAAACATACAGTAGTGGAAATGTGTTAATTTCGTGGAGGAGAAAAGGGGTTTCTGAAACTGAAAGATGGTACAGAAAGTTGTAAATTTTCTTTACTCTTTCCTTGTAGTTCTAAAAGTGTCTTAAATTTCAGGGTGTCTAGCACTAGGTGTTTATAAGGCTGTTTTTATAAAAAAAAGTCGTGCAGCAGTCCAGATTTCTCGTAATCAGCCATTTTGAATAGCTAATTTAATTTTCTTTGGGGGATTATTAATTTCAAAAGGGCAGCAGTGATATTTGTTTAGCGTTTGCATACACTGTAAAATAAACGCCTCTTTGTAGCTAGATAAATCCAGGCAGTTTTCCTACATAGTTTCGTGGATTGAAAGAATCAAAGTTTGTCAAGTCTTCTATCGTTATAAAACGACCATTTCTATTGAAATTCAGCCTACTCGTCCGCTTTTGTAAGACTTGTTTGACGTATAGATAAACTGAGCAGCTTGTCGTGTATTTGATTGTAATGAAAACAAATCTAAAATAATTACGTTTATTGATAACTTATCTTACAGCTTGCCTGAAGTAAACAAGTTTTCAGCCTTCAGCTGCATCTTGTGACACAACTTGATTATTGATTCTCGATAAGGCCTACGTTCTTTCCTGTTTGGCAGTCGATTTCCTAGTGGCATATGTTTGCAGATCTAGCCAATATTATTGAAGATACAGGCTATAGTGTCATTTAGATCAACCTTGTTTAGAGTCTTGGAGTGCATCTATACATACATACAAACAATTGTAGTTGATAATGCAGGCTTTATACAGTAGATGTGCCTTCGCCACAATACAGTAGATGTGGACGTGCAAATAAAAGTTCATAAAAGATTTCTTGATAAAATAAACTGAGGTTACGATAAAATTGTAAGATTTTTGTAAAGTGAAAGCATCTAAGAAGTAAAAACGCATTGTCCTTGTTGTCAGTAATTGCAGCTTCCATCTGAAAACTTGTCCCCGTCATGGTCCTTTCTTCAACTTCAGTTTTCTTTAGAGGTGTTACTCTTCATACAGGGGCGTCGAAACCGGGGGGGGCGGAGGGACACACTTAACCTGAGGGTGGGGGGAGGAGGGATACACTTCTGAGCACAGCCAATTAGGCCCGCCGTAGCCAGGGGGATTTTGTTAGTGGACACAGGTAGTACGAGCATGGCAATTAACACTCCCCTAAGCGGTGCACGCAGGGTTGAGAGAGGGTTCAGAGCTTTGTTTAGTGACATTGGAGGACCGAGCAGGGTTGGGTCCGACGCAATAGAAATTGTTGTAAGTTTTACCCTATAGATTGGCTAAAAACCTAACTTCGAGACTAAAAGTTAGCTGATTTGTATGATTTCCAGGCGTGGATCAATGAGAATTTACAATTGAATGTAAAATAGAGAGGAAAACATTTCGTGGAGAATGGTTCTAGCTTAAGTTCAGTGGCACCATGCCTGATGGATGAAGAACCGAGCAATCTCGGCAGCATAATCAGGTCATGTCTTCTCGACAAAGTGAACAGACAAATCACCAAAGTGAAGTCATTGCTTGATTTCATTGAGCAAAAAATATGTAAAGTGTTATTTTTTATTGGAGTCTTGATTTCATATGAGAGATAGGATAGCCTATAGTCTCTGGTTTCCTTCTCTGAGGGACGGAGGGGAACTCAGTTCTCCCCAAAGCGAACATTTTATGAAAGCAGCATACCCGTCCAATGTTTGAGAGCCATGTCTGGTCTATTTTCTCCAAACCTAATTGACCAATCATTATGCAAGATAGGCCTAATCTTAGCATGTATGGTCAGAATCCTGTATGATGATTGGTCAATTAGGTTAGGAGAAAATAGATTTGATACGGTTATCGAACATTTGGCGACTATGCTTATGAAAGTGGGTGATGGCAAGCAAGTACGAATAAAAAATTCGAGATTAAATGAGCCAATCTATGGCGTGCTTTCTACGTGCTGCTATGATACTTGTTGTGGCAATCTGTTTGCAAACGAGCCTAATCTGACAAGTGCAAAAACGCAGTAAGTATAAAATAGTATACTTGGCTGGGTGGCACTGGAGCAGGTTTAAAAACTCTGGGAGGCTTGCCCCTCTTTGGCTACAGGCTTGTGGCGGGTATCTAGCTGGGTGGCCTCGCAGCCCCCAGAGGTGTTCAAAATGCATTTGATGGCACAATTGGGGTTGGATTCTGACAAATGATGCAGAATGATGTAAAAAGTGTTCACGTTCTCTACTTCTAAAGGGGCACCGACTCTTTGGCAGTCTACTTACTAGGTAGGGTGTGGGGAGTGCGACATCCCCAATTTCAAATAAGCTATCGGTACGTTTTTGGCTCGTTGGTAAAAGTTGGCTTAACGACCATGGCTTGTCGATACTTATGGGGCCTGGTTCAGACCTTTCGATGAATTTCTTTTGCTACACCCTGCACTCAAAAGTCCTTCGGGCACAACACCACCAGCGAGCAGTGTGTGGCTGGTCTCTGTGCATACAGCGCGAAGAGGGTGCAGCCTCCATTGTAAGCTATTCTCAACCTGGCTTTTTGTGAAGAATAACCGTTATACATCCTTACAACTGCAATCCAATGTTTATTATTAATGTGTATTTTACAAGAGCATAATGTATTCATGTATACGGGACACTGTTAAATATGACCAATTTAGAGTAACCTTGCGTTGTTCTTAAATCATCCCTGAGCTATACTAGGATGCATATATTGCAGTTGCATTGAGAAGGAAAGTCTCAAAGCAAATACAAGCAGATAGCTACAATGCAAACCTTTTTTTAAAATAATACCTAATTTTTCACCAAGCAATTATTCTTAAACTTAAGCGATTTAGGACATTAATTCTCGTAACGACTATAGCCCTATAATAAAGTGTGTAAATGACATTCCCTGAAGAGTTACTCAGTCGCATATAGTGTAATGAGTTCCAGACATGATATGTGAACCTTACTCTTGCTATATTCCCTAAAAAAACTCAAATCAGCAAAATAACTAAACTTTGACGAGGCTTGAGCCTTGCATTATTCTTAAGTTATTCTTAAATTTCAGAGAATTTGAGCCACGATTTTCTTATAGACTATATTCTTATTAAAAGTATGTAATTAGTATCGAGAAGATTTACGTTTTGCTTGGCGTGAACGAATGAGTTTAGTTGCATGCTTGTTTATGGGAAACGCACAAGACTAACAAATGGATACTAATACGTTTTTTGATTAGTTTCGTTAGGAGGATCCTGGATCATTTACTGTTCTGTGCTCGAGTCAAATGGCACTGGATTGCTATCCTTTGTTTCTCTTCACAAGACCAAGGCATATTTCGTGTGAGCAGGCTTGCGTGTGAGAGGTGTCAAATGAGTTAGAAATCAAAATTTTTATGAGGTTCAGTCTGACTTTGATATAGAATTTCTATTCTACTTTATGGCAATCCTAAACGCCGATACCCAAACAAACACCGTGCATTGCCTTTTAGTTAGAAGAAATGCGCGTTCATGACACTTTGGCATTCGAATTTAGTTGCTGAAAGTAAGTTCTACATACTGTTAATTTTCCAAAACACAAATGAATTCTACGCATAATTTCAAATGATTAGAACGTGAAGAAACATACACATATACTGTCTTTTCAGGTTGGTGGTTTTAAGGGAAGAAGCAATGCTCTGCAGGAAATGCTGCACAGAAGATATCACATGAACTGAATACCTTGTATATGATAAAGCTCTTGTTGTGCAAGAAATTAACTAATTGTTAAGCTTTAGGTCCAAAATGAAGTCAAACTGTAATCTTTGTCTCCTATAAACAATAAGAACCCTGAATAATCAATTTTTGCGTCAGAGTAACAGTTACCCTCGAATGGCACAATCAATAAACTTCAAAGGGACACTGCGTGGTGCTGCTTTAAAGTGCATGTGAAATTGCGAAAGATATGAGCTGTTACAACTGATTTTCATCCAAAGCCGTTCGATCATTTCCCTGTACGAATACTGTACATTGTATCAAAGCACTTTCCAACGTACTTCTAAGTACATAATGCTGCGGTGTAACGCCCGTAACACTATTGGATTAATTTTAACCTGTTTTCAAATCCGAATTTTATTTTCGATATCGATCAGCGTCGAAATCTTACTTTTCGACTAAAAACTGTTCTCTAGATATCTGATTAGCACGACCAAGTTGAAAGCAGAATTACACATTAGCGTTTCCCAATGCAAAGTAAATCGCTTTCAAGCACAATGCCCGAAATAAGCATGCTTTCACAGGAAAAACATCTTCTTGGACGGAGCATTGCAAATTTGTATTAAGAGGTTGAACACATCCCTCTTATTAACCTGTACTTGTAGAACTTTCAAAGTAGTATTAGCTACAATGGTAGAAAAGAGAACTGTTTAATTACCTAGACAATATCTTTCCTCCAAAGGTAACTCTATTATATTCCATACTATAACAATGGAAATAAAACGCTATTTTTTCGCTGAGCTGCCAGAGACCTGCTTACTTTTGCTTGTAATATTATGAATTGGTATGTAGCTAAGAGACTCTCACAGAAAGTACTACTGGCCGTTATATTTTCTTTGTTGCTCAACATAGTTATTATGCTACAAATGTAAGCTGAAATTTCTTCTGCACATTAGATAGGATTGCAAAGCCTCTTTCTCTCAGAGCTCAACTAAAGTTCGGTATCGAATGAAAGAATCTAGACTCACGAACTCGTCTTCGAGAGCCAGCCAGCTTCCGATAGAAATTATACTAGCTAACAGCATTGATAGAAACAAGCATGATACCCAGCTACCAGCTTGCAGCGCAATTTGCAGTTATGTAAGTGGTTGAATTAGTTTCTCGATTGTAATGTGAACAGATTGCCTTATATTATCTGAGATATCTCTTTCAAACATACGTCCATGCATCTAACATACCTGCTACCCTATTCATATAGAGAAAATGAATAAATTCGTTCAAATTACGATTCCTCTTATTCATAGCTATTTCTTAACGATTCACAGTTACCTTCATCTTCTGGACGACGGCAGCCTATTTCTTCCGAATCTGCGCCGCACTACTAAACGCTCTAAAAAAGTCGAACTCTTTTAAGTGAGGCCAGCTGCGACGATTAATAAAGACGAGTGGCATGGAAACACACCTAATACTCGATAATATTTAGTTGGCAGTTGGCACCTGTTCCCACGAAGCTTCTTAAATCGCAAAAAATAAGAGATTTTCATGGAGAGGCGTCTCTCTTTAACACTACCAGGTAATGTTTGAAAGCAGGGTGCAATCCACCAGTAAGTGCTAATTACATGGCTTTCCATTCTAGCTCTGAGCGGCAGAACAGAGTTTAAATTGGGGTTTTTGGCTTGAAATCAAGTGCAATTTGATTTGAGGAATATGACTCGATTTTGGAAAGAAGCCTTGTGCACTTAATGATGTGTAATTCTGCATCTTAGTAATGAAAAGCCATACTATTAAAATGAAATAAAATACCGTGATACTTAATATATGAGACAGTATATGACAATCAAGGCCCATTTCCACTTACATACGCACTTCGCATTTCGGATGTGAACTCATTGTTCCCAACCCGTATGCGAATGTTTTGCGATATGCGAACGCTTTGCGATGTGCGAACGTTCGGATGTGGACTGCGAACAATAAGTTCGCATGCGAAATGCGAAATCCGAATGTAAGTGGAAATGGGCTTTCAGACAGCAAATTGAAGCGATCTACATTTCAGGTGCTCTCAAGTGGCGTCATCCACGTAAAGGCAATCATTTTGAAACAGATGATTAAGTGAGTATCGCAAGAGTATTGAAAATTTTTGGCAGTGGAACCTAGTTACACTGAACAAAATATGAGACAGGAAAATAAAGTCTTGCTAAATTGATTCTAGGCATTCAGGGTGTATTCGTTTTTTTCAACGATAATTGTCTTAAAATCGAATTATTATCAAAACCCTTTCAGGTGAAACTGTTCTGAGTATGCTTCTTACTTTTCACTACACTTGATTACATGTCACTTTCGAATTTAGGTCAAAATCTCTTGCTGCACCGTGCACGAGAACCATTTGGTAAACAAAACAGATAGAGCGCAAACTTTTACTCCACCACATCAGAGGCTTACCTGAATACCAACCATTCCAACTACAGAGTTATCTTTTTTCAATACGTTACACACAAAAATTGCAATTAGGCTTCACATTTTGGCTATTGAATTCTCTATAGCATAGTTGTTAATATACCCTGTTTCATCTACTTTGTTTCCAAAAGTCACGTCTTTCTCATCTCATCTCATCTTGCTAATCTATACATATTGCTGTGCTATAATCCCGTCCGTTTGTATTGGAAATTTCATAACTAATTTACAGTGTAGCTGAACGGTGTTAGTATAAGCTCGGCTAACATAGTTTGAGTGTTATGAATAACAAGCTTAGTTGTGACTTGCAATAGTTTTAATTGCACAAATTATCCCGTTTAATATTGAATTTCATTCATCTAATCCAATTGAAGTTGCGAAACAGTCAGTGCACCCAAATAATTACGTGTTATTGCTTTTATTGGCCGTGTTTCTAAATGAAAATTTGAATACATGGATAGCCTTTATTAGGAGAAAATACTGTTTAGGCAAGCGTCATAAATTATGGAACAGATCAGGGTAGAAAGGATTCGAAAAATTACAATGAAATTATGTAGCCAGATGCCAGAAAAAAGAAAAGCTTCCTTGGCTCTAATGTGCCTTCAAATAGATCAGAGAGCAAGGATGAAAATGTCTTAAGATACCACCGAGGAGTGCGTGACTCGTAGACATGTGTACGTGATCTTTATGATCTTTATAATTTTTGTGATTGATTTTTGTGATTGATTTTTGTGATTGATTTTTGTGATTGATTTTTGTGATTGATTTTTGTGATTTGTCTGGTTTGTGAGATTTTTGGTATTTTTGTGACTTTTTGTGGTTGTTTCACAGATGTACGAGATTTTCCAAGTGACGTGCCCCTTCGGATGCCACAATTGTAGAGAGTCATGAGAGCTACGAAAGTGACCCTAACGTTAGTCGGTGATGATTGATATTTCCATGTATATTTTACTTTCTAAATGAAGATGAAATGGCCCATCTTTATAGTACGAAATGATTTGTTGGTCCAGCCATCTTTCCTTCAAAAGGTATGGAGAACCAGTTGAACCCCTTCCTCCCACTCTGGCCGATACTGTAAAACAGCTTCCTTAAGTATCTTTTTGCTTTCGTTGAATCAAGCTTGTTCTATCCACCTCCTTTGCTTCAAAATGCTGCTAAAAGGATACAGGATATAGCTTTTGAAGATATAGTAAAGAAATTCAGCAACTGATCCATATGAAGGCATAAACCAGTGAGGATCTGACTCATACTGTAAATGGCAACTGTGGATTTGTAGCTGTGCAAAATATCGTTATCTACCCATTGACAGTAGGCTACCAAAACTATTATAAAGTAATACGTGTTCTCATGATATATATTGAAATTTAATAACTTTGGCGTAAAAGTTTACAGTTCTATCTTTTATGATGCGTGTTGCTTTCAAATTATAATCTAAGACCAAAGAATCTGTTATTGTTACCTCCAGCAAAAACAACTACCTACGGTAGCGAAAGCCTATCTTTTCGAGCCAGCATCTTATGGAATTCCCTACCAAATGATATAAAAATTGCCGCCTCTGTTTGTTCCTTCAAGAAATCTATGAAAACATGGTATGGAGAGAAATGCTTTTGCAAAGTTTGTAGTTAATTGTTGTTAATTTTTTTTATCTTTTTCATGATCATACTTTATAAATAGGGTAATTATTTCTCTTATTTATTATATAATGTAACGTATTTGTTTTGCTGTGAACGGTTAGTCTTAATTAATTCCTTGGTTAATTAGATCTACCTGCAAAAACCAACTTTAAAGAAAGTTATAATAAAATAATAATAATAGTAATAAAATTCTGGTCCTTAGACAAGGTCACGCTGATTTTAAAGTAAAAATTTGTATCTATAAAATTTGTTGCTTTAGGCTCTGGTATGGATATGAATGAGGAATAGGTGTTTGTCAGTCTTGTGTAACATGCAAACAACTGTCGATCAAACATTGCACTTCTCATTTAGTACTTTTGTTTGTGCATACTTTCCTGTCTCAACAAGAGGAGGTAGAAAGGTTGGTGAATCGAAAGTTAGTCATGAAGGGGCAAAAATTCGTTGAATGCTGGATAGAACATGTGAAATTATGCTCTAGTTTATAATGAATGTTCCGGGAGAAGATTTATTGGTAGCTGAGTTACAGCAAGCTATGTTATTGTTAGTGCAAATCTACAGCACGTACAATATTTATTGTGCTTTAAACCGCTCTTGCTTATAAGCCACGGAAAATGGGTTTTATAGCGAAATATATATCGCCTTAGATTACAAGCCGCACCCACAAAAACAAGCTCAGAGGTACTTGCTGAAATGAATGGGATCATCAACATAGTCCAGAAATATTTCTTCCTCATACACTTCATTGTCATCCTCGTACTAAAAGTAGAAGAAAAGTATACTTGGGTCGCATTCACATACTTTTGATGGTTTGGCGCCTTGTTGAAGCAATGTACGCCTAAGTTGCACTCGCTTATAAACAGTTCTTAACTATAAGCCTTATGCAAAACGTGCTAAAATTAATGAATGTTCAATAAATTATGCAGCATAGTCAGAAGTTATGACGAAGAAATATTCCTGCTCAAGCATTGTTAAATTATAATTTATAAATGATTGTACAGGAATATTTTCGTTGGCCATGATTTTATGGCAATGTTGCCACTTGAATGAGTTACAGCCTGATGACATGTGTTCGTATTGCACAGCAACTCATGGGACCCAAATTGTCGTGGGATTATGCATTATACTTCGGACTCCTTGGCAATAGGAGAGCCTTTTAGCTGTCCTTCGATTCACAATTTTCCCAGATATAAAAGCCATGTGGGCAAAGCTGAAATACGCAGAAATACAAGTGTGTATTCTAACTGAGGCTTAGAAAAAGAGTTCCGGCTTATCAAACTGCTTCAACAATAGAGATAACGCCTGGGAAACCGTACCGAAATAACGTTCGAAATCGCAAAAGCATCTCAGTAGAAAGCGAGAAGTTCTGGCTATTTTCTGGTGTGTGCAAAAAACGTTGGACAAAGTAATCCTATTTTGTATGTAATCTCAGGGTAAAGAAGTTTGATTTTCAGACCGCAGTCGGGCAGTATCGTCAAAGAAAAAACCTTATAAGGAGCTTTGGTGTTGAGAAACATTTGAAAACATGTTTAGGGCGCTATTTTTGTGGGTACTTATACTCTGTAAACAGTTGGAAATGCAAGCCCAGTTGGTAGGATTCTCACTTTACACTAAACGCAGAGAGATATCCTTGATTTTTTTGATCCTGTATCCATGGGACAAGTGTCAGAAAGATGTTTTCCATAGGAAATTGACTTAAGGAAGCAAATGGTTTGTTATAGACAACAGAGCATAGAGGAGTTCGAAAATGAAAACAAACTGAACAACCCAATTAATAATATCTTCTGTTAGCATACTGATAAGTGCTATAAGCGATTCCCCAGTATCTTTTTACATTACTTACCCAAAGGTATACTCACTCTCTAGTAAGACATTGCTTTGCAAGCTGCCCAGCTACAATCTTTTCCAAATTACGCTGTTGGAGCACTTTGCAGATTTCTTGCAAATTTCTTTGCCTCCCCCCCCCTTCTTCCCAATATAATGTGTAAATTTGCCGTAACTGTGGTATCACATTTAACTTATTCGTTTCTCAGCGCTGCAATGTCCTGTCCATAAAATTTAAAATTGCTTTTTTGGGGGGATGGGAGAGGGGGAGTTGGCAAAATTCAAGAGATCTATTAGCAATACCTTCCCAACGAATATATTGTAATTTAATGACAAAAGTACAGGGTGTTCCAAGTAATTTAGCAACGATTGTAGAGACAGGCCTAGCTCATCTATATCGTCTTCATAAATTAATTAGAGAAAGCTGAGAATATAAAACTAAACTCAAGAGCTTTTATTGAAAAATTCAAGGGAGCAAAGGTTGATAGATTGATCTCCCCATTTAACTCTTTCTGAAGCTAACCACCATACTTGAAACTTTTATACAAAAACAAGCAAATTGTGACTTTGAAAAATAATTTTAAATTCTATTGGAATTATTTCAATAAGTCGTTATCTGACAAAGAGTGTTCGCACTTCCAGCTGTGTTTAAATCTCCAGTCTCTCTCGAACTGGCAGCCCAACAGGCTATAAAATGCTATTCAACATCAAATCTTCTTATTTGAAATATTTCTTTGACAAAGTTAACCGATTGACGTTTCAATAATATGGTTTGCACACTATAGGTACATCGATTCGTACATCTATCACTGTGAAAAGGACGTTTTAAATGAATCTTTGCAGGAGTAAAGCAACAATAAAACATAATAATGAAGTATTTTGTATCTCTGGCATATTTTTAGAGGGTACACACCAAAGCTACCATCCGATGCACATTTCATTCCAACGTTATTAAATATCTCCAAGTGGGCAGGCACCAGACATGTAAGGTATAAGCTAGGATCATTTGAAAGTGAAATGGTAATGAATGGGCAACTGAGAGAATCTAAGGACCAAAGCAAAGAAATAATTAATAACTCAAACATTAATATACCTACATATTGATACTTATTAAACTTTGATAGCTCTAAAACTCGCTGTTTGTTTAATGTGTCCAAATAATTACAGAGGCCTTTCAGACAAACCTTAGTATTTTGTAATTTGCATGTTTCACTTCTAATGTTCCTTGACAAGTTTACATCTTACATTCCAGATATGACGCAAACTGATAATATTTGATGCTTAGTACCATTTAACAAAACCTTTTGCCTTCGATTTTGTTATTCCCATGTCTATCATAACTTTCAATGCATTTTTGTGAACAGTACCAAGTGATCCGATTATGACCGCATCACAAATAATATGAGACTGTAAAGAGGCATATTGACAAGTTGAAGCATCTGATTGGTTAAGATTTAGTGTAAACAAATCCGCTGATTGGTGTAGAATAAAATGTGTCCCTGTGCACTTACTTGCCTACCTGCGCACTATTTTTATTTACCTACTTGCCTATTGATGTAATTAAACTTGAACTGATGTATTTAAATACCCAATGCTCTTAAGGAGCTGATGGAGCAACTGAGAGATACGATATGTTTAGGAAATTAATTGCTTTTAGCTCAAAATCTAAAGGAAGATCACCCATAGGAACTACAGGACAAAATATAGCAGCTTTGGGGAAATGCCACCTATGTTCACACACAATTACTTGCAATCCAGCCAATCACATCAATGGAAAACAACACGATCTGAGTGTGCTGCTTATCAGCCTTGATTTGCTTCTTAACTTTCTGGCTTTGTGTAGCTATTTCAGCTTCTTAATGTTAATGAGGCTGATGCAAAATTTAAATTTTTTCTTGTGCTACTGCAAACTTCCATTTTTATCCGGCATATTCACCAAGAAAGAACTATTGAAGAGTTCTCCATATTGTTAGAGTTAACACATATGTTCCTAAAACCAGGCCATCTTTGTATATTATCACCACTGTGCCTTTGGACCCGCAGACTTTCTTTCTGGTCCAATAAAAAGCAAATTATGGGGTTTCGCCCTACTAGCTATGGTCCAACCTCGAAAGTTATTTATGCAGTCACAAGTTAATTTGTCGGTGGACTGGCCACAAGGACAAGGGCTTATGGGATACAACTGGAGTTAGCAGCAAACAAGATGGGGCCTTTATATGCACCTGGCCTACTAGAATGATTTCCGTAAAAGATGCCGTCTTAACGTATGCAGTATGTCCAGGTCTGTAAAGAAGTTGAATGCTAAGTGTAGTTCCTTATCAAAGTTGAATCTAAAAGTGGTTATTCAAACAGCTGATTAAATATGTGTTTGAAATATTTGATTTGATCAAAGATTTTGCTACAATCATATTGAATCGACACAACAAACCTATTTATACATTTGATTTCAACACTGCTTGATTCAACATCAGCAGCTTGTACATTAGATATCTTTCAAAATTGACTTTGTTTTAGTACTAATTCAGTTCCTTTCTGCGGCTAGTGTAAGGAGAAGTTGTATTTGCAGCTACTGGCAGATGGTCAGTGGATTGGCTTGTAGAAAAAACGATTACGCAAAGCACTTTAAGACAGGAAATTAATACGACCGATAAAGCACACTCTTGATAGGCAAAATGCTGGACCAAAAGTAAAATACAGAGGTACGTAAGAGGAGCACAGAACCCCTGAATAGCAGGTTCTTTTTTAGCATACAAACTGGAGGGGACCCCAATGTCTCAACTTTGACCCCAGAGGTTTTTGATTCCAGAGGTTTTTGACCCCAGAGGCTTTTGACCCCAGAAAAATATCCCTTTTTGTATAGGATCTCAGCTATGTTGTCAAACAACTACTGCTGTCATGGTGTTGCAATGAATGGGGCCTCTCGAGTTTCATCGGCAAAAGAATGTAACGTTTTTACACAGCATTAGGAAACTGTGTTATACACGGACAGTACGCTATTGTAACAATTACAAAACTAGAGGCTTCATCTCCAAACTTTTTTACGTCAAACCTTGACATTTATGAACATTGTTTCTATACATCCCATTTATTAACCTTATCTAAAACTAGGCTTTTACTTCACAAAGGCCTAGCTGTGAATGAACCAGTCTTGATATTTGCCTGGAATTAATTATATGTCCTTAGCTTGTTGTCCTAGTATCACATCCCTTTTTGGGAGTTTGCCCCCCAGTAAAAATATGTTTAAATAGGCTATGCTGAATAGTGGTATATAATCTGTAGTGTCTCCGTGTACGCAGTATTAATCAGTCCAGAATGCTGACGAAAAATAAAACAACCACATATTGCGCACTCAGTGTACTCAATAGTTATCTTAGAAACAATAAACATAAAAGAACAGTGTGCCCAGATCTCAATTTGGAAATTATGCCAAAATTGTCCTAAAAATATTCCAGATTTTCCAAAATCATGCTAGTTTTCAAATCGAGGTTCTATTGTTTCAAAGAGAGGTTCGGGCATGTGCAGAGCACTGGTGCAGAGAGGTTCGGGCAGGCACACGTCAGTGGCACACACACGTGGGCATTGTACAATAACAAGACCTTAGAAACCCAGACTCCAACCCCAAACATGACTCTGACCCTAGGTTATCTTATTTTGACAACATTGGCTTATCACTTAGATGACAGTGGTACCAATGGATGATGCCAGTCTGCTTTCTTCATCGTACTCAAATTGACTAAAACAGCCGGGTTTCTTTGCAACATGCACTTATGCGAACTTTTAACGGAAACATTACCTTTGATGAAATAGAGATAAATTATGCTAGAATTATGCTAGATTTTATGCTAAATGGTGATTTTTGGTCAAATTTATGCTAAAAGCATTATATTATGCTTGGTCTGGTCACACAGTGAAAGAACAACACGTCTCTGTCAAGTGTCCTGAGCACTAGTTTCTAATCAGGAAAGTTAAATGTCATTGTCTTCAAGTTCATTTGCTCTTATAATAAACACTGCATAATCTACCGTATATTATCGATAAAACGCCACTACTCGATTAAACGCCGCAGTCGAATATCGATTAGTACACGATCGATTTCCCACACCTGAAGACCTGAGAATTTTATTAAGCACTGCAGTGATTAATCAATCGTTTACAGTAGTTTTAGCAATCAACAGCTGAACCCTGCATCAAGTAATCTTGGTAGGTAATGTCTGGCTTAGTAATTGATGTTATACCATTCTGAGAAAGTATTATTCATACTACGTACAAACTATTGTGCACAATGCGACAACCAGATTTAACCTGGCATTCCTCACTTACAAATGTTGGGAAGAATGAATAACCACACCCCAGCCATTGAGTGTTATGTTCTTTTAGGAACATAGGAACATTAATGTATGTAATCAGGGGGGTGGAACAGACTAGGGATGCCGGGATCATGTATAGCTTCATGGGCCCACTCTTCCTATTTTCTTTGTAGACCCATGTTATCCTCGGTAGCTTGATTGACCCTATGACAACGGCCAGTACTATTCCCTTTTATAACGTATCATCCCAGGGAAAAGCCGCCAGACTGCCCCTGTATGTAGTGAGTTTATGCAAGGGTGGAGAATTAATTCACAGGGCATAACACCAGAAGTTTGAACACAGAATTTCTTAGGTAACATGGAAAAAGCTAGTGGAACTTCGCTTTGATAATTGCATACAGTCTTAAAACGGCTTTTCTTTATAAAGAACCACTTTATAAGGAACCTACATGTAGAATGCCAAAATATGCAAGGAGCTTATAATACTAAAGGAAACATCCTTAAGGACCTTTGCAATTTGAACAATTTTTGTAACAGTTCATTTGCAGAGAAAATCAACATAGGTTGTTTCATTGGTCTTAAAGTTATAGCCAATATTAAAGGCAAAATTCACAATTTCAATGTTTTACCTGTGTCTGTACCATAAGTATGGGAGTAAATGTGAAGTGAAAATTAAGTAACTGTTGAGGAACTTTTAGAACTACAAGTTGATAACTGGAGGTCACAAAATAAGGAACTTTTGACACTAGGCCTCGAGCTAGGTTCCTTACAGAAAAGCGTGTAACGCAGGAGATCTATACAACTTACATAAAAGAGAAAATGGACTTGTGCGAAATTGGGATTTTAAACATAAGTGAATTTATCGACTTTCCTAGGTCTCAAAAATGCAGTATTGACCTTTCCCTTTTGACAGTCAAGTGTCACTGTCTTATAATCCACTTCAATGATAGATAGGGTATGACGTATAAGGACAATTAGGCGTCGAGATGATGGACTTGTGTGAAATTGTAATTTCAAATATATATGAGTTTATGGACTTTCATAGGCCTCAACTCATTATTGAACTTTCTTGAAGTTTTGAGCAGTCGAGCCCCACTACCTTACAAAGCACTTCTTACAACAAAGCCTGTATTTGCATTCAATGAATAGATAGTGAATGACGCGTAATGACTATTAAGTGTGTGGGAAGAAGGATGCCATGTAGTTTTCAAAGTAGACTCCAGTAATCTTCACGAGCCACTCTGTTTAACGGTTTGAATGAGAATCAATAATGTGCCAGCTATCAGTAATTTCACGATCAGTTAGCACATGTTTGTTATCGTTTATAAAGACCTGATAAACAAGCTGTAATAAACCTTGAGGGAGGAGTTTGTTAAATTTTCTCTTTTATCTCCCCTAAGTGTCAGGCCTAGTGCACGTACCCCCATCAAAGTCCACAAACCCTCTCTATTACAGTCAATTTGGATGATTTCGTTGTTCTTAGTTCGTTTGTTTTTTGCTAAGGCGTAAAGCCTGTCAATGTTCTCTTTCTTCTTCTACATCTTCTTCCTCAATTTTTCCACAAAGTGCAAGTTTCTTAACTCCGTCTTTTCTGTTTGCATGCCCATAAATTTTCGTTTGTCTAGTATTGATTATTTTCATCAATGAACACACCACTCGCGACATCAACTGGTAATATTTCAGGATTGATCTTTCCTCTATTCAAAAGAAATTTTCATCAATTTCTGGGTACCGTATTTCTTTAGCTTCTAGTTTTTCCTTAGTCATATTGAAGATCTTCCAACATTCACAACCGTATAAGGAAATAGATCACACAATATAAAACTTCAGTTCTCGCAGTAATGTGTTCAAAGAGGGGTTTCTGTTCCCCTATCTTCTAGAGGGGGGTGGAAGAGAAAGAGGCTGATTGAGTTAAGGTCAATACAAAAAGCTGGTTTTGCAAATGATGCACTTGTGATGCTTCATAGTATGAATGCTCTTCAACATCAAGATCCCCATTGGAAAGATTAAAATCACAGCTATACAAGAGGCATAAAATAAGAAGTAGGAAACTAGTAGTAGGAAAATCTATGAATGCAACTATTTACTGCTAAATATATATTCTACTTCATTTCGTTTCCAGTAAACGTTATTGAGGGGGAGGGGAGATAAAAAGAGAAGGGCCTTATTGTAATGGCTGTGACGAACAGCGTATAAACAAGCATGGAAACGTAAGGTTTAGTATATTTCTTGAGAGAATGTATTAATATCAGCTGTTAAGCTATTGGTCTTTTTAGCTACCAATGACTAACCCGATTTGCAGGTTTTAATTACAACAAATATACTTTTATAACTTCACGTTACAAAGTTTAGGTAGTCTACTATATAAATTGATTTGTTTTGGGATATTATTCCGTGTATCTATCGTGAGCTTTCAGTTTATTCTGGCAAGGTTAAGTGAGAACACTTGAATTTCTCGCAAGATCTTGTGTATTGTAAACCAAAGAATGTTGAATAGTTTGTTGTAACTGGTGCCACTCAGATTTCTATTGTCGTATACAGCTCTATATAGCTGAACTTCTGATATTTTCCTTGAAATCAGTACATCTAAATTCCCATAACTATTGATTGGGTTAGGCTTCAAAAAATAGGAACTCTTTTGGGCTTCTCATAGCTTTGTCTTCAATCTTATCTAGTAAACTTGATATCTGTCGTAATTTCACATAAAATTTGGTGCATGAAAAGTTCGACGTCTGAATCGAACTGGGATTAAATACATTTGGGTCGACCTAAATTCACATTTAGTTCGGCGCATGAAAAGTTCGACGTCTGAACCATGCCTTAGTTCGGCGCATGAAAAGTTCGACGTCTGAACTAGGCCTTATCCATGCAACTTCCGGTGGTAAAGCCGGTTCATCTGATGCCAGTTCTCCATCCATTCCTCGATGAAATCGTATTGTAATTGGCTTCCATGTGATTCTGTTTTGGTCAAAATTCCAACCTACACGTTTCTCTTTTACTAAGGAACCGCTAAAGAAGACTCTAGAAGGCTAAAGAAATTTAAGGAACTTTTCACTACAGATGACAAAATCCCCAAGGAACTCTAAACCGCAATTTGAGGCAATGAAAAATGTCCTACCCTAATAATAGTACCACTCATGTTTTGCACCCACCAGAGGTGGTGCCTGAAATTTTCCAACGAGGGGCTAACTCTTCCGATGGGGGACTAAGCTACAGTTAGCAAAACAGGCCTGCTAAGGAGTTTCCTCAAAAGATTGAAAAAGGAGATTTTGGCCTTATGGTGAGAAAGAAGACTTAATTCAGTGAGGGAAACTTTGCACAAGTCGTTCCAAAGCTGTATGTCAGAGAACTGAGAGATTTGAAAGAAAAGTGTGTTCTTGTTATTGAAGCTTCGGCGCAGTTATTTAGTTCGGGCGCATGAAAAGTTCGACGTCTGAACCATGCCTAAGAAGGATTTTCTGTGTTGCATTAGACCGAGTTCTGTTATCCTAGCTTAGTTCCAGTAAACAAGTTTTGTTTCGCTGGTAAAATCATCATTATGTGTGGTATTTCTATAGCAATAGTTGAAGAGAAGTGGGAGTCTTTTCCAAGTTTCCTATGAATTCTCCGCACTCATCAGGCAAAACCTGTCGAGCAATTTCGATCTAGAGTGAAAGTATTGTAATCTGTCAAAACTTTTTCCTAAGCTACCTTATGCCCACCTAATGCCGGCCATATGCCTGCCATATCTTCTTGACGAAGGTTTGTTCTTAGTTTAGTAGGTCTTGGAAAATTATTCTTGCCGAGAAAGGTGCAGCCGGTTCCTCATTATTGGGGGGGGGGGTTTATTCCTTATTACATCCATTTGGCAGAGTAGGTGGCAGCATACTTATCTCTAAAAATACGTCTGAGATGATGCTAAGGGGGCGCCATTTTTCTCTGTCATGAAAGTGCCCCTCTAGCAGATAATCCCACACCACGCTTTGGGTGAGAGGATCAGACTAAAAGCGTACAGACGAGTACATTGAGAGGGAGGTTTCTTCAAGTTCTCACGTGCGCACTTTCACTGTTTGTAAGTCAGTTTCCTAAATTTCTTAAAGTGTCGAAATTCTCTCGATTAGAACATAAACTGATGTTCTACTGATGCTATGCTTTGGGTCAGAGGGTCAAACTTCGATTGTCATTTGCATACGTAGGTAAGGAAAGGGGTAGAGTAAAAGCGTACAGTACAGTCTTTTTTGTACAAGGGGTAGCAGCTCGAACATTTGGTGATTTACTACGCACAAGCTATATGGATGATCCCTGCTGACTGCCCAAAGTCTGATTCCATAGCGTATGTTGTATGCAGGTGCATGGAATTAAAACAAATATACTGCAAATACACGGTTCTTTTTTATAAGGAACCTAGCTCAAAGCCTAGTTCCGAAAGTTCCTTATTTTTGGACTTCCAATGGTCATATTGCCCAGGAGGGATGCTCACTACTTCTCTATACTGGGGGTCCATGTCTGCACTTTGCAGCTGACCCCCAAATATTAACGCACAGTTTAGAGGAGCCCCAGATATTGAGTGTCAAAATTGTTGAAGAATTGTTCTAAACATTAAAGTGTGGACAATATCAGAATATCATTTGTAATAAGATTATCGTTGTCATATTTATGGTATTAAAACGTTTTTATTTGCTTTTCTTTATAACTTCGTTGTCAATTCTCAGACCCAAATATTGAATATTTCTTATGCTGTAATTCTCAAACCCCAAATATTGACGTTTTTAAAGCTGTTCTTCACAGACCCCAAATATGATTGTTTTTGTAAATCCCAGACCCCAAATATTGACATTGACCCCCGTATAGAGAAGTAGGGAGTAACCCCCCTGGGTCATATTGTAGGACTACAAGTTCCTTAATTTTAATAGTTCCTTAATTTTCACTCCACATTTAGTGCCATACATATGGCACAGACGCAAGTAAACATTGAAGTTCTGAATTTTGTCTTTAATTTTGGCTAAAGCGTAAGACTAATGAAACAGGAAACACTTGACACAAGTACAGCAAACAATCTATGCTGGTTTTGGATCAAATAGAAAAGTTCCTTATGGACTTCTCCTTTAGTAGCATAAGTTCTTTAATTATTTTGGCATTCTACATGAGGTTCCTTATAAAGTGGTTCCTTATAAAAAAATGCGTGTAGCTGTAGAATGGACAGACGTCTTGACTCCTTACGCCGCGCCTTTTGTTGGTATTCATGACGCTGTGCAGGAATAGCACCTTCTTTGTCAGGGGAAACATGAAGGCTTGTTATGGAGGGAGGAGAGCCTACTGATGTTGAACTAGGAGGGAGTGTTGCAGCCGGAGAATCTACAGAGGGTGTTTTAACATTTGAAGGTGGAGTTCGTGAAAGTGCATTTACTACAGAAGTCGGTGTCAGAGCAGCAGAACAGGGTGGAGAGCAGAAAACATCGGAACCTGAAACTTGGCAGGAAAAGGCCACAAGCATACAAGAACCACAACTATTATACCTACGCCCAACAGGACGAGTTTCAGTTGACGAAGTTGACGGCAGAATGGGAGATTCGGTATCTAAAGGGCCTTTATTGTGCCTAGGTCTTGTAGCAGCTAGCATTGCCGCTCTACTAATCGTTATCCTGGTACCACTCAGTTTCTCAGATCTTGAGTATTACGAGGTTGGTATTTATTTGTAGAACCAGCTTCTTGTTGCATGATACTGCTTACATCAGCATAATTAAAACACCCCGAAAATTGAATTTCTACCAGAATATGTTTCTAAATGTTTATAGATGGCACTTAACTGCTTAGTTCCTAATGTGTCTGTAGTATTTTTATCCACATATTGCGCATGGTTTTGTTTGTCCAAATGTACCTATAGCTATCAAAAAGTGCCTTTTACTAATGAAGGCAGGTTTGTAGTGGAGTGCAGATAAGATATACTATAGATATTATGATTTGTTCGTGGGAGCTTGTTTACTTTTGATATTGTTTGGATGGGCTTATCCGTGGGAAGGGGCGTATAGCATTATTTGACACATGTAGCATAAAAAACTCATTGTGGGAGGGAGCCTTTTCGAAGATTTACGGTAAGACATAAAGTTGCTGAATCACTTGAAAGAAGTTTGGGTAGGCAGATTGCACTTAATTGAGTATAAACTGTGGCTTTATTATTTAGGACGTTTTTCTGTTTTATGTAGTCAAGGATGGCTTATAATTGAGCATATTTTCTACTGGTGAAGATTGAATTAATGGTATCTTAAATTTTCTCATGAAGCCCATTTGACTTGACTTATGATCAAGGCTGCTTGTAATCAAGGGTGGCTTGTCATAGAATAGGGCAATGCCACAGATATCCCTGCATCATTATCTTCCATGTGAGGTACAAGTTGGTGTGGAGCTAGCTGGGAAGTGGATGTGGCATGGTGGATAGATTACAGGGAGCGAGTACTTCACTGAGTAGGCTTAGAGAAATCCAATGCTCAGTTTTTGTTACTAGATAGTGAAGTAAGAACTTTTGGGTAGAACAAATGAACACATAATTATGAAGCACAGAAAAATTATGTGCCATAAGACCAGGGTTGTAGTCCTGGGGGGGGGGGACTAAGGGAGCTTAATGCTCCATGTTGAATTTATATGGGCTTTTTGGATGATGCAGCTTCTCTCTGACTTTCAATGTTTTGAAGTGTGTTTCATTTTCATTTTCATTTTCATTCTCAAGAGTTGCAAATTCATTTTAATGTTTTGTTCCAGGGACTATATAATGAATTGTAAGTTGAGTAGAAGTCATTACAAATTTAGTGCGATATCAGAAATGAATACAACTGGTTTTTTTACAATTCAAGAGGGTTTTTTGTGAAAAACTTTCAAAATGGAATATTCTGTTTGAAGCCCCCCTGTTTTTAAAATTTCCCACTTCACTACTGCTTTAGACACTTTTGTACTTTCACAACAGACCTCATGGCAAGGAAAATGTAGCCAAGAGAAGGAGAGAACCCTCTTAAGGGTCTTTCATGTCAATAAACAGTAGCTTTACTTACTAACAAAATTAGCCTGTATATATGTAGAGTATTGCCATGCTGCAGTAGACAGTTATTGCATATTGATAGAAAGCTTTTGGAAACAAACTGGAAATAGGACATTTAAATGTACACCAATTGTTTAACAACTTCTCCAGTACTCAATATGGGGGCATAGGAGCTGGAGAGCCTTAGGAGCACATACAGCCCTATGTGTTGAAATGTTAAAAATTTCCTCTCAGACTCTGAAACCTTTCCCTTTATCTATAGAAAAATACGAATGAGCCCCAAGCAGAATCATAGAGCACCAAGTTAATTTGTTTTGAAATAAATCAAATTTTCTTACATTCTATATTACCCTTCATAGGTCCTTCCTTGCTAATCTCTTTTGCAATAGGTATATTAGTGTGATTTAATTTTGGTGTGCTTGGATGTGACTCTTAGAATATAGGATGTATGGTGTGACTCTTTTAATAAAGGGTGTGATATAATTGCCTTTCAACTCCTTTGCACCTCCACCTTCCAAATGCTTCCTACACCTCTGGTTGAAGTCCTTCTAGAGTCTGTGGTTTTTGTTTGTTTTTGGGACAACATAGAGTCATAAAACGGTATGGTTTACCAATAGTCTATTTAGTGTTGTAGATCATATGTGAATCCAAAATAAATTCTGACATTGAAAAAATCCAAACTGCTAGAAAATACTGCACCCACATGACCACACCTGTATTTTTGCCCTTATAACATTTGTTTGACAACTATGGATGTTTGTACACATTATTAACCTTATTTACAGGCCATTCAGTTTAGATAGAGCAATGCTGTCTTATCATATAAGTTTGAACCATGTGTCATGTAGTGGGGGCGATTTTGGTAGCTCATAGGCAAATAAGAGTTGTCAATTGTATCAACTTTTGTGTGAATAGAGAAAACAGCTAGACATCTGGTTAAACTTAGTCTACTAATCTAGGTGAGCTATGAAGGAAGCAGTGGCGAAGCCATCACAGACTACGTAAGACTTCAGTGGGTCATACCGTTTTGTGGACCACACTATTAGGAGGGCATGCCCTTCAGTAGATTTTCTCTTTTTTAAGTGTTCTGGCGTAAATATTCGGGGAGAAAATCTATAATGCAATGTGGCCCACCCAGAGGCCCTTTGGTACACCACCGCAAGTAACCGACATGCTTTCGTTATTACAAACTTACAGTTAAACACATGAAGTAAATTAGCGAAAGCAGCAAAAACAACGAAAAAGATGAATATAAAAACGAATTTATTACTTACAAACATTGTCAAATATTGCCATTGTCTGTCTGTTCTCCCTTTACGCCCCTGGCGGGACCTGGGCTGACCCTGGGGTCAGTGTTCGCCTTTAAATTGTTTAGAAGAGGTGACTGAGTCGGCTACACTCAATCCACTCTGTTACCCAACAGATACTTATGAGAACTGCAGCCTGAAGCTGCTGAGCCTGACTTTCACTGAAGGGGCCTGGTTGGACAGTTTGACACAGGTCGTCAACATCTGCCCAAATTC
Organism: Mastigias papua; assembly: GCA_964019165.1. NCBI lineage: Eukaryota > Metazoa > Cnidaria > Scyphozoa > Rhizostomeae > Mastigiidae > Mastigias > Mastigias papua. Next base: position 11,790,953 of record OZ025277.1, read on the forward strand.
TGAATCCCTGCGAAATAAATCACTATCAACTTAAGGCCAACGTCTCTCTGTGCCCGCTTGCCACCACGAGGAGGTTATCGTGCTTTCAGTCATATCATCATCGTCATCATACCGTGCCGTGCTGCATAGGGTTGGCTATCATGGATATACATCCGTTGATTGGACGATGTCACTTGCATTGGATTTCCCTTGTGTTACCATGATGTCATACTGTCAAGCGTCCCTATTTACCTGCACTTGCTTCGTTTTCCATCATTTTTTCCAGTTGTTACCATATGCTCCGTTTCTTTTTCTACGGAGCATGTCGTGTTCAAAAAACGTTGCCTGCCTGTTCTCTATTTCATTGAATAATTACCACGCTGTTCCCACCCTTTCAAGGACTTCTTCATGCATAATTCTCATCCCTTATGAGAATCAACTTAAAAAGCTGCAGAACGTAAACAAACCTGTCTGATATAACCTCCAGGGACCGCTCGCACGCTTCTACCCACGACTTATAGGAAAAACTTCAACAATTAAATGAAGAATCCAATTCAGTAGCGTTTTTACTAACAGTCTTTATGGTACAGAACACATAACTGGCGTTTGGTTGTTTGTTCTCTAATGACGTTCCTGTGTCAAAATCAAAAGCCCAGTTTTAGTGCTGATTAGAATCAACATCAGTATCAATGTTTGAGGGACAATTTTGAAAATGTCCCTGTGCAGTGAATACGTTTCGGAAATAACTGTTCTGAAATACTTCGAAATACTTTGAAAAGAAATTGGTCGACAAGCATTTAAATTAAGTTTGTAGTTGAGTATAACTCATAAAAGTAGAACTGTCTCTATATCATTAGGTTCAAGGAACTGTCTTAGCTAGCTGCCAAACATTCAAATATAAGATGGAACAAAATTTCTTAAATAACAGAATATTTAAGAGTAAAGAAATGCCATATTCTTTCGCGTTATTCAAGGATTACACTGACAGTTGGGCATCTTTTCGCTGCTTTTTCATCGTTGCAGAGCTTACCGTAAATTCTCTTTTAAGCCCCCCTCTCCAATAAGCCCCTTTTAGGAGCAAAAAGTTATTATACCCCCTCTCCATTAAGCCCCCTCAAAAGCTTTCTGTAGGCTCGCAGAAAGTTGATACGGCAAGCTGAATCACGCTCAATAGACAACAGTTTTCAACTTTAACATCTTGTAGATCAACCGTTATTTAATAATACTTTTCAATTGTGGCTATGATGATATTGATGTAGAAAACTAGTAGCTAAATTATACTACTGAGGAATTTTCTCATATTGGAAAAATATATTAAGCTCCCCTCTCTTACAAGCCCCCCTCTCCAATAAGCCCCCCTTAGAGTGTTTGAAATGATTAACCCCCCGGGGGCTTAGTAGAGTATTTACGGTATTCCAACTACTGGCTTTAGCCCATGCTGCGTTGCTACTGTTGCTTCGAGAGGGCACTATTAAGTATTAAGCAGTGACGTAGGAACCGGGGAGGCCAGAGGGGCCATGGCCCCCACTTTTTAGCAAACTATGCAAAAGTGCTCCTTTGAAGCCCAAAATGGGCGTGGTAATATGCCCCTTTTAGGACGTGGCGCCCCACATTTTAGATCCTTCCTACGTCCCTGGTATTAACAGGCCCGGAGCCAAGGGGTCCCTGGGGGACAAGGGCACCTAGACTTGTGAAATTTGACTCTTTGCCTCCCTTACAGAAATGAATTCTATATATATATATATATATATATATATATATATATATATATATATATATATATATATATATATATATATATATATATATATATATATATATATATATATATATATATATAATATATATATATATCTTCTCCGTGGATAGTCTTAACTGACGAGATAGTGCTCAATGTACAAAACACCAGTACAGAGCAAAGTATACAGCTGAAGACAATTAAAGAAAAGACATGGTATCAGTGACTCTGAGTTTCATGCTAGTGCATTCATCAGACAGACTCTATTCAGACAGAATAGAGTCTGTCCGATGAATGCACTAGCATGAAACTCAGAGTCACAGATACCATGTCTTTTCTTTAATTGTCTTCAGCTGTATATATATATATATAAATATATATATATATATATATATATATATATATATATATATATATATATATATATATATATATATATATATATATATATATATATATATATATATATATATATATATATATATATATATATATATATATATATATATGTATGTATGTATATTGTTTGCGATTTCAAGCTGGCTGCGGTCCTGGTAGTCATTAATATTTTAATAAATGTTATTTTAACGTATTTCCTGGGCTTTTATATCTCTGTGCATCTCCTATTGGTGTGCTGAGGAGCACATCAAGTAAGATTGCATAGAGAAACAATTTATTCAAGACAGAACATAATTCGACTACTGTATAAGCTCTAGTCTTATTATATATGATACGTCACTGTCTTGTTTGCCCTGGAGACTAGTCTCTCTTTCAATCAGATAAATGTCAGTCGTAACACTACAGAAGCCCAGTACATTTTCGTTAGCAGGGGTGTTGTATATTTTTGTGTTATTTGTTCACTCTCATTTTCTTGAATATATACCAAAGCGCTTATACAGAAACAGCTTTTCATGGTGGGGGCTTAATTGAGAGTGTGTATGAAAGAGGATAGACATTTTGAGATTGACTGGTGAGGAGTATTGCACTGGAAATTTCTCAACAATCAGCATTCTATCTTGAAATTATTGGCGTATAGTTGTCTAGCCCTTAGAAATCCTAAGTAGAGTAGACTCATTGTAGCCAGTGACGTGTCGAAGTACAGGAAATTTATCGACAGGTTTGAGCAAGGTACCATTTTTTCTGACAAGCTGTGATCATTATGCCAACTGTTAGCCCCCGACTTCGGCACACCCCTGATTGTAGCATCGAGTTCATTGTACACCATCTCTCCTTTGTCCGTCCATAGTTCACCTCAAAGTTATCTTTTGTTTGTCTCTATTGTAGTAAATTGAAGAGCAGGATGCGGCAACTACCTATATAAACATTCTTTCTGCTTTTTTTAGATGGGGTTTGCTAAAAGAAAATCAACAGGAACAGTCGACAGAAGTAGGGTCTACACAGGTGGACGCCATTTCATTGGAGTTGATTACACCTTCAAGAAATTCAGAGCTGATGCTCACATTGAAGTTTTCCAAAAAATGGAGTTCTTCAACAAAGATAAGCTATCTGTTACAATGACTTTTGCTCTGCAATATTTCCTGATACCTGAAGAGCTTAAGAATCTTCATGATTCATATGACCTTGGGTATCGGCCTGTTCTACGCAACACTGTTAAAGCCGCGATAAAAGATGCAGCCACGAAATACAGTGTTGATGAGTATAGGAAGGAGCGGCCAAAAGTGGCAACTGGTCTGTTCAATGCTGCAAAACTTTCACTTGGAGGCTCATGTTGCTACAAAGACTGTAAGAAGTACGTGTGCATGCCTGGATGCTTGACAAGTAATTGCAGCAAGGGTTTGTTTGCATATTTAAAGTACTTCCAGCTTGAGGAGGTGGACATAACCCAACAGCAAGAGGAGAAATTTCTCCAGACTGTCATTGAAACAGAGAAAAGGGACACTGAGAACTTTAAGCAGAAAGAAAAGGTAGAGAGAGCCTTCAGTCATAATACACATGTATATGAGAAATTGACAAAAATATTAAGTGGAACAGTGGAGAAGTTCAGTTGTACCCACTTGCTGTTTGTGCTGTGATTGTTTGAATTGGCTTAGGTTTTACTTGTAAAATTGAAATTCAATATCTCGAAGTCTCATTGGAGCGCTGAGAAATAGGATCATCTATATAGTTAGCATTGAAATTACTATAGTTCGAGGTATTGGCCAATAGTTTTGTAGTAAACCTAAACAAGGGGAATTCAGTTTTTATACTAGTTGATGTTCGTATGTGATTTGTCATTCAGCCTAATGGAATTTTCTTTCAATTTTAAAGGTACTACGAAAGGAGACAGAATTGTTGAAGAAGAATATACAGAACACTGCCCTTGAAGTTTCCCAGAATGCCACTGCTAAATCGTCGTTGATAAAGGCTCAAGCTGATGCAGCTGCAAAGGCGGTAATGGAAGATGCAAGAAACTCAGGTCTGCAGACCATCTACACCACCATCAACATAACCGGAGAAGCTCACAAGAAGTCGCTTGACTACATTCGCACATTGCTGAACCACAAAAAAGCCAATTTATATGTTGGATTTACAACCATGGTTGCCAAGGAGGGAGCCTAAGTGGTATGCTTGTTTGGAGGAGCTGTTAATGTTTGCTTGACTATTTTGCCATAATCACAGTTAACAACCCAAGCTATTTGATTGAGTTGGGGATTTGTAACGCTTTTGGAGTTATATATCGTACGAATTTTTCTAGTTTTTAATGTTTAATGCAATTGTTTTATCCGTTTTTGCACGCAAAATGTAATTGGAATTCTGTATAAATTAATGCTTAGTAATTCTACACCTTGTAAGAAGTTGAAGTCTTAGGCAGATATTCACCATTTATTTTTATATTATAACATTTAAAGTGAAAAGTTATTGATAATTAATAGATTTGCAGATTCAAGTTCAATTGTTTCTACTTAAGCACTTGCTGCAGATATAGATACAAATCCCAGCCAATAGTTTTGATCAGAATAGAAACCACTTAATTTTCTTTAAATGTTTTCAGAATTCTCATTCTAATCAATTATTTATATCCACTCAAATTCCTAAGCTGTTTGTGTATTCTCTTTGTTTTTACAACACAAATTATTTAATACAACACCTTCAGCTACTTTACAATACTACTAAGAGGATACCAAGGGGAGCGAAAGACTGTCACTGCTCCATGGCCCTACATAATACAAGAAGATTAATATTACTTGCTTTTATGCTACTTTTAATTAAAAAAAGCAAGAAATAGCAAATATTTAACAGGAATCGGTCAAGCATTAGCTATGAAGTTATGGCTGTTATTCAAAATTTCGAAACGTATGTGCATACCTTTGGTTAGTTGAATAGCATACTGGAAATCTAAGCTACCATTGTTCATGGTCTCCTAAGAAGTCGAGCTCTGGCATGAACCATCAGACACGGTAGACTATTCCATTGGAAGTGCCTCCTATCCTGCCAATGGATACATTTTAATGTCTAATACCCGACTACTGTGCTCAACTACCAAATCTACTACTTACATAGATATTAAAATTCGATATATGGCAGTACAATTAAAATATACAACTGCCCATGCTTTGTCTGGCGTCATAGCTTTCCAGTTGTGCAGGAAGATGTTTGTGGTGATTTGAAGTTTTGTCCGGTTTCGCAGCAAAGATGCCTTTCCACACAAGTGAAAAGCTGATAATTTTTGCCACTTCACTAGTGCTCTTACTATGTCTGCCACATATAGATTCCAAAAGTTGATATCTCTTCAAAAATCTTGGTAGCTATGCAGTTGTGTATTCCCTATTATGGACTATTACTTCCCCCCTTCTCGTCCGATCAGCGAATTATATCCAACGTACAGCGATACTTCTTTGTGATTTAGAAGAGTTCTTATGTAATCCAGAGATGTTTTGTGGGTCGCATTTGTGATGTTCAGTTGTGAATAGACGAGATTCAAGCCTTCGTTTCGTGCAGCCTCTTTTACGGCTTTTGCATAGGCATCGGCCTTAGCCTTGATGTACGAGGAATTGGCGACAGCCTGTTGTGTTACTTCATTCACTAAATTCAAGATGAGCCTCTTCTCTTTTTCCGTATTCTTTCTCTCTATCTGCAAAATTGAGAAAATTCATCACGATGGGATGAAAGTTTTCGATATTCCTGCTTGCGTTGCGTGATGTATTAAGCATACAATTTGTCCTTACGTGACATGGCACTTTGCAATTCGTGCCTAATTAGAAACTTGCACACTTCTCTTTTGGCAAATGTTTGTACTAATAGCAGTTCTAGGAAATGATTAAGTCAGGACTATGCAATGGTGTAAAAACAACCTGCCTGGGGCAAAAACTGGGCAAGGGAAGAACAGCCCTACCGATTTGAAAGTATGGGTCTAGTAATCAAAGAAAGTCTTAACTGCTCTTTAATGATAACTAAAGAAGCGATGTTCAGTAATGTTGTAGCAATTTCATATTGATAGCACTCTGGACTTTTCCTTTGTTTCATACATTGCACAACACAAATTCTATCCCACTACATTTTATGCTTAGCAAATACTGTCCAAGATGTATGCATAATTTATGCAACCAGCTCCATTCGCCAGATCCCAGATCTTACTACCCTTCAGAATGCATATGAATTGCAAATTGACTGCTAGTAGACATTTTAGTGGTCATTGCAGATTATGCTTTTTAGCCTACTCCAGAACAGATTGAAGCTCGTCCACAAACCTTTTCTTTTTGTTTGAACTGTTCAGTGAAGTACTTCTCTTGTTCTAGAACATTTTTGAGAAATCTTTCCTCCTGCTCTTTTGTTATGCCAACCACTTCCAACTGGAAATATCTATGGTTGGGAAGGAACCGTCATAAGTTAGCTAAAAATCTCCGTCCAGAAACATCTCGGTCTTCACAACCATCATTGTTATCGTTACGATCATCATCACCATCATCATTACAATCACAATCGCCATCGCCATAATCACTGTCATCACTACCATGATTACTGCTGTCAACGCCATAATCAACATCATAATCACTGCCATCATTGCCATAATCACCATCCTCACTGTCAATATCGATGCTATTATCGTCACGGTCACCATCATCACTACCACTTTACCTGTTATCATCGCAATGGTCATCGTCATCATCATCATCATCATCATCATCATCATCATCATCATCATCATCATCATCATCATCATCATCATCATCATCATCATCATCATCATCATCATCATCATCACTACCTTAATCACCACCATCACTACCATAATCACCATTATCGCTATAATCAACATCATCTCTGTAGTCAACATCATCACCAACATCACCACCACCAATCTTAAAACACATATTATTATATATAATAATATATAGATATGTTTTCGTATTTACTGCCATAAAAGTGGTTCAACGTTGAACGTGATGCCCTTAGTTACTTACTTCAAAATGCAAAATACTCCTTTGTCAGAATCAGTGCAGTCAGCATATGTTTTACATCCAGGATCTACCCCATAGGTCTCTGTATCTTTAGGACAGCAGATTCCTCCAAGAGCTGCTTTGACTGCTTTAGACAAATCTTTTGCTATTTTCTCTCTTTCGAGTCGATACTCTGTAACGGTAAATTTTGGTGCTGCATTTTTGATTGCTTGTAAAGCTGTCTTCTCGATAATCGGTCGATATCCAAGGTCATACGTATCGTGAAGGAGCTTCAATTCATCCTTGTTAAGAAAATATTGGAGTGCCCCTGATAGCGTTACCTATTGATGGAAAGTGAACGGATTACATCCTTTTCTACAATATGTACTCAGTAATCTAGAAGTAATTCTTTTATGCAAACATTCTTCCTTCGAGTTCAGTAGTGAGACTCACAATGAGTTTCGGTTAATGTAGAGGTAGCTCACACGTAATTTGTTTATAACTAGGTGCTTTATAAGAAAAGTAGTACTCTTGTAGGCAAAGTGCTTAGAAGCTCTAGTACTAGATCAGATACTGCTAAGCAGTGATGTAGAAGTACATTGATAGCTAGGGGGACTCTTTGCGTATCCGAGTTTTTATAAGAAACTAACAACTTTGTCCAAATAGTCATATAAGAAACTGAGAGAGTGGTCTGGCGATGAAAGCTATAATACAGCTATAGTACTATTGCCTAATAATACTTGTTTTATGTTAATACCATTTTACGAGCAAGACACTAACTGAGGGTGAAGGGGGCTCAGCGCCCCTAAGTTCACAGCTAGGAGGGTTGCGCCCTTCTCCCCCCCCCCCGCGCCCCCCTCTTCTACACCACTGTTGCTAAGCTAAGAAATGTGAATGCCTCGATCAAAAAAGATTAAGTTTGTTCACTTGAATCTTCCAGGTATGAACAGATTGAGCAGCAGAATGGTCTTCAACTATTTATTTTTGCTCGTCTTCCTATACCTTTACGGCACTACATTTCCTTTTCTCTAATTGTGATATAAAAAACTAGAAGTTAAGGAATTTTTAGCGCTGAGCTTTAGCCGAACTTGTTTATAAGAGCTTAGGCCAAAGATGGGGATCGATATTTCATATGCTTGATTCGACAAGTGATTTTAAAATCTTCATGCATTGTAATAATAATAATAATAATAATAATGCATATTTATACAGGATAGGCCTTTTTCAGTACATGTAAAGTACTGCTATCAATAAGGGTCCTGTTTAAAGAAACCTCTGACAACGTAAAATTTTAAAAACTAAGATATTACATGATTTCTTGATACATGATACATGATAAGCAGATGTCCTGTTTGCTTGTCTCTTTAAAAGACGTTTATGCTGTTGATGAGACTATTTCTTGAATGGAACATAACAATGCACTACGTTTTTATTTTTGGGGGGAATATGGTGTGCTCTATTATATAACAATATGCGTGCAAAAGTCTACATTAGGTTTACAACCATGGATGCCAAGGAGGGAACCTAAGGAATAGATTTGCTAGGAACTGTTCATGTATTTTTCACTACTTTGCCATAGTCAAAACTATCCCCCGCCATACAAGACAAAATTCTACTGTGTTAATAAGGTCTATTTTCATTCTTATATGGCATACAATTTGACTTTATAAGGTCAATTTATAAAGTCTTCTGCTATTATAAGGCCTAATTTCTCCATATTTATTTTTATAAAGTCTGATTATATAAAGCGTGTTTTCATAGAGTGTATTTTCATAAAGTGTATCCCTATGAATAGTGATTTTATAAGGTCTCATTTTTCATAAAGTCTAATTTCTTATAAAGTGTATTTTTATGGACTGTGTTTTTCCTAAAGTGTGTTTTTATAAGGTCTAATGTTTCATAAGGTCTAATATTTCATAAGGTCTAATAGTTATGAGCTCTGGTTTATGAGCATGCGCAACGGTGGTAACTTTAGCGGAACAAAAATGGCGCAGAGACAGCATGTTGACGAGGACGCCGAGGAAAAGGTGAAATCCCTTGTTGGCAGCATTCTATTCAGTTCTTCCGTACCAAGGAAGTTGTGTTACTACCAGATTCGAAGGCAGAGCTGGTTTTGAGGCCTCCAAGAAAGGCTGTGCTCATGGAGAGGGGTTTAGTGTTGAGTGAGCTGATGATGATCAATAAAGGATGGTCAGAACAGGAAGTTATAGAATACCTGGAGGGCTGCTTTCAAGAAAAATTGCAGGATTTACTATCTTTTTCAATGTCATTTAGGTGAGTGACTTCTGTATCTTTGATGCTATGCAGAATTGCTGTTTGAAAGTCTACTGATAAGTGTGTGCGATCTAAATTCCATTTAAATCATGGAAAGGCTACTCTAATATTTCTTACAACACTTTCCAGGGAAATAACTATTTGTGACGTACCAAGGAAGTTGTGTTACTACCAGATTCGAAGGCAGAGCTGGTTTTGAGGCCTCCAAGAAAGGCTGTGCTCATGGAGAGGGGTTTAGTGTTGAGTGAGCTGATGATGATCAATAAAGGATGGTCAGAACAGGAAGTTATAGAATACCTGGAGGGCTGCTTTCAAGAAAAATTGCAGGATTTACTATCTTTTTCAATGTCATTTAGGTGAGTGACTTCTGTATCTTTGATGCTATGCAGAATTGCTGTTTGAAAGTCTACTGATAAGTGTGTGTGATTTTTTTAAGTGCAAACTCTGTGTGTATTCAGACAGTGGCATAGCTAGGGTCAATTTTTGGCGAGGGGGGCAAAAGAAAGTCTGGGAGGGAGAATTCTGGGGGAAGGCAAAACCTTATTCTACAGAAATAGCAGTTTAATTGGTTTATCAACAAAGAAAGTATTACAAGAATGATTTTTTGACACTAAGAATTTCTTCTTATGACAGAAGTGCAGACTTTTTGTAGATGTGTTCTTTTTGCAGACAACACTTTTGCTATTGGGGTGACCAGCCCCTGCCCCCTAGCTACATCACTGTTTTTAGATCTCACCCAAAAGGGGTAAGTATTATTGCCTACTGATGTCACAAATAGTTATTTCCCTGGAAAGTGTTGTAAGAAATATTAGAGTAGCCTTTCCATGATTTAAATGGAATTTAGATCGCACACACTTATCAGTAGACTTTCAAACAGCAATTCTGCATAGCATCAAAGATACAGAAGTCACTCACCTAAATGACATTGAAAAAGATAGTAAATCCTGCAATTTTTCTTGAAAGCAGCCCTCCAGGTATTCTATAACTTCCTGTTCTGACCATCCTTTATTGATCATCATCAGCTCACTCAACACTAAACCCCTCTCCATGAGCACAGCCTTTCTTGGAGGCCTCAAAACCAGCTCTGCCTTCGAATCTGGTAGTAACACAACTTCCTTGGTACGGAAGAACTGAATAGAATGCTGCCAACAAGGGACTTCACCTTTTCCTCGGCGTCCTCGTCAACATGCTGTCTCTGCGCCATTTTTGTTCCGCTAAAGTTACCACCGTTGCGCATGCTCATAAACCAGAGCTCATAACTATTAGACCTTATGAAATATTAGACCTTATGAAACATTAGACCTTATAAAAACACACTTTAGGAAAAACACAGTCCATAAAAATACACTTTATAAGAAATTAGACTTTATGAAAAATGAGACCTTATAAAATCACTATTCATAGGGATACACTTTATGAAAATACACTCTATGAAAACACGCTTTATATAATCAGACTTTATAAAAATAAATATTGAGAAATTAGGCCTTATAATAGCAGAAGACTTTATAAATTGACCTTATAAAGTCAAATTGTATGCCATATAAGAATGAAAATAGACCTTATTAAAACAGTAGAATTTTGTCTTGTATGGCGGGGGATACAAAACATTTGTTCGGAGTGGCAGCTCGACTATAAACTTAAGAATGAGAACAGCGACGAGCAACATTGCAAATGGCGCCAAAAGAACATCCAGACGTGTAGGTCGTTTTGGATGGTTGAGGAACGATACTAACCAGTGAAATGACACTTGCCGAGATTTGTAAGTTCGGCCTATCGGTCCATACTATCGTGAATACCGACCAGTTCTTCGATCGTTTTCGGACGATCAGATATTGCAAACGAGGAACAGGGCTGTACACAAAATATAATGTGGATAGCTGTTGCTGTTGTCTCTACTAGTATATAAATACCGTGTATTTTCAATATATAGCATACTTGATAATGTTGTCCTACATTGAACGAGGAAATTATTCGACTCCTTTTACTCTACTAGAGTTAGATGGATATCCCTGGTTTTTAACAGTATTTAGCTCTAACAAGTTAAGCCTGCAATTTATGTCTTAGCAACAGATTTCATCTGATTTTGTGTGTACACTGTATATATCATGTATGCCTATAGCATTTCCAGATGATTTCCATCAGTAGATTGTATTAGGAATCAGGGAAAGAAATACCCATAATCCACGTAGAAGGCAATGAGTTTGCTGATCCAAATGTCATTTTGACTTCTTTTAACTCTGTGAGAATTTAATATGTGTATTACTTGAACATACTGGGGTCGACGGATAGCAGTTTTTCAATCATAATTCATATCTACCTCATGCACACCATTCAATTCATTTCATTTCATTTTATATTCTTTAACTAGGGTAGACTATACAGATAATACTTATTTATATACCACCCTGCAAGTAATATAAAATTAAATAATATAATTACAGTCATTGAGAAATAAGCACTACAATAAAAATAGCATACAAATAAAAACTGGAAGAGAAAATAAAACTAATGTAGCTAAAATAAAACTAAGATTTATTGCTCTGGAACAACTTACAGTTTTGAATTGACTTATGGTTTGCGAATTTTTTGCATCAGCACTTAAATTATTCCAGAGTCGTGCTCCTCTATAGGAGAAGCATCTCTTACCACTGGAAATTTTTAAGAGAGGCAATTTATGGTCAGTTTTAGTATTCCGTAGCTCCCTAACGGTATTTTGAGATAACCTTTCGAACAAACTAGTTAGGTACTTGGGTGCTTCATTATTTATTAATCGATATATCATCATGGCAGTTTCAATATCAATAAGTTCCCTTATTGTTTGCCGTCCCAGTTTACCATTGAGCAGTTTCAGGACAAGTTCCGGTCATGTTCCAACTTTCCCCCTAAATTCAACATGTCTCTATTCTTTAACTACAACTACAACTATTGCTGATCATGTGACTTTTCATGAGAAAACGACGAATGTCGGCAATGCCTCGTTACACATACGACGAATGCACTCGGAAGTCGTACATGGCAATTTTCGTCAAATGTCATTTCACTGGTTAGTATCGTTCCTCAACCGTTTTGATACGTCTTGTTGTTGTTGTTGTTGTTGTTGTTGTTGTTGTTGTCTGGAATTGTTGTAATATAATGAAACATCTAGACGTCTGACTGTTCTCTTGGTTCCATCTGCCATGCTGCTCGTCGCTGTTCGCATTCTCAGGTTTTCCATACTTAAAACAATTGATTTATATGTGTAAATTATAGTTCTGTAGTATATTGCAATGGTTTTGAAGTGATAGGCGAAGTGACATAAAATCTTGAAGTTCCTTACCTCTAATTTATCTGCATTGAAGATGGTTATGTTGAATTTGATAAATTGAAGATCTCTAGGGAATATTTTGAATTTCTTGTTAAGTCCCACGAAATATCGGCCAGCAAAGTAAACTTTTCCACGATCTACTTTACCAGTTAGAGTATCTTGAATAAAGCCCATCTGAAAGAGAACATTGCATGATAAAAAACATATATGTATTTGAAATATATGAGGCACTAAATGCCCTGGTATACTGAAAAAGAACGTTATCAAGCTAAACGTGAAATGTGGTAAGCTACAAGGAAGAAGTTAGTGGACAGTAGTAGGGGTGGATTTGTTTGAGCAGGGGCGGATCCAGGAATAAAACTGACTGCTGCACAACATAGGAAACATTTAAGCAAGGGCGTGGCTCAAAGCTGACTGGTTGCCACGCCTAGTTTTGTCAGTATCATACATATCTTTCAGCTGTTCACATTATTTGCTTCTCTGTCAGTGGTTCTCTCTTGAAACACACAATAGACATCATCCGAAGCAACAGTAAGTGCTAACAAAGAAATGGTAAAAAGAGGTCTAATATGGATGAAAAATATATCATTGCATTCGTTTGTCCAAACTGGTTCCTTATCGATATTAATAAATACAAGCATTCAACTTTTATAACCGATTTCTAAAATATCCCCTTCCTCAGCACAAAAGTCGACGTCATCGATAGCATGACGTTCAAAGCGGGCTGCCAATCTTTAAGGTTGTACTGTCCTTGTTCGGCAGTGCTATTTATCCCATCAGCACGGAATCTCTTGGTTCTGTTACTTGTTCCGCCGTGCGATGAATGATTTTCTTCCCATTTGATGCTTAAAGAATGCAGACAGTTACGGAGAATCACGAGTCACATTTAGAACTACCTACTCCCAAAGCGAGACGTAATTACTGATCAGCCCCTCAGTTCTGAAATCCACGAACAGTGTCTTTGAAAATATGCTTCCGGTCTTGTCTTCGATGAGGGAATGAACAACATATGTACCTAGAGACATGCAGGGCCTAAGACATGTCAACTGACTCATCAAAATGTTGAATAGCGTCTCTGAGTCTGCAGCAGCTACCAATGACACTGAATCTGAACAAACTAAACAATTGCACTTGTGCAGCGACAACTAACAATCGTGCAGCAGAACCTGACAATCGTGCAGCAAAACTTAACAATAGTGCGGATTACTGGTGATGTGATTTCAGGATTGTTTTCTTTTATCTAAAATGTCAGATGATTGTGCTGCATCTCAAATTCTCGACAATGGTTTGTGCAGCACATCAAACTCGTAATGCTGCACAATAGATTCTACTGTATCACAATCGTTTTAGAGCCCCTTACAATTGTCTCCTATCGCAGCACAATAGAATTCTGACAGGCTACCATTCAGGACACAATAAGCGATGAGCCAAATATGGAATGCTCAATTCGTTCTCAGCACTCAGCACAAAAGTGATGACGAGACAAGGTACGGGGGTACACACAGATCTGAACGATGCTGCTGGGGGACTTACGAAGAGTTTTCTCGAAATTCGACTGCCTTACGTAAGGCTTGTGCATTACCCTGGATCCGCCCCTGTTGAGGGACAGTGTGGATCTATTTGAGGGAGCTCCCTGCTTTTAATGGGTGGAAGAAGTTCCTTCTGGACCTCCAAACTTGTTGCACTTGTAACAGTTGAGCACAGAAATACAACGCGTGTTTCCTTCTCTATATCTGATAATCAACTGAACTCCAACTCTAATCACGTGTTGATCATTCTATTCAATCATTCACATGTAACAAGATAGTACATCTAACAGTACAAACAGGTACAATAATTGATAATAAAATAACTGCTAATCTAATACATACATTACACCTTCCCCTCCCTAACATTTTTAGCTGAGACAAATGTGTTAGTGTTCTACAGTTTCTCCAAAACGCTCAGGGGGGTTGATGAATTGATGAAGGTGAGCTGGCCTAACTCTGACGACCTGGCCCCTATGATCTCCTGGTCTCTCTTGTTCCTCTCCCGGAATAGAGGCCTCATAAACTATTCCCGATGTCTCTGGGACAGGATGGCATGGTATCCCGGGCTTTGCCTGAACAGGGCAGAATTTGAGCTGATTATGATGAGCTACAAGAAACTTACCGTGTTCGGAGCGTTAAGTGTAGTTAACCCCCCTCCTAGAGCATACTTCATATGGACCAATCCATCTCCTTCCAAATTTAAACTTTTTAGGCCGCCATAACCAGATCATTTGTCCAGGTTCAAAGGGATTCCAAACTTTCTGGTTTTTACTGTTATAATAACTACTCTGTCGATCCCTAGCTAATTCTAAATTTCTTTGAGCTAAGTGATTGGCATGCTGAATAGCTTTGCGTAAGGAGTGGCTATAGTCAGATTGACTTGATGGGTTGCGCAGCGGCACACTTAGCTCCACCTCTATTGGCATGCGCGCGGGACGACCAAACGCTAGCTGATATGGGGAGATTCCTGTCGATTCATGTACGCCTGTATTGTAGGCAAACCATAGAAATGAGGCAAACACAGTCTGATCAAGCCATTGATCCCAATCGTTTCCGTGTATGGAAACAAAATTAGCGATTATTTCTTGCAACGTACGATTCTGTCGTTCTACTAACCCATCTCCCTGGGGGTGGTATGCGGTTGTACGAGTTTTCTTGACCCCCATTATGTTGTATACTTCGTGCATTACATACTTGATATGCCCCTGGAGAGGAGGAAGTGTTTTAGTGATTCTGGACTTTCAGTGAAGCAGAGAAGACCAACTTCAAATGTAAGCTTTTTACACATGGCATGCGATTGTACTTCAACTTCAGATGGGCTGTTAGGCTATACTTTTGCATAAAATACTAGCATTTCAATCCCATACAGTGATGCAACAATACAGTACCTGCGGAATCCCAACAAAAATTATGCAACAAGGGGATGCCTGCAAATGTAAACACGCTACAAATCAAAGGTGATATGCTGAGTAGGCGAAATGAATAGAGGTCAATGCACAGAATAGAACTCTCTATTCTTTGGTTTACAGTTGAGCAAGGTGTTCGCCAGGGATGCATTCTTTCCCCACATCTCTTCAACATCTATTCGGAACAAATAATGAGAAATGCACTGGATGGTTTTGTTGGTAGCGTCAAGGTCGGTGGTAGAACTATTTCTAATTTGAGATATGCAGATGATGTAGTGTTGATAGCCAATAGCATGGATGAATTACAGGATTTAGTTAATAGAGTCAAAGAGTCAAGTTTGCAGTTTGGACTGGCATTAAATTAAAAAAAAATCAAAGTTATGAAAATAGTTAAGAACAACCAGAACACGAAAGATGCAGACCACATTATAGTTAATAATAATGAAATAATTGAAAATGTAAAAGAGTTTGTGTACCTTGGAACGCTGATCACCAATAATTATGATGACACTAAAGAAATCCGCCGAAGGTTATATATAGCAAGAAGTGCAATGGTCTCCTTAACAAACATATGGAAAGACAAAAGTATTAGTATTACTACAAAGAAAAGGCTGCTACACATATTAGTTTTTAGCATAGTCAGTTACGGTTCAGAATGTCGGGTATTGACAAAAATATGGACAAGAAGAAGATTGAAGCTTTTGAATTATGGTGCTATCGTCGTTTATTGCGCATAAGTTGGACTGACAAGAAAACTAATGACTGGGTTCTCAATAAGTTGGATGTAAGCAAGAGACTGCTAGCAACTATTAATTGTAGAAAAATGGCTATCGTTGGGCACATGCTAAGGGGGAAAGACATAACCAGTGACTTATTACTAGGAATGGTTTATGGCACAAGAGGCAGAGGACGGCCAAAAGTTAGATTTAGTGACAACATCAAAGAGATTTCTGGTGGAAGAAGTATGACTCAGCTGTACAGGATGGCACAGGATAGAAGGAAATGGAGAGCCACGGCGGTTTATTTTGAACCTCCCGTTAGTTGATGATGATTCTTTGGTAAATGATAGAAAGGGAATGGCCTGTGTGATGTGACGACAACGTTGATGTCCAAACACAGAATAGTGATACTCTCTATTCTATGATCCAAATGTGGGGTGATAGTGGATGGCATGTTAAACATGGGAAGGCCAGTTGTGAATGAATTATGAGGTAAACACAAGGCCTGAGATGAGGATTCTATTAACGGTGGTTAGTAATAAAGAAGATGGCCCTACTCCTATGTTAAAAACCAATAAATGTTTACCTCGTAAAATTCGATATCTGAAAACGATGTTGCGATCATGATTACTCCAGCAATACCGGCAACTACACAAAGACCAAAGAGGAACTTGACTTTCTTGCTTACTGCCATTGTTTCTGTAGATACTCTTCGATTTTGACCAACGTCTTCAACCTCGAATGCGTCAATCGATGGAGATACACTCATCTGCTCCTTGCCGGTTTTAAAGTGACTTAAAAGCAATCCCTTGCCCTCTGCACAGGCGGTAGAACACGCAAACTGGCCAGAGAAAAACGGATTTAATACAACAACTTTCAATCAAGGGTTTTTGAAAGGAATATAGTAACAGGTGGCTGTTGTTGAACATTGTTATGGAGACAAAGACTCTTCGGTTGCTAAGGCCACAGATCTAATCCCGCCAACAAACCGGATTTATGATTTCCACAGGTCTCACCAAGTTTCATTCAAAGAAGCGACTCCTTACCTCAGTGCCTAATTTTAGTCCAAGTGGCCGGTTATCTTAGACTTATATGGGGGGGGGGGGCATTGGTGGAATATTTTGCAAACTAGTACTATTTTAGTATTTGTTTTGGTATGATCTTGTTCACACTTGGTGGTCTTGGAAAACTAGAATGTAACACCAACTGCTCTTGAGTACCGAGAATCGTCGCCCTCCCCCCGATTGTGTTGGTTTTAATTTTTTTCCAGCCCTCCCATTAATTATTTATTTTGAGGATTTTATTACTTACAGACCAAACAGACAATTATGTGATAATTGCTTACACTATAACTATAACTTTTTCACCTTGCTTTCTTCTGACACTTCATGATTAGTAAGCCCTCCTATGTTATTCCTTGAAATATCAATGTCTGCTATTCTCCAACCCCCCTCATCTGTTTTTAACTCATTTCTCGATATTTGACAGAGTTTGTAATGGATTTTCCGGGTTTTTTAGCGTACAGTTCTACACAAAAATGTGCAGTCCTAAAAACTGCGTGTGCTTCTAGAGAGAGAACTGTGGAGATAACATTGTAATGTGACAGATTCTAGATAAAGAAGAGTGTTGTCTGTACACTGTCATTTCCAACAAGTATGGGAACAAAACATGCATTGACAGCAAAGGAAACTAGTTCACAGACATACTTCAAGCAAGTAAAAGCCAAAGACGGCTCCCCTCTCTGTCTACTGTAACCACAGAAGCACAGGCTGAGCGAGAAGAGAATAAAAGCTTGCTTTCAAACTTTCCCGTTGTTTTACAAGAAGCAAAACACAAAATTTGCTTTCTCAGCCGTATCACGTCCGTATCTCAGTAAGTGCTGATCTAAGCAATCGTCCATTGAGGCTTTCATCAAATATTAGTGTGTTTATGAATCGTGACGCGCTTAACGAAGACGCTGCGGAGGGTCACAAGCTGCTGCGTCCTCCTTTACTCTAGATATTTCGATTATGATTTAGTGCATGCTTAAGAAGACGCGTTGGTAGAAAAACAATGGACGATCTACTATTGGAAGTGCACCATTTGAGAGACATTGACGATGAGGAATTCATAATGTTATATGATCTAAATCGTCAAGTGAATCTCCATGGACATCTGCTGTATTGGCATTATGATAAATTTGATTTGGAGCAAATGAGCGAAGGTGAATGCCTGGTAGAATTTAGACTCTCAGATTTACAGAGAATATACCTCAGAGTAGACACCTCCATAACAGTTGACTGTTGTCTCCAAGCAGAAAAACATGCCGGCAATTTAAGTCTAAAGCTTGATCTGCTTAAGTTTCAACTATCTTGCTGAATGTTGGCTATTTATTCTTTACTCTTTACAGCGCAAATTGCCAAGAGAAAGTAGGTAATTAACATGAATGTGCTACCAGAACAAATTGAAAAATAATAGTCAATTATTTGTAATACTACTTGATTGCCATCTCTTGTAGCCTAACACGGAAGTTAAAATTGCAAACGAAGCTTACAATAGTAACCTATGACATGTAAAATCATACAATTTCTAAGAAGGTGTACTATTCATAACACTCTAAGAAGGTGTACTATTCATAACACAGTAGCACAGTAAGTTTCTCTAGCAGTTGTTGCTGCATACGAGTAGGGTAAGTTACGAACGTCTGGACTTCTTTCTGCGGCTTTCCAATGTCTTCTTGGCTGGTCATTGCGAAAACTTGTTGCTGCAAAAACAATCAGTATGTTGTAGCCATAGAGTTGTATCATATAAATAAGGCGATAAAGTGAAAGATAATGTATCTCTTGAAATAGCTACAACAGGTAAGAGTTAATGAATCAAAAATTACTGACAATACTTACTCAATGTTATCTTCGTTTAACTGAACGTGAGACTGTCTCTGTTGATGTTCTGAAAGTCATGAGGACGCTCTTGTAGGAAGGGGGATCACCCGGTGGCACTAGTGTCTAGACCTCTCAACTGCGTCTTCTTCAAGCGCGTCACGAATCATAAACACTCTATTAACATAACAATCGAAGAACATACACATTGCAGGGGGAAGCTCACTTCTACTATTATTGTAAGCAGTTCTATGTAACAGGCTGCCTATTTGTTAGAATGTCAGATAGTTCTTTCCAAAGTGTGAAACGGTGGAATACGATCCAAAATAAGTACTTTCTTCGTGTCTTATGTCTCACAGTTCTCATTTAGGCGACTGTATTTGAGGTTTCTTCAGCGAAGAGTCCTGCCGTGGTATTGTACAAGAAGACTGCGAAGGAGGGCTGTACAAGGTTTGGATTTAACTTGACTGCAAACGGGGAGCAAAGGAAGTCAACAAAGATGGAAACGAAGACTAAGGTTATAATTGGTGTCGTTGTAGCTATTCTTGCAATTGTCATTGGCTTGTTGTCAAGTTCATTTCGAAGGCTATCCACTGAAGAAGGTATTTACCGTAATGCTTCTACGGCGCTGTAGCCTTGTTGCGATCCCATCTTTTTGACTGTTAACTTCCTCCCCTAAAATAGAGGCGTGCCATTGCTCTCTAAGCGACTAAGCTCTCCGTCTGTTATGTAGTTTGATTATATGTGCCGGAAACTTATGACATTTCCACGAAAGTTTCTACCTACTGCAAGGAATGGTAGTATCAACAACTTAGATGAAAATGCAAATGTGTTTATAGCATACGGCAAGTTGAAAGTTGAACAGGCCTAGAAGTCAGCGCTAGTAAGGTTTTGCACCTCACAGTGGTAACAGGGAGCTACCCCCATAAATTACGCACCATTCGATAGTTCTTCATCTGTACATTCATATGCTACATCTGCAAGTACATCTATAAAAATACTTAGCAAAGCCTGAAGTCGTCAACGGCAGTGGGTCTAGAACCCAAAAGGAAATTACAGTAAAAGTTACAAAGTCACAATAGCTGAGTGTGGTTCAGCTCGAGACCATGCAAATAGGTGCTCTACGAAGAGCCATGCAAATAGGTGCTACCATGCAAATAGGTGCGCAGCGGGTAGCCACTTAAACAGAAATAGTCATTCGATACTTTAACGTCTGATGAGAACTACTTATCGCCGACAGACACAACGGGGGTACAACATATACACCACTACACATAAACACAACACGCCGTTCGCGCAACGATAAGAGGACTGATTAGGCCTGTAAACCATGACATGAATCACACGTACTTTATGCAACTTCCATTATGGTTTACTCAAATTCACTACACAACTGTGACTACCTTGTGTACAGACACTGGACTGTTTCTCGATCAGAAGAGATACGCAACGCCGTACCACGATATAAGCCATAGACCGTGTACTCTTTATGTCCTCGTAGGCCGTGCACTCGTTCTCTCCCAAAACGCACTGACGACTGACTAAGTCTAGAAACCTTCATCATTATTCTCTTCCCTCATGTTCAATGATATTTACTAATAAAATCGATCACTCTGAGTACTCAGGGGCAAACTTCGCAATACTTTTTATTTCGCTTAAAGAGGTCTTCTTTTGTATAGTAAAATAGGACCTATCATGCAAATAGGTGCTGTGGGTGAAAAGTAGTTCAATTGCAGTCGCCTTTCACATTAATCGATGTTTTCTAATATAATCAACCACTAGGAGTGTTTTAGAGCAAACACCGGGAATATTTTTAATTTCAGTTACGTAAAGAGACATACCATGCATATAGGTGCACATAGCCCGTGCACTGTTTATGTCCTGTATGCGCTATATACTCAAGATTGATTACATGTAGAATAATTCGCAATTGTTGTCTCCTTACCGGTTCAATGATGTTTTCTGATAAAATCGACCATTCTGAGTACTCTGGGGCAAAAATTGGGAATATTTTTCATTTCAGTTACGTAAAGAGACATACCATGCAAATAGGTGCTGTGTGTGAAAACTCATAAAATTGCAGTCTCCTTTCACATTAATCGATGTTTTCTAATATAATCAACCACTAGGAGTGTTTTGGAGCAAAAACCGGGATTATTTTTTGTTTCAGTTACGTAAAGAGACATACCATGCATATAGGTGCACATAGCCCGTGCACTGTTTATGTCCTGTATGCGCTATATACTCAAGATTGATTACATGTAGAATAATTCGCAATTGTTGTCTCCTTACCGGTTCAATGATGTTTTCTGATAAAATCGACCATTCTGAGTACTCTGGGGCAAAAATTGGGAATATTTTTCATTTCAGTTACGTAAAGAGACATACCATGCAAATAGGTGCTGTGTGTGAAAACTCATAAAATTGCAGTCTCCTTTCACATTAATCGATGTTTTCTAATATAATCAACCACTAGGAGTGTTTTAGAGCAAAAACCGGGATTATTTTTTGTTTCAGTTACGTAAAGAGACATACCATGCAAATAGGTGCTGTGTGTGAATAGTCATAAAATTGCAGTCTCCTTTCACATTAATCGATGTTTTCTAATATAATCAACCACTAGGAGTGTTTTAGAGCAAAAACCGGGATTATTTTTTGTTTCAGTTACGTAAAGAGACATACCATGCATATAGGTGCACATAGCCCGTGCACTGTTTATGTCCTGTATGCGCTATATACTCAAGATTGATTACATGTAGAATAATTCGCAATTGTTGTCTCCTTACCGGTTCAATGATGTTTTCTGATAAAATCGACCATTCTGAGTACTCTGGGGCAAAAATTGGGAATATTTTTCATTTCAGTTACGTAAAGAGACATACCATGCAAATAGGTGCTGTGTGTGAAAACTCATAAAATTGCAGTCTCCTTTCACATTAATCGATGTTTTCTAATATAATCAACCACTAGGAGTGTTTTAGAGCAAACACCGGGAATATTTTTAATTTCAGTTACGTAAAGAGACATACCATGCATATAGGTGCACATAGCCCGTGCACTGTTTATGTCCTGTATGCGCTATATACTCAAGATTGATTACATGTAGAATAATTCGCAATTGTTGTCTCCTTACCGGTTCAATGATGTTTTCTGATAAAATCGACCATTCTGAGTACTCTGGGGCAAAAATTGGGAATATTTTTCATTTCAGTTACGTAAAGAGACATACCATGCAAATAGGTGCTGTGTGTGAAAACTCATAAAATTGCAGTCTCCTTTCACATTAATCGATGTTTTCTAATATAATCAACCACTAGGAGTGTTTTGGAGCAAAAACCGGGATTATTTTTTGTTTCAGTTACGTAAAGAGACATACCATGCATATAGGTGCACATAGCCCGTGCACTGTTTATGTCCTGTATGCGCTATATACTCAAGATTGATTACATGTAGAATAATTCGCAATTGTTGTCTCCTTACCGGTTCAATGATGTTTTCTGATAAAATCGACCATTCTGAGTACTCTGGGGCAAAAATTGGGAATATTTTTCATTTCAGTTACGTAAAGAGACATATCATGCAAATAGGTGCTGTGTGTGAAAACTCATAAAATTGCAGTCTCCTTTCACATTAATCGATGTTTTCTAATATAATCAACCACTAGGAGTGTTTTAGAGCAAACACCGGGAATATTTTTAATTTCAGTTACGTAAAGAGACATACCATGCATATAGGTGCACATAGCCCGTGCACTGTTTATGTCCTGTATGCGCTATATACTCAAGATTGATTACATGTAGAATAATTCGCAATTGTTGTCTCCTTACCGGTTCAATGATGTTTTCTGATAAAATCGACCATTCTGAGTACTCTGGGGCAAAAATTGGGAATATTTTTCATTTCAGTTACGTAAAGAGACATACCATGCAAATAGGTGCTGTGTGTGAAAACTCATAAAATTGCAGTCTCCTTTCACATTAATCGATGTTTTCTAATATAATCAACCACTAGGAGTGTTTTGGAGCAAAAACCGGGATTATTTTTTGTTTCAGTTACGTAAAGAGACATACCATGCATATAGGTGCACATAGCCCGTGCACTGTTTATGTCCTGTATGCGCTATATACTCAAGATTGATTACATGTAGAATAATTCGCAATTGTTGTCTCCTTACCGGTTCAATGATGTTTTCTGATAAAATCGACCATTCTGAGTACTCTGGGGCAAAAATTGGGAATATTTTTCATTTCAGTTACGTAAAGAGACATACCATGCAAATAGGTGCTGTGTGTGAAAACTCATAAAATTGCAGTCTCCTTTCACATTAATCGATGTTTTCTAATATAATCAACCACTAGGAGTGTTTTGGAGCAAAAACCGGGATTATTTTTTGTTTCAGTTACGTAAAGAGACATACCATGCATATAGGTGCACATAGCCCGTGCACTGTTTATGTCCTGTATGCGCTATATACTCAAGATTGATTACATGTAGAATAATTCGCAATTGTTGTCTCCTTACCGGTTCAATGATGTTTTCTGATAAAATCGACCATTCTGAGTACTCTGGGGCAAAAATTGGGAATATTTTTCATTTCAGTTACGTAAAGAGACATACCATGCAAATAGGTGCTGTGTGTGAAAACTCATAAAATTGCAGTCTCCTTTCACATTAATCGATGTTTTCTAATATAATCAACCACTAGGAGTGTTTTGGAGCAAAAACCGGGATTATTTTTTGTTTCAGTTACGTAAAGAGACATACCATGCATATAGGTGCACATAGCCCGTGCACTGTTTATGTCCTGTATGCGCTATATACTCAAGATTGATTACATGTAGAATAATTCGCAATTGTTGTCTCCTTACCGGTTCAATGATGTTTTCTGATAAAATCGACCATTCTGAGTACTCTGGGGCAAAAATTGGGAATATTTTTCATTTCAGTTACGTAAAGAGACATACCATGCAAATAGGTGCTGTGTGTGAAAACTCATAAAATTGCAGTCTCCTTTCACATTAATCGATGTTTTCTAATATAATCAACCACTAGGAGTGTTTTGGAGCAAAAACCGGGATTATTTTTTGTTTCAGTTACGTAAAGAGACATACCATGCATATAGGTGCACATAGCCCGTGCACTGTTTATGTCCTGTATGCGCTATATACTCAAGATTGATTACATGTAGAATAATTCGCAATTGTTGTCTCCTTACCGGTTCAATGATGTTTTCTGATAAAATCGACCATTCTGAGTACTCTGGGGCAAAAATTGGGAATATTTTTCATTTCAGTTACGTAAAGAGACATACCATGCAAATAGGTGCTGTGTGTGAAAACTCATAAAATTGCAGTCTCCTTTCACATTAATCGATGTTTTCTAATATAATCAACCACTAGGAGTGTTTTAGAGCAAAAACCGGGATTATTTTTTGTTTCAGTTACGTAAAGAGACATACCATGCATATAGGTGCACATAGCCCGTGCACTGTTTATGTCCTGTATGCGCTATATACTCAAGATTGATTACATGTAGAATAATTCGCAATTGTTGTCTCCTTACCGGTTCAATGATGTTTTCTGATAAAATCGACCATTCTGAGTACTCTGGGGCAAAAATTGGGAATATTTTTCATTTCAGTTACGTAAAGAGACATACCATGCAAATAGGTGCTGTGTGTGAAAACTCATAAAATTGCAGTCTCCTTTCACATTAATCGATGTTTTCTAATATAATCAACCACTAGGAGTGTTTTAGAGCAAAAACCGGGATTATTTTTTGTTTCAGTTACGTAAAGAGACATACCATGCAAATAGGTGCTGTGTGTGAATAGTCATAAAATTGCAGTCTCCTTTCACATTAATCGATGTTTTCTAATATAATCAACCACTAGGAGTGTTTTAGAGCAAAAACCGGGATTATTTTTTGTTTCAGTTACGTAAAGAGACATACCATGCATATAGGTGCACATAGCCCGTGCACTGTTTATGTCCTGTATGCGCTATATACTCAAGATTGATTACATGTAGAATAATTCGCAATTGTTGTCTCCTTACCGGTTCAATGATGTTTTCTGATAAAATCGACCATTCTGAGTACTCTGGGGCAAAAATTGGGAATATTTTTCATTTCAGTTACGTAAAGAGACATATCATGCAAATAGGTGCTGTGTGTGAAAACTCATAAAATTGCAGTCTCCTTTCACATTAATCGATGTTTTCTAATATAATCAACCACTAGGAGTGTTTTAGAGCAAAAACCGGGATTATTTTTTGTTTCAGTTACGTAAAGAGACATACCATGCATATAGGTGCACATAGCCCGTGCACTGTTTATGTCCTGTATGCGCTATATACTCAAGATTGATTACATGTAGAATAATTCGCAATTGTTGTCTCCTTACCGGTTCAATGATGTTTTCTGATAAAATCGACCATTCTGAGTACTCTGGGGCAAAAATTGGGAATATTTTTCATTTCAGTTACGTAAAGAGACATACCATGCAAATAGGTGCTGTGTGTGAAAACTCATAAAATTGCAGTCTCCTTTCACATTAATCGATGTTTTCTAATATAATCAACCACTAGGAGTGTTTTAGAGCAAAAACCGGGATTATTTTTTGTTTCAGTTACGTAAAGAGACATACCATGCATATAGGTGCACATAGCCCGTGCACTGTTTATGTCCTGTATGCGCTATATACTCAAGATTGATTACATGTAGAATAATTCGCAATTGTTGTCTCCTTACCGGTTCAATGATGTTTTCTGATAAAATCGACCATTCTGAGTACTCTGGGGCAAAAATTGGGAATATTTTTCATTTCAGTTACGTAAAGAGACATACCATGCAAATAGGTGCTGTGTGTGAAAACTCATAAAATTGCAGTCTCCTTTCACATTAATCGATGTTTTCTAATATAATCAACCACTAGGAGTGTTTTGGAGCAAAAACCGGGATTATTTTTTGTTTCAGTTACGTAAAGAGACATACCATGCATATAGGTGCACATAGCCCGTGCACTGTTTATGTCCTGTATGCGCTATATACTCAAGATTGATTACATGTAGAATAATTCGCAATTGTTGTCTCCTTACCGGTTCAATGATGTTTTCTGATAAAATCGACCATTCTGAGTACTCTGGGGCAAAAATTGGGAATATTTTTCATTTCAGTTACGTAAAGAGACATACCATGCAAATAGGTGCTGTGTGTGAAAACTCATAAAATTGCAGTCTCCTTTCACATTAATCGATGTTTTCTAATATAATCAACCACTAGGAGTGTTTTAGAGCAAAAACCGGGATTATTTTTTGTTTCAGTTACGTAAAGAGACATACCATGCATATAGGTGCACATAGCCCGTGCACTGTTTATGTCCTTTAGGCGTGGAATGATAATTTTGAGTAAGTAAGAAGCGACAAAAAGCAATAATGAAGGATGGAGGTAATTGTTGACACAGGAATAGTTTACAAATATATAGTCATAGAGATAAATGTTTTTTATTCAATAATATTGTCGTCATGGGTAGCTACTGACAGGTCTAAGATCACGTTTTCCAACCACAGGTGAAATTCACGCTGTAAGGATAATACAGCTTTAAGTTGGCAATGGAAAAGCTTTCATTGATCAGAAATGCAGTTGCTTGCTTTCGGAACCTGGTGAGCAATACCAATCTGCCCCTGTAAATTTCTCCTGTTCCCCATAAGACAATATGTAACAGGACAATTTGCAATTGTAGACTAGAGTGTTACGGCTTCGTCTGGTGTCCACCCAAGGTCAGATTTTAACTTTTCTTTTGTGGGCGGGAATCGTCTTTCATTGCAGTGAATGAAAGGCGATGCTGCTGGACAAAAGTTGGGAAACGTGTGTCTGCATGATATGCATAATGCTATCTGCTAAATTATTTTCCGTAAATCGGAAGAATATTTAGATTCGCTGGTTGGTCTACATACGATTTAACTAATAATTCATAATACAGTGGCTTGAATCTCTTTTGAAATTACGATATAATACAATACAATATAGTATACAATACAATACAATGCCAAATAATGAAATACGATACAGGAGTCTTTTGCTACAATCCAATCGTGCTGCAGTTTTTCATGTTATATTACAATTTGCAACTGATTTGATATGAAACGAAGAACAGAAGAATTAAAGTACATTTAAATACATAAATGGATTGCTAGAATGAACTCTACCAACTCCACGTGCCAATGAAGCAAGCAGTGTTGTTAAGTTATGTCATGTTGTTGATATAAATAAATCGATAAGACGAAGCAATAGCGTATACTAATTGAAATTAGAATTCGTCCGATCCTGACGATTGTTTAGCTTGCTCGAAATAACGTTGAAGAATCTTAGCACCAATCAACATAGCTTTATCTGCACCTCTCTTGTCGAGGACAAACTTAGATGGATATTTTTCAATTATTAGTCTATTTATCACTTGAAATGCGTTCTCGTATGTTGTTGCATTATATTTGCATATTAATTTGATATCAGTGTTTTCCATGCCAACCATGGATGGAACTGAAGGGAAATCTACTTCTGTTTTATCAAGCATGTTCCGAAGCCATCGTTTCTTGATAGAATCTTCTAGAAATCTAGTAAAACTCTGTAAGTCAACTTTAGGACACGATTCTTCGTATAGCCTGCCTATAGTATTTACCAAATTTTTCCACGAAGACCCTATAAAGTCTCTTTCCAAGCTGTAATCACGCATGTCATGTGCAGTATCCTTAGACTCTATATTGCTACCTTGTGGTTTCATATGAATAGTCTTAGAGATTGAACAGTTTCTGCATTTCCAGTCTTTAGATGTAAAATCGCCCTCCTCACAACTCACATGATACCATTTATCGCAAGTGCCGCAACATGTCATTTTGTCTCCCATGTCTGGTTTGTGACAGTGGCAATATAGTGGTACTGGAAATTCAAATTTCCTTTTCCACTTTCTACGAGGACTATTATCGAATGTTATGCATTTGAAGTTTGCATCATTAAAGCATTGGATCAATCTCTTGCGCATGAGTTTAAAGTTGAAATTTATAGTTTGGGGATCTCGACCTCTGGCTATGGCCAAAGCAAACATGATAGCAGCAATGCCACTGTCACAATCCTTTTTTACTTGTGCAGTGTCCTCTACGTATAAAGTCATATCGTCATTAGGAAGCCCTCTCAGGTTGCATGCATCTAATTCGATGGATACAGGGTATCTCATCTCCCTGCTTCCATATCTATAGTTTAAACGCATGGCACTGTCATAGATGGAAACATTGCCTTGTTCGGTAAATACATTGGACATTGTTATCCAATGGTTTCCAGCGCAGTTTAATATTTGAAGGAATAATCCACCATTACCATTGTATCCACCGCTTTGAGCTATTGGTAGCATTCCTTGTAATTCTTTATTTTCTTGTCTTATCAATTTGAGAGCAGCGTTTATTATTGCTGCATTCATACTGCAACTATTTTCGATTAAATGCTTTTCACCATGCGATAAATGAAGCTCTTTGATCCATATACTTTTATTTGCAGCATCATGTGTAGAATAATGTTGACTGACCATGGATTGCCGAGGCCTTTTTTTTATAGGACCGGTCTCAATAGGGGAGCTATCAGATGCATTATTGATATTTTCCATTTCAACATCACTAAAAAGCAAAATGCTTGAATTTGTATCTGAATTGTTTCCATTAGAGTAATCACTGATTTCGAGCTCAGTTTTATTGGAAGCTTCATTAATATCACAAGTGGAAAGATATCCTCTGCCAAACTGATCCAGCTTCACTGCTGCAGAAGCCTGGGTTTTAATTTTGTTGCTCATTTTCAAATTTTTAGTTTCGTTGCGCAGCTCTATCATAGAGCGAAACATAAAGATATGGTTGAGGGGGGTCATTTGATTCAAGAAATGCTTATCCTTATTAAAGGAATGGTGTAGCTGCTCAGCAGCTTGGCTATTTAACATTCCTTTAAGTTCTTTCACACAGCCTATCCTGCGTAAAGATTCCACAGTGCTCTTCGTGTTGCCTTGATGGAAAACATCGAAAAGAACAAGTCTGACATTACTACCAGTTATCGGGTGGCAATCAATGTCCATTATTTCTTGTCGGGCTGGTGTGTTGTCTTCTAGGAAAGGAAAAGACACACTTAGGTCACCTGACTTGGCCCTTTCAATATTTTCCACAGTACTTTCGGCAACACGACCTTCAAATGGCGTGAAAAAACTTTCATTATATTTATTCCCCTGGGCAGCGACCATATGTGCCATATCACATACAAACACGTTTGGTCTATGCTGCATGCTTCTAAGCATATCAATATAGTCCCTTGGACTTTCTGATCGTAACAGAAACTTTACCCCATAAATTATTCCGTGTGGACAAGTTACAGTAAGCCATCCTCCAGAACACCCCCATAGCTTTTTAAACAATTTATTAAATTTAGTATCATTGCCGTGAAGCGCATTTTTAACTCTATTTATTATGTCTAATTTGGAACCTTTGTCACTTACGCCTACTTTCCTAGCTATCTTTCTTATTTCAACAACTTTTCCTTTATGCATAAATTCTATCAACCTCTCTTCAGACATCTCTCTACAGTCAGCCTCTAACTCACCACTTTGCTTATGCATCTTTCTATGTTCAGTGTTAACCATAACGTTATTGGCCCTTGTAAACTTTCCCATATATGGCGACCAATTAAGAATTGAAGGCTTAATATGGATGTTCGACGGTATACTGCTTGTAAATCCTTTCATAACTATATTGATATCAACCTTACCCCAAAACTCGTCACAGTCCACATAGTCAGCTGTATCGTCATCACTATCCGGTGCGTTGTCGTTTATGTTGCGGCACTTAAACACAAGTTTTCTATTTAAATCAGCTATTAGGACAGGGGGGTGGAATCCGCATACTAAACAATTGAAATCGTAACTGTGTGCGCTGAGCGCCACAAAGTGCATAAATGCATTTAGGATGGTTTGTTGTTTAAGTTTTATATGAAGATAATCTTCCAGTATTTCACAAACGGTTCCTACAGCCACATGTCTTTTAACATTCTCTCGAATAAAAACACATACATTTAGAGTGAGAAGGAATTTATCGTCAAAATTGTGGACTCCATCACTATATTCTTGATACCTGTAACACATCTGGCAAGAAGGACAAATTTTAATGGAAGTTGTGTAGCCTTGCATTATCCCATTCATTGTTAAAATCTTTGCATTTTTACAAACTACGAATGGGCCTTTCAGTTTTCTGTTGCATTCATGGCACACAGTTTCTATGGGCAAAAATGCTTTTGGTATACTCTCAGTGGACATAGATATTAAATCTTGTGGAATATAAACAGGTATCTGCTTTCTATTCTTAAGGTAGGTACACATGCTACTTAGTATATTACTGTCTTCTGGAGGATATATGAAATCGCCAAATACCATGGGCTTTTGAGGCGGGGGAATATTTTCGTCCACCATGGGCTTTTTAGGCAAGGGAATATTTTCATCATCATCCGACGTAAAATGACCTGACATCATGTTCTCATTAACCTCCTTAATTGATGACTTCAACTGATCAGTTTGGTGTAAGAACCATAACGCCATCGCTCGATGAATGCAGAAATAGCAGTTTTCACCACACTGGCAATCTAGTTGCCCACTTTCTGTATGGAATGTTACTATGCACCTCGTATTTACAGCCCTACTTTGTACGTTGAAATCATACACGGACATGTGAATGTAGTTTCCATCGTGCCACTGCACAACAGTAGGAGCACGTTCCTGTACAGCCTGCCTGTTCAATTGAATACATCTGGAAATGGTTTCACTTTTTAGCAATCTAAATTCATTACCTTCTCCAAGTTCATTGATTCTACAGTCAATTAAATTAATATTTTCAGGGTAGCTAGCATTGTTAACCTGAAGCAAGTGCCTACATTCTCGACCAGTCATTTTTGCTCTGCCTGCAAGCTGCATCTCCAGTTTGCACTTACTATCACCACAGTCAACTGAAAGTTTTTCGCTAGAATGGATAATTTTTTGTACGTGAACTGGATATCCGATGCCACCCGTTGCATTTTTGCGAACCATGTATAGGCCGCACTCCAGATCACAACATATGGATGTTATTGTAATATTGCTATGTGCCGTGGTTAAATGGCGTTTTAAATTTTTTTTTAGCATTGACTTGCCACATTGTTGGCATGTAACACTAGGCTTAATAGAACGCCTAATTTTAATTGCTGGGCTACTACTACCAACATCACTCAATTCACTATACCCAGTAACGTTATCCTCACCTTTCCTATCATTTTCATCCGATTCTATTTCATTTAGTTCCTGAATCATCTCTACTTCAGTGTTTTTGTTTACTGGCAGTCCTAATTCTATCTCAACATTCTTACTAGCGCTAGCATTAGATTTACTAGTAGTTGTTGTATTTCTTTGAACCGAAAGCGGAATTGAATTCTTGGTGTCTACATCACTCTTATGAATTTTCATGTGCTGCTCAAAGAAAGTCTTCTGCAGCACAGTCTTGTTACATATAGGGCAGTGATAGTGGTATCTGGAATCACTATATTGGAAGTCGGCATGTTGTTGTTTGCATGGCAATATTCGAAAGCCACCATAATCAAAGGTTCTGTTAGGGTTCATATGAGTTTGTTGGACATGGCGATTAATTCGAAATAAGGACGGGAAATGCTTCCACAGGGGGCACAGGGTACAATGATAGTGTCTATTTGGATGACTGCATTTTCTCCGATCACCTAAGTTACATTCCTGTATAAATTTATTCCCTAATGGCAAACGTCCGCATTCACGCTGATTATCTAGAGAAATTAATGATATGTTGGAAACACTTCCTTCACATGTGTAACGTGTGGTGCCCTTTTCTGTGTTTTCGAACAAACTCACTTCGAAGGTCGATACATTACATGCATTGTCTTTCGAACGAGCTTCAACACTTTCTATGTTTGAGGCTGAAGGTTGTCCATTACCATATTCACTAGCACTAGGTGTACACCTTAATGCGGAAACTTCAATTTTTTCATTAAGAAGCCACTGCATGACAACCAACCTACAGAAGTCACTATACTTTGAAATTTCCTGCAAATAGTCGAAGCCACTAAACACCCTTTCAGATGATCCTTTAAGTGATAGAAATGAATTGTCCGCAGTAGCTGCCAAACACATTGAAATGATAACGGATACACCACAAATGTTAGAACAGGTTTGGAGTGGATAATATCTCCAACAATAATTGTCACATGAATGAATGCTTCCCTTGTTGTTAGGATTATGGCACGTAGAGAAAGAAGTACTCTGGGCTGTACTTTCACCGTAAACTAGGTTTATTAACCGATTAAACCCCTCATATACACTATCTGGCATTGGCCATCCTTGGGAATCCCCGTAAAATAATTCATTTTGCTCCTGGCAGTAAAGGCCCATCGCGAAATGACACCCGGAAAGCACGCGATTGCCATCGACCGTATTGCCTACAAATGTACTATTTCCATTCGATTTCCCAACATTTATCGCAAATATTATTTTTTTTGGCTTTGCATCTCCAAGCTTATTGCG
Organism: Mastigias papua; assembly: GCA_964019165.1. Lineage (NCBI taxonomy): Eukaryota > Metazoa > Cnidaria > Scyphozoa > Rhizostomeae > Mastigiidae > Mastigias > Mastigias papua. Next base: position 11,823,735 of record OZ025277.1, read on the forward strand.
TATCAATTCAGCGACATTATCTATGTTACTGACGAAATTGTAATAAAAGACGAAAATGTCTGGGTGGGACTCGTTTAATAGCTCTGTTATACGATATATTACTAAATCCGAAACCCAGCGGTTAGCAGCCAATCGCTTAATTTCGCATGTTTTCAATTGCAAATTTGGCCAAAAGTGATCCTCCCCCTTATCTTGAAGAATGCTTTTAAAAGTCGCTACCAAAGCTTGGTCTAGAAGTGGAGTACCTTGTGGTTGTGCAACATTAATGGCAATTTGTTGAAACCACGTGTTTTCCTTCCTTACTTCATTTTGGATATCCTTCATAGTATGGATAGATCGCATGTTTTTTACTGAAGTTAGATCAAAAAATTTATTATTAATGGCAACTGCGAACTCACGGTTATGCTTTCGATGTAGCCTTTCTAATCGTTTTGCTATCCTCTCCAGTTGCGTTATTGGGGGCAAGTCGCTCAAATCCTTTATGTCCGACGGCGTACAATCACTTTTGATAACATACTGCTCGATATATAACGACGTATGCGGAAAAGTCTTTGAAGCGATGGCTCCTCGGCTTTCGTTCCTCTCCAGCATCACCTGCTCACAAGAGCCATCGACGACCTCCATTGCGTCTACACCGCCGCCTGTTACTTTGGCCTTGGAAGTAGAAGAAATATGGCAGTTTAAATGCTTCCTTATTAACAAGCAGACATTAGTATAGAAGTTTGCGCTGAAAATTATACTTTGTTCAAAAAGGATATTGAAGGGAAGAGAACAGTTAGTGAAAGGTTCCGCGGTTGTCAGGTTGACAGTGAAAGTAGTGAAATAGAACATTGCACATATTAACTTATCGTTATAGTTATGTACCTGCAATGCATTGTTGTGAGATACATTGATATTTGCTTTTCTTCTCTTCTCCGTATACCGAGGAGGAGGAGACAAAACCGAGACATCGAATTCATCCTTTAAGGAAAATGCATTATCAAACTATGGCATGAAGCTAGCAACAACTCAACTCTGAACTGATGCGAGTATCCGGATTGTCAATTGGTTTTTAGAAAACAATACATGACGATAGAAACTGCACGCACATTTCAAAGTGAACACAATGAAAAACTATTTAACTTATAAAGAGAAAGTACTAAAAAATTATATCCAATGTGAGAAGCATTGCATATAAGTAGAAAATAAAAAGAGATAATAACCTCTACTAGTGCGACTTTCTTTTTCTCTTTTGTGTGTCTGCAGGTTAGACCTTTTCCTGGGGAATAAGTTAAGATAGTAATTAGACAATATGGAAAAGGTGGTCGTAAATTGTCATGGCACATACTGAACTGATGAAGTAAGAGTAAGTTCGCTACTGAAATTGAACTATGACGCAAAACACATGTTAGATCTATGTGATCAATCCATCTTCGCTTTTACTAGCTGTTAGGCTTGGTTTCCATATTGTCATAGGTGTAAATGCATACAATGGTATGAATTTAAATTCAAGCACCTTTACTCCTCTTTTTCTGCTTTTCGTCTGCAACACTGTTTGTTTGAAGGTCGCTCTGTGATGTCAAAGAGAAATTCATGTAGTTCAAAAGTGAAAATGAAGTGCTATATAGCAATAACGAATCAATTTGTACTTAATTTCCACTGCCGTGCTTACTGTATTAACAAAGTTTATGTTAATAATTACCCTATCTGTGTAAACGAAACACTTGCGCTTTAAAATAACGTTTTCTACCAACTGGCCAGCTGCCACATGCCGTTGGATGGAATCATTCCGATTCTTGACGACGCGTTTTTCAGCCGACCTATTACAGAGAAGAAACCCTCATATCGTAGGTCAATACAGATAGAAAGTTAACGCACTTATAGTACAAATAGAAGAACAGGTGCGGAACTATGTACTTTTGAGGACATGGGTGTAATTAGCAAGAAACTGCACACTTCTTAAAGAGAATGCATCTTTGAATCCCTTTCCTCAGCTTTGGAAACAAAAAAGGTTGCATGGGAAGCTTCAGGATCAGATTGGAAAATGAACAAATAAGAATAATTCTTCTTTGAAAAGAGTTAATTCTACACATCTCTCTAGCAATGGCAACTTGCATGTTATACTTACGTCTCACTTCCTGGTACTGCATCGAAGTTGCAATTCCTCGCAGATAATGTTGCCCATGGTGCGCCTCTCGCAGAAATGTCATTTACTTTACAGTGAATGCCTTTTAGCAGCATTGGCAATCCGTGATCACTGCTTAGATGTATGCTGTCTCTGGAGGACCAAAGCCATCGATGGTGTAATGGGAAATTCTCTAAATGGTCTATGAAATCTAACCCCATCCCAAGTGTAACCTTCTTTAGCATGGAGTTATACACCCCAAGCCTTTGATTATATTCATCAAGCCTTGGGGGTATGGACGATACAATTATCTATAAAAAATAGGTATAGTTAATACATGACGTAGAAAAGTATAGTGGATAAAGGCATCTTCAATCAAATTTCCACATGAGCTGAACAGGAAGGAGTACAAAAGAAAGTAAAATAAGATATTATATGTCAAACCTTCGCATTCGGAAAATGCTTCCAAGCGGCATTAAGCAATGATCTAAAGTGACGCTCTGCGCGGCCCATCACCATGTGCCGTCCGGCATCATTTGTCCCAACGGCCAGCACAACATGTGTTGGCGACATGCAGAGAGCAGGTGCTGCCGCCTCCAGCTCAACGGAGATGTCAAGGAACGTACCTCCCGGTGTACAATTAACGTACCAGTTTCCAGGGACAAGTACGTCCCTCTCCACAACTGGCCGGAGTTGGGAGTCACTAAATACAGCAACCTGTTGAAATACCATTGTAGTAATGAATATTTTGCAAATTTGGAATTTATTACAGCTATATAGTGTAGTATAGCATGCTACGCAAAACATTGTGGCCACACTCATTTTCCGAAGGAAAGCCCTTTTGAAGCAAGTACTGTTCGACCGATCAGAAATTGAAGATACTTCTAGAAGGGGGTTTTTAAACATAACACAACGCATACATACATATTTATCTATAATCGGAAAACCATTATTGCATTTACAACTATATAAATTTGTGTATTAATCTACGCACTCCAGTCTTTTCTTTCTGTATTGGCTATCTGTGGATGTTAGGCTGAAATGTTACAGAATTTCAAACAGTACTGTTAAGGAATCTTACTGAAGCTTTCTTACTGAAAGCTATCAAATGCTTTCTTAGACAATTTTTCAGTAAGAATATACTCTATAAGAATATTGAGGCTGGAAACGAAACTTAAGAATAATGTAAGAATAGTGCAAGGCTCCAGTCTCATTGAAGCTTAGATCCTCTGGTTATTTGTGTTTTCTTTAGAAAAGAAAACGGTCTGGAAGTCATTCTGCTATGATACGACTGAGAAACTCTTCGGGGAGTGTTCCTTATACACTTTATATTATAGGAATATTTTCTATACGAGTATTACTGCTCAAAATCGCTAAAAGTTAATAATAATGTAGGAATACATATTGTGGCTGAGCGAAAAATTAGCTCCTCGCATATAGCGAAAACTGTGTGTGGAGCCAAAACAAGCTGTCTTATTAATTAAAAAACTTGTGTGCTACTTACAATTGCTTCTGTTTGACCTCCCTTTGGCAACAGGCATGAATTCTGCTTCAATGACTCCCCAATGCGCCATTTCTTCGCTGCTTTTCGCCAGCCCCAACCGCAGTCATCGTTACCTCTATGCAGCCAATACTTTGCTGCGCTACCATGCAGCATAGTAAGTTTTGGAAACGTCTGCCTTAGCAAACAATTCGACTCAGAAACACTGACTTGAAACATTTTGACAGCTTTTCAATGTGGTGACTTAGATGCAAATAAATTCACTCTTCCCCTTTGCAATGAAATGCACGACTGAGAAAAGAATCACCGAACACCCCTATTTAATCCCAAGCGCAACTACACGCCAGCACTTGGTAGAGAGGAAATGACAGAGGCAATATAGACGAATGATGATATGAATCATAAACTATACATTCGTTACATGAATACCACTTTGATATTCACAGTCATTTCAGTAATCTTCTATCATGTGCAATATTTAAGAAACTATAATACAAATGCTCTAACAAACGGAACCCATACTTTCACACGATTCATTCATCACGCAAACCTCGTCATTTCTATGCACGCGGGAGTTAGTGTCATTTCCTTGCGTCAAACCAAAGCATCCAAGATTGCATATCCACATACTACCTTCATACATGATCACTTCTCGGTAAACAACGTCATACACCCATTACTACAAACTTCGTCAATCTATGACGAACAAATCACATTACTGTAACGTAATCGGAGAGCATCCTTATTATCTCTCAATATATAGAATATAGAGGATATAAACAGTGCAAGGCCTATGCGTCCCTATGTGCATGCTATGTCTCCTTACGTAACCAAAATAAACAATATTCCCAGTTTTTGCTCTAAAACACTCCTAGTGGTTGATTATATTAGAAAACATCGATTAATGTGAAAGGAGACTGCAATTTTATGACTATTCACACACAGCACCTATTTGCATGGTATGTCTCTTTACGTAACTGAAACAAAAAATAATCCCGGTTTTTGCTCTAAAACACTCCTAGTGGTTGATTATATTAGAAAACATCGATTAATGTGAAAGGAGACTGCAATTTTATGATTTTTCACACACAGCACCTATTTGCATGATATGTCTCTTTACGTAACTGAAATGAAAAATATTCCCAATTTTTGCCCCAGAGTACTCAGAATGGTCGATTTTATCAGAAAACATCATTCACCCGGTAAGGAGACAACAATTACGAATTATTCTGCACCTAATCTATTTTCAGTATATAGCGGATACAGGACATAAACAGTGCACGGGCTATGTGCACCTATATGCATGGTATGTCTCTTTACGTAACTGAAACAAAAAATAATCCCGGTTTATGCTCTAAAACTCTCCTAGTGGTTGATTATATTAGAAAACATCGATTAATGTGAAAGGAGACTGCAATTTTATGAGTTTTCACACACAGCACCTATTTGCATGGTATGTCTCTTTACGTAACTGAAATGAAAAATATTCCCAATTTTTGCCCCAGAGTACTCAGAATGGTCGATTTTATCAGAAAACATCATTCACCCGGTAAGGAGACAACAATTGCGAATTATTCTACATGTAATCAATCTTGAGTATATAGCGCATACAGGACATAAACAGTGCACGGGCTATGTGCACCTATATGCATGGTATGTCTCTTTACGTAACTGAAACAAAAAATAATCCCGGTTTTTGCTCTAAAACACTCCTAGTGGTTGATTATATTAGAAAACATCGATTAATGTGAAAGGAGACTGCAATTTTATGAGTTTTCACACACAGCACCTATTTGCATGGTATGTCTCTTTACGTAACTGACATGAAAAATAATCCCGGTTTTTGCTCTAAAACACTCCTAGTGGTTGATTATATTAGAAAACATCGATTAATGTGAAAGGAGACTGCAATTTTATGAGTTTTCACACACAGCACCTATTTGCATGGTATGTCTCTTTACGTAACTGAAATGAAAAATATTCCCAATTTTTGCCCCAGAGTACTCAGAATGGTCGATTTTATCAGAAAACATCATTGAACCGGTAAGGAGACAACAATTGCGAATTATTCTACATGTAATCAATCTTGAGTATATAGCGCATACAGGACATAAACAGTGCACGGGCTATGTGCACCTATATGCATGGTATGTCTCTTTACGTAACTGAAACAAAAAATAATCCCGGTTTTTGCTCTAAAACACTCCTAGTGGTTGATTATATTAGAAAACATCGATTAATGTGAAAGGAGACTGCAATTTTATGAGTTTTCACACACAGCACCTATTTGCATGGTATGTCTCTTTACGTAACTGAAATGAAAAATATTCCCAATTTTTGCCCCAGAGTACTCAGAATGGTCGATTTTATCAGAAAACATCATTGAACCGGTAAGGAGACAACAATTGCGAATTATTCTACATGTAATCAATCTTGAGTATATAGCGCATACAGGACATAAACAGTGCACGGGCTATGTGCACCTATATGCATGGTATGTCTCTTTACGTAACTGAAACAAAAAATAATCCCGGTTTTTGCTCTAAAACACTCCTAGTGGTTGATTATATTAGAAAACATCGATTAATGTGAAAGGAGACTGCAATTTTATGAGTTTTCACACACAGCACCTATTTGCATGGTATGTCTCTTTACGTAACTGAAATGAAAAATATTCCCAATTTTTGCCCCAGAGTACTCAGAATGGTCGATTTTATCAGAAAACATCATTGAACCGGTAAGGAGACAACAATTGCGAATTATTCTGCACCTAATCTATTTTCAGTATATAGCGGATACAGGACATAAACAGTGCACGGGCCTAAAAGGGAGATGAAGAGGGAACGATCTGTTTCGTATATCTTCCTACTTGTTTGTAATCTCGTCTGATCGAGAAATTGTTGAAGCAAGGTAGTCTCAGTTGTGTAGTGAATTTGAGTAAACCATAATGGAAGTTGCATAAAGTACGTGTGATTCATGTCATGGTTTACAGGCCTAATCAGTCCTCTTATCGTTGCGCGAACGGCGTGTTGTGTTTATGTGTAGTGGTGTATATGTTGTACCCCCGTTGTGTCTGTCGGCGATAAGTAGTTCTCATCAGACGTTAAAGTATCGAATGACTATTTCTGTTTAAGTGGCTACCCGCTGCGCACCTATTTGCATGGTAGCACCTATTTGCATGGCTCTTCGTAGAGCACCTATTTGCATGGTCTCGAGGCGAACATGATTGCAATAGCTAGATTGCAAAGTCACAACAGCTGATCTATGAAGACAAGTTAAAACATTTACAGTTCTAAAATTTTATTGTTTGAAAAAGTATTCTAGTCTTTTAAGAGAATCGAATTTTGAATTCAACTTTGCAGAAAGAGTGACTGCATTGCCATTGAAATCAGGCTCCCTCCTCTCTCTGCTTGGTTCCATGAGTCCCTGGGCATGAGTCCCTGGGCATGAGTCCCTGGACATGAGTCCCTGGGCATGAGTCCCTGGGCATGAGTCCTTGTCAGTGTGGTTGAGCCAGGAGCACATTTCCACCTGACTTTCCTTTTGATAGCCTTACACTCAGCATATTCTGGTGGTCCAATAGCTCTTGCTGGCACACATTCCCCTCAGAATGCATGTTCACATATGTAGTATACCACAATGAGTTATCAAATGGTGAGAATAAGGAAGAAAACTCTATTGAGCACACTGTTCAATATTTTGGATATTTACATTCCATTTTATCTAAAGACATTTAATGAAAATACATTCTTAAAATTTGTGCTCCCATTCTCGACTCTGATGAAATGCAATGGAAGGAATTCCCCTTTAACAATATATATGCATTACAACTTTTTTGGGTTGGCACTAGCTCACGCCTTCAGACATAAGTTTAAGATCCAAAATTAATGTCATTGTCTCACCTCTTTTATAAGTACATCTGGGATTAAGGAGGACCCAGTTAATCACAAAAAGTACTGGAACAGTTCAGGTAGAAATACCATGTTGGCTAGGGCTTACTGGTCATAAAGTATATCATTTTGTAATTGGTGATGGTAGGTTGCCATTCCACCCTTAAATATTTGTACCTGATATACCTTAGGCAGTTTAATTTTTGCAACTGCCAAAATAGCCCAGATTTAGTGCAAGTTTGATTTAGCAAATAGCAGCATAGATTGATTATGATTAATACAAAAGTTAGATAAAATTAATTTTAGTGCAATTTTGATTTAGCAAAAACATACCCTTTTGCAAAAATCACTAGAATAGCATGACACAAAAATTAAACAGACTTAGGTATGGTATATAATGATATGGTATGATACTGTCCATGGTACTTGAGAACTGTAATCATTTTTGTCAGTTATGCCTTTTTCTACAAAATGGCTACTATTCTTTTTTCATGCGTGACTGTCAACCTTTTTGTTATCAAGTCTTGGCTGTAAGTGATGAATTTTCTTTCAGTTGGTATAAAGTACGATATTCACCAGAACAAACTTGGCAGTGATGTATTTCAAGAGGGCCTTCATACTGGCACTCCTGGCTATGAGTTTATAAAGTTTCCAAAAGTTTTCAAGACCATCACCTTTGGTACCTTGAAGTGTCTCAATGAAGATGGTTTAACCATTAAATTAAGTGTGCAATTTCAGTACAAAGTCAATGAAAAGAAGATTAAATCATTAATCTTACAATTTAGAAACCATGCAAGATATGTACAAGTGCTAAGGTAAGTTCAATGATATTTTTCTTTTACATGCTTTAACTTTAGACATAGTGCTTAGTTCTTAATTTTTATCTAAAAATTGTTTAATATAGGGATAATATTACCAAAAATTTGGTAAAATGAATTGATAGTTTTTGTATTGATTTTTCGTTTTATTTTTCCATGAAATTTCATTGAATTCCCAATCATCAGGAAGGCTGCTTGGCTTCAAATGTTGTAGAAATTGATTTCTTTATTGTATGTAGGCTACATTCTTATGTTAAATTAAAAGTGTTCCAAGGCTTTGGCAAATTGAGGAGCTTGCATTCTGAACCTTAGTAGATATACCTACAATGATAAATAACCATTTGTAGTGGGTATTACTAAGTAGCCTGGAGTGCATAGAACATGATGACACTGTTTCCTATCTCCCCTGCAAAATACCACAGGCTTTGTGTTGATAGTAAGTAGAAAGAGACCATGCTCTTGGACCACTCAAAATGTGAATCTTTCTCTGGTAAATAATGAAGTTAATGGGTAGGTAGGTAAGCACATAGGTGAGCACCAAGATATATATCCAGTTTTGATTTGATTTTTTCAATCATGAAGGCAAACAAAGGTAGTGTTCTTTTGGCATGATCAATCAGGCCTGATAATCAGGATCTATTACTTTATCATTATGCTACTTTTTGTACTCTGTTTCATTATCCTAGTATGTTATATGGAGGTGGTGTTTGTTGAAATCGTTGATGTATATAGTCTATTCTTTCAATAAGACTCACTTTACTAAGCACTGATTTAATCAACTATTCTGCAATGTGAATTATATAGCTTTTTACAATATTCTAGAAAGTTCTTAGATGGAATGATCTGGAAGAGTAAGGAACATTCTGTTATAATATTAAGTGTATAAATAGTATTCTAGGACGTATGTTGCTTGTGACTAGAATGTTCTAGAATATAAGTGTCATGTAAGTTTATATATTAGATGTTCTTGATTGTTCTGGAAGATATCTGACTAGAGTGCCGAATTCCAATACTCCTCCTCACTCGCAGTCAGATACACTTTTGACACCAGCTTTGTATCATAGTTTTTCAAATTGCAACTTGCTGAGTCCGTTTGTCAAAATATCTGCTACCATATCATTGCTTTGACAATATATCAGTTCTATGTTCCCTCTCGAAATCTGATCACGTATGTAGTGATATTTTATGTCAATGTGCTTTATCCTTCCATGAAATTGCGGATTCTTTGCAATATGTATGGCTGACTGATTATCCTCATAGAGTACGATTGCTTCAATGAGTTTCTTGCACATTTCATTTACTAATCGTTTCAGCCATGCAGCTTCTTGTGCAGTATTAGCTAGTGCGATGTACTCAGCTTCTGCAGTAGATAAAGCAACACAGGATTGCTTTTTACTTCGCCAGCTGATAGCGGCTCCACTCATTTTGAATACATAACCAGTTGTTGACTTACGATCATCGCAATCTCCTGCCCAATCTGCATCAGAATATCCACACATCGCCTTGTCACTTGGTTCGTAGATAAGTCCATAATCCAAGGTACCATTTAGATAACGAAATATACGTTTCACAGCAATCCAGTGCTGAAGTGTTGGTTGAGAGCGGTATCGTGCTACACTACTCACAGCATATGCAATATCCGGTCTTGTTCTGGTCGATAGATACAACAAACTTCCAACTGCTGACTGATACGTTTCTTGATCAACCAGTTGACTTTCTTTTGAAGCCTTAATGAGCTTTGTACCAGGTTCTGTTGGTGTTGATACTGGTTTTGAGTTTTCCATCTGAAATTTCTTCAGAATTTCTATTGAATATGTTTGTTGACCAATCCATATCTTCTTCTCTCTCAGGTAAACGATCTTTACACCTAGGAAGTGATGCAACTTTCCCATATCCTTGATCTTGAATTTTTCGGCTATTTTCTGGATGAATTCTTGAATACGTGTTGACGATTTTCCAGCTAAAATAATATCATCTATGTAGACAGCGACGATGAACACCTCTCCTCCTGAGTTGTTGATGTAGATACATGGATCATTCAGTGACTGTGTGAAATCCAATTCTTTGAGAAACTTGTCAACTGCTTCGTTCCAGTAACGAGGTGACTGCTTTAAACCATATATACTGCGTTTCAGTTCACAAACCAGATTTTCTTTTCCTTTGGTTAAAAATCCTTCTGGCTGTTTCATATAGATTGTTTCTTTAAGTTCCCCATTTAAGAATGCTGTTGTGACATCAATTTGGTGTAACTCCAGATTTTGCTCGACTGCCAATGCGATCATTGTTCTCACTGATTCAAATCTCACTACTGGTGAGAACGTCTTATCGTAATCAACGCCAGACTTTTGATTATACCCTTGAGCAACCAGCCGAACTTTGAACCTTTCAACATTACCATCAGCATCGTGTTTCTACTTGAACACCCATTTACAACCAACTGACTTCCTTCCATCTGGTAGTTCGACTAGATTCCAAACTTCATTTTCGTGCAAAGATTCCATCTCCCTTTCCATTGCCTCGATCCATTCCTCCTTCTCAGGACTTGACAGGGCTTCTTTCACTGACTTTGGATTTTCGGACTCATGCGCTAGATATACCCACTCACCATATCTATTAGGAGGTCTCCTTTCTCTTGGTTGTTGGTTTTGCTCCTCTTGTACGATTGGCTCTATATCTTCATTATTATTGTTAACCTCGATCTCCACAAATGTTTCCTTCTTATCCTCTTCACTGAGATCAGTAGTGTTTGGTGAAAATTTTATTTCGTTAAATATGACATCTCTGCTGTAGAATACTCTTTGCTTCTCTGTGTCATACAGCCGGTATCCTTTGATTCCATCACCATAACCAAGGAAAATGGCCTTCTTTGCTTTGGAATCGATCTTTCTTCTGTCATCTTTTGGTACATGAGCATATGCATCGCACCCAAACACACGGAGATGATTCACATCGGGTTTATGTCCAAACCATGCCTCAAATGGCGTTTTGCTTTGTAAGCTGGTAGTGGGGCTTCGGTTATGAAGATAAACAGCTGTGGATAAAGCTTCGGCCCAAAAGCGTTTTGGTAAACCTGAATCTGACAACATTGACCTGGTGGTTTCCACCAGTGTTCTGCTCATTCGTCCAGCCACTCCGTTCTGCTCTGGTGTCTTGGGAACGGTGGTTTCATGCTTTATTCCATTCTTCTTCAGCAAATCATCAAAGTCATTTGATTTATATTCTCCTCCATTATCGCTTCGTAGCACTTTTACCAATTTCTTTCCACTCGATTTCTCCACTATGGTTTTCCATTCTGTGAACTTCTCCAACACTTCACTTTTATGCTTCAAGACGTATACCCATACATATCTTGACTTATCGTCAATGAATGTGACAAAATATTCTGCACCACTCAGTGATTTCACCTCGATTTTTCCGCAGACATCACTGTGCACCAATTGAAGAATATCTTCTGCTCTTTCTCCTCCTTTCTTTGGAAATGGTAATCGATGATGTTTTCCATTAATACATGGTTCACAGAATCCAGGTTTCTTTGATGTATCGTAGTCAAATCCACTAACCAGTTCTCCTCTAGCAAGCTTTTCCAAATTTCCTGCTCCAAGGTGACCAAACCTTCTATGCCACAGATTTTCTTTTGTTTCTTCACTGCTGGCACATTTCTTCACGATTGCGTTTGCTGTTTGGGTTGTGGAACAGTTCAGGTGGTACAGATTTCCTGATTTCATAGCGGATGCAATTTGCCTACCATTTCCATCCAGTATACTACAGTTACTATCTGCGAATTTAAATGACTTTCCAGAACTTGTTACTTTCGCCACACTCAGCAAATTGTAGGACAATTTCGGTACATACAGAACATCGTGGAGTCTACACTTCTGTGATTTTCCATTTGTTAAATACATGTTGAGCTCGACTGTACCTTTTGCAGTTGCATTCACAGCATATCCATCACCAAGAGTTATATCTTGTGTTTCTTCGATATCCTCGATATCAGTAAACAAGCTCTTGTCATTGCACATATGGCAGGTAGCTCCAGAGTCTACAATCCAATTACTTATGTTCTTCGTAGCCAGCACTTGTTCTGCTACTAATCCAATCATGCCTTCGTCGTCTTTTTGTGAGTACCTAAGCTCTTCTTTGATTGCATATGCCTTTTGTTTGGTTGGCCACTCCTTCTTGAACTGCGATTGTATTCTTCCAGAATCTCTTAACAGCACTCTGCATTCACGTTTCATATGCCCATATTTCCCACAATGATGACACTTTGGTCCTTTTCCATTGTAGCGGTGTTTTGAGGTCATTGCCTTTACCTCCACTCTTGAATCGGTGTCTTTTTGTTTGCGTTCCTCGTGCAGTAGTCTCTCTGTGACGACTTCAATTTCTGGTACTTCTGGAAGAGCTTCTAATGCTGTCACTAGCATATCGTATGATTTCGGGAGACTTGCTAACAAATGTATCACTCTGTCTTCATCATCAAGAGGGTCACCAATGGTCGCTAATTCATCAAATACTTCTGTCATAGTTTTTACGTGCTTCTGTATTGGTTGCCCTTCCTTGAGCTTTAGTCCATACAATTTTCGTCTTAGGGCCAACTTATTGGACCAGGTTTTCTTTTGAAATTGATCAGCCAATTTCTTCCAAACGACAGCTGGATCATCTGGATCCGGACCTAGCAAATACAGTAGAGACGGCTCCACTGCCAGCACAATAGTTGCCAACGCACGGTCTTTTCTCAGCCAGTACTTTGGCCTATCGTTCTCACCTTCAGGTTCAGCTTCGGTTCCTGTGACAATATTCCACAGTCCGTCTTTTATCAGTGCCATCTTGCACTGTACTTTCCATGTCGCAAAGTTGTGTCCATTCAACGGATGGATCATAACTTTCGTCGTTTCTGCCATGATAGTTTGGACAAGCCTTTCCAACGTCGTGCGTCTACGGCTTTCTCAATTCAAATTCTGTGTGCACTTGATGTGACAAACCAACTTTCGAAAAAAGGAACCACTGCCACAAACTTACTGATGGCGTTTCCTTGAAGGTACAATATCTTAGGCCTACTTCCTTAATCAGTCGCTGGTGACTGGGCCCATAACCTGTTGAAATCGTTGATGTATATAGTCTATTCTTTCAATAAGACTCACTTTACTAAGCACTGATTTAATCAACTATTCTGCAATGTGAATTATATAGCTTTTTACAATATTCTAGAAAGTTCTTAGATGGAATGATCTGGAAGAGTAAGGAACATTCTGTTATAATATTAAGTGTATAAATAGTATTCTAGGACGTATGTTGCTTGTGACTAGAATGTTCTAGAATATAAGTGTCATGTAAGTTTATATATTAGATGTTCTTGATTGTTCTGGAAGATATCTGACTAGAGTGCCGAATTCCAATAGTGTTGTGGGTGTGAGACCTCCCTGCTTTTGTAGAGGCTGTCGATAATCCTTAGGCTTGTCAGTAAAAGATGATATGACAATAATGGTTTGTCAGTAATTATAGTGTCTTGTTCAAGTCTGTCAGTAAACTTCATTTGCTACACTCCCCACATAGAAGTCCTTTGACGCACCACTGGTATTGATGTGAGAGTAGTAAATTCTGTTTCAATCAACAGGCACATGGCGTCATCTGCAATTCATGATGCTTGTAGTGAGTTCAATGTGACCAGATTCCAGACAGAGAGGGCCAAGTTTAAAACAACAATATTCAACAAGATTACTGCAAACTTTGCTGTTGTATATGGAATTGTGTCTGATGTTCAGGTATGCTGTGATGTTTTGATCTTTATTTGCCTTTATGATAAGAAGCTGTGATTCATAGACATGGTACATATACATATTTCTAATTTGATGCTCAAAAGTAGTTGAAAAATGAGAGAAAACGTTTTGTGAGCAGTCTGTTGGTACTACAGAATCTCACTACTTGCACAAAAGAGTGGTAAGACTCCATAGCAATATGAAAGCCCCTTTGTCCCCCAACACCTATTCACGTATAGGACTTCAGATAATAACTGAAAGGTGAACCTAAATAGACAAGATGAACACTACCTCCAATTGCCCATATAGTTGGTAAATAGGTGCCAAAATGTTCAATACTTGGATACAAAGTGCTCAACAGTAGCAACGATGACACAAATTTCTCAGTGACAAACTGCTATGTAAGCTAATGCTGTTTGAGCATGCTTGATAATGAGATTCGATTGATAATGAGACTTAATCAGTGCAGTAGGTTTTGCTGCCTTTTTTTATTCTTTTCTCAGCATATAAGTGCAGCAATGGATTAGATATCATTGGGTCATTTCATTCATTTCATTTAAAATTATTTAATGTTGGTATAGAACGAAATACTTATATAACTAATTAGAACCAACATACCGGAATACTAAAACAAGCAAAGAACTTAATTTTTGCACAGAAAAATGTGAGGAAAATAAAATGAAATAAGTATATCAATAACTAGTTTCTGCAGATGTTACATGTGCTATGAGTGCCATTTCAGGATTTGGAATGGCAGTCATTGACCAGGGTCAGGTTTGTTCCTGCCATGGGTTTGGTGGGGTATCACACTCCTTAGGCAAGAATTATGTCCTCAACTAACCATAACCTGGCATTTCTGTTGGCAAATTGCTTTAATTTTTTGTATTCTAGGAGCCTTTAGAAGAAGACTTCTGTAGCATAGGGACAGCTCGTTAATATGTTACATTTATAGATTCACACAATTTCTCGATTAATAGAACGCATAATAATCAAAGATTTTAGCAGATATTCTTGAATGGTAGGAACCGTGCCCATTTTTTCGGCATGTTATGGTCCTACACCCCCCAGAGAACACCTCTAGGGGTGAGTCATGACTGGGTGCAAGTGAACCATGCCTTGATATTACAATTACTGTAAATGAATGTTAGAAGATGTCTAGTTTTTACTGGTTTTACATTCCCTCATTTAGGTAAACGATATTCAAAGGCCCTCTAAATATGAGACTGTGATAAAACAGAAGGAATCAGCCAAACAGAACATTGATATCGCATTGAGTGAACGACCCCGTGTCATAACTGAGGCCACAACGAAACTACGAGAGGCGGAAACGCAAGCGAACATCACTATACAAGCCGCTGAAACCCAGGCACGTATTACAAAGACCAAGGCGAGAACAGAGGCTGATGCTATAACAAACGCCTATGCAACAGAGGCGAAGACATACAAGGATATCATGACAAGGCAAGGCCTGTCAATTGAAGGCTTGTTATCATACATGGCGACACGAGCAATTCAGTCAGCGGCAAAACCCGTGTATGTTGGCATGGATGCACCAGCTAAAACGAAATTCCCTTAAAGTAGACACACCATCGTAAAATAGCGCTTTTCCCCGTGTTTTGTAATAGAGTTGTTAGATCTATTTGTTGATTGTACTTCTTTAGTTCCTATTCTACTGCAATTGTGCTGTGTTTTGTATCCAGGCTGTAATCATAATCTATATTAATATACTTCACTTACATGGTTTTAGGTTTAGTGACTATATTTGATTTACATTTGTAAGAACAGTACATAATTTCTGGAAGAGTTTTCTTATACCTTTAGAAAATTTGAAAAGAAATAACAGCCAAAATCTACCGTTTTTCACCTAAGCTGAGTTAGATTTCAAACTGAGTTTGAGAACCCTGTAGTCTAAATCTTACACATCAACTGAATTGAAAGTCCACATGATGGAAAAATCATTGCACAGGTTTTCTTATTTATTGTCCGGTGCTTTTTAGAGAGGATGGTTTTTCACACTCAGCTTCAGGACGTTTGCAAGACTTGGCAAAAGAGAATCCTTTCTTCCTGTCTGTGGAGTTTTGTATGATACACTAATATTTCTTGGACTCTGATAACTCACCTGAATTCTCAAAATCTTAAGTTATAAAAGTTGTTTGATTAGTTTATTAAATGAATTATAATGTATATTTGTATTTATGTATTAATCTATAATTATTGGTAAGGTTGCTTATCTTAATTGCTTTATCAAGGACACTTATCTATAAGGGGCACCATAGCCGGCAAAAATGTTTAAGAGGCTGATAGTATCTATTTTCTCCCAGCCTAATTGACCAATCATCTTACAGGATTCTCACCACACATGTGCTCCACAGCTACATTTAGGCCCATTTTGCATGCTGATTGGTCAGCTAGGTTGGGAGAAAATAGGCTTGATTTGAGGTCTCAAACATTTGGCGGCTATGCTTATAATCAAAGCCACCCTAGCACAAGACGACCTATTCTTTGATCCAGCAAAAGTGCCTTATTTTTTATTACGAAATTCCAATCCCCGCTTATTTTGGCCTATCCGCTTATTCGGACTTACGAACACTGCCTAAAGTCCTCGGAACACCTATTGAGTAATGGAGTTTATTGGACAATGGTAAATTTCAAGGAAGTTTTGACGGCTAGTGATCCCCTCCCCCTTAAGAAAGCTTAGTTGCTGGAATGCTATTTGAGAGCAAATTGACGCGTCTGCTGCGAGCAATTCCTGATTTATTCAACATTGTTTTGAGAGGGGAGAAGGGGTTTGCTCTGTAAGTCAAAAAAGTATTTTAAGTGTTCCAAGACTTTTGGCAGTGATTGTAGGAGTAGTTTAGAAATTCGTTGGACTTCTTGCATTGATCCATTTATCACCTGAAAGTAATCCTGGTAACGTAAGGCAAGAAACTTGCCTGCCCTACCGGAGAGCTTGTTGCTACTTCTTGCTCGTGATTTGCTACCTTTGTAAGTGCTATTTTACCTATAACTGAATCAATTTCTTATTAAATTTCGATTGAGCATCCTTTCAAGAAGGTATGTCACGTGGCTTTTCAAGGAGAATAGTTATCACGTGACGTTTCAAACTTCCAGCGGTGGTCCATATTTCTTTGGGTGATAGCATTGCGCTCTAGGGAGTGATTCTTACTTAGTTTGTTATTCTGTCTTTATGGGTAGCCCGTGTTCAAGTTTCTAACACTATTGCGACGTTAGCACTTAATTTTGTAAATTCCTTGGCACGTTTTGCAATGTATTTTAATGCCAGCTGTAATTTTTACTCGGGAGTTACACGTTTACAGTCTTTGCTTTCGCCATATACTTTTTTTGCTCACTCATTCTTTATGACCTGTCTCTTGAATTATGCAAGTTAAATTTAAAAGGATCTTGCAACATTGCTGTCTGGGAATACTTGTTTTCAAAGAGTGGCGCGCAAGTCAATTGGGAATACGTTAAGGCCCTTAGCTTACTGTACAGTGCACGTGTAGAAGTTGGACTCAAAAATGAATCGGAGATTGGAAGGTCATGAACGAATGATTTACTGTTCAGGCGCAGATCCACTAAGAATCTACATTGAAAACTAAACTATAGCGGGCAAGGTTTTTGTATCATGCAGTTCTGGACAAAGTGTGCAGCCCAAAAATCTTTTTGTGAACAGGTGCCAAGTGGCCAATCATACGGCTAACTGGACACATTATTCAGTGTATCCACATCTGGCTATATATTTTGCTTCACCTTTTGGTTGCTATCCGCCATTTCACACTCAAACGAGTGTCGCACGAAAAAAGCTTTTCAGTATGCCTGAAACATGGTGCCGCTTTTTCGTGTTGAAGTAAAATCTTTTGTGCAGTTCTAAAGAGAAATCTGTGCAGATTACGTTATTCACTTATTCAGAAATATTCCCTTGAAGTAGGCTGCTATATATATTGCTATTTCTCATAATATAAATTTTAACCACCCAGCGGCACCGTGCTCGCAAGAGTTTTACTGATGAAGATTCTACCATATACAGTATATCCTAGATTATCCGACCGATACTGGACACAACTTTTCTAAACGACGGTTGGATAAATCAAAAAGGCTGGTTAAGCAAAATTACCCTTTTCGATATCATACACAAGAAGTTAGATTAATTAGATAGTGTCCTTATAACACACAAATAAAACTGTCATTGTTATATTCCTTAAGGGGGTAGACCACCATAAAAGTGAAAATCTATGTTTTGCATCAGAAATAGGTGATTTTGGTCATAGAGCCTTATTATGATAACAGAAATACATTTTTCAACTTTTTTTTAAATTTTCATGCTTCAGTGAATTGTTGTTGCTGTTGCTAAGTTGAAATAGTCTGGTTTGTATTATCAAGATATTTATGGAAATAAAAAAGATATCAAGAATCAGTTTGCATGAAAGTAACTGGCTATTGCTAAGCTACAATCTGAACCTAAAAACATAGGAATTGGTTATTGCTGCTTGAAGATATTAAACTTCAAACATAACATTTCATTATGTTGATCGCTATCTGAAAATTCTTGAATCTCTACATATGCATAAAGGGCTAGACCAGAGCTCATTTAGGTTCAACTTGTTAAGCATAATGTAGGGGTTAGCTGTTCAAAATTTCACTGAATTCAGACAAACAGTTTTTGAGATATCTTGATAACGGCTAAGCAACAATGGTCAAAATCGCAAACTGAGAAATGTGGCATCAAAGTTGAACAATCAAAACACTAACCAGTGAGGCCTAGAATGCATCTGATAAGTAACTTACTGACCCCTCCTGCTCTTTTTCATTATCAATAAAACCTTCTCTCATATTTTAGAGCTTGTTTCTTCTATTTTTTACATTTTAGTTGATTTTCTTTTCATTGACCACACCCATTGCTTGTCTGAATGTAAAGCAAAGTTTTCAGTAAAATATCCATTTGTCAATCCAAGATGATTTAGGACTGGAAGTATGCCACAGCACCAAACATTAAATTCAATTAAAATTGAACAAACTGCCACTCCCAACACTTTCTACTAACAAAAACTGTCTCTGGGGACTTTTTGAACGAATTAAATTTAGGTTTTCATTTTGATTTTGAGTCTGGTCATGAACGCACTTTCTCAGCAGGTCATCTTTACTCAAATCATGGAGTGTTGATTCAATTTCTCCTTTTATAGCTAATAAAAGATTTACATTTTTTTATACTTTTTGTACCATTCAGTTTATCAAATCCCCATTTGTGCCAAGTGTTTAGTTATCTTGGGCAGTCACTGTGTGATTCATTGTCATTAGTAATATTTGCATTATGGCACAATATTATTATGATTGATCTCTTCATATTATCAATATTACTTCTGTTTGCCTAATAGGCATGCTATAATGATTTCAAAGTGCACTTTTTGTTTTGTCCGTTAATCTTCCTTCCCTAGAAATTTTAGTCATCAAAAAATACTGCCTTTAAACATCTATCTCAAATTCCTACACTGTCTTCCTATTCTTTCTCTGCACATGCCCAATGCATTCACTTTCTGTCAATAGTTCAGAATCCCCATAGGGCTTAGCATTAACAGCTTCATAGCAGATGAACTATCACCATCACCAATGTACCACTTGAAGTGAAGGTTGTATTTTTGCATTGAGCTATTAAATAGCTCAATTGCTCTGTGAACCAGAGGAACCTGCATGGCTAATGCTACAGTCATTATTTTCCAGCCATCTATTTTACCCAGGATGGTTTGCCTTACTTGACTGTTTGACATCCTTTGTATGACTTTGAGAGCACAATATGGTCCAAATATTTTCAATTTTTCTTTTGAAATAGTAGTTACAACTCAATTCAATGGCAGATGACCAATCACTGACACCTGGCAATCTCCAATTGTATCTGCATCTCCACCAAACATAGTAGTTGTCTCAAATGCCAATTTTTACAACTTTTCGGACAGGCATCTTTATCTGGTATCAAATGCTTTTCATTCACT
The DNA here is from genome assembly GCA_964019165.1 of Mastigias papua. Lineage (NCBI taxonomy): Eukaryota > Metazoa > Cnidaria > Scyphozoa > Rhizostomeae > Mastigiidae > Mastigias > Mastigias papua. The sequence continues at coordinate 11,843,785 of OZ025277.1, forward strand.
CTCTTATGTGCATTCAAAATTTATTGTGGCAGACTCATGAAACCAGCAGAAGTAGTCATAGCTTTATGGCCTTTCCCCATGTCAGAATGACAATACTGATCTCATATTAATATCAAACAGTGGCCTTCTAGCACCAGAATCAGAATGAACATTGTCTATAGCAGGCAGCAAGTAAAAATATTCAATAAATTTGTTACACTGGTAAGAGATGGTTTATGAGAAATCCCTGCTCCAATGTGCTCATTACCATGTTCCAAACTTTCTTGACTTAGTACTTTCTGGGCACATTTCACACTTGTATTTGCTTATAACACCTTGAAATATCAGGTACAGTATGAGAATAAGATAATTCTCTCGTTTATTTATGCCATATGCAAAACTGATTCGTAAGCTCTTGGCATTAGAGCAACGTTGCCTCATTTTCTGTCTTCACTAATCGTCGTCCTATCATCAGCTGACCATGGCCTAGGCGTATCATTAACAAACTGTGCTTTACACTCTAAATCTTCATCTTAAAGCTCAGTAAGTTGATTGCCGTGAAATTTCCCTTTCTTTATATGATATTTACCCATTGATTTACGTTTTCCATACTGGTTTAGAACACAACAAATGCCAATGTACAACCGTTGTAGGTAGTAATTCCTATGGTAGGTATTTTCACAGAAAAACGTGTTGTTGCTGTTCACTATATCACAGGGGACTAACATACAAATACGTTACCAAGATACACCCTCTAACTTAGACAGAATAGGGCAATTTATAGGGGGGGGGATTGGGAGCAACAAACAAAATATACGTTGCTAGGGCGTTGCTAAGGAAATATTTTGCATGTGTTGTGTATAAAATAGCAATTTTGCAAAAAACTATAACGAATATGGAAATTTCAAGCCTACAACTGTATTCTCGATATATTTTGACATAGAAAATAGCCAAAATAACATTTTGAATTTTTTAGCCGATTTTGACGTTTTTATGGTGGTCTACCCCCTTAAAGAAAAGAGCAGCTCTGAAAGGGCACTATCTGAATTATTTGCAACATAGCACAACAATAAAAAGTCTTGCTGCAAATGCAGTCAAAATCTATAACAATATTTAGATTTATAACAATATGGCGTGATTTGAATAGCAAATAGCAAGATTTTTCGTAAACGGACAATAGCACTTCAATTAAAATGAGGTTTGGCACCAGGGTCACGGCCAGATAATCGAGGAAGTACTGTAGTGCAGTGAATTCTATGTTATATGAATGACGTTCTCATAACCTCTGCTATAAAAGAGTCTCATTATTCTACAAACTACAGTATCATAATTTGTAGCTCAATCTGTGGTGCAGATAAAACACTTTTCCACCCTGTTACTCTCCAGTCCGGAATAGACGTCCCCCCCCGACTATTTATTTTTTCAAAAAATGCACACCAAGACATTTTTATTGCAACCCCCCCGCTTATTAATTTTGAGCCAAGAGGAAATTTTCCCAACCAGACCAAGAATTGTTCGGCGAAAGTAACTCGTTGTGAATGCTTGTTGCGCTGAAAAAATGCTAGCGTGGAATGCGTAATTGCTGCAAGAAGCACTGAAAACGCAGCCGACAGTTGTGCCAATGATGATGACATTATGAACGACGATGATAGACACATTTTTAGCATGCTAGAAATGTGTAATAAACGTAATAAATTTTTTTAAAAAGTTAAAGTTTTTTATCCAATGCATATTGTGGTCTTCTTTCCACATCCATTTATAACAGCCCACCCCATAGACACTCGCCTTGGAGCTTTTTCCACCACCCCCCCGCTTATTGCAACCCCCCCGATTATTTGCTTTGAGACTTATTTCCAACCCCCCCGCTTATTGCCACCCCCCCTTCTATTCCGGACTGGAGAGTATCCAGATAACAAGAAGCACGAAAATGAGGCTGTCTTTGTGTCTTCACTGTTTTGCCTAGGATTCTGAGGAACATCTTTCTTGATCATCTGTAATTGGAAATGGGTGAGTATTGACAAAATATTCACCTTTGTATGTCGGTCAAATCAATTAGGTGTAGAGTAGGCATCAAGACTGGGGATAAGTGCTACTTTTGAATCAGAGCTATTTTGTTGTTATGTCCATCCATTTTTGAAGTCCATTATACGATCGATGGGCCTAGCAAAGCCATGTGGTCTAAGTTTACATGTAATGGGTGTAAAGGAAGTGAGATCTCGCCTTCTCTATCCATTCGAGAGAATTTCAGGCCGTATATTTTGTAAAGTAGCTGCAATTCAATTCTAGTTTTTTTATTCCCGACTCACCAGATTGCTGAGCACATTGCCAACCTGAAAATTTTGTTTTGTTGAATGTAGGCCGTACTTTGGTTCGCACATTTCTTCTCTATGTAAATGTACACTCATTAATTAATTAATTAATTCATCCATTCATTCAATGAACCATTCATTCATTCATCCAGATATACATATACATTATATACTTATACATATATACGGTACATATATTTACCACTACCGTAAATCCTCGAATTGGCCCCCTCAGAAAGCCCCCTCCTTGAATAAGCCTCCATGCTGGAACTTCAAATTCTTAGTAAGCCCCCCTCAAATAAGCCCCCACCCCGGATGATGATGAAGACTTTGATAGAGACTAATGCTTAGATTTAAACCAGTTCTTCTTTTAATATTATGGATAATATGGAGAATTTAAATGAAATGAACTTGAACTTGAACTTGAGAATAGGAGCTTTGACAATGAGCATTTTATGTAACATATGTTAAATAAATTCATAGACCCCCCTCAAATTTTAATTAGTAAGTCACCCTTTTTTGTGTGATGATTTCAGTGTGTTTGTACTTTTTCAGATCCAAGAGACCATCCATTTGATGATGTTGATGATGATGATGATGATGATGATGATGATAATGACAATGAGGAAGATGAAGAAGATGATGAAGATGATGATGACAGACTAATGGTTGATGCAGAGGAAGAGGAGGAGGTTGATGAAGATGAGGGTGTTGAAGAGGAGGGTGATGATAGTGGTGAACATAGCATTGAAGAGAATCCTGTTAAAAAAGGGAGGAAGCCAAGGGGGTCATTGCTGACTGGAAGAGGTGTCACTATGCAAATGCTGATTGATGAGCATATTTTGGAAGCTGGGGAGAAATTGTTGTCAATTGACTACTTGGTATTAAAACATTGAATTTTTAGATTATTCTCAGTAAAGTCATACTGTTGATACATTGGTTTACATCATCACAGGGATGTGCAGACTGGAGAGGGTGGGAGTGTCATGTCCCTAGTATCTAATAAACTGTGAAAAAGTTGGTCATGTGGCAGAGAATTTTGCATGCATTGAAAACTTTGAGTAAATATTCACCTGTGCTTTATTTATGTTGGTTATGGTTGGTGACAGTCAATTCTTATTTTTTGATATTGCAAATAACTGACTTGTCATTGTTTCCTTGTGTTTTGGAAAAAAACTGGTCAGAAATGAAATAGTCCATTATTTCTTTGGGAATGCCCCCCCCCCCCCAAGCAATATTGTATAAAGACTTCTCTGCATTTTTAGTGGAGAGTGTAAATGTTCAGTATATACCTTGATGGTGGTAACTGAAGTGTGTTGTTACTCCTGTGGGCGCTAGCAGAAGATTATTTTATTTTTTCTTATTGGCACCATTGCTTTGATAGACATTTAATAGCTATGTAATTCCTTTAAAATATTTGTTTAACTTACAATGTGATTGATTTTTAAGATCTATAGAAGTTTAACATGTTTACTATAGCAAATATAGTAATGAATATTATGTGTTCCAAGAGCAACTGAATTCTAGCATTACCAGATATCATACTTGTTTTGTTAGTGATGGTCAAGGCTATTGGCTGCCCTTAGAGTTGCCCTCAATTTGATTATTGGTAGCTAGCAAATGCTCCTTTTATTGTGTCTTGTTTCCATTTTGATTTGCTGTCTGTGCTCTTTGCCATATTTGATTTGTTTTTTGTGAGTTATTAGGAGGTTGTTTTGTTCTTTTGAACAGGGAAGGAAGTTTGAAGGAGATTTGTTGCCAGATGGTCAAATTCGTTGGAGTGAAACTGGGCTTATTTTCAGCTCTCCATCATCTTGGGCAATGCATTGCAAAAAGCTTGTAAATCCAACAAAGAAGTCTGGTTGTGGCTGGGCGTCAGTAAGTACAGAACTTTCACAGTACAAAATGTTGTACTATGGAGAAACCATTCTCATTCCATAAAATTGTTGCTTTTTATAGGCACCTTAGGCATCTTGTACACTTTGCAGAATTGACTAACTGCAAAAAGGATTCTTAGTGCAATCCATTTAGAAAAATTGTTTCAATCTGAAGTTAGCAACTAAATGAAATATAATTTACCTGCTGGTCTGGAGAGGTAGTTGATTAGCTGGTCTGTTTTGTTGTCTTTTGTCTTTCTTGAAAGTAGAATACAGAAAATTGTTTACCTATATTTGATTGTCCTTGTTTTCTTTTTCCTTCTCAGTTTGGCTTGGTTTTCATTGGGTCATAAGGACTCAGTTGTTAAATGTTTCTTTTGGTATTATTTGTAATGCACCTTCAGACATAAATTATTTTGAGTTGTATGTAATTCAGATTTAAAAGGTGTGTAAATTTATCAAAATGCTCCTGTTTGTTTGTTGCTGTATGCTATCTGCCCTGGTTCTTTAGGTGAGATACAAAGGCAGGAAACTAGATCAGTTTAAGTCAACTTGGTTCCGAAGCCAAAGGCAAAAACCACCCCATAGTATGGAACCAAGAGCACAACATTTGTCAAGTCGGAAGACTCATGGGCAGTCAGTTAGTATATTAGATGTTGCTGTGCATCATTTTTGCTTTCATCTAAAGTATATAATTGTTCTCACTGTAAATGTTTTGTTGAAAGTAGAGTTTACTGTTTAACTTTAGTTTAGCTGAATTTTATATGATTTATCACCTATTTTTTTAGTTCTATTGAATTATGTTACAATTTTATTTCTTCCTATAGAAAAATGAAGCAGAAATGGAAGATGCTGGTCAGAGCATCTCTCAGAAGAAATCACCAATGCTGTCTCCAGTGGGCATGCCACACATAATGAGTCCTACATCAAAACACTACAGTATGAAGTCTCCTCCATATGGTCCAGGTGGCTCTCATGTGCTTGATGTAGCACCATCTCATCCTATAAGACCACAACTGTCTAAGACTCATAGGAATACAGCCCCTGGAAAAAGGCCACCTGGTAGGCCTCCAAAAAACAGACCAGTTCTATATGAGCCCCCCAGGCCAACCCATTCCCATTCTGATAGATCCCAATACACCATGTCAAAGTATGGATCTCCCCCTCCTCATCATGCATTTGGGCATAGGGAGTCACCCACTGCCATCCATCATCCCATGAAGTCCCCTCCTCCTAGTCACCAACCACAAACACACTCAAAGCCATCACATTTCTCACCCCCAATTCCTGGCAGAACTGGCAATGTCATGACATTCAGTGAAGCTCTGGAACTGGTAAAGCACCAGTCAGCTAGAAAGATGGAACAAGCTGGCTCATATGACTGCCCAAGAACACATAATGTCAACACTCATCCTCAAATGGCTCCTGTTCATCAACCATTTTATACAGTTCATGGGAGGGTATACAAGAAGTATGTTGATACTTTATCATTAGTTGTGAATTTTGTAAAAAAACTTATATGTGCCTCTTACTGTGGTATTTGGTATAGCACTTTGCTATGGCATTATTGTAATACCCCTTTGTGCAGGAGAGCAATGTCATTCCTGTGACTTTAGCAGTAAATTCTTCATGAATTATGCAATGTAGAGATATTCAACACAAGGAACAGCTACTCTGTTAGAGGGAGATTTGGAGGATTGTTAATAGAAATCAACAGCTAGTCAGTTAGAAGGAGATTTGGAGGATTGTTAATAGAGGTCAACACGTAATCTGTTAGAGGGAGATTTGGAGGACTGTTAATAGAAATCAACAGCTAGTCTGTTAGAAGGAGATTTGGAGGATTGTTAACAGAGGTCAACACCTAATCTGTTAGAGGGAGATTTGGATGATTGTTTAAAATAGAGTTCAACATTTAATGTGTTAGAGGGAGATTTGGAAGGTTGTTAGTAGAGGTCAACATCTAATCTGTTAGAGGGAGATTTGAAGGATTGTTGATAGAAATCAACATCTTATCTGTTAGAGGGAGATTTGGAGGATAGTTAATAGAGGTCAACTTCTTATCTGTTAGAGGGAGATTTGGAAGATTGCTAATAGAATTAACCTGCTATATGAATCAAACGAAGTATATAATCTATGATTTGGAACAAGAACTGCAATAAACTATGATTTGTATACAAATTGAGGGTTTGCTTTCATGCATATACACGTTTTTTTTTATAAGAAAAAAGTTTATAAGAAAATGAGGCTCAAATGGCCAAAATCTTAAGAAAATCCTAAGAAAATCACAAGGCTCAAGTTCAAGAAAATCCTATGAAAATTACAGTTTATCTTCTTTACTTGGCAGAAATTGATATTGGCTCATTTTTGCAAACTCTCGTACAAAGATCAAGGATTATGGTGGCTCAACAAATACAGAGTAGCCTGTTTCAACCAGTTTATCCCTACAAAAGTTAAGAAAATCTTAAGAAAATCTCAGCCTCAAATTCGTGAAAAGTTAAGAAAATCGAGCCTCAGGAAAAAAAAGTGTTTTTCTTATAAAAAAAGCGTAGTTCATGGGTGCATGTTATGACATTCCCATAGTCACTGACTGCCTGGGCAATTTGATGGCTGCACGTTTTCCCGCCAGTTCATGTGATATTTCATGGATGCATGTCTTTTGAGTTAGCATTAAGGAAAATCCATTGTAAGGCTAGAATTTGAAATTTTTTGATAGCAGAACAAGTTTGGTCATCATTTATTCACTGTATGAAAATAGAACACATATGAAAGGGCCTGGTTTTGATTTTAACTTGTTTGTAACTATATATTTGACAGAATGCCTCATGTAGTTTTCATATGTTTTATATTTTCAGGAAGCCTGGGAGGCCACCCAAAGATCCAAACAAAATCGCAGCTCAGCAGAACATGATGCAAATGATGTCTCGCCCATCAAATGCCTCAACGTCCTCTAGAGGTAGGATTCTATTCAGTCGTCATAAATTGGGCGTTACGTGGTTGCAACCACACCCATTTGTTCACTGATGAAGGCATGATACTATAGTTCAATCATGGTATCGTACAATGAAGAGCCAGAGGGAACTAACTATCCCTGTATAATTTCAAATATCATCACAGCAAACTTTAGAGCAGTACATTAAACAATGAAGCAAACAGAACAAAACTTCGTTAAAAAAATGTTGACAAGAATTTTAACAAGGGGGCTCCGCCCCCCTGAGCCCCCCTTGAAACAGCCCCTGAATTTCTACTTGATTTTCCAGTTAATTACATCGAATGCAATGGAAGATTATTGAATGGGCCACTCATTTTACTATTAGATTTTTCATCTTTTTGTGAATGCTAATATTCCACTATTTCATCTTACACATTAGTAATCTGCACAAAATACACTGGGTTTTGTGACTAGTCTGTTCATACTTCAGAGCTTCAATTTAGCACGAAAAAGCGGGACATTTTTGAGGCATACTTTTAGCTTTTGTCATGTGGCACTGTGAAAGCTGGATTTTCTAAAAGTTTTGCGTTTTGAAGGATATGTGTTTATGCGTCTGGTATGAGCCAGTGCATTGTCGTTTCATGTTTAAAACTATATGTGCCTAGAGTAGTGTACTTATCTATCTTTGTTCCCATTGTTTGTTACAGATCTGGGAGTTTTCGACATATAACTGAATTCATTTATATCTTGTGTATGTTCATATGTTTCTAAGGTTCTCATTATCGGAGTAAACCAGGTAATATAGAACATCATGTCAGCAATGTTGGATGGATTTCCATTGCAACACTAAACAATTTTGCTAGGACGGTTTTATGTTTGTAGGCAGAGGAAGACGTGTATCTCGAACTCGAATGTCGATTAAACATGCTGGTGTACACCCCGACAGGTATTTCATTTTGTTCGCGTTTTTATACTCTCATGTGCTTTTGAAGCTCAGTATTAGTGCTATGGCAATGTTTATTTGAATCTTTATTAGATTAAATCTGTATTACCTTTTCTCTTTCATAGTTACTGGAAAACTTTAGTACCAAGTTATTTCAATCCATGCACTTGCACAATCGATTGGCTGTGATTCATTGATTTTTAGGCCTCTTTCATTTACTTCCTTGACTGTTCCATATCATATTCAACACCTATTAGTAGACTATACCCTAAGCTGATTTTCTTTGTGTTACGGTGTAATTTTCTCCATCCTTTTCTAGTGACCCACTCACACTGGTAGAGTGTGCACAGTTTGCAAGCATCGGCAAAATCCAACCATTTTCGCTGACATTTACAACCAACTCTCTACTTGTAATTGTAAGTGTTATCTTGTTTCTTGATAAGTTCAAACTTAAATTTTACGCTTTGCAATCAAAAAGCTTTTGTTGCATGACTGCGGGTGTGGATTAGCTGTCAAAAAAAGCCATGGGATCTCTCTCTAAGGCCCCCTTGTTACCGAAGTCACTCGCGCTTCCTTTATTTCAGGGCCACATTTCTATTTTACGAGATGGGTACCAGTGCCTCGGAATTGCCAGGCTCTCTCTTGAAACAAAGTTGATTAGCTTTATTAAGTCATCCCTGTTGATTTATTGGGACCCCTCCGAGGGGAGGGCCACCAGGTGATTGCTTCCCCAGAAAGTACGTACGCTTATGATCATCACAGTGTTGACCAATCCACCAACCCTGTATGCATGAGTATGGTTTTGGCTTAACCAACCTGCCCACCCCTGTACGAGCGCGTGACGTTTCCTTTGATATTCTTGAAAAATGTTGCCCATTTTTAGTAGCAGCATTATTAGCAGCACATGCATTAAGTTCTCACTTTTTCGTAAGTAGCTGCTGCAATGTTTTATTTTGTGCCTTTTTGCCTGAATTTCCCCCCAGCTTGCACGATGGCTAGGCTTATTAGCAGAGTACGCCATCTCTCATACTCTTTGACCTGTACTGACCCACCCAGCCTGTCATTACACGTGATTATGCTGTTAAATTTACCTACTTACCGATCCTCAAAGCGTATGCAGTGTTTGGAGGGTCCCTATTATCTTGTATGTTGACTATAGCCTCGCTATCGATCTGAATAAGAAGGTACTCGGCGTAACATTAAAAGTTTATTCGTGCTAAAGTGCGATTCAAACAATTATCTACTGCACCCCTTCACTGATATTGCTTTGCTATCTTTGCTTTTATTTGCAATAAATGTCTTATTTGTACTTGTTTGTTTTGGAATTTTATTCATTTTTGTGTTTTATGACCTTAGAGTTCACATGGGATGTTATTCTCCCTGCAGTATCGTTCTATTTAGTTTATTATAGTATGTATAATGATGTAAGAATAGATAAAAACTTTGCTTTCAATTCCTATTTTGCATGTTATGAGCAACATGATGTTATCAGGTCGGGTGATATTTTTGTGGGTGGATGTTTATCGCGTGCTTAATCATCGCATATTAACATGTTGTTTTCGCGCACCCAAATGATTACTTCATACCTCCTCCAATTGGGGAAGAGTCAGTCTGCTTTCATTGAGTAAAATGTGGAGTCAGGGTATAGTCTTTTGTAGGAACACTTAATCCCGGCTCATTTTCATTAATCGCCCGAACTAACCTTTACTGATTAAACAGTTGATCTAATCCCTCTTCTAATTCGATTGCTTTCCAATGAAAATTAATTAACTTGCAGGCGTGTAACTACTGAAGGTTCCTCTGGTTTAGACCCCTGCTCTTTCCGGCCCTTGAGCAGTTCTGGTGCTATTTATTTTATATTTATTTGATATGTAGATCTGCTTTTAATCATCATTAAATTTGAAAGTAACGAAATCAGAGAATTTCCCGCAGTTTTCTGTTTCTAAATCTGAGAAAATATTGCTCTATATCGTCTTGAAAAAGTTAGAACCCCGCCCTCGAATATTCCCAGTTCACTCACCTGACTTCCTTACCTGTTTTCCCCTTGTGTGCTTTACGGGACGTTACAGTGTTTCGTCTCTGATTCAATGTAATATGTCTCTCGCTACTGCAGAGGATACTGTACTGTTTTTCGTTTTCCTTGCCCTTATCTGGCTAAGTAGATCTATTTTGAAGTTACACTTTCTATGTATATTTGAAAACTCAGTACACCTAATTCCGAAGCAAGATTTGTAAGCTTTTGCTTTTCGTGTGCCTCGTTTCTTAGCTCGATTCTACTGGATACAGTTTGTACTGGAATGCTTCAATTCAACGCATATCTGTCTTTTGCTGGTTTCCAAGGTTTTTAACGCCAGTAGACGTCCCCTGTTGTGTTGTTATGCCCGTAGATGTGGGAGGATTTTTAAAGTTAGGGAGAGTACAAACTGCTGGCACGAATGAACAAGAAGAGCTGCTAGGATGGATGACTATTGTCTATGTCCAGTATTATCTAGAGTGAAAACTACTGTTTTTCTGGAGAAATGGCCCGATTGAAATGGATTTCTGCCCTACTGGAGGCTGTAGTCGCCCGACCTCCCAGCTTCTTCGCCTATAGCCATGCAAGTATAAATGGTTAAATTGAAGCAATCATATATTTGCCATATATGTTCAAATTTAGTCATAAGCTCAAATTTACTCGTGAGTAAAATAGTCGTAAATTATTATATATCATCATAAATAATTAGAATTAATCATAGATATTGTCTTCCACTTTTCAGGATTTTCATTGTCATCTTTCAACAAGTGAAGTCACTGGATACCTAGGTGGAAAATGGGACTCATCGAGGCAACGTAATGACCTTGGTTTCTACCACCATGCAGCGCAAAGTTCTTTAACTGCATTGAGTAGTATCATAGAAATGGGGTTAAACAGCAAGCGGGAGGAATCATCTCAAATGATAGTTTTGATGCCACATTGGGGATCGAATCATTCTAGATTTATTAATGGTCATCATCTACTGCAGAAAATATATTAGGGTTAGGAAACAACTTCTTGGTATGGAAAGGTTATCCATTCCAAGAAGTTGTGTGGAACTACCAACTTCTCCCTTTTTTCTTAACTGTTCGCCTATTTTTCTGCAGCCTTTTTACTTGCTTTGTTGTTAATACGTTTTTGAAAGTTTTTAGTGCAGTCTTTGGTGGAAACCAGGCGACCTTGCTTCTTTCTACAGCAGGCACATCATAGTATATGACCAGTAATAGTTCCACGTTTTTTAATTCAAATGAAAGAAAACAAAAATAGAAACACCCCTTGTAACTGTCTTGATATTTTTCTTTTTTTTTATCAAACGTTAATAATTGTCAAAAGTATTGTACTGGCAATAATTGGGAAATCCTATTTTATTACAGCATTTTGGTAGTGCTTTTATAGTTTTATTACTACATCTTCATTTACTTCCTTAATTATACCATACAAATGACCTTGTTTGTAGATCTCAAAGTTGTGCAAGCATATCCTTGTAAATGCAGAATTGCTGACACAGATGACGGATTGCTAGTTGAAACTCAGGTAATTTTAATGCCTTTTGATTTTACCAAACAACTTATAATGTTTGAATCACGAGCCTTTCTTGGCTTACTTTCAGGTTCTCTTATTCTATTGTTTCTGTAGTTTGGTTGAAGAACATTCGTTTTCTTATTTTTCCTACCCATCCATCCCTTTTTTCTTTACCCGTCTATTTTCCTTAGTTGCAAAATGTGGTATGAAGCTCTCTGATGTTTTATTGACCCATTTGTTCATTTCCTAGCAAAGTGACTCTCGCATCTACCAACAGTTTGCTTTGTCCACAACCCATCCCAATTTTTGGAAGTTTTGCGCTACACACCCAGTTTACTTTGATTTTCATCGATTTCAAATTATCAGTGATCTTAGTAGCTCATAGAAAAATTCTCATTTTTATATGGTATAACTTTGAAAAACAATGCTTATTCAGTTCAGGGGTGCGTTATCTTTCCTTAGTGAGGGCTGAACACGAAAAATCAACAAGGAACCGGGCCATACTACATATATAATGTTCATTGCAAAACTAAACGTCTTTTAAGCGTATGGTTTGAAGTGTATAAAATAACCTTACCATGGGACAGTAAAACCTAGGCTGCGGGTAGCAGTTGACCTGTGGACCGTAGTTTGGATACTCCTGATTTAGTTGCTGAAGTCATTTCAAAACTATTTACTCCAGATAAGTCTTCACACTCTTTCGACAAACTAATACAATTTAATTATGTAACGGCCGTTTTTTGAAATCTTCATATTCAAACTCTTTCCTTGCCGCGGGAACAAGATTGGCTTCACGAAGTTGCTGAATTTTCCTTTAGATACGCGATGATATGCAAAGAGCTGGTCTGATTCTTGTTGGCTGGTATCACAGTCATCCATTTTGCCAACCGGATCCCACACTGCAAGATATTAAAAACCAGCTAAGCTATCAAAAGACCTTACAAGACGAGAACTTGCACGAGCCCTGCATTGGACTCATAGTCTGTAAGTATAAGTCTAGGTCTTAATCTTTGGGTAGCTTTTTGTTTTTTTCCTATTCATCTTGGAAATTTACTACAATTACATGCTACCTAATATACTACATACAGTTTACTAAACAATACTACAAGAACGATACCACGGAGTGCAAGATGTCATGACAACTCCGTGGCCATTAACATGAATAACTCGTAACATGACAGAAATTAAAACACAGCTACAAAAATACATTTAAATACACATGAATTTCTTTAACTAATAGATACTTAGGTTTGTTCCATATTGTATGCCGGGCTAGCCTGGAGCAAATCAGATCAATCAAATTAGTTTGGGTAGCTGTCTTCCCCCAAGCCACTCTTCAATTGTGTTTAGATTTGATTTAGTTTGTTGTGTTGCAACTTGGAGCTAGCTTAAGGAAGGGATAGATAAAGACAGTTCATCTACGCTTGTATGAATATTACATATAATCAAAATTATTTTCTTCATCTTCTATTGTTTCACATTTGAGAATTGTACTCTTCACCAGATAAACGCATTGTATTCCTCACAAATACAGTGTATAATTTTATCTTAAGTGAAAAACTTTTGCTGCTTCAAGCATTAATGAGCACTGTTGCCCTATGGCTTGGGCATTTGATTCTCAAACGGGTTTCAATTTCCCATGGGGCTCGAGTCGTCGTATGTTGTTGTTTTTTCTTTGTTTTGTTCCATCGTTTTTTCCATATTGACCATGGGGTAATCAGTGTGTACAGTAGAAATAGACAGACTCATTTCACAGTTCCAGGTTCTTATGTGTGGGTTGTTACTGTGTTTGCTCCTCATAGTATTCTCACAATAGTATTTGTGTTAGTAGGTATAGATTGGATTGCCGTATGTTCTGTAATAGTTAAACGAATGAAAACGTCAATGATACCTGCATTCAAAGAGCACATGTATTTGGAACTGTGTGCTACATGTTTGCACTCAGTTATTTTGATAATTATGTAATGGAGTGCTTGTTGGAGTTTTTTGTTCTTCCTGTATTGTCCACCCAAACTAGCATACACGTGTTCTGTAACTACTGTATACACTCGCATAGTCAAGCAGTGAAATTAACCGATTGGCATGGGAGTGTTTAGATAAGCAGGGACAGCATTGCGTTCACGTCTTTCATTGGTTAAAAACTCTGATCTCAAATAAATTCTCCCATCCGTTCAACCAATAGGAGACGACTGTTTCGTCAACAGACGGCCCTCACAGCTAAGTTTAGGCCGATTTCACGTTCTTTAGAGCGTTTTTACCACCCACACTACAATAGCAATGCGCGCTCGGTTTTATGTATTTTGGTGGAAATTATGCCAAAATCATCGAGATTACACATTGGATTCTACGTGTTCATGGAACCAGCATCAGATCTAGTGTTTTTGAAGATTTGAACGCTATGCTGGCAGGGACTACTGTAGTATGAATAAAGACCCTGACCTAATGGTTTATATCTGGATGCAAGAAAGGAACCGACAAGCTAGATTACTTGGGGTTTATTGAAGATTAGTCAACAGATTCTATGCTTTAGATTTTATTGACGATCAGTGAGCAGATTTTAAGCTTAGAATTGTTGTTATGGATTACTGAATAGGTTGTAAATTTAGGATTTTGTTAGATCAGTGAAAGGATTCTATGCTTAAGATGCTATTGAAGACTAGCGAGCAGATTCTAAGCTTAAGATTTTATTAAGGATTAGTGAACAGTTTCTAGGCTTAGGATTTTATTATGAATTATTGAGCAGAGTTGGAGCTTAGGATTTTGTTGCAAATGTAAATATTGAATCTCAGCTTAGAATTCTAACAGAAACTAGAGAACAGAATCTCAGCTAAGAATTTTATTGCATGGGTATGGGGGCAGATCTTGTTAAGACATTAATAGATTTATTTGAATTTTTCTCACTATTCAAGTTACGAATAAAATAATATTGGATTTTGTTTTAGCACCATATGATTCTCATAAGAAGGAAGCTGCTTTCAGAGCCTTTTGGATTCAAGAACATGCACAAGTTCACCCTGATAAGTTGGCATTGCCGTTAAGTATGAACTTCACGATGCATCAAGATCAGCTGCTCACTCAAGATGTCGTAAACGAAATGGTTGGTATCCCTTTCTGCACAATATTTAGTTGATTCCATAATCGAGAGCCTCCGTTTTTCGGATAGCTTTGCTTATTTGTGGGCTTCAGTGCGCTTTCGTGTCTGTTCGTCTCCTTTCCTTACTTTTACTTCGGCATCCTTGGTTGTTGCTGGAAGAAATGGCGTGTTTAATGTTGAAATGCCTATATTGGATATAAAGCCTTAAGCTCAAAATGGAAAGGGTCCTTATTTTGCCAGCAATTCCACCGGTGTCTTTTTCGTTAGCTTCATAGCTTTGTGTATCTGAACGATCCTCCTCCGATGTTCCTATCAACTTTGGCAATACCAACAAATCTCAATTCGTAATGTTTTACACCAACAACAACCAACAGACCAACAGAAGTCTTAGAAGTTTTTGAAATTTTTTTTCAAACTTAGTATGTTGTTGTTGTTCTGTTATCAAGCATTTCAGAATCCATTTAATATTGATAGAAACGCACTTGACATTCAGTCTTTCTGAGTAGCCTTCACTTGTTGGTTTTAATGCAGCTAGTTGCCCATTTAACCATTTAGAAACTAACCACTGGTTCTATTGGAGAACTTATTGAACATCGTTGATCTAGGCTAATGTTTAGTTCGTGCGCTGCTACCCAGACTTATCAATATTTGTTATGAGAGAATTCACTATCTTAGTACAAGTTTATTGACTCCCAGTCGTGCATTTTGGAGATACTCCTCTTTATAGTCATTTTGGAGCTTTTTTATTTTTTACTTTATCTTTTAAGTTTGTTTTCTGTTGAGAAGCTTTTCTATAGGGATAAGGTTAAAACTTTATTTCAGAGTAGAATTGAAGCCGATATTCTATTAGATCTTATGTCTCTACCTTTCGTTTTAATCCAAACATAGTTATTTGTGATCTATTTTGATAAGAGTATTGATTGTTGAGAATGCGATTTATCCCACAGTTTCCTAACAGGCTTCAGGGTCTTTGCAGGGCATTACGAGAATATGCCTAGAGACTGTTCAAGACACATTAATACAAGATAATCACACGGTCTTAGAATATGACTAAGATATTTTTCCCAGCCACGGTTATAGTGATTTTTGTACTGTCCATTTTCCCCACACTTTACGGTGTAGGGACGTTATCTAAATAACTTTTCAGCTTTCTTTTTGTTATTAAATCGCGTTTGATGATTGTGACATTGCACTTTCAAACCGCAAATTTCAGCCCTTGATCTAAAGTCGATTTCTAATTGGCCAAAGAATGTTCTTGGGAATAACTAAGTCCCCTTGTTTAACTTCTTTAAGCAATCCATACTCTAGAAGAGAGCTTTTTTATACAGGTTCTCACATTCGTTCATGTTTGATTGTTATTTAACGCTGACTGATTTTATTGCATCTTCAGCGGTGCTAACACACAGTTTTAATGTATCAACAGATACATTGTTTATTATTTAGACAATGAGGATTTCCAAGCAGCATTCACAGTGCAACCTTCTCGTTTTCCCCAGAGCTTTGTTTCTCCTAACAAATGCTTATAAAGCCCTCTGTTAGCTGCTTTCGAGCTTCACATACTTCTCGGGCACTGCACTGTTTGTAACTTTGTCGTCACCCCTTTGAACCAAGCATTCCATCTTAGAGCTAACTCAATGAGCTTTATCTTAGGTTTGTATGGATAAATATTTTTTGTGCACTATAGCTGATCGGAATATTTGACTAGAGTGAATTAATCGACTCTGTTTCTTTCTCACAATACTTCTATGTAATTATCTTCATACTTTGTACAGCACCCTAGGGCCCGAAACTTTTGATACCCTTTATTTACTTTGATCCAGAGCCTAGATTTGTTTTTATTTGTTATTAACTACAAGTAAAAAACAACCAAATATTTGCAATACAATGTACCATTCATAGCCAGAAAAGACGCAGGTTCACCGAGTTCTAACTATGCATTGTACTTACAATACACAACAGATTTATACTGCATGCTAAAACAAAGAACACAACAATTATAAGAAAAAATAGCTCCAAGGGTGTGTCTCAAGATAGATGCCAGAAGGCCCTATGGAAGCAAGTTTGTAATTTATATGATCGACGATTTGATTTTTTTAAGATTGTTTGATGAGAGCCTGAAGTAAGAGCTGTTTAAAGATCCAGATTTTTATATAAAGTGGGTTGGTGTTTCTTTGGAATTATCCGAAGGGCGTGACAAAAACTAACAACTAACACGCAATCTAATAATTAAAAAGAAATTAATAAACCTTTATATGTGTATCATTAGCACACACATTATTTTGTGTTAGTTTTGGTGACTTACTTTCATTAAATAGACCTGTTCTAACTACAGATCTACAGTCTGGATTTGCAACTCTATAATGTGAGTCAAATCCTGTCAATTTGATTACCTTACGATTTTTTGCTGCTTTCTAGGTTGGTTTGGTGAATTTCTACAAAGGAAATCCAGACAGCATAAATTTCACTGACATATGGACATCGAATGCTACTTACTTAGACAAAGTCAAGGTATCCTGTTTCTCATTGCTGGAGTTGCTTGTCATTCCTCTCGCTAAACCTTTCTTAAAACACAATATAACCTCATGTTTCAAGGGAGTTTTGCATAATTCCAGATTACGGAGCCCGAATTATGTAGATTGATAGGGATGACATGTTATCAGTTTCAAACCGAAGTCTGTATAGAAATTTTACATGACATTGTTTCATTTTATTTGAATATGATTTTCTGATATCTCCAAGCATTTGTTTGCAATGAATAAATATTTTATTGGGGTTTTATGATTGACTAAGTCGGTGCAGCTGTGTAATTTCATTTTATTTCCCAGTATCTGGAGTTCAAATTGTTGGGTTGCGAATGAAATATCCTCCTCTTCAGAATGTCCTCCGTTGAAATTGTGGCCTTCGCCATATGTCGTTTATCAATATCCTTATTATTGACGTGACTTAATGGTAGCTGCAGCTTCCCGTTGGGAGAAGATTAGTTTATCAACACTTGCGTTTCTGCAGAGTAGGTTTTTAGTGTTTCACCATCTTTCATCCGTTTTCGCGAAAGATTCCGTATATGTCAAAGCTGTAAAAATTGTTTAGCGAAGGCACTGTAAAATAGGGCGGATGTTTACTATGCTTTCCTGAGGATTTTCTAGGATATTTTGTATAGAATTGCGCCTAAATACCATATCCTAAAACCCCCGTTTTTGTTCCTCTTATTGCATTGACTATGACTGTGGCCTAGAAAAACCCCCAGTTGACATTCGTGCCGTTCTCGTCCAGATGCAGACGAGATTCCACATTTTAATGGCTCACACGATCTTCATTTTCTTCTTTCAGCATTCAGCAGTTCGCAAATTCCCATTAGATCAGACAGATGGAAGATTCTTGGATTTCATCAGCAAGCTCCTAATTGCTGCAAGTTCATAGGTAATTCTTACCCCCAAATTCAGATGTATCTTAGTTTGACACCGTGTTAGAGAAAATTTTTTGAGGTATACATATTCCTGATACGGGGTGAAACATTGACTCCAATGACTGACTGCGAAGTACTTTATTTTTGAAATTCTTGATAGTTCTAGGCAAGTTGTCGTAAACTGGTATTCCTTGGCAGATTGCAATTGCCAAAGTACATAAGTTATGATAGAAGTCGGTCGAATTATATAATATATATCTTCCAAAGCATTGGTCCTATGTTTCTTAATTTTACGGAGCTGATGTATCGTTGTGCTCCATCGAATGGGAGTTGTTTTTGTGCGAAATCTATCATGCTGCTGATAAGGCTGAGTAGCTTAGCATTTAATTGTCTTTGGCTGAGTGTATATTTTTTGATAAATGGTTTAGCTTCTATTTGGGAGGTTTTTGTCAAAAGTTAGGTGATCAAATTGAAGTTATTGTTGGTATGGAATTGCGTTATTTCTCCCAATGGCACCAATTTGAAAGTACTATAGCCTGCCTATAGCATTAGCGTCTGCTTTTGTTGTCAGCGAGTTACAGTCTGATGGACCTTTTCAGTGGCACTTTCTCCTCGATCTATGTTTACAGAGCCATGCTCATAAGATTTGCTTTCAAGTCAAATGACTTTTCTTGATGACTCTCCCAAGTCTATAGCTTACATTCGTACCTCTATCTTCCTTTGCCGTGTATCAGGTGGAACTACCTATTTATCGGTATGCTAATAAAATGAATCTAAGAGAAGTTAATCTTTTTTTTATTTGAGATTTTTCAAGTGTATGTACTTTTTCTTTTTATATTCATCAGTAGTCATTCTAAAGACCATTTTAGAGATGAATTGAAAGGCGACTTCATGGCATCAGTGTTGTCTTTTTCCTAACAAGAAGTTGATTCTTCTTTGAATTTTTTCTGTTCGCTCACTTTTTCTCTCACCTTTGGAAAAGAGTACTGCCTTCTTATTGGCGGGTTAGGAAATGTATTATAGCTTAGAGAGTATCCTCTACAGCTTGTTGCATATTCGTTTAATTTGCTTTGCCTGCGCATTTTTGAGGAAAATGGACAAAGTGGCAAATTGGATGTCAATTAGCAATGATCACGTTCACGATAAAGCGAATTCGGCTGTGTGGACCAAGTTGATATAACGATGATGACCGTATTATGGTCACTTGTTGTGATTGCAAGATGACGTATCAAGGAATATCTCATTTAAAGGAGTAATGGGAAATATGATGTAGTTATGAAATGTAGGAATGTTACGATCAGAAAATGAAGTGTAGGAATGTTACGATCAGAAAATTGTCAATAAGTGGACAGAAAGAAATATAGAAAGCTATTGAATTTTAAAACTCACAATGGATTTTGCACGTTAGTGACGACGAAGACAATGATGATGAGGCTCTTGATAGTTAGAAAGAGAATGATAATGATGATGCTGATGATATGACGATAGTAGCGATGGTATTAAGCGATAATGGTGACGACGACGACGACAATGATAAGGAGATGATGATGGTGATGGTATACTGCATGCCACATTAGACCAAGGTATTTGAGAGAACAGACTGGATTCTAGATTGCGAGGGATTCTGGAAAGCATAAAAATTACAAGGCATTTTATTTCAACACAATGTTAACTTCTAAAAATGGTGGTAGCACAGGTCACAGAATGTCATTGGTTGTCGCAACATTTCAGTACAACAGTGTCCACTGGTGGCAGTGTGTTGCAAGAAACAATCCTTGCAATATTGTGGGACCCTGTGAGATACTTTGTACGGAGATTTTGTCGCTGGTGATTGATTTGTTTTACCCGCACACTTGAGATTTTGCTCCATTTATTCTGTGACGATGCCCTCAGTTGAATAGTCTCTTGTGAATAGCCATGCTACCATATGCCACAGATGCATTCACTGATTGGTGAATTATCCCGTCAAAATGTTTTTGCAGCCCGCAAACTTGCGTTGGTCTGTTTTTAGTCGCTGATGACAAACATCACTTGTGTGTGCTAGGCATTACGACTCAACGGAAACCAAGCACCTAACGGGGCTGCTTTTCCTGTGATCTGTATAGCTGTATTTAATAACTTCACGCTATTTGAACGTATGTTGTATCGAAAAGCGATCTTTGCGAAGAGAGCAGTTCTCTTAGGATTCATTTTGTATATTTGTCAGATTTGCAGTTGATAGCAAACTGTTTTCAGGGGCTTCTTAGAATAACTATTCTTTAGGATTTCTCCCAAAATAACCTTAAAGCTTAGGATTTAGAGACTCTTTAGTGTCACTGTCTTATCAAATCACCAGTGTCCCAATGAATTTTGATGGTGGAAATTTGAATATCCAGCCTTTCGTTGTTGTTCCTTTATGCTGAATCCTTTCCTATCTTTGCACTGTCAGGTCAAAGCTACTAAGCCTATTGGTAAGAAGAAAAGGGCTTCTTATTGAACTCCTTAAACTGAGAACTTATTAGAATTCTCTCAGTGACATTTGCCAGAGATGGGTAGGAATCAACTGTACACCAGTATTAGTGATCTCTGCACTGCGTAGAAATATGACCACCAATATTAGCAGATAGAAGCGACACATTGTATGTTTTGAAAATAGAATATTTAAAGAATGTTCATCCCTGCCCAAAAGGCGCAAGTATAATAGAGGTTTTATCTATAATTTGTACATCGGCATATGTCTGCTTTGGTGAACTAGAATCATGTCCTTCTGCGATATCAAACTGGTATGAACAAAGTTATTTATACGTACGGACAAGCCCGCAATCGGCTTGATTTTGTTAGGGGACACAAGGAATCTAAGCCGAGCGAGCATGAATCAGCTGCTCGGCCTGGTTGCTTCCTGTGGTGTTCAAAATGCATTGAATTGCATGATTTTGATTACATATTGAAGAGTTTTTTTTTGAAAAAAGCGTTTGAGATGCTCTATTCCTAAAGAGGGCACCGAGTCAACTTTTGGAACACCAAAGGGATCTTGCCCTACCCAGGCCACACCGTGGCTACTTGCGTGAAAACGAACCCGATTTGTTTGCTAGGATTGACTGTCAAAGCTGTGCGAGGGGCTTTATTTCAGAAACGGAGATGACATGTACGTTTACACTCAGATTGGCCTAAACTATACATAAAGCTACCAACTTCAGTCTTATGCGATCAGGCTAGCAAACTGTTGCGAAGAGCACTATATATTCAATGCATGGCGGGGGTGAATTTACCCGTATTTATTGGATGCTGAAGCTGGTTCGCGTGTGCGTGACGAGTTTGAAAAGGTCACAACAGTCTACAATATATATATACACAGTGTCTAATTTAAATATTTACATAATTTTGAACACAGTTAATAGAATCAAGCTCTGATATGGATTAAGAATAGTATTCGGGAACAGTTGTTGCCTGCTGAGTGCAATAGCTCTGTTCTTCTTTGCCGACGTTAGCGATAGCCCCTAGTTTTGTCGCTTTCTGGTGACGTTCCTTTTTTAGCATCTATAGCTAACTTGAGTTTTTAAAAGTGCCTATTGCAGATGCTCAGAGTGAAAGTACAGGCGTTTTGAGTTTGTCTAAAGGAAAGAGAGTCATGGGATGAATTAAATGAGCTGTTCAAAGACATTGCAGGACGCAACTCTCCCATATTTGTTTCCCAATTGTCATTATCATCTGTTTTATCGACCGGTAGGAAATTTAGAGGAATTAATATCGAGATAAGATATTTGCTTCAGTAATGGAAGATAATTTCTTTTTTTAACTATGAGCATAATCATAATTTATACTTCAATTCGAAAAATTACAAAGCGATCAGCTTAACCAATAATATATTGGCAATGATATATTGGTCACCTAATGCAATCTTCTATGGCAATCGAGGCATTGGTCACTGCGAGGGAGAACGCTTTACGGAGATTTTCCTGCTCAAATTTCATTTCAATCTGGAAACGTAAATCATAATGGAAGGTGCGAACTTCCACAGAGTTATTACTTGTGATAATAACCGGTTGGAGAATTACCAGCGCGTAAATAGCGAGCGGGTTTTCGCCTTGTTTTAAGAGCAATACCCAATAATAGCAGTAGTTAGCGGTGGCACATCTTTTGTTTCATTTAATTTCGGACTATTTTGTTCGTTTGGCAGAATTCCCAAGTTGCTAGAATGACATCTACCACGTTTCTAATAGGTGATTTAGCATCAGCACTAATGGCGTCAATTTGTAGATAATTTTTGTTTTTGATTATCCTCAAATTTATCATTATGTTTGAGGGGAAGTGGAGTAACAGATTTTGCTGCTGACTTTAGCATTCTAAATTCTGAGAGTAGATCCCTAGCTAAGAAGGGGGCAAACATGAAACCCGTTTATATAACAGCAGTGACTGGTGGTCTGTCCTGCCTCTCCTTTCTGATTTAGCGGCGATTATTGGGGGTCAGGGGGCAATTTACCCCGCCGTAAAGTAGAGTAGTCGGCATTTTGGCATCTGGTGGGACCCTTCTATGAGCTTAAATATGGATATTCAGCACATGTATTTTACAAGATTTGGCAGATTTACCACCGATGCCCCCCTAAAGAGTTTCAAAATTCAACCACTAATCTTATCTATCATTGTCACATACACTCATTTTTCTATAAGCAAGTGCTTTTATAGACAAAGCAATACTCGGGCAGGCTAAAGGAATTTCTAGTGCTTGATCGGAGAGTGCCAAGGAAAGTGAATCAGTAAAAAACGATGAAGTTTTGTCATGTTGAGCCTTCGCCTGTACAAGCAAATTCAAAAATACTTATATTTAATGGTTTTCAATTGTAAATTTTTACTCTTCTTGTGACACCTGAACTACACTTTTGAGCAGTCAAGTTTGGTAGCCAGTTAAGAAATTTTGAGTACCGAGCCAAAAAGGAGAACTTAATTATAAAAATTGCGGGTAATCTATGGATGATAAGCAATGATAGAATATTCCATGGTACCACAGCAGCATAGCCGCCAAATGTTTGAGAACCCTGCCAGGTCTATTTTCTCCCAATTTAATTGACCAATCATCTTGCAGGATTCTAACCAAACATGCTAAGACTAGGCCCATTCTGCATGATGATTGGTCAGTTAGGTTGGGAGAAAACAGACCTCACAGTGGTCTCAAACATTTGGCAGCTATGCTTACCGCAGCAATGTATTAGATTTCTTTAAAAACGTTAACCGTTCCAGAAGCTAACACAGGTTCATATCGCATGAATCTATCCACTTCTGGCTATATATATATATATATATATATATATATATATATATATATATATATATATATATATATATATATATATATATATATATATATATATATATATATATATATATATATATATATATATATATATATATATATATATATATATATATATATATATATATATATATATATATATATATATATATATATATATATATATATATATATATATATATATATATATATGTTCGCTGAGGATTCCGTACTAAACGGACGAAACCGGTACAATAAACAAAGTGGTTTTTATTTTCTATGTATTTTTCTGCATTTGGATAAAGGCAGATAGATTGATGATATATATATATACATATATATATATACATATATATATATACATATATATATATATATTTATATATATATATATATATATATATATATATATATATATATATATATTTATATATGAATTTATATATATACATATGTACTTATGTATTTATGTTCACCTATCGGTCGTTAACCGACGTTTCACACTCTCACGATTGTCGGACGCAACAAGGGCTTTAGGTATACTAAAGAATTTCCCTGCTGTTTCGTGCAAAAGTAAAGTGAAACAGATTGCGGACAAGGAACGAAAGTTTTGAATGATTTGCTAACACGGTCAGGCTTTGTGATCCTCTACCTGTTTCATAATTGATAATTATGACGTTATTCTTTTGAGATTTTAACACCAGCAGAAATTATTCATACGTTTGGTTAGTGACTAGCAAGGAACTTATTCACAGTTTGGCCTCATTTCAATCCTCTTTTGGACATGATACCTGCACACACGCACCTGTGGCGTGAAATCTCCGGCACTACTGTATCTCATTTGCGTGCTACAAAAACACAATTCTCTGTTGACACGCACTGCACGTTTTTTTTTGAAGTAGTGCTTGACTGTTAAAATGTTTGAAAATTCAATACTGGGCTATTAGATCTAGAAACTTAATAAAGTTAAACATTTAAAATTCCATTTTTGGCACAAATCCATAATCTTTTTTATTTAATTTGTATAGATTTTTAACCTATTTGTTCTAGTGTTGCGCTTATGTAGTGCCTGTCTACCTCTGTAACCCGTTACAAAGTCTCAAACATTCTTCCCAAGAAGATCGTAGGACAGTTTGAGTACTGAAACATGAGAAGCTAAGAACGTTTCAGTACAGGGCTAAGATAATTTTCCTATGGAGAAGTGTATTTTGCAAAGTTAAAGAGTTTTCTATTATTGTACCCACGAGCCGATGTTTACTGACGTATATTCTGAACCTCATTTATCTCATCTATCAGGAATTGAGGAAGACGGTGACGTCCATTAGATTGTAATGATGATATCCACTGGAAAGGCTTCGTTTAAGCGTGGGCTTTTGTTGCTGGCCTCGGGGGAGGGGAGGTGACTTAATAGGTTTGGGGTACGGGAACGTGCCATTATTTAGGGGTGCGTTTTTCCTGAAAAGTGCTGAATTATGGGTATCGGTGTTTGAAATATGTGCGGAATTATGGGTACCATTTGAAGAAAAATGCAGAATTATGGGCTCCATTTTGGAAAAATGTTGCAAAGTGTTTGTTGTTTGCTGAAAAACGCTCTTCGCCCTACGGAATTATGTGCATGATTTTCATCATACTAGTGGAATTATGGGTCATATTTTTGTCAAACATGGGCGGAATTATGGGTCCAGATTTTGAATCAAAATGGCACGCCCCCTCCATAACTAGAGTTAGTTACCCCCCCCCCCGAGTTACTGGCATATTTTCATGTATTCATTTAGCATTGGTGGGGAAGTCTTACTGCAACGTAAGCTGCATTAACTACAATAACCCGAGACATTCTCTTTAAGAATCCAGCAATAAAATTTATACCTTCAATATTCTTAGTTTTATAGAAACATATTGTGATACATACATACAGTCAGATGATATACAGAAGATTCACGGACCATCCAATCATGGACCATGTCACATTCATCATTTATCTATTAAAATTTATCATAATTCATCTTTCTTATATTCTGGCCAATTCCTTACATGCAGCACGTTGGAATTTATCGAGAAACATATCACGATTTTCATTCGGATCAGGTCAATTAATCCGATACAATCCGATTCTTAACTGGATTCGTCTTGTTAATTTCGTTCAATTAGTCTAACGAACTTAAACCAAAATTCACGGATAGTCTAAATCAACATTCCTAGCTGTATTATTTATTGAAAACCTAGAAGCAGTTACTTGTTCTAGCCACCGTTCTAAGAGTAGCCTTTGATGTTCTTGAAACCAGTTACTGGCGCAAGATGTCGCTAGAAGCATATGCACGTCTTGCGTGTATCCTGCATAGTTATGATAGTAGGTGTAGCATCGCTTTATCGCCATAAAGATTCGATTTCTGTCGATACAGGAGGGCCGTTCCAGGAGGTATTTCGAGAGTAAGCACGATAACTGTGCAATGCTGCTTGGCGAGTATCCATAGGCGTAATCAGGGTCCCAGTCAGGGTATTGCCTCTGGTGCGATTCGCGTGTTTCGTGCTCGTGTCGTAATTTTTCCAGCTCTTTCGCAACGGTGCAGGCGTACTTTTCAGAGTCTTTAAGTGATGCACGTGTTCGCGCTAAGTCAATCTCTAATGCCGCGATCTGACGCTGTAGCGACTCGACCGTAACATCAATTAGTAGTCTATCTTTTGCTTTCATAAGTTCCTCCTCTATAACTGCACAGACTTTGTAGTGATCAGCCAGTTCATTCTTTGGAAATACGGCGCAACAAGCGGAACACTTGACCTCGCGATATTCGCATTTTTCTAGGTGTTTCTTTAGAGAGTCGAACTTCATTACAATTTTACAGCCCCTTTCCGCGTTGTCGCACCAAACGAGCAGTGCATCAATAATGCTTCGAACCGCAATGTTCGGTATCATATCGAATTTTGATGTGTAGGATCGACACGATGGACATGAGTCTGTTTCTGGCTTCTCTAGCCACGTCTTTAGACATATCTCGCAAAAGGAGTGTCCGCACAGAGTAACAACAGCCTGGTCCATGACTCCGGTACAGATATTGCACACAAGGTTCGGGTCGACCGCATTTACGAACCGATCAATAGCATAACCCATGTTTACTCTTTAGCTGCTTATTTACTTGACAAGATCTTTTGAGCTAGTTCTATGATGTCATACAAAGTAATGTGCGAATGCTAAACGCCAATTACGTCTGCTGATCACCTGTTCTCACAATGGCTTTTGTTTTCAATGTTTACGTGTGTTCATGGCGGTCTATTCAAATAAGCAAAAGTCAACGTCCAATCCGATATATGCCACTGTCCTTTCTCGCACTTTGAAACTTCTCTCCTCCCTTCTTCCCCTTGTAATAAACTGTAAGCCAGCGCTTTAAAATCTTTCCTTACCTCAGAGATAGGCGAAATTGTTCGATTTCTCCTCTTATGAATATTAATCAGGATTG
This sequence comes from Mastigias papua, assembly GCA_964019165.1. Taxonomy (NCBI): domain Eukaryota; kingdom Metazoa; phylum Cnidaria; class Scyphozoa; order Rhizostomeae; family Mastigiidae; genus Mastigias; species Mastigias papua. The sequence goes on from OZ025277.1 coordinate 11,870,572, forward strand.
TTAATCCGCAAATGTCAATCGAGTCACAAAAACAAATCTGCCTTGAGAGCTTTGAATGACAACCAAGATTTTACTGTGAAAGAAAGAAAGAGACTTGTGATGGTAAATAATTTATAGGAGACAGTCTCATTTTATCAGCATCTCTTGCATTTTATATAGATATGCTGCTTCATGCTTTTTTGACCTCTATTCTTAGTTTCACGGTACCCGCTACGTTCCAGTATGTTGCTATGAAACCGTGTACCAATATTTGTTCGACTTGATTTACATTGTTACCATCGGCTACATGTCTTTGATATTATTATCCAATTTGTTTATTGGTTTAATTACTCAGTTACACGTTTTACTGTACAATCAGAACTAGATTTTCTTCACATACAATAAAGGAGAGTTATTTGAATGGTGCGGGGTTTCCCAACAGTCATACAGGACGATAACGTGTTGTCACACCCTTTTCAAATTTCACTACCTAATCCACAAACTATATCCCAAGAGTCTTCATTCATTTCAAGACAACTACTTTCATTCACGTTGCTTCCCAGAATCTTTTAACTTATCATCAAACTTGATTCTATCTTCCTCCCTCTCTACTTAGCCTCTCGCTATCTTCCTTTCTTGAAAGTTTTACTGTGTACACCAAGGTCTCTCCGCAGCATAACAAACTAAAAGGCGTGTATTCAAACTTACCATCAATGCCCTTTTTACAACCCCATAGGCCAGTACCTAAATTCACAAGTCATTGTTTCAGCAGGAATCTTGAACCCATAACCTTCAAAAATGGTTCTACTTAGACAAACGTGAACCGACAACCTATTAAAATCATCATAATTCCTAAAAGAAGCACTCTATAATATATTCCACCCTGTTGTTCTTGTTGCAAGAAACTTTCGTATCAGTAGTACCCACCAATTCTTTGCCATTTTAATTTTCAAAATCACTATTACTGTGGCCAAGACCACTACTTCGTGTTCAATAGGAGGATGAAACCAGTACGATGGAGTTAAGTTTTTTACCATCTGGCTTGTAAGCTGGGACTCCTTACATTCCATGTGCTCCTTCCAGATATAAAGTCTTTCAAAACTGAATTTGTCAGTGTTTTGAAGAGTGAAATTTTTGAAGCTTGCTACAGCTCTTGTTATGTGTGTCCAGGGTGAATCTAACGCTCAGCGTGTGCGGAATAGTCTTCGTCCGCAACATTTCTGCGCCACAAGCATGAATTGGGCAGTTACCTCTGCGCCAAAAGCAACTTGAGAAGGGCATACACGCTTTTTTGTAAGGAACCACTTTATAAGGAACCTACGTGTAGAAGGCCGAAATATTTAAAGAACTTATACTACTAAAGGAAAAATCCCTAAGGAACTTTTCATTTTCAAATTCCGAGTGCTGTACTCAGATGCAAGTGAAGATTACATTACATTGGATGATATCAATGGAATAGACATGATACTTCTCGATTGAAATTATGCTTTTGCATATATAGAACTTATTTCCTGTCGCATTTGTGCTTTTGAGGTTGAGTTCTAGCCATAATTAAAGGTAAAATTCAGAATTTAATGCTTTTCTAGTGTCTGCGCCATTTTGTGGCACTCTATGTGCAGTGAAAATTAAGGAACTATTAAGGAACTTTTAGTACTAGAATTTGATAAAAAGAGGTCGGAAAATAAGGAACTTTTAGAACTAGGCCTTTAGCTAGGTTCTGTACAATATATGGTACAGAAAATATTCAGTTTAGAGGTTGCTCCTTATGGTCCTCACTGCCCAATAGTTTGAAAGACAGTGACACTTTGCAAGAATTTAAAAGAAAAATAAAACAGTGGAACAGAATGCCTTGCAACTGCAGATTGTGCAAAGTTTATACAGCTACATTTGAAGATCTACTAGAAAAATCGGAAGAAGTAGCGGTCCATTGTAGTAACCTACAAAAGCTGATGATTGAAATATATGAATGTACCAATCATATTGGCCCTGCTGTCTTGACAGAGTTCTTTACAACTAAAGAAATAATCTATGATCTGAGAATAAAAAATCTCCTCCAGATACCAAAAGTAAAAACATCCTCGTATGGACAAAGCTCCCTATCGTTTAGAGGTAGTATACTTTGGAACACTCTTTCAGACAGCATAAAATCGGCTCAAAATATTAAAGGATTTAAAACAATGATCAAAAACTGGAAGGGAGAAAATTGTACCTGTATTATTTGTAAATAAAAATATTGTAATTAAATAGTTAGTGTATATTAGTTTATTTTTGAACTACGTTTTTTACCAACTGTAAATAAATTAGTTATTATTATTATTATTATATTAAAGATTTAGGTTTTTTGGCTTAGTTCTGTATTTATATTCTCTTTTTTTTAGTCTCTTAGTTTTAGAGTTAGTTTAGGTTGGCCTTAATTAGCTTCTTTTTTAGCTATAAATACAGCCAACTGTAAATAAATTGATGATGATGATGTTGATGATGATGATGATGATGATGATGATGATGATGATGATGATGATGATGATGATGATGATGATGATGATGATGATGATGATGATGATGATGATGATGATGATGATAAAAAAGCGTTTATAAGGTTTGAATTATAAACAGAAAGAGCGGTGAGTTAACGATTAAGTTAGCAGAATGCCACTTGGTTGTGGTCACTTCAATTATCTTTGCGCCACAGAGTTGCGCGAAAATTGCTTGCAACATCGTTCTGCACCAAGACTGCGCCAAGACTGCGCCTAGACTGCGCCAAGACTGCGCTAAGACTTCGCCAAGACTGCGCCAAAATATCTTCGACTTGACGCTCTGCGCAGAAAACCTGCTGGAAATATGCCCTTAGGTTCACTCTGGTTGTTGATACAATTGGTATGAACTTAGGATGGATGGTACCTTAGTCGTACATTACTTAACTCTTGGTTAAAAGCACTTCTATAAAATTTTGTAATTTGCAGTGGAACTCGAGAGAGGGTGAGAGATGGGAGAGAAAAAGGGAAACAGAGGGAGGCAGAGGGGACAGAAAGAGAACGAGGGGGTTAGAGAAATGAAATGAGATAGAAAGATGGAGGAGGAGTTGGTGGCTGTTTGTATGCCAATAGGAGTCACGAAAGCCAACATGATCCTGTAGCTACGCGCAGGGGCGGTTCTAGCCCACAAGAACTGGGGGGGCCAGTTGAGGGCCAGCCATCACAGATTGGGGAGACACTTGGAGCCTCACCCTAAAATCACCACGCCCTTTGATTGCCACACCCAGTTCAATGCAAGGAAATGACTATCCTACTATTCAGACAACAGCGAGCATAAATGACAAAATAAGCACTCTTGACAGCGCGATAAATAGCAATGGTACTAATTAAAGAAGATTTGAATTTTGATGGAGGTTCCTCACCCCATCCTCAACATTTTCTCGTCGAATTTAGACGATTCGAAAATCGATCCTAGGGAAAACTGGGGGGACTTGACTCCTATTTCCTCCGTGGCGTCATCACTGGGAGGACAGTTACAGCTAATCCTGGAGTAGTAGTTTGTGGTCTATGGAATGCTTACAGTAGCACAAATTGCAGCTTGTTCACAATAAAACTTAAATGCACCAGTTAAGAAGGTATAACATTTCAATCAAGCAAAGCTTGCATACAGAGAAAAGATCTTGAGTGTTTTAAGATCCTGATCTTTGAAGACAGAAATGAACTTGCAATAGGTAAGCAAAGGTTTCACTAATTTGTCTTAGTTGTTCTGTTCAAATCCGTTCAGTGCAATTTAATACGGCGATTGTCATGTCTTGAGTCAAACTCATCAACAAACTGCTCTAGGTCTAGTGATTCGGCACGATTTGACTCAATGGATAGAAGTGCTAGCTGACTCAAACGGTCGTGGCACATAGAATTTCTCAAAAATGTTTTAATAAGTCTCCTTCACGTCTGTAGATTCTCTTTAGCCTTTTTAACCTGTGGCTCATTCTCATATGCGTCACCCATTCTCCTTTTAAAACTTATGTACTTATCCATAGCTAAAAAGCATGTGTTACACAGTCAGAACTTTGATACATTTGCCTATCTTGCACAACATTTTATGATCAACTTCTATTAAAGCCCGCCTCGCTTGTTAATTAGTGCAAAACGGTGATTGTATCAGATTGCAGTATAGTAATAAAAAACGATAGCTCCTACACAAGAGTACAAGTACTTAGGTACAATAATGGACCAAATACTCTCATTTAATACCAATTTCCACCGAGTATACAAGAAAACGTTTGGAAAACTGAGGCTGCTCTTCTCTCTAAGGTCATATATTTCAAAATCTACAGAGGAAATTTGTTGCCTGTTCTTCTATATGCCTGTACAACAAATTTAAGCCTAACAAACACACAACTTTCAAAGCTATCATCTTTAGACAGAAGAATTACCAGACTGACCACCAAAAGGCAAACACCAATACAGAATGAAATGAAAAAGCATGCAGTTCTATTGGTTAGGAAGTATCTTGATAGACAACTTCGTGAAAACTTTCAAAACTTTTTCACTGTCGGAGCACAAAAGCAGAATACAAGAATAATGGGTTTATGCTTGGAGTTCCAAAAGTCAAATTACAAGTTTCCAAGTCTAGCTTTCGGTCGATGGGTGTTAAAATATACAATGACCTACCTATCCAAAGTCGTCAAACCGATAGCCTCTTTAATATTTAAAGAACATATAAAGAATCATTTTAACATTTAGGAAACCATTTTAATTTTATTGCTAAGTTTGTAATCATTTATTTTGACAGGATACGTATTAAAAGCAATGTACGTAACACTGAAATGTTTAAAGATTTCATTTATTATTATCATTATAGAGAGTTTTAATACCTCCCATAGCTGGAAGCCCTTAGCAGTATATTTAGCCTCTTAGGAAAGCCAGACCATCAACCAGTGGACCCGAGGCGCTTACAAGAGACTTTCCTCTATAGAGAATTAGAAAATCAAGAAAACTCATAATATCTTCTTTGAAAAGTGGGGGGGGGCCAATGAAGGGGCCAGAAAAATTTCTGGGGGGGGCCGTGGCCCCCTCTGGCCCCCCCGTAGAACCGCCACTGGCTACGCGCTGTGAAGGGGTATTGATCGTATGCAAGACGACACAGTACCCATAAGTTGTGTAGTTTTGTTGAAAGCCATGCATTCTGCATCCCTTGGGTCGTAAGTAGACTCCAGTGCACCCTTGGTTATCGTTCGGACCGTTCAATTGTGATTTGTTTTTACACTACGGATATTCTTGTCTCAGTTGGACTTGGCCTTTCTCACCATTACTTGTACGAATTTCATACCCAGAATTCCCAGGATGCGAGTTATTACACTTGCTACCCGCATGCGTCTTGAAAAATTTATTTAATTGAAGCTTCTCATGCTTTAATGTCGAAAACATTATATACGGAGCAGGAGTTGACCTTATCTCCTATATTGTATTCGTCAGTGCTGTAGCCAAAATACAATGACGTAGATTGGTTCATCGGTTTTCAATGAATAATGGAAACGTTGCCTTTGTCGTATGGGAAAGCTATAGATGAAAAACAATCGCTTAGACCTGCTCATGTCTTTGTGGTCTAGATGGCTTTTTTGAGCTGTAAGATTATCTGAGATGTAAATAGACGTTCAATTTCAACATGGCGATAACCTGGAAATCTAGTAATTTTGAAGCTTAAAACTTATGGATGGTCAAAAAACCTTTAGAAACACTCAATTAAATAGAAGTGATGGTTTTTGCTTGAGCAAAAAAGTGAACTAATATTTCTCGTTGAATGTAAACAATTGTCACGTGTTCTTAAATCATAGATATTTGACTAGTGAGTCCTAATTTTCTAGCACCTCTTGAGATATGTGCAAATACTGCATACAACTTAAACCGAACTTTTCTTTTATGACAATTGCAGGATCCTAGCGCACATATCACTTTTATCTACTCTACAAATGATATAAAAGTGCTCTCACCTTTTTTATCTGCTTTTTCGTTCGCGCCTAGTATACTCCGTTTCCGTATTGCCAAACCCTTTCGATATCCAATACTGGGCAGAGACAATTTCCTGTATTTGACTAGGCCCTCCAACAACGATACTCCCCATCTAACTAGGGCTTTCGTGCTATCATAACAAAGAACTAACTGCAGCCTTTGCGCTAAAACACTTAGACTTTGATAGCCTACATGCCAGACTCATTGTTCTTTGTAATCACCTTTTCCTTTTGCGATCTCATTGCCAATTCTTTAGCTATGTGAAATATTTCCTCTGGCCAATCAAATGTGCGAATCCTTCTTCAATATAGCTTTTCAATATGGATTTTGTCTTGCGGAAGTGTGCTTTGCCAGGCAACCCGGTTAATGAGACACTATCGCCTGCTTTTAATTAGGTATTTATGTGATTCTGAAGTACTAAAGTCATAATTGGTTTTTGGTACGATTGATAGGGAAGAATAATTTTATAGGGAAGAATAATTTTGATGGAGTCTTGCTTCATTTATGCCTCAAAAGCCCTCGCTTTTTAGCATTCTTTCAGAGGGGGGAAGCGTGGAAGTGCAAGGAGGGCGACCCAGCAACAGATTGCAGTATTCTTCTTGCGCGTTAATTGAATTTGTCTGCATTGTGAGGCAGTACAAAAGCAATCGACCTCTGCTGTTATTTTAGGGCAAGGCCATCGAGAGTATTATCATCATTTCTATACCATTTGTAAGGATATGAAAAACATTCAATCCACAAAGAAATGGGAGAATTTTCCGACCTATATTTGTAGTTTGTTTCCATTTCTGTCAGAATTCATGTGAATATCGATTTTTAATGTTCAGTAAAGAGAACAGAGGCTTGGAATGTTCTGAAGGCGATGTATACAAACAAATGCGATGCATAAAGCAACTTACAACGACTAAACTTTGGTCATAATATCAAAAGAATAGAGTAGTCTTCTTTTGAAATACGATACGTTTTTTGTTTTTATAGTAGCTCAAGGCCTAGTTCTTAAATTTCTTCCTTTTGGAACCGTTTCTGACTACATTATAGTGCTAAAATTTTTGAATTGAAAGTGCAAGAAATCATCATGACTTCATCAGGACTTGAACTCGTGACACTCGACTTGTTACGTCACTTCATGATTTTCCTAAAGCCTATTGCCTTTGCCTACTAGCAGGGGCGGCGGAGCAATATTTTTGGTGTGGGAGCTTGAGTGAACAGATTAATATTGCAGGAGCAGAGAGGGTGCTCAAACGGGGGTACTTAAGTACATCTGCTATGAAAAGGGGAGGAGCCACAGCTCCTAGCCCCCGGGCTTCTCCGCCCATGACTAGAATTTCCTTAATTTTAGCTGTACATTTACTCTGATATGATATGATATGATATGATATGATATGATATGATATGATATGATATGATATGATACATGATATGATATGATATGATATGATATGATATGATATGATATGATATGATATGATATATGATATGATATGATATGATATGATATGATATGATATGATATGATTGATATATGATATGATATATGATATGATATGATATGATATGATATGATATGATATGATATGATATGATATATGATATGATAGATATGATATATGATATGATATGATATGATATGATTGATGTGATATGACGTGATATGATATGATGTGATATGATGTGATATGATGTGATATGATATGATATGATATATGATATGATATATGATATGATATGATATGATATGATATATGATATGATATATGATATGATATGATATGATATGATATGATTGATATATGATATATGATATGATATGATATGATATGATATGATATGATATGATATGATATGATATATGATATGATAGATATGATATATGATATGATATGATATGATATGATATGATATGATATGATATGATATGATATGATATGATATGATATGATATGATATGATATGATATGATATGATTGATGTGATATGACGTGATATGATATGATGTGATATGATGTGATATGATGTGATATGATATGATATGATATATGATATGATATATGATATGATATGATATGATATGATATGATATGATATGATATGATATGATATGATATGATATATGATATGATATATGATATGATATATGATATGATATATGATATGATATGATATGATATGATATGATATGATATGATATGATATGATATGATATGATATGATATGATATATGATATGATATATGATATGATATATGATATGATATGATATATGATATGATATGATATGATATGATTGATATGATATGATATGATATGATGTGATATGATGTGATATGATGTGATATGATGTGATATGATATGATATGGCATGATATGGTATGATATGGTATGATATGATAATAACACACTATCCATTTATATGGTTTTCATAGTGCTACCTAAGTTTGCAATATAGCGCAATCAAATTTCTTTAAGATTAAGGTACAAATTAGAAGATTGTTACACAATGCCTATGAAAATATAAATAGAAAAAAATCTTATAACTTTTAGAGGTAAAGAAAATCACTGGTATGAAAAAAGTGTCACAATAGTGAATTAACATGGGTTAGAAGCAAGTTCCATTAGTTGTACGCTGAGCTAAAGTAGGCAAAGAATTGAAGTCAGCAGATCCCATGCACTGAAATGTTCTCTTCATGCTATTAGTTTTAGCTGATGGTTAGTGTAGCTCATTGGATATATTCAAGATTGAAAAGTTCCATAAGGGTTTTGTCTTTAGTAGTAGAAGCTCCTTAAATTTTTGGTATTCTTCATGTAGTTTCCTTGTACTGGGGTCCCTTACAAGGGACATGCAAATGTTTTCAGTGAAGCAGGACACTATTAAGCAGCCGTACTTCAAGTTTGTTTTTGCAATAAATTGGTTTATACCAAGGTTTCCCAAAAATTAAGAAACTATAGTACTATGCTAAAGAAACATTGAGAAACTAGACTGTAGACTACAGATGGTGACCTCTTTTGTCAGCTGTTGTTGTTAATCTTAATTTGTTTCATTTTGTTTGGAAAAGATTTTTCACACGGAATTAGAGGAATCTGTCATTCCTATTAACTGTTAGGACTTAAACGTAAAATATTTTGACGATTGCTACTAACTGCAGTTGCTTACTACTACAATGTGTATACCAGGGGTGCTGTGGAAGGCACTCGGGGGGGGGGGCTCAGCCTCCTTCCTCCAAATGAGCGTATGCTAATTTGGTGGATTCCTAGCTTGGCAGTATAAACCAACCCTTTTGCTGTTTTTATCTATCGTTACATCAATTAGCTATAACTTTTTGGTAGCCTTGTATGTGTTTACATTTGAGCAGTTTGGAATGAAGTCTTGCGTGTGTCGTGGGTAAAGTCCATAGAATTGCCCTTAGCACAGCCTCCTTTTAGAACTACACCTCTGGTGTATACTATGTAAGCTGAGCACAATGTTCTCAACACGAGGGGCTATGCTTCAGATGATTGATTACCTCTTTCTGCCTGCTAACATGGACGACTGCATGATTATTTATTTTCGAAAGTTGTAGAGCTCCTCTCTCATCTCTCGCACTGCCCATCGAGAGCAGGGACAGCGTTTTAATGTACAAGGTGTGGCCTTCTGGCCTTCATTTCCGCTCTTCATCTGTTTCAAAGATCAATAGGTTAGCTATCAATCGTCAAAAATGTTGACTGATGCCCTCATTTGGCACAGCAAAGTAAATCACATTCTATCATTTTCAGGACTCTATTTATCTCCGCTAAAAGGATGCGCTCTTTCCTTAATTGCGTCGTTTAGGCAAGGCTTTTTAAACTGGTAGAGTTACATTAATTTTACTTACATTTGGAAGGTAAATACACAACAGACTGAAAGCATTTGCTAAGTGTATTTTGTAAGGAGATTACCTTTTGTGGCTTTGTTCACCATCTACAACCTCATCACCTTTTACGTAGTCAGTACCAGTCTTCTCAGTCAGGGCCAGGTTAGCTGTTTTCTTTCCACCGGCTCGTTCGTATAAAAGATTCTTAATTTCAGGTTATGTCTTCCTTCTCCTTCTGCATAGATCCTTGTTTTTCAAGAAATATACCTGCAATCCTTTCCTAACTCCCGAACTTTCAATAGGCTTTTGTGATGTGCTTGGCTTTCCACCGCCTCTTACAACGAGCATGTTTCTGCCCACTGTCGTTTCTTGTTGATGACCAACACACATAGCTGTGAAACATATGCTTCTGTGGAATCAACTGCCCTGTCATTGAATTCCACTCAATAAATTTCTTATTCGTAAGCCGTGGGATGTGCCCTTAGCAAAATTCTCTTGAATGGAAGAGCTTTGAGGTCACGAATTAAATACCTTTTTTGAATATCGATCATTTGTGAATTGAATGGGTTTCTACAAAACAGGTGAACTTCGCCTCTGTTCACCTGCTTCACGCCTTTACTAAAGATGCTATTGACTATCATGTGATTTTCGTTAAGAGATCATTATGACTTCGGAGCATATGAACTTTGAAGGAATTTATGAGAAAACAGTTATCAATATCATCAACACTATTGTGATCTATTGTCATAATTAATTATGCTTACTGTGATCATGATTATCATTGTCAGCATCTGAGCTCAATCACAACCATCATGATCATTATTGCCACCTTCATCATAATCATCACTATCATCATGTAGTACCACGAGGAGGTCTCCAACCATGGGCTAGCCGTCATCATCTTCTTCTTCTTCTCGTTACGCCCCTCACGGGGCCTGAGACTGACCCTGGGGTCAGTGGACCGCCTATCAATTGTTTAAAAGAGGTGATTGAGTAGCCGTCATCATCATCATCCTCATCATCATCATCGTCATCACCATCATCACCATCATCACCATCATCTGTCTGTCTGTCTTTTCCCGTACGCCCTTTACGGGGCCTAGGCTGACCCTGGGGTCAGTGTCGCCTTCAAATTGTTTAGAAGAGGTGATTGAGTCGGCTACACTCAATCCACTCTGTTACCCCAACAGTTACTTATCAGAACTGCAGCCTGAAGCTGCTGTGCCGGAGTTTGACTGAAGGGGCCTGGTTGGACAGTTTGCCACAGGTCGTCAACATCTGCCCCATTTCTGAATTTTCGCGAAATGAATCACTATCAACTTAAGGGCAGAGTCTCTCTGTGCCCGCTTGCCACCACGAGGAGGTCTCCAACCATGGGCTAGCATCACCATCATCATCATCATCATCATCATCATCATCATCATCGTCATCATCATCATCATCATCATCATCATCATCATCATCATCATCATCATCATCATCATCATCAGCGTCTTCATCATCATCTTCATCATCATCATCATCATCATCATCATCATCATCATCATCATCATCATCATCATCATCATCATCATCATCATCATCATCATCATCATCATCGTCATAGCTGAGATGAGATTTTTATTTGCATGATAAAGCGAATTTCCACATTTCAAGCAGCATGACACATGGGAAAAACTTCACTACCGCGATCTACCAGATAATGTCTGAGACATCTAGAATACTAACCCGTTAAATGCCTTTAAAAATTATACCCCTTCACAATAAAATTGGAATACTTTCATGCTATATCATTTCCAAATACTATATGAATAATATCTTTTGAAATATTAGCCTCTTATCGATTGTTTTAAGTTAATATTTGCTATGTTACTATATAATTCCAGAGAGAGTATTTTATTAATTGGCAAGCTCATATTCCTCACAATCTGACTCACTTTCACTTCCACTTTCACTTCCACTGAAGTCATTGTCAACACATCGTGGATTCTGGTATCTATCATTGTAAGTGCAGGACCACTCGCAGAATTCAGCCTGTAAAACAAAATTTGCTTTTAATACTTAGCAGATGCACATCTATTATCAATAAAATATTATATTCCCAACCTCTTGTGCAAAGTTTATACTGCCTCGGCCAGCATTGCTTGCCAGCTTATCAAGATCTATGTCAAAACAAGATAGAATTCAATAGATGTTGTTGCAGCCAACATATCCTGGATTCCAATATTTTGCAGAATATATAATGGTCAAACACTGCCAGATTTGTTATGAAATATGGCATATAATAAGACTTTCAAATTTAATAACTATCAGCCAGTCATTTGGGTAAATAGTGTTGTGTCGATTCCCAAATGATAGATGTGGACCCGCAGGTGTTGCTCATCATCACAATTCGTTTTTAAAGTATACTTAAGCTATAAACGCAAGTGCCTTTTTATGCAGCAATACATATGAGGGGGAATGAGTTCCTCTTTTTCTTTCCTTATCTTACTTTTAGCTAGTAGCAAGTGCCTTTCTGTGCAGCAATGCATGTGTAGGGTGATGAGTTGCTTTTTTTCCTTCCTTATCTTACCTTTCCCAAACTAACCCTAACCTACACTGATGCTTACCCGATACTCTTAAACAGAAGTAAGGCCTGATGCTACCTGACACTCTGGCATAGGAGTAAGTTCTGATGCTAGTCCAGCCCTGGCATAAATATAAAGTCTGATACTAACCAAACCTTGGCTAAAAGTATAATCTGATGCTAACCAGACACCGTAGCATACACATAACGTTTGATGCTAACCAAACCTTGGCTAAAAGTATAATCTGATGCTAACCAGACACCGTGGCATACACATAACGTTTGATGCTAACCAAACCTTGGCTAAAAGTAAAATCTGATGCTAACCAGACACCGTAGCATGTAAGTGAAGTCTCATGCTAACCTTATTGTACATAGTCATATGGGTGATGTTTCGTGATTAGGTTTCTTTTTTTAAGATTTGTGACTTCATATCTTAACAGGGTTACCTCAATTCGTCCTTCATATCCTCTCTTGGAAATGTATATAGAATGCGGTCCAGTGTTTCCCCACCAGCAAATGCACCTTCCGTTGTTTTGGCAATATCCTGTTCCATAGGTTTTGCCACAATAAGGATGACATTCTAAGACCAAAAAGTTTTACAAATTGCTTCAGAAATGTAATTCTTAGATGACTTGAAAGCTTTCGGTGGTGTTTCCAAACTACACTGTAGAGAATTTTGATTAAGGGTCTTATAGCAGTGGGGATTTCTATTTTTTGAGAAGGGAGTCGCTAGATTCAACTGCAAATGGGTGTGGCTTTGTTGGGACCACGCTCATGTTGTCAAACAGATAGGCAGGAATGATACCATGGGCTCAAATTAATCATTTGATTAGATATGTGAAAATACATAGGACTTGAAGCGTCAGGTAGAAAGCTTGGCTTAATGATATATCACTGAATTAGAACGAGGATATATAGGGTCATTGTAGCCAATATTGTTGTTCTTGTGACTAGTTAGTTATCAATCCAGGTTAAGACTTAGTCCTTACGAGACAATCCAAGTTAAAATTTAATCTATGTTAAGACTTAATCATTACGAGGCAATACAAGTTAGTACTTAATCATTACGAGACAATCCAAGTTAAGACTTAATCACTATAAGACAATCCAAGTTAAGACTTAATCACTAAGAGACAATCCAAGTTAAGATTTAATCACTGAGAACATTTAAGATCTTTCCGCTGTTCCATCATCAGCCTCTATGGAATAGGAGATGGATGTTTTCTACCCTCATAATAGCAGTAAGCGTGGGCCTAGTATTATTATATGCGCATTGATGTTCAGTTACCTTTCTTTTTGCTGGAGAATACTTTCGCAAACGTAGCCAGAATCAAAATCAGAAAATTCAGAATTGCTGATAGCCTCATTGTGTCAAATGATGCAATTAAATCTAATTATGCTCCAGGATGGCACAAATGTTTTACTTGTCTTCTGCCCTCTACACTGATCGAGTCTTAACTGGCGATTTGAAATCAGCTGAAATACACTGAAAGTCACGCTATCTTGGAACTCATCTTCTAGATCGTGAACATATCATTAAGTGTGTTGGCTTAGAAGGACAATCCGCAACGTTATTCAATGTGCTGCTCTTGTCTTCAGTAAACAATGATGTAATTTACAATCAGCACTTTGATAACTACTTTTTGTTTCCATGTGGAAATAGAAGTGGATACAAGATCTGTTGATACAGCTTACCTGTCCATGTCCTTTCATATCATTCGTATAGCTTACTACGTTTTAGCCTTAAGTACCTTGCCTACCTATTTCATACATCTTTTTTGCAATTTTCTGTACATTGGCCAGCGCATAGATGTCCTATTTTCTCCCAACCGAACTGACCAATAATCATGCAGGATTCTGACCACACATTCGTTCCACCACTAAATTTAGGCCCATTTGGTATGATGATTGGTCAATTAGGTTAGGAGGAAATAGACCTGATCAGAGCTCACAAACATTTGGCGATTATGCTGTACTACCTACATTTCTGTAACGGCCTAAGAACCCAAAAAACTTCATAGCTTTTGTGGAAGTGTTTTTGTCTTCTGTTCATGTATTACACTACCATTATTGTATATTTTATCCCAAGCGCTGGTGACAGAAATTTCTGGGTGTTTTTCAAACACACTTGCCACTTATGTTGCATTGCTACCCCAATTGAACTGTCTCTGTTTTGTTGATTAGAAAATGGCGGGAAATAAGGAACCTTCGGCCGTTTGTTTTCAAAAATTGATTGTATTACAGGTACAAAAGTATTGAGTTTGAATTATGTTTTGTATGCAAAGATATTTTTCTATATATTGCAAAAATATATGAATATTTGTAAAACATTTTTATGGGATGGGTTCTTTGTCCTTGCTCCACACAAAGACACGAAGACATTCAACCCGTCTGATGTGGCCTCCATTTTCCACTTGGCTACAATGCTATTACGCGCCGTAAAATCAGGTGTATCTCACAGGTGTTCGTGCGGCTCCTCATCCATGATGTGCTGTTTTTTGTCGCTGGTGACAAAACAAAATTTAGCATGTTTGATATTTAATTTCACTGGTGGCGACAAAAGCCTTGATTGCTTTTCTCCTTTGCAAGCCAGCGTGTTTCGCTGGCGACAGAAGTCGCTACTGTGTACTAAGTTTGGAGTTACTTTCTGATGCGCGTACTCAAACCTTTTATGTTCACCTATACGGGGATGGACTAGGACCAACATGTTTGGGAATGTCGCTGCTGAATTCATCCTGAAGATTTTGTGAAAATGGGAATGTTACCGAATAGTAATCACTTTCCCAAATGGGAGAAAACTTACCGAATAAGAGAATGTGTATGAAATGGGACTCAATATTACCGAATGGCTCAAAGATACTATGGGGTTTGAAACCCTCTCTAATTATGAATACCAGAGCGTGTGCACCAAAGAACTTTTGCAGCAAGAAACATTGATTTTAATCAGTATTCTTCGCTTTTAAATTTAATACTATTGAAGGAAGAAATAAAAAGAATTTTTGCGAAAGATAAGCCATTGTGCTGTAACAGCCGTTAAATAGCCATAGAGTGAAGTCTCATTTGCGCTTAAACTATGATATAATGGCTACTGTATGACTGTGAGCTACTCTGAATCACTCTCACTGTCAGAACCTCCACCGCAGTCTCCAGTGTCCTGGTCGACGCAATCGGGATTTTGGGTATCGTGTGTCCAGTGACAAGCCCATTGACAATGATTGGCCTAAAAGAGGACAAAATTATTCCATGAAAGCCTGTTGAGTCTGTTTGTATTCTAACAGCTGTTGCAGCTCTGTTCACAAGGGCAGTTTCATGTTACTTCGTATTAGTTCCTATACGGGGATATTAATTCAGATTAATGTACTGTCATTCTCTTTCTGGCAGTAGGGCCTAAACTGGTATTGGATCTGACTCATTTAGTAGAATGGTGAATCTGTAATAAACGAAGTTGTGGACTTGTTTATTGAAAATAGGCTATCAATACTAACACAAAGTAATACGTGTGCTAATAGCATTTATAAATATTACTCATTGTGCTTTTTATATGGCTTGCTGGTGTGTAGTTGTTGTCACACCCAAACCTTTCTTTTTGTAAAAATGTGGATCTATAAGCATTTCTCATTGTAGGCTGTATCTGGGAGAAGATGTTTGCCTTCATTTCAATATCCACTCATAGCTATATTAAAAGGTTCATGCATAATACCTCTCATTTCTCTCCGTTACATTTACTAGATGGAGCTAGCTATTGGCACGCAAATGTTCGGAAAAGCTGCGCCCTATTTGAATTATCGTGCTCTGGATGGAAAACCATTCTATATTTAGGAAATGAAGAGAAGGCAGCGGTTTTTTGCGGAATATCTAAAAAACTTGTTATGGAGTTTCCTTTCCTCTTTTGAAACGAAAGGGAGATATCATAAACATAGTTAGGAAGGTAATCCCATGAAAAATAGAGCTACCATCTGCATGCTATCACCTTACCTTTATTTTCCCCTTGTTTGAGCCTGATTGAATGTACGCTCCGCGCGGTCCTGTCCATCCGTACCAACAGAGACATTTTCCATCAGACTGACACTGTCCCGTTCCAGGTGGAGTTCCACACTGGGCACTGCATGCTGGAATAAAATAGGAATTCTTTATTGATTCCCAGAGTTTCTCTATAGAGCCTAACGTGCAAGGGGACCTCCGGTATATAGAAAATCTAGATATCAGATATGAATGATGTTTTTGCTCATAAGAGAGGTTCCTGGTTTCAAACGAGCAGGAACTTCATATTTAAGAGCGAAAGTAAGTTTCTATCTGGGCAGTTTATATATATATATATATATATAGATTCTCCTGATGAGTGAACAATACCGTTCACGAAACAGGCTTGTCGAGAGCACATAGTAGTCGAGAGCACATATATTTATATAGAGTATCATTTCTTTTCTCGATGGAATAGCAAAAAAGTTTATGCATATGATATTTTGAATTCTCTTTCCGTCACGAAAATTATCTGTTGGTCCAGTGCGCACATAGTTTTTGATCGTTCAGTTTGGCAGGAAGTAAGTAAATTCTAGATAACTTGATGGTACAGGTGAAATGCGAGTTTGTTGGTCAGGGAGGATTGTAGAAATGTGTGTAGTTTAAGTAGAACTTTGGTTGGCTTTTACCTAGATGTAACTATTCATTCTCATGCGCAGTATTCCCTTGGCCTCTATTGCAAGGTCCACCCATCATTCTTCGAAACGAGGTGTGTAGGCTACAATTATTCGTAAGTACAGTGATAAAGTTGTGGCACGGACCTGGCTCAGCGTTTGAATAGACGCCGTGGTAATGTTGAGCCACTAGCGTGCGGCACGGCAAATTTAGGTCGTATCAAGATTTTAGTTCGAGCTAGAATTAATGATTGATTCAAACATCGTGCTACTGCCGTACCTGAGCTTATTGTTCAGGTACAGCACGGCTCTGACATGACTTCTGACGGTCGGAATCAGGCGTAAGGCTTTTGACTGTTTAGTTCATAAGTTTGCTAATTGCCAAGATTTAGCCGAACGGCTTTTAAACTTACCCACAGACATTTTAATGGCATGAACAACGACCTAAGATAGACGGCTCTTTCAATACTCTAAAAAAGACTCATTTGGGTTTCCCCCAAGCTTTGGTACTGGGGTCTTATCTGTTCAACTCATTTATTAATGATGTTTTTACCTGACGAGAGATGCTTATATCTCATTGGTTTGCAAATAATTGGTATTTGAAAATGAATATTAACAAAAAGCCACCT
The DNA here is from genome assembly GCA_964019165.1 of Mastigias papua. Classification (NCBI taxonomy): domain Eukaryota; kingdom Metazoa; phylum Cnidaria; class Scyphozoa; order Rhizostomeae; family Mastigiidae; genus Mastigias; species Mastigias papua. The sequence goes on from OZ025277.1 coordinate 11,888,193, forward strand.
ACTTGTCTTTGGAAACAGAGACGTCGAGGCAACTGTAAATATTTTTGGATCGTTGATAAAAGCAATTAACGAAGAGAAGCTTTTCCGAGTGACACTCGATAAAAAACTGAATGGCAAAAGTCTTGTTAATGGCCTTTGTAGAAGCGATTCAGAATGCTGCATGTATTATTAGCACGGGTATCAAAATATATGGATAAGTCACAGTAAAATTAACAATGAACTCTTTCTTAGTATCAGTTTTGTTACTGTCCACTGTGAATGTTCATGACAGAGCATCGAATAATATGGTCAACAATGTATATGAAAGAGCTCTGAGAATCATACGCAAGAATAGAATTTCTAATTGGAAGGAGTTACTTCTACGAAGTAACTCAGCTTCTGTTCACCATTAGATTTATTGATAATAAATTGTGGCAGACTTTTGCCAAGTGAGGGTGAAGACTCAGAATCATTAGAGATCTTTAATCAAACAATTAAATCAGATAAAGCTTTGATTGCAGCCGTAAAGTGTGTTAAACTTTTGTTTTAAACCAAGCTTTTTATCGTAGTAATAATTTTCATTTACGCCTGTATATTTTGCACGGTTGGATTTAATTAACTTAGCGCTACAGTTACCAGCTGATTTTAAATAAATTATTTACTATATTATCATATTATAGATAAGAGTTTAAGTAGAAATGAATAAATAATCTTAGAAAGATGTTATGTTTTGTTACCGTTGGAGGCATAGCTGTTTAGTTGACTACTAATAAGGGTTGTGTTGCCTTAAGTATGAAGCCCACTCTTCTGCATTGATGAGCTCCAGCACAGTGGTTTGAAAATCTTGTGAAAGTCTAAGCGATGAGTTTTGTACCATTTATTTTGGGTGCTATGAGGTTTTTTGTTAGTTGAATGCTGGTAAAGAGTTGCAGTGATTTGGAAAAACCAGCTATCGAGGAACTTCGAGTTTATGTCACAACATTTTAACGCCGCTAGTTTTCACGGGGGTTTCTAGGTTCCAGCAGAGAGTTACTTCCTCAGCAAAAAGTTTCTATTCTCATGAAATTTGAACGGTTTTGATGGGTAGAGGAGATGGATTTGGATTGAAAGGTTGCAAGTTCACTTCTGCAGTTGTCCTTCTTCAATATCTATGTCTGGCCTTGTTAAGATAGCTGCTTGCTCTAGTCTATTGGAGCTTTTTATCGATATTTCATGGATTAGAATTAAAACCACAATTTCTAATTGATAGAAACTTAATCCCTGGTACACTCCATCTACAGTATTTATTTGATTGTAAGCCCCCCCCCCCACCCTGGTTACAAGCCACTCTCGAGTATGAGTGGCAACAGTTTCATTAGAAAACTTCCAACTTCCCTTGATTACCAGTTGTATCAACAAAACTAGGCTGGGAGCTACTCGGCTGAAATTAATGGAATCATCAACGTAGTCCAGAATTATTTGTTTCTCACACTCTACATTATCATCACTCTCAGATTTAAAGTGGCAGGAGCGCTTGGCTGGAGCGCTTGGCAGGAGTGCTTGGCAGCAGCGCTTGGCAGCAGCGCTTGGCAGCAGCGCTTGGCAGCAGCGCTTGGCAGCAGCGCTTGGCAGGGTCTCAGTTAGAGTATTTTGATGGCCTAGCGCCTTGAATAACACAATTTAGGCCACCTTAGTTTACAAGCCATGGTCGATTATAAGTCACAGCAAACTGATGATTAGAGCTGGCAATAGAGAAGATTTTCTCAAAGGAGAGGACCTATCATGTTGATACTTCGTGCAAATAGTTAGCTAGCCAGTGGCAGAAACTGAGCGTTTTTTCTTGGGGTTGGGGGCAAAGATACTTGATGAAGCGACAACAAATTTTGCGTCTGATCCCAGACGCCCTCCTCATTTGCACAATTTCCACCGCTGTAGGTAGCTCACAGAGAACTCAAAGGAATGAAATCTCATGCACCAAAAATCCATATAAAACATGGCTTATTAACGAATAAATATGGTAGTTAAAATTTTGCTTCGATCATCTACACCTTCAAATCATATCTCATTTTACGTAATATCTTATCAATCATTTCTTTCGTATCTCGCTTCCCTTCGGTTATGCATAATTTACTCCTTAGCTGCATTTCTAGCTCGTCCTACAGGTCATAGCTGAATCTGTTCTTTTATTTTGAATTTCACCTAGAGGACTTTTGTGCTAGATAATTGTACTGCATTGCATTTTATCATGAAAAGGATTTTAGTAGGATCTGATGGTAAGTTATGTGTAATGTAAGGATGGAGGATAACCGAAAGGCGGGGTATATAGTGAGATCGCCATTGCTGTTATCGGTTTTTGGCAGCAACCATTCTTTCAGCATTGACGTCCATTGCGTTAGAATTTAGGACAACATTTCATTAACTGCGATGATTCTTTACAGATAATGATTTAAGTAAAGACAAAATTATTCCGGATAATCTGTACAGTAAAAGAAAGTGAATGAGCCAGCATGGCCGCCAAAATGTTTGAGACCTCTGTTTAGGTCTATCTTCTCCTAACCTAATTGACCAATCATCATGCAGGATTCTGACCTCACGTGCGTTCCACTGCTAAGTTTAGGCCCATTTTGCTTGATGATTCGTCAGTTAGGTTGGGAGAAAATAGACACAATCAGAGCTCTCAAGCATTTGGTGACTATACTGACTGAGTCCACATGGTTCGGTATCTTTCTCGCACTTTCACTTTACATGACCACTGTTTCCTGCTATTTCTCTTCTCTCCCTCGTCCTATCCCCATTTCTTCGTAATATTGCGCTATTAAATCTTCTATCCATATTCATATGCCTTTTAATTTGCCTTTGTTGTCACTTAGGACATTCTTGAAGTGGGTTATCATCCTTTCAAAAAGGCCTTCCAAGCAGGCGATAGCATCGTGTGCACACACCCATGTGACACGATACAGGGAATTGCTTTGAACTTGCTGACATTGGCTTACTAAGACGTCCTACTCCTTGCCTGTCAGGTTTTCCATACTTTCAGAGATCTCTTTATAGGTATACATGCTTACTAGTAACTTTTTCTCCACTTTCTTATTGATTCTCTCTTTCACGTTTTATTGCATTTTCTTTGGGGTTTTTCTTTGGTTCTGTCATTTCCGACAGTTGTTGTAACTTGTCTCTTTTTCATATAAAATTTGGTTTTTGACGCATGGTCGCATGGTAGAAGACCTAACTAAAAATAATCTATAAGACTTTCTGTTTTGAACTGATTATTTCACCACTCACTTCTCCAATTAGTAACAGTCATCTCTTAGTTTGATATCCGTACTAAAGAATTGCCAATAAGTTGTTGTAAATAATGTTGGTTTTCTTATATGATAAATGGCACACTGTCTTGTCGATCCTGATATCTTAACTTCTCTTGAGTACCGAAAAATCTTCAGAAGTACCTACTTTGTGAAGAATGAGGAAATTTGTAGAACCTGTGCTGAACGCTAATTTTCCATGTTAATTACAATGCAGTTTTCACTATCCTGTGAATTTTCCTAGCTCAGTGTTTGCTTGCTGACTATTATCGACTGCTGCAAAGACATGATGAATGAGTCCCGAGTGGATGAGATTCAAGGAAGGTTTGATGCAAGCTATCAGTAGTGTGGCAAGCAGATTGGCTGTGGAATGATGCTTCATGTTTGTACTTGGAACATAACGATTATGCTACCGGATTATATGAAACTAGTCCTTTCGTCAATGAAGCGTTATGATATTTAGGGATTCAATGACGATATTGTCAATATTGCAAATGCAAGGGATACCTTGGCTTGTGCTTTTGTTGATTTCCATAACTGTTTTTGGCTGAAGTAATTTGAGTTGCATATATTTTATTGTATTGTCAATTGGAATCTGCCAAAATCAGATTTTCTTATGGACCAAGCTTTTCTCCCGCTTTACTAATTAGAGCTGTCAAATGTGAAGGTACACCTTTAAGAAAAGTTTATTATAGCTTGGAAAAGCGGTAACGTTCTTGTTCGTCCGACGACATTCGTCAGAGTATGAAACAACTGCACCCTTGATATCGATGCACCGTGCAAATAGTTAGGTAACTGACAAATAAATTGTAAGAAATGATCTCTCACGCATTTTATAGTTCGGATTCCGAGTTATGTTGCTTCTGTAAAATTCGAGGGTAAACGTGAAAGCAGCTTTTTCCATTTTAGGCCATTTTTGTGATAGTTTCACATTATCAGTTCGCCAAATATATCTTAAAAAACTGACATCTGGGGTCGAACCTCGACTCTCACACTGCACATATATGCCTAGGCTAAAAGCAATTTGATAGAAATTTCTGAAAAACTTGTGAAATCAGTGAAATACTATTCTTACCGTTTGTTGCACTGACGGAAACGTCACGAGTCATGACCAGAACAAGAAACACAAATATTGTTATTTGGGTCTTCATTTTAGCGTTGTATGAAAGAAGCAATTCAAGAAATAGCACTTAGCCTTGTGCTGGTGCTTTGAACATTTCCTCCAGTTGCTCTCGTCTGAAAGTTGTGTGCACATGCAGAACTTATATTCATTGTGAACCGGGGGGTTTGTTTCTCTCCTGCTTACCAAGTCCATTATGCTTGGCTGGTATTTTTGCTAAGCTAGTGTTGTATAATGGTCTTCTTCTAGTGAATATCATGCAATTACTGGTGAAGGTAGGGGATATCTAAGCTCGATCTACTGTCTTTTCTTGGAGGTGAAATAAAGTAACTGGAGTTGGAAATTAAACTTGATAGATTTGGAAAGACTTTTGAATCCAACTAAAAGTAGATGTGGGAGTAGCGATGTTGGCATGGTGGCATGATATGACTGTGATGGAAACTGTGGACTACATCTAACTGAACGTATAAATTATTCTTCCAAGTGTTTTCTGTCAAGATGTCATGACCATACCAATATAGAAGCAACGAGAAGATAGCTGTGTTTTCCTTGAAGTTGCAAATGCGTGAAATACTCTCTTGAGCTGCGTAGTATTTTCAAACGTCTTGTTAAGTAGCTAGGCTCAGTTGTATATTGTGTTCTCTTCTCTGAGACGAATCAGTTCTGATACTGCAGAATCCCTTTCTGTCAAATTGATTTAGAAATAGAAAAGTGCTGTTATGAGATTTTTAAGGTGTGATATAGAAAAACTTGTTTGATGCCACATGCATACATGTTAAAAATATGTTTTTGCTTTGTGGAACGCATCGGTGTGGCCCTCAATACAGATGCAATAGTTTTTAATACAGAGACCTATTACGAAATTCAACTGCGTTACGGACGGACAATGGGTACTTTGAAGGCTCAGGATAAGTGAGCCAAACATTGTTTTAAACTGGGCTTTCTCTCCATTATCCTCCTTGGATAGGAGTATTGAAAATACTAACTTGTGGATTGATAGATGTAAAAGGCGTAAATCAGCAGGAGAAGAAAGGCATGTTACGGATGGATATAGATCAACACATTTCTTAGTAGCCCCACAGACACCATGGCTTTGAGTACGGATACAGGGGTGTACCGAACTAGGTGCTATAGGGGTGTGACGCCCCTACTTCTCTCAGAACCATCGGTAATCCTTTAGCATGTCGATAATTTGCCGTAATGATCATGGCCTATCGGTTATTATTGGTGCCTTGTCGGTAGATAGATGTCATTCTTCAAACATGTCCGGATAAATTTCTTTGCCACACCCCCTACTCAAGAGTCCTTCGGCACGCCACTCTAGAGATCCCATAGTTTTCACTACAGATCGAAGCGATTTCAATACGGAACCAATCATTACTAATACAGATACCATTGTTTTCAATATAGATACCATCATTTTCAATACAGATACAATTATTTTCACTACAGATACCATTGTTCTCAACATAGATATCATGGTGTCTTAATCCTCAAGATAAAGTAGTAACTCCCTGGAAGTTTTATGATCTCACCACGTTGAGAAAGTTTCTTGCATACCTCCCAGTTTGCAGGAATACGGCATATGTCTTTATTTTGCAATGTTTGTTCTACGAAATTGAAGAGCAGCGTAATACTTAGCCAGTGTACATACAGCTGGGGAAATTGCAAACAAAATACAGCAAAATATCAATAAGGAAAGAGTCGAAGTTTTGGAAACTCATTATTTCATACGCAAAATATCCCTAGAATTCGAATTAGATGGTAATACATAGATTAAATAGGAAGCAATATAGGGAATTGTTCCTAAGAACACTAACTATCTATTTGCACATTTGATAGCAAAATGTTTTCGTTTGGATGAAGTAAGTCATATAACGATGTGGCTCAACTTGTGGGAATGAAATCTCAGCCTTTTGGCTTAAGATATGATTTCCACATGAGACAAAATTAAGGGAAGATCCTGAGAACTATAGGCCTCTTAGTATACCAGGTACACTTGACAAACTTATTGAAGATGTTAGATGGACTAAAATTAAATCGAGATGGGGCTTAAGAGATCTGACTCCCGAACAGTTCCCTGTTTTCAATCAATGCATCCAGTCCAGTGCGGCTTGAGTAATGCAACAGCTTGATTGGTCCGTCAATCCCTCACAAGAAAGTTATCTTTCAAGCCAATCAATTTTCAGATGCGAGCGCTCGCAATCGATTTTGTAACCAGCGGTTGCGAAGTGCAAGCAATTAACCGACAATCAGCTATATGCAAACGGACCAGTGTTTCCCTTAATGAGGTAATGGCTTGCCCTAAACTAGATATCGAAGTTGCATTTCACTTTGCTGTAAATATTTTTTGTGTTTGTGATACGCAGTTACGGACGACCTCCATTTGGCAAACTTCTTAGCTATCTCTGGATGATGGTGCTCTGGTCTCCGTTAATGTAAACAGAAATGACTGGCAACCATTTCGCTTCATGCATGCACATTTAAGTGGAACAGAAATTGGGCCTGAACTAACATTTTACCGTGTTGATAAGTTGATATAGTAAAGCCGGGCTACCATATAACCTTTATGACCATTTGGGTCTGCTTTGAACTACTCTAGCGATCTCATTGATCGGAGCGATCTTGTGGAAACATATACGAGTGGTATAAAAATTTTATCTGTCCCAGTGCTCCTGATCTGCGTGATCGGCAGAATAGTTCATGCATTTGTTCACCAGATCGGTGGGATCGATGAGATCGCTGGGATTGCTGTTGTAATCATCCTTCATCGGTATAAAACATTTTTACCCACGAATACCATATCAGCATATTTACATATAAACTGCTAAAAATCAACACCTAAAAATAAGAATTTGGTTTAAAAATTATGCCGCTCTACCTAAGGACCATGCTTAAGGGAATGCATTGGCTATAAAGTAATACTACCCACTTTTCCAAAAAAGCCTTTCTTTGAGATCAGTGATACCATCTGTTTTCTTCTGAACACTGAGATGGAGGATATGTGACAGTGGTTCAAGCTATCATATTGGTTATATGGAAGCCTGATTTAAAGAGCTTGACGGTCTTAAAATTTTGTGCTTAAGTTTAATGTCTTCTTAGAAGAAGTTGCTCTCTTCGTAAATAATTTAGACATTTAGACATGAAACATTCATATATTATTCTGACGATACCACTTTCTGTATAAATGCGCTTTGAATCCAAATATTAGAATGAACTAGTTTAAGACGGGAATTTCAGTATGCTTCACGTGCTAATGAAATACATTTTTAAATCCACCAACAAATTCAATCAAGCATTTGTGGAAGATTGTTTGTACAGCAGACCAACAGTACTCAAAATAAAATGGGAATTGCTTTAAGCCACACACATTTGAGACAACAACTTATTGAATTAAAAGAGCCTTTTGTTTAGGATGTAGGTTGTGGAATAATGTATTATACGAATGGAGCGACCCTCAGAATAGAAATAGATTTTAAAGTAGCGTAAAAAATGGAATGGGAATAAGTGCACTTGCCGGATCAGTAAAATTCATGTGGTTAACGTTGGTTTTGCCGAATAATCCTGAACAAAATGTTGTATTTCATGGTTTTTTATGCTAATGTTGTTACTTTTACTCTTATATTCAATTTGTGGCCATTTTAAGTAGGCTTAAACTAGGTTCTAGCTGCAGCCAATCAGGGAAGGGTTAGAAAGAGAGCGTCAAAGTTTAAATAGTGTTAGGGCCGTATCACATGAGTCCGGTTAGCCGTGCTAGAGTCTGGGTACTCAACTGGAATTTTATTCCTCCGGAAAATTTTGACATCTCACAATTTTCTCTCAAAACTCAAGATTTTTATGTGATTTTTTGAAAGTCTCGTGATTTCTCTTTTCTCGAGGCTGCTAGGCCTGCATATGTAGCATGATTTGTTGGTGGAAATTTGTTTGGCACATAATAATGTGCGGGGAAGATTATGAATTATTCGAAAGTTAGCTAGTTAGTTAGTTAGTTAGTTAGTTAGTTAGTTAGTTAGTTAGTTAGTTAGTTAGTTAGTGAGTGAATGGATGAGTGAATGAATGAATGATCTTTAAGTCAAAAATTGATGGATAAATGAGTGAATGATTGAGTGAATGAGCATGTGGTTGAATGAGTGGAAGAGTGAATTGGCGAGTGAAGGAATGAATGTGTGAGTGAGCAGGCGAATTAGTACATCATTAAGAAAGAGAAGGAGCAAATGAGTGAGTGAGTGAGTAAGTGAGTGAGTAAGTGAGTGACTGAGTGAGTAAGTGAGTAAATGGATGTATGAGTGAACGAGTGAGTGAACGAGGAGTAAGTTAATGCACGAGCAGTAAGTGAACAAGTGGGTGAGTGAACGAAGAGTGAGTTAGTGAACGAGGAATGAGTCAGTGAATGAGGAGTGAGTGAATGAGTGCGTGAATGAGTGAGTGAACAAAGAGAGTGAGTGAATGAGTGAGTGAGTAAACGAGGAGTGAGTTAGTGAAGGAGGAGTGAGTTAGTTCATGAGGAGTGATTTAGCGAACAAGGAGTGAGTTAGTGAATGAGGAATGAGTTAGTGAACGAGAGTGAGTTAGTGAACGAAGAGTGAATGAATGAGTGAGACAGCCAGCCTGCCAGTCAGCCAGCGAGTGAATTAGTAGCCAGACAATCGTTTATGCATTTGGTCATTAAATCATTCATTTCTCCATGTTTGGTCGTGCACAGTGTTAAACAGGGCCCAAAAATCAGTGGTCTTGACCACTAATATTGGTTTTGAATATGCAAACAGTTTTCTTGAGAATGAAAATTAGTGATCTAATAATTAGTGATTATTGCAAATGCGAAATTTTCTCGCAGAAATAACAATTGTATGAAAATATATTACCCTAAAATAACGTTTCATGTATGAACTGGGTGTGGTCCAAAAAAATTTCCCTTTGGGTCCCGCCCGTATACCTTAACTTTCTCCTAAATAGTGATCTTGTAACATTGGTTTATGCTAGGCCTTGGCCTAACTGTTATACTTTCAATTCGTTCTCTACTGTTTTCTTTGCAATGTAACCAGTCAACTGTGCTCCTCTTCTGTTGGGTCTCGATTCTTTGCTTCAGTAAATGATGCGACTAATTCTTATGCTAATTCTTGACAGATTCTAATACAACTAATCATTTAATTTGCTATTATTACAAAATTCTTTACAGCTGGTATTATAATTTTGTGCTTTAAAGCTTATAATATCTTCAGTTAGACAAGTTCTTTATTTATAGCAGCTTCCCTTAGCTGACCAAGCAAACCTGTATAAATATTAAAAACTCAGCATAACCGACCACCACCAGAATTACATCCTAAGAAAACTATCCACCATCGCTATCATATCAACATACTATATTTTTTGCTCAAGAGATCAATATTGGACTAAACCAGATATATTGACAGTATAGACCTTTTTGTATTTGTATCACAAGTAACCGACTGTAACTATCTTGGTCTAGAGATGTTTACTGTTGTATTTTAATTATTGGAATCTATTTGAAGTTTCAACAAAAATTGTTATTATAATGATTCTTGAAACCAATTCTATTTACTACAATTCAGTATGTATTGTTGTGTTTTTTTGTAAACCAATTTGTTTATGTTTCCAGGCAAGTCAAATGCAAGTTTCCTTATTTGAGTGAGATTTGTATTTGTATTTTTAGAGTACATATATAAGAATGAAGTTTAAATAAATACAAGGTTAATTAAAACCAAATAAACTAAGAAAACAGTAAAAAAATGTGCACGAAAAATTACTATTTGCTTAGCTTAAAAGAAAACACCTATAAACACATAATATTGATATTGCAATATGATGGTACACTTGAGGAGTCGAAATATGCAGATTTTTAGCGTAATCTTTGCATATACATTGTCTTTCCATTCTATTTCTTGTGGATTTATTGAATTCTAGCCTTCAGATTCTGGACATCAAGGCTTGCTTTTATTGTTAACATCCATGCATAACAGCTTAGGGACTGTCATTATGTATAAAGCGGACCGGGGCAGGAAGGATTCAACAACATCATTGAAGGTGTTGATCGGAATAAATGGGCCTAAAAACTATTTCATACTATAAAGATGGTCCTATTAATTTCTATTTAGAATAGTCAAAAATAACTTAAGGGAAATATCAATCTCCGGTCATTACTGTCAGGTTCACTTTCAATTTCATGGGGCTACACAAACTTCTTGATGAGTTTGGAAGCCACCCTTAGATAAGGAGTGGCTTTAATAGTATTTTAATAGTATACAGAAGCTATTTTAGATACGTTTGGTTTCTTCAAAATTAATTAACATTGTGACACCTATCAAATTTAAAGGATCTCAGGACTGTTTATATTCAGCATAACCGCCAAATGTTTGAGAATCCCGTCAGGTCTATTTTCTCCCAACTTAATTGACCAATCATCATGCAAAATGGGCCTAGTATTATCATGTTTGGTCAGAATCCTGCATGATAATTGGTTAATTAGGTTGGGGAAAAATAGACCTGACAGGGTTTTCAAACATTTGGCGTCTATGCTCATATTCTGCTTCGAAAACCTTGAAACTATTCGAAATATAATAGCTTCATATATTATATTTTCATATGTTTTCATATTGTATTATATCTTATATTTTCATCGTAAGTATTTTAATTAAGTGCTATGTTTTAGCGCGATTTGCATCTTGTGCAAAGCCCTTCATTCACGTGCTCCCTTTTTCAGACAGGGGCCTATAATGAAATTCAACTGCGTCACGGATGGACAATCGATTATTTCTAGGCCCAGAAAAGTGAAGCAAACATTACTTTGAACTGAGCTTTCTCAATTCTCCCCATTATCCTCCTTGGCTAGGAGTACTAAAAACACTAACTTGTGGGTGGCTAGATGTAGAAGGCAAGAATCAACAGGCGAAGAAAGGTCTGTTACGTACGTATATAGATCAACACATTTCGTAGTGCCCCCACAGGTTCACTACATGAGGAAGATAACCATGTTTACTCGTAACAGGTCTCAGCTTTAGTTCCGATCTTGCCTATGAAATATTTACTATTATAGAAAGGCCCACAGGGAAGCTACAAGTGATAACACATGGATTACTGCTTCTGTTGGCATATTTTACTCTAGGGAAGAAATGCAGTGGATGGGGTGCACATGATGCCAAACTGCTGACAGTAAGCAAAGCGAGGAAATTTTCATGGACCACGCCATTCAGCTTGGCTTAAAATGCTTTGGCTCAAACTCGCTGATATGGCAATGCAGTATGGAAACCTGGAAGTGCCAGTTATGGAAATGCCGAAAGTGCCTAGAAACATTAACAAATTCACTTGCCGATGGGGAAGCTCAATCCTCCAGCACCCTACAATGGTACCATCTTTGTCTATTTAGTTCCACAGACGGATCTTCTCAAGAGAGGATACGTTGTACTTTCAAGATAATTCCCGTTCTCCTCGTAATTAAGTTGTCCAACTTACCATCATTCATCTCCAGTTGCATGGAGACAACGTCTTGCTATTAGACTCTACTTTGCAGCACATCACCGATATTCAGTATAAACAAGCGAAATGTGGAATGAACAGACAAATGAGCGAAAAATGAAGGAACAATCGTGTTGACACAATGATTGCTTTTGCGTACTTAGAAATACTTTATGGTGCTGACTTTGATCTGTTTCACAAACACACACTAGGTATAATTTCAATATCATGTATTTTTTGTTAATATCATGTATTTCTTTGTAAATATCGCGTATTTTTTGTAAATATTATACATTTTTTGTCAACATTGCGTAATTTTTGTCGACATGAGCTCAGCAGACAGCTCTTGCATTAAATGGCGTGCACATCAGCTGCTTAGATAAGGAAATGCAACATCTAGTGCCGTATACCATTCCTTATGCCAGGGAGTGTCTGCTGGATAGGAATCTTATCCTAGACTACCAGTATAGTGAAGTGAGGATCCCAAGTGCTATCCTCACCTGCTTTATGTCCGATGTGTTGGCACCGGGTACCTTGCTGCTGTGTGGAAGCGAGCGGGCACGTAAACCATCGCCCGAGGTGCGCTTTAACCTATCGATCTCCTGCTCAGCAGATGAGCATCCTAACCACTCGGCAATCATTCGCCTACTTACTAGGTATACACAATCTATTGCATTCTATTATCATTTACAAAATTGTATCTATCAATGCCTTATTCCGTTTGTTGTCATACAAAATACTAGTTTCAAACTCTTTTACGCCATAGCATTTGATTCTAAAAGTGTTTTATATACATTTTATATAAGGAACCTCTCTATAAGGAGTTGTCACTGCAAACAATCGAGGATTAAAAAGCTAAATACTCAAACATTGTGCGCAGGACTCGTAGCAAGTGTTTTCTAAGCGGTGTTCATTTGAAACTTGCATTGCGATAGTGTCCCGTCTTAACGCCGAACTAGTACAATATCTATTGCAATAAATGTGCAGTTAAAATTACAGAACTACTAGGGAAGGCTTAGTAATAAAATGTTGTCTAAAGACGTCCAGAAACAGGGCACTTTTAGAACTAGGCCTTGAGCTAGGTTCCTTATAGAGGAAACGTGTGTGAATTTAGGCCTCAACACTTAAAAGGTAGGACTTTCCAGAACCCTTTTTGAAATGTTTACTTTGCAGAATACTGGTGCCTCGAATGTTCAATTTGCAGTAGATACTTTGATGTACAGGTATAGGTAGGAAAACGTGCTCTTGCTTTGTCAATACTAGTTCTGTACTTTTAGATGTGTGATTTGCGTTTGACCATGTTTAGAACGTACTCAGAATGTGCACCTGAGTCACCCATTGCAGATGATCGAAAAAGTTGGGGAGTTTGGGATATTTGCCAAGAAATAATAGCATGGGAGGTTGACATAGACTCAACTAATTTGTTTAGAATACATGACATGGGAGCTGGAATAGAAGGGGGTTCAACTTGTAATATAGGGAATTTTACTAGTGATAAAAAATGCTTTTTGATGAAAATGTCATGGGTTCTGAAAAATTGATATGGGGGGGGGGAGGGGGGGTTTGAACACAACTTGTCTTGTTTGATAAGCTCTAAATACTTGATTGGCTGTTTGGTCGCTACTGTACAACGGTGATTGTCTGGATTAGCCGTGTAAAGTGGTAAGCAAGATTAGTTTTGGGTCAGACACGTTTTCTTGTTTTTACTTTCAATTTAGATTATCTGTACTCTGCTATAACCTTGTATCGAATATTTTTGCACTTTCAATTCCAAGTGAGCTTGTGTACACCTCTTTCTGTCCTTTGCACTCTGTGGTTTTTGAAGTCTTTCGCGCAAATAGCCTCCGAACATCTTTCCCAATGTCTTTTTGCATAAAAATGTAAGTAATTGGGTCAAAGATTGGATTTGTGTACCAACACGTGATGAGAATGACTCTCAAGGTGTTATTTGAGCCGAAATTCCCCGTGAAGTAGATCGCAAAGATGATATCTGGAATGATGATCAACAGGAAGAACCTTAGGTTAATGATAGCAGCCATTTTGTAGAACTTGTAGTTTCGTTTACGCTGTTCTAACATCCTCGGGCCGTGCATGGGTAACCTTTTTAGCTTTCTATTGTGCATCTTATGCAGTATGTACCCATATCCCACAGCTGCTGTGGCAACAAATGCGAAATCAAGGACTGGCAGTGTCACGTAATTGAATATGAAGACCGCCGTCATTGAGCTAAAAAAGATCTGTGGAAAATGAACAGCTACGCCAAGAAACCAGGCCACTGTGAGGTATTTTTTCACCCTCTTCCTCGAGAGGATAATTGAATACCTGAGTGGATGCTTACATGCTATAAATCTGTCCACAGTCAGGCTTATCATGAACAAGTAATAGGTCGATAGCTCAACGTATAGAAACACAAGCGCAATTTGTTTGTACTTGTCTTCAGTTGGTATCTCGTAGAAGTCCATGAGTCTATAAATCATACGTGAAATTGCCAGAAGGATTTGGCATATGCTCAGGTTCACAAGGATGATTTTCTGGTTAGTGTATGTACCACGTGTCCTGCTTATGAAATAGATGCCGAATGCGTTGATGAAGACGGTGATTGTGAGTATCATCAGGTATACTATGGTTGTTGCTGAGAGTAGTTGGCTCATGTTGAATGCTGTTGAAAGAAAAAATAGACATATTATTAAAGATGTGTCTTACTCAGTTGCTGGAATAATGGCTGTGAACTTGCAAGCGAATTGCTGCTGTTTGCCAACGTTGACTGAAATTGGTCAACTAGAAGCCTAGTGACGCATGCTTTTGATTTTGGAAGGGAACTTCCTTTGTTGTTTTCAGTTTAACTTCTCAGAGAAACGACATTTTCCTGTAGGAAACCCTCACAGGTGTTAGACAATTAGTTTCAGTTCTTCCAAGGCTCAAGAGCATAGCCTGTCTCCAAATGAAGAACATTTTCTATGAGTTATCGGGATTTCTTTCACATACATTAGTTAATTCACTTCTTGGCTGAAGCTGTTCATTTTTTGATATACATAGGCATATCTTGTATCTTCCTTTACAAATGGTACGTCTCATTTGCTGGTTTCATTAACTTCCAGATTAATTGAATTAACTGGGAATTCAATGCATGTTTTGAATTAGAGAAGATACTTGCAATGTCATCCTAGGTACAAGCAAGTGTTTCCTGCAAGATCTTGGCAACCTCTTTTTTAACGTTGATCAATAAAGTGAAGATTGATCCTCATAAAATTGCCCCAATTTTGAAAAACAATTTATACGTTCTACAGTAATCAAGGCTGCACGTCAACGCTGCTACATATTAACTTTACTATGACTGGAAAAGGGGTTTTCTTGCTTCTTCATGTATTTGTGTGGCGTATGTCTGGGCTTGGCCTAAAGGAATAATATCATTTTCTCTCCAAATCCTCCTCATAAAGTCAGAAATTCCATTTTGAAGTGTGCTGACTTGGAGTAGCTGTGGGATTTTTGTTCGGGCAGTTGAGGTAACTAGTCTCATTTTTTGCTGCTATCTCTATTCTAATTCACAGGTCACTTGAAATGTAGCTTTGGCTGAAGGGCTACTTTATTGCTACTCTATTTTACTTAATTAAAATCATCCCTGATGAAGCAGAACTTTGAAATTATTTCTTACAAGATTTCTGTAGGCGATTAGTCTAAAGAGCATTTATTCTTCAAGGTTTAATAAAAGAGGAAATCATTGATAATGGTGCTAGAGCGAATACACATATGCATGAAGCTCAAAAATTTTCTATTTTGCATTTGTTAGTTTGCCTCGACCAACAATCGATGCTAAAAGACCCTCATATATAGCATCTACCGTCAACCTATTTAACCAGAATATTTAACCAAAATAATATTGCGATTCATAAACAGAATTATGATGCAATTTCACTTCCAGTTTGATACCAGTGACTCAAGACTATCTTCTTCACAAAGTATAATTAAATCTGATTAACTTACTTTATGCCATTAAGTTCTTAGCGCCAAGCTCTTCAGACCTTGATCTCTAGTTAGTTTGGTTGTTATCGGTTGTTCTAAAGCACTCCTTGCTCATTCAACTTTTCCTGCTCGATTCAACTGTTTGCATTTTGAATCAATACAGTGCACGCTTACAAGAGGACATCGACTCTTGGCAATATTTCGTACACAATTAGCCTCTGGTTTGAATTCAAAGTGGACGATATGATAAAAAGCCACATAAACACAACGAGATCAGCAATATATAGCAACAATACAGGGCCCTGTTAAATTATGCATAAGCATTGTCATTATACAGTCTTTCGGCAGGAGAGTATCTCGAACAACAATCATTTCTTTGATACAACATAATCCCCTCCTATGCCATGTACTTCGAGTCAGTGACGTCGGTGCTCAATTATATCAGATAACGTCATTGGAGTATTCCATGAATAAGACGGGTAAGCGTATACAAGGAGGCGAGAGCCATGTCGCCAGATAGGCGCAAAGCGATTCTTAGTGTCTTGAATATTTAGAAGATGTTTGCAAAAGCAGAGCGCGGAGAAAGCAATAAAACCTTGTAACTCTACGCAGTTCAATTCTTCTGGTTGCCCGTACGACGAAGTGAAGAAGGCTTTGAGTTTTGTAGCTGTGACTGACAGGCTGATATTCAGTTTCATTCCAACTCAAGTTATTGTGACAGAAAAAACCCTTTAGGTACATTAGAATAAGCTAGCTGATGAAACAAATTAACCATTGTTAATAAATATTAAACCAATGCTGATCTTCAATTTATTAGTTTCTCGCAGCATCGGTTGTTGATAGAGCAATCTGGATCGTCAATGTCATAGAAGGGGACGAAAGGGGCTCAGCTCCCTTTATTGAAGCAAGAAGAATGCTGTGGGAGCATAGCCTCCTTCCGGAGATCAGATACGTCCTAGCTTGGATAAGTCCTGACTTGTATGCTTGAGCCATAGAAATCTTCCCATGATTTCAACTGACTTTATTGCTGCTTTATGTAATATTTCTGTTCCTTTCGTTTACCATGTACAAGATCTTCCATGCACTTAGGTTTGATCGATTTGAATGAACATGTGATCAAGGGTATGGCCCATAGAAGTAGACCCTGTTGACTTAGGGATACCCCTCATCTGTATACCTATAGTAAAATACCGTCAGATTCCACTTGTCAATCGTACTTCTTTATCTCCACAATTCCCCTTTCTCCTATGATTTTATCTACTCGAAGGCTTTAATTCACAAACGATCTGACGCCTGGCATGTTTGTCTTCTGTCATATATGGTCAATGACAGAGATGTGGTACTGGTTCATGCTACCCAGAGGAGATTTAGGAATCGTTTGATCTCGCTCAGCACTCATTCTGCAGTGTGCTGGTCTGTCCATCTGACTGGTGAGAGCAGAAAAGTTTAATTATCTTTTGAATTTGATGCTTCATGATCCATCATCAAGTCCCATCGCTGGCAGAATAGAACGTGAGTTATCGTAGAACCTTATCGTTTTTGTTGCTTGAAATTAATTTGTTCCTATGTCTCACTGCGTCAAACATGTGGCAGTGTCCCTGCCTGGCCACCAGTCATTCAAATCGGTTTCAAAGTCATTCCCCAAGTTACAAAGGCCCTCAATTGTTGCTTTCTCTTCACTCATCCCCAGAGGTAAGGTGCCAAAGGTCGAGAGGTATAACTTTATGATTTCTGTTTCCTTTCCATGTGTATATTTTATTGCTTGTTAGCTTGCATTCCTGCATCGTAAAGTCAGCTAGTTCTGGTTTTTTTATTCACGTACATCATCTTCCATTTACTAAGCGTGTTTTCTGCCTTTTCTTCCTTCTTCATCGAAGTCTCAAAGTGGCTTTCCGTTACTTTTTGAGGTGTAATGAATCAATATAGCCTTTCCTAACAGTATACTTTATTACAAATATGTAAAATGTATTGCTTTAGTGTTCTCCCGCTTTTAATTCCAACCTAGATCCCGCTCAGAAATCATTGACCGACTTCTTCCACAGTTCCACGAGTTTCTTCAGTCACTTTCTGAACAAACTGCTCTCTCTTCCCAACTGGTTTACATAAGCTATAGCTAGTTTTCTTCATTTCTTAGTCCCGATATCAGTATCTTGCATACCAACTCCTCTTCTTCTCTAAAAATAGAGTCAATCAAAATCGAAATCTATATCTAGGTCTAGATCTGCTGATCAAGTCAAAGTTTTAGTCAAATGAATTCTGTCAACGTTTTACTGATTTTATCTAACTAATGGAATGTCAAACCACCATGAAGAGAAAACATCGTCTATTTTATGCTGCCATTCTGATCTTAAAGTCCATTCTGAGGCTGCGCTTTCCTACATCGAAGCTAACAGCATTAAATCTTTCAATTTCATTGCTAATGGCATACAACTAAACTTTCTGCATAGCGTTTTGCTTGCTATACGGCCTCCCAAGTGAATCAAGGATTCTTAGCTTTCGTTTGCAGATGATATATAATCTTATTCTCTGGGGAAGACATCCAGGTGTATGTTCTATACAAATGGAGCATTCTATCACTTTATTGAAAGTGCGAGAAAATAACTGATCCTAGCGGGATTCGAACTCTCAACCCATGACTTTGTACGTCAAATGCTCTACCACTGAGTTATTGGGTCACAACATATTAAACTTAACTATTATATTATTCATGAAAAGCCATGTTCTATATTTTCAGTATCTCAATGCCTCATCAAATCTTAACGGCAATAGAAGCTCTGACCAACATGTTATCTATTCATCTACTTTTTAAGATACACTCATAGCAGGCACAGGACACGGATCATATCAATAGAATACATATCATAGAATACTTACAGAATACACAGGCAGGCCTCCCAGACGGCATGAAATAAAAGAAAAGCTAAAATTTTAGATTTAGCGTAGATTTTGTAAATTGGTATAAAATGTAGTGACTGAGAATGTATTAGCATAAGGTTTCATAAATGCTCTCATAAAAAATCTATTTCTATCCGTATTTATACTTATATCCAATAAAATTATGGCAGAAAAATTGCATAAATCTGTAAAAGCCAGCGCAGGGAAAACTGTTGTAATATAACTTCTACCTGACTATTGTTGACTGCAGGTTACTTTTCACTGGTCGTTTTTTCGTTGTCCACATCTCTCCAGTACCTCCACAAAGTACCCAGTGGGTACTGAGTGGACACGAGGCGAATTTTCGAATAGAGTCAGAAGCAAGTTGCTGACACGTTCTGAACAGGAGACAAGCTCTGCAGCCAATCTACTACTCACCCTTAACCTAATAGAATTCAATGAACGAAGCACATAAGTCATGAACTTTGCTATGTTGAGGAAGATAGCAAGCCTATTTACACTAGTTACCTAAATCATAGAGCTCTTCGCTGTCTTAATTAAAGAGAGTCCGACCTATGCATGAAGAATTTTTGTGATTTGCAAATAAACCAAAACTATGAACACATGAATACCATAGAGCAAGTTTGATAAGTGAAATGAGATAAGCACGTATACAATTATGGGACACTTGCAGATGAATAAGTTAAGGGTTTCTATAATGAAAACTAAAAGGCTTCTTTCGATAAATACTTGTTTGGAAGTAAAACTACGCACATTGTTAAAGATCTCTGGGCAATCTTTTAAACAATTTTATGCTTATAATTGTTTTCTTTGTCCTTCAGTTTCTTTATCTGAACAAGGGCGTCGCTACCAGGAGTGGGGGTATAACACCGCTCCAATTACTATTTCGTATAGAATTCCTGGTACACTCTGTCATTTTGCTTGCAAGGAGAACTAACCAATTCATGTATTTTATTTGGATAGCATAGTGCTAAGTGTAAGCAAGAAGTGTTCTTTCGGGGACTCAATTCTCATGCGCTGCTTCGTTACTCCTTAACCTGTACTTGTCGCACCTCTTATTGTATGTTGTTGAATTGCAGGTATGGACTTGTTCCTTAACAAGGCCCGGTCCTTTTGTACTCATTTGTTTTTTATGTACATTGGCTGGACTGCAAGAGGACTGCTGTCTCTGCAGAGCAATGCTTTTTACCAAAGTAATACAGATGGCTGGCTAAGGTTGAAAAACAGGAATAGATAAAGGTAGATTAAAAAGCTACAAATAGCGCCTAAGTAATAGGATTATTCTCTGTTGTGGTATTGCACGTTAAAACTTTTAAGAAATGAATAGGATACAGTTTAATTTTCTAGGACCTAGAGCAATGGGCAGATAGATTTGCAAATAGCATTTGAAACTGAAACATATCATGCGTGAAAACCCTTGAGGACTGGAAAACAGGTGAGATAGTAGAATGTGTAAACTACATTAATGATTGATAGGGGATGAATGTGATTGCTGTCGCTAATATTGCTGTCTTATGTAGCTATCTGACTTATCTCAGAAATGTTTACCGTAAATACCTGGAGGCTTTATCAATCGATCCCTCTGTCTGTCCGTCCATCTGCCTGCTTGTCTGTTGGCTTTTACTCCCTATCAGGAATTCGCTGTCCAGTTTCCCACTTTGACGTCAATATATTATCATCATCATCATATTCAAAATTATGATCAGAATTATCATCATCATCAGCATCATCATCAGCATCATCATCATCATCATCATCATCATCATCATCATCATCATCATCATCATCATCATCATCATCATCATCATCATCATCATCATCATCCTCGTTGTCGTCGTCGTCGTCATCATCAGCCATCATTGTTATCAATTTGTGATCAAGCAAATAGAGAAATATAGAAATTATTATTTATTAAGAATCATCACACCTAACGGTGACCGTGAGCACGAGCAATGAGGATTGAAGCAGCTGTATAAAAGCAAAGAGTTACCTTTGATAATGATGAAGACTGGATACCCACCCCCCCCTTGCTACGTAACATTTAGAGTCGTAAGACATTTAGTATCAATGATTGCAAGCATAAACATTCTTTTTTGCACTGCAATGTTATCATCATTTCTCAAAGACGTCTGTCCCAAGCTTTGAAATAGCTATGACCTTGGTGACTGGTTCTATTATTAGAGACTCTTCCAGAGTAGAAGACTCTTCCAATTGGCGTTTAAAAATGTCTGCGAAGGTCACAACAGTATTTTAGAAAAATGGGGGATACATACACACACAAAACAGCGTTGGATTATGAGCTCAATCTTGATGTAATTGCCAGAAAAGATACATTAAAAAAAATCTATGTTACATAACAAAAGAGCTATGACTCCCACCATCCTAAGTTTTCGTAACAATTCGTAACAAAAATAACCATACCCCCTACCCCTCAGGCGCTACATAATTGTTGAATGACCCCTAACTTAAATGCTAAGAACATATTTTCCTAAAGTTACTTTGCCGCAGCCATGTTGAAAAAGTCACCTTTCCAAACCAAGGTCCCTCAAGCAAAATATATAAGTATTACAGGGATGTTTGTATTATTAACAGACGACCCTTTGGTAGTGCAGATGTTTCAAACTCAAATTATGGGAGCTTGAAATTACCTCCAGAAGGAGCTAATTATTCATGGACCATAAGAAAGTATATGCCAGAGCTTACGACACAACCGGCACGAAGGGCGCATTGTGGAAGGCTTTTATGTCATAGATTCCAAAACAAACATAACCAGAACTAGAGAGATTGCTGCAGCCCATATAGTCTGTGTTGGAGTATCTAAACTTAGAAAAAGACGCTAAAGTAACATGTAGGCTCAAAGAACAGGTGATAATAAAAGCCTTGGAAAATGGCCTAGCCACAATCGTAAACAAAATAAGATTTAAAGTTAAGGCGGTTTTGTTGGCCAAATGATTAGGTGGTTTCATGGTCAAGTTTTGGAAATTATTAGTAGTTATTTTTTAACTATAAAGGAAGCATTTAGCATAATGGAGGATACAGGAAGTGCTCTCAAGCATACTGTATGTTCGATGCAAGCCATGTAGCAATTAAAATATTCAAACTATCTCGGTATGCAATAATGATAATAACAAATGAAATCCTTATACAGGATGCACATTTCGGTGTTACGTACATTGCTGTTAATATGCGTTCTGTCAAAATGAATGATTACAAACTTATCAATAAAATTAAAAATGGCTTCCTAAATGTTAAAATGATTCCTTATATGTTCTTTGAATAGCAAGGTGCTATTAGTTTGACGACTTTGGATAGGCAAGTCATTGTAGATTTTATATTTGAAAACTATTTGAAGACTTGCACAACTGCAGCTTGCTTGTCTTGTCAGTATATTAATATTTCCACACTTGAAAACGGAAACCAAAATTTGAATTCATACCGCCTTTGGCAGTTTTCTTCCAACACAATTGAATATGAGCTTATAAATAGGTAGCGAACCATTGAAAGATTTGTTGACTGTATGAGTCTATGAGACGTTTTCGATTTCGAGATGCGCTAAAATCTGCAGCCATCCGATGTCTATTTTGCAAACAAACCCATGATTTCTACAGCTCAAATGGGAGACTGGACCTTGGTGCTCCACATGAATCTGTTCTAGAGCCTCTACTGTTGATATCCATATTAGCTACCTGCCACCTTCTAATTAGAGTAGTGTCTTCATATTAGGATTTTAATCATGCTAATATGAAGACACTACTCTTAATACATTTGACCAAAATTTACTAAAAAACGGCTAGAAATGCCTTGTGTACTTTGAATAAGACAATTCTCAGACTAGTACTCAAAGCTGAATGCCATCGTTTGGTAATTGATGCCTCTCGTGGTGAAACTGTTGCAATTAAAACAGGTAGTGCATCTGCGCAGAAGGCTACCGTCCAATGTCAAGATCTCACAGAGCATTACATTATCAAGTCCTACTGAAAGGATAGAAACAAACTTAATGCTTATTGACCTCAACTTTTTAATGGCCAACTTAAACACCAGCTGTCAAGACTTTTAAAAATCGAAACAAGTCTACGCTTTCCGTTGCTAAGAACAGCAAATGACCATGAATGTTTTGCTTATAGAAGAGCAAAGCTCTGGAATGAACTAGGATCAAAGTGAAAATAAATGAAAACTTCAAAACAATTTATAGACAACTTATATAACTCTAGAGCGTGAAGGAACTCTTATTATAGCTGATCATCGCACTGTTGCTTTGAACTACTTTTACCTGTTTGCCTTACGATGTACGTCTTTAAGTCTATATGAATTATTATTGTAAATTCTAAGGTTTAGGGTTTTATACCGGGCAGTATGGAAAAAAGTCGCTGTATAGATTGATCACTTTGCCTTGTGTAAATAATTGAAAATGAATGAATGAAACTGAAACACGATGCTAACATTTTGAAGCAAGCTGTCCAGGTAAGGAAAATTTGCAAGACTCCTATCTAGCAGATATCAATGGTCTATCGCCGGAGCACTAAGAAAAACTTTCCAAGATCCCGCAAATTTCCTACGATAAACACTCTTCTAGCATAACAAACTCCCATGCTTTCATCATTTTCTGTTAAACTTCACAGCCATGGGCCCCCCCAAATGGTAATATTTCATATCGCAAAAAATTTTTTCAGAGACTTGCCACATGAGTTAGACAAGAAAATGAATAAAAAATGAATTCAGCACTCTATACAGCACTCTAAAAGTTTTAGAAATGGGCGTGGCTATGAAAAATTCCCCTCCCTACAGCATTTTTTCCGATATGGCCCCACCCAAAGCCAAACTCTGGATCCGCCTATGCTTACATCACAGAACGTCACTTTGGTGGCTGGCTTCACAAATAGTTTACAGTCACTTTGAAGGCTGGCTTTTGAATTTTAATGCCAAAGACCAATGTTGATTAGGCCCCTGGGGGATTATGATAACGGTCAGGTTAATGATGATGTCCATAGCTTTCATGGCATCTGGCAATGCTAGATATATTGAATTAGTTTACGATAAATCCAAACTTGGTCTCTCAAACACAAGGAGTAATGAAACATTTAGAGAATTGGCCCAAATACGAGCTGTTTATGGTCAAAATATGCAAAGTCAACTTTGCTTAAATCAAACTCACATGAGAGAGAATCCTTGTGAAAATGAAAGTCAGTCCAATTCCAGTAATGCTAATGATGCTTTTTTCCTTCCTGGAAAATTTTGCCAGTTAGGTATGAATCAGAAAAAATCAGATGTTGCTGATTTCCAAAAAGGATCCAACACTCTGTACTTCGTTTCGAAAGTGTACCTTCTTTGTGGCGGCCAGTAAAGTTGATTCGCTAATTTATTGCAATTCCCCTTCAGCAAATAAAGATATATGCATGTTCGTACTGTATGTACTGTCGATTGTTTCAAATAGTTTTACCAAACATAGCTGTCTTTTTATCATATTGGAGGCTACATTATTGTCATGAATCATAGATATTTTTCTTCTATTACAGCTTGTTGTGAATTTTGAAGTAACTTACGTGGAGGCAGGCCCGTTGAGAGCTTTTGTGGGTCCAAGGCAAACGAAAAATTGTTGCGCCTGATGACACCATTGTGAAATATGAAAGTTGTTACAATCACAGAGACTCATTTCATAACTATTTCATTCATTCATTTCATTTTAAATTCTTTAAGCAGGGTAAAGTATGCGCTTAGAGCTGATTTTTATACTGCCCTGCACAAAATAAATATATATATATAAAGAAACTAAATAATCTAAGTACAGTGATATAAAAAAGAAATTTCAGTAAAAACTACGTACAATAATACAATAGAAAAGAAAATTAAGAAGTAATTAAAAAGTAATGGAGTTAACAAAGGATTCCTTACTGATATTGTATGCATTTTTGAACTGAAATTTAGTTTGTGCATTTTTCCTATCAGCACTTAGATTGTTCCAGAGTCGTGCTCCTCTATAAGAGAAACATTTCTGACCACTGGAAGTTATTAAAAGAGGCAGTTTAAGATCAGTCTTTGTATTTCGAAGCTCCCTAACAGTATTTTGAGATGGCCTTTTTAACAGACTCGTAAGGTAGCTGGGTGCTTCATTATTCATTGATCGATACACCATCATGGCCGTTTCGTAGGGGACATCGTGGCCGACTGTAGGGGACCTCTTTCAGGCGCGGGGCCTTGGAATAGGTGCCCCACTTGCCCCCTCTCTTGTTGGCTTTATTTATAGTCAATGCATATGTCTCTATTTCAATTTTACAGACATTGAGAATGCTAATTTGATTATAACAAAATTAAGGTGCCTGGTGATATTGGATCACGTGTTTTCTGCATACCTTAGCTACTGCGGTAATCAATGTTGTTGCTGTGGTTTGCATTTCAAGCTCTGGTTCAAAATGGAGGGTTACTGTTTGCTTGCGTTGGATGCTTGAACGAAAAGTTTGATGTCATACATTGAGCTGAGTTTATATCGTTATTTTTAGACAGAATTACGTGTCCAAGGCTTACCATAATTTGCTCGACGATTGATTTCTTCCATTGTAACCTTTCTGTGGTTTATACAATATAATAGCAGGAATTCGTGGAATGGAATTTAGTAGGCCGTAGCGTAGCGAATTTGTGTCAAATCGGCCTTTTGCCGATCTTATCATCGTTTCTGTAAATATCGAGGGCGTCATTAGCAAATACAATTCTTCATTACCTTGGATTACAATAGTATCGCTCGTCATTGAAAGCTGGACAACAGAAACTGAAAAGTTGATACTTTCGGCCTCTATCCGCTTGTTGGGAGCGCTGGCTTGCTTAGAAGAGTGCAATTTTACAGCAGAGGACATTAGCCAGGTAATGCTTACACTAACGTACAGTATTAGGACGAGCAGATGATTTTTCTCTATCATTCATTGAATGCGAGATGCATTTAAGAGGGTTAACCATATTTCATTCTTCGATAACCACATGTGGCTTTCTCAACCTGGCCGTTCACCGTTAAAGATATTTTGCGTCATATATCATAATATCACATATCAAAGCTAGACGGAAAACGTAACAAAGCTAGAAAGGACTATGTATTTAAAGCCAGCATGCACAGTTTGTTTATGGTAATGTGATACCCGGAAAGAACTGTATTTAGATCTTTGAGATATGATTTATTTTCGAATATTTTTCGGAATTGTAGCTACAAGATCCTTTCGAAGACGTTTACTTGGGAGCATTGAAAGCTTTGGTATTGTGGTAATCGCACATGCGAAAGTGCAGAGTTTGTACGTTGCTTTTTACGAACATAATAGTTATTACTTATAAACATTCAAATTATATTTACAAATATTAGAAATAGCGTTCTACTACAGGCAAAGGTTCACATCTATATAACAGTCTGTTAACAAACAGTAGTTAACGATGACAATTATGTGATAAAATCTATACTTTTACCTTTGAGTGTTTTGAGATAGTTCTTTTTATTCTACTCAAAGTGGTGAAAGACACAAGGTCATCTAGTCTCCACTATGAGTGGCATTTACAAATTTTCAAATTAATTTACATATTAACAGAATAGAGAAAGCAAATAAGATAAACACAAGGCATAAAAAATTTTTAAATTAAATTTTAGCGTAGTCTCTAGTTTGAAGTTAGCAAAAAAGGAAAAATAGTTCAGTTAGTTATGCCATGATGGCCAGGGATTACCATAAGAATATGTCATTTTGTCATCAGTCATGGCAGCCTTAGGGGGGGGGGAGGGGGAATTCCATCCAGGTTGGGAAGTGTTGACCTATTAGATATATTTCCTCTGTTTAGTTTATTAATATTTTTTATTGCTATAATTGTTTGTTTGTTTCTATTGATAGTGTTAAATAGCATGTGGCAATGTGCTCTCTAGCAACCTGCTCATCTGAACTGTAGACTTCAGCATTAGTATCAAATAAAACAGCGAGGCTCTGCCTAACTGCTTTTGTGGTGAGAAGCACATTTACACAAGAAATATGAAATCATTCCTGTTTACTTCAAGTTATCAAGGAACTATTTCTTATGCAAGGTGTGAATGTGGTAGACTGTATTCCACAGGCCATCAGTTTGTTTGAAGACACTTTTAAATAGGATGTTTGGGAATTTTTAATGGGATGTGTTTAATTGATTGCCATGTCCTTACAGCTTGAAGATCAAAGATGCCATTACATCTCAACCGTGACTTGTTGCATAAAGGAGTATATAAGTCTGATAAGACATTTGTAATCAAGATCAAACTCTTGGACAATACAATTGTAAATCTAACACTGCCATACAAAGCAAGAGGGAGAGAATGTTTGGAGAAAATTGCACAGTCGTTAGGACTTGAAGAGGTGATTACAGAATTTTTCAAATTCATTCTCATGTTTTACTAACATACAAGTGTCATTTGTCATATGTCTGTGATACATTTTTTTACACTACTTTACAATACTAATTGTATACTATTCTCATCTACTGTCACAACTCCTTGGTAGTTAAAGGACACGTTGACTATCATTCTCATAAAAATATATGAATCCTCTGATGATATGACATAATTACTGTGCATTGCAGTTATTAGACAGTCCAATATCTTATATGCAAAATTCTACCTAATTCCTTTCAAGCTTGTGAATAGTCAACCCTATATTCATGGGGAGTTTGAGCATATTTATTTTTATACACAGGCTATATGAGGTAATTTCCCACTGTATCAGAGAAAGCATAATGACTTAACAATATTTATTCTGTTCTGGAACTCCCCACAGATTTCTGGCAAGCAACCAGACAGTTTATATCCCCTAGAAGCTTTTAGGAAGACTGTGATGGTATGAATTGAATGTTTTACCAAGGAAGTTTTCTCATAAGTATTATGGTTTGCAAATATGATCCAAAAATGGGGTAGGAAATCTGTTGGGGACAAAGATAGTACTGTTGAAGTCCTGACAGTGCATCAGTGTTAGTATGTTGTTCAGAATTAGAAGTCATATGTTAGTTGTGTTGCATTTAGGTGAACTACTTTGGGCTTCAGTACAAGAACAAACGTCAACAGCCAAGATGGATTGAAATGAATAAATCATTGAAAAAGCAGCTGGATAGAAATGCTTTCAGTGATGGCAAAGATACGATTATTGCATTTAGAGTTCAATTCTTTGCAACTGATTGTCAGAAGTTGCACCAGGAAATAACAAGGTGAGCTATAGGATTGTTGTTGTTTCAAGCTATTTCACATTGACAAACCAGTTTGAAGTTCATTTTTTAATTAATTGTAGTTTTTTGCCATCCTTTCCTTTTCATTTCTTATGTTTTCTAGCTTTCAATTGAGTATTTTGTATTATATTTCACTAATGTATCATGGCTTGATTGTGAATGAGCAAAGCTGCCAAATGTTTAAGAGCCCTGTCAGGTCTGTTTTCTCCCAATCTAATTGACAAATCATCATGTAAAATAGGCCTAGTCTTAGCATCTGTGGTCAGAATCTTGCATGAAGATTTGCCAGTTCAGTTTCATTTTTAAAATTCCACAAACATACAATCACTAATCTACTGACAAAACTACTTACAACAATAAATTAACATTTACTTAACATTGAATATACAAATAAAGAAGAATACAAAACAGATAGTAAAATTGTATGGTTGGTTGAATTTCTTATAGGAGGAACTCTCTCATTAGGTAGACTAAATGAGGAGAGAATCCCCGCCCCCCCCTATCTGGCCAATTTAGATTAAAGAGAGTTTTCTAAAGGGATAGTAAAATATTTGAAGCAATTAGAAATAGTTTCATTTCAAAGGTAAAAGGGTCAGGTTGGGAGAAAATAGACCTGATAGGGTTCTCAAACATTTGGTGGCTATGCTTTGTAAAAGATAGGAACACAGACTCATGGGTTTCTGATCTATAAGTTCTATTCTGATTGGTTCTAAAATGAGACACACCTGCTTATTTTGAATGTTGGGAGCATGTCTGCAGATGCGGATTTACTGAGAAGTGTGGGGTCACATCCCATGACTGTGGAAGAGCTCCCCACTTACAGAGTTGAGTGCTGTGTGTTTGGGCCTCACTCAAGTAACTAATTTTCTTTTACTTTAACTTAATATTTTGTGCCAAATCTTGTCTTTATCTAAAATCAGTTTAGGGTTAAGGAAGACTGTTTACATTCAATTTTCATCGCAGGTATTTGTGCTACTTGCAGCTGAAGTCACTGATTATAGAAGAGGTTTTGAAGTGCAGGGATGATGTTGCTTTCAAACTGGCAGCATTTGCGATTCAAGGTTTGCTCTTTATCCCTATTCCGCAAAATCGCAAAATATGTTTTGTTGTAAGGTGCATCCCACTTCACAAACCTATTTCACTGAAGTTGCTCTACCAACAGGTTCAAGTCTGTAAAGTGTGAAAAGCCCTTGTATTTAGTGACAGCTGAGATACCATATTTTCCTATTGAAGATAGGAACTTGTCTTTGCAGAGAGTAGTTGCTGAATCTAGATGTGGAGTGAACGCTGCAGCACAACAGATGTTGACATAGTAACAGCATCATTAGCCTTTTTAAGCACTCTTGTTTTAAGCAGTATGAGGTTAATCCAATTTTGCTTTGTGATTTTTACAGCTGAATTTGGTGATCACGATCAAGAGAAGCACACATTAGACTTCATTGAAGATTTTATTCTTCTGCCAGAGGTTTGTACTTGCGAATAACAGATTCTGGACCTCCTGTTGAGACGAATATTGTAGGAGAAAATAGCAGATTTATCCTGAGTGCTAGGTTAAGAATGCAATGGAGCTATTGTTATGTCGGGACAATAATCGTATGGGGAGGCATTGTTAACCTTAATGTATTTCTGAATATATGTATTTTTACTTCGCACCATGCCCTTTGCAAATAGAAATTGAGTTTAGGACAGGAGAACTTCTCATTTTTGAAGACAATATAACGGAAAACGATAGGATTGATGCTTCCAATGGTATGAGAATTTTCGTCACTCATTGGGAAGTGTGGTGATTGGTGTCTGAATTTGTCTTTCAGAGTGAGGTACAAAGGTAGCTTGTTGTCTCCTTGCCCGTCTGACTGTCAAATATTAATTAGTCGCTTTTGTGTGAACCTGTAAAAGTTATTTCGAGCCAGTAATCTTATATCTGAAGCCACAAATATGATAAAAGTTTTAACTGTCTTCAATAAATACCATCAACATTTTTTTGATATTGTCGAAGCGTCCACAGTTTCCGCTGCGTAGTTTCATTATTATAATTATCCTCAACCAAAGTACTCGCTTCAGAATTGCAGAGAGACCCGATACTTACTGTATATCATTCAAATGTCATTTACATTATATCGTTTCTGTTTCAGAGAATTGCCAGCAATTATTCCCCAGAGGAGATCAATCAGAGGGTAAGTAGAATTACTTGTCGCTGGTCGTTTATATGTTATGTTTGTCATGGATATTGTAAAATATCTTTTATAAATAAGAAACAGCTTTTTCCCTGGTGGCTAGGCATTTCTATTTTGTGATATTTTGAAGTTCGAATTCTCTGAATGGAGCTATGATTTTAACGTTGGTTTTTGTTACAATTGTATATTATGATACCGATGTTCGTGATGATGATGATGATGATGATGATGATGATGATGATGATGATGATGATGATGATGATGATGATGATGTTAATGATGATGATGATGATGATGATGATGATGATGATGATGATGATGATGATGATGATGATGATGATGATGCAGATGAAGATGGCTAGCCCATGGTTGGAGACCTCCTCGTGGTGGCAAGCGGGCACAGAGAGACTCTGCCCTTAAGTTGATAGTGATTCATTTCGCGAAGATTCAGAATTGGGGCAGATGTTGACGACCTATGGCAAACTGTCCAACCAGGCCCCTTCAGTGAAAGTCAGGCACAGCAGCTTCAGGCTGCAGCCCTGATCAGTAACTGTTGGGGTAACAGAGTGGATTGAGTGTAGCCGACTCAATCACCTCTTTTAAACAATTTGAAGGTGACACTGACCTCAGGGTCAGCCTAGGCCCCGTAAGGGGCGTACAGGAACAGACAGACAAATGAAGATGATGATGATGATGATGATGATGATGATGATGATGATGATGATGATGATGATGATGATGATGATGATGATGATGATGATGATGATGATGATGATGATGATGATGATGATGATGATGATGATGATGATGATAACAATGATGATGATCATACTGATGATGATCATACTGGTGATGATGGTGGTGGTTGACGTCGTGGTGGCAAGCGGGCATAGACAGACACTGCCTTTAAGTTGATAGCAATGCAGTTTGCAGCGATTCAGAATTGGGGCAGATGTTGACGACCTGTGGCAAACTGCCTAACCGGGCCCCTTCAGTCAAAGCCAGGTACAGCAGCTTCAGGCTGCAGTTCTGATAAGTAACTGCTGGGGTAGCAGTGTGGATTGAGTGTAGCCGACTCAATCACCTCTTCTAAACAATTTGAAGGTGACACTGACCTCAGGGTCAGCCTAGGCCCCGTAAGGGACATACGGGAAACACAGATGATGATGACGATGATGATGATGATAATGATGATAATGATGATAATGATGGTGGTGATGATGGTAATGATGGTGATGATGATGAAGATGATGAAGATGATGATGATAATGCTGCTTTGATGATTGTGGTGATGATAGTACTGATGGTCATGACTTTGAAGCTTGTCCTTATAAGAAGGCGTCTACTCTAGAATCCATCTGGTACTTTGTTAGGTTGTGATGCTCACTCGTAGTGTACCGAAGTGATATCTTAAGCTTTGTTTGTATTCCTTTTCTTCCGTCCTGCATCTGGCTGTGTCGAATAATCTCGAATATTGGTAAAATATCATACTTTGCTTTCTTTGGCTTGAAATGTTGGGCTGCTTTGAATTATACTTATGCTTAGAAAAAGGATTATTAAAGTTGAGATCATGTCCGTGTAGTGAGTTGGACTATAAAATCAAAATACTAAAAAATGCTGCGTTGTTTTTCCAACGAAATGTACTGATGTTTGGAGTTGAAGTCAATGAGGCATTTTTACAGTTAAGTTCTATAGCTCTTAACGTCTGTTCATAATTACATACAGCACAGGTCAGTAGCCGATATCTTCTCTTTTTCAGATTCTTCGTCTTCATCAAAAGAACCGGTATGCATTTATAACAGCTGTTGTATGCTAAAGATTTTAGACTGCTCCGTTGATTACACTGACAGCAGAAAATAGTCATACGCCATAAGCTAAATCACGTGTGAATGGCTGGTGAAAAACCAATGAAATTGAAGTCATAGCTCGTTAGATTGTTTACCCGTAATTAGATCTGGTCATTAGGTAATAAAATGGCTCCTGTAGGGCGTGATGAATCACGCGGTTAGATTCTAATAGCGTATGTTAGCCTTGCTTTTAGGATGTCTGTTAGCTCTCTTTCTAATAATCTCACGCTGTAGTTGGCATCTGGAGCGTGGGAAGCATTTGAAACGGTGGTTCCCTAAGCTTTAAAATCATTTTATGTGTCGGTCCCCTTCAGCATATGTTTTGGAGTGAAGGTCCACTTGAGCGATAAAAATTTGTGATGACAAATATACTTTCATGGAAAACAAATATCAACCGTGACACAGGTTAGTAAGACTGCTAGTTGAACAAGGGGTGTCAACCTTTTGGGGTACCCCTGAAATCCTTCTCATGGACCCTACCAATGGTATAGAAGATGGAGTGGTACAGGAACTGATAGAGACTAACAGGGAGGTCCCGGATAGGGTAGCACAGAATATAGGAAAACTTAATTTTTTTCAAAACACAAGAAGAGAGGGGCAGCCTAGTCTCAGAATATTCTGCATCGACAATAAATAGTTTTGTGACCAGTTTACCAGTAGAAATGCTGGACACCTGTAGAAACTACTAGAATTCATAGTTTTCTTTTTCATACCGGGAAAATGAAGTAAACCGTCGAATGAGCACCTCTACCCTAAAATAATATAAGTGCATTTCAAAAAAGAACCGTAGTTTGCTTGACTAACGAAAAATATGCTCTGATATTCGTGGAATTACTGTATATTAGTTCATGTTATTTCATACGTCTATCCTTATTTGAATATTTCCCTACAATGAACTGAGATCATTTGTTAACAAAGTAGCTCCTGTAATTTTAGCCATTGCTGTTTCATTAGTTCATCCTTTGTTTATATAATCTTGAGTTTTGTCACTATGCAATAGCGTTGTCTTCAGCCTCACTTCTTGTGACATTTTTAAGGGGCATGTCGCCAGCTGCTGCCGAATTGCAGTACATAATACTTTGTCAACAAATAGAAGGCTACGGGGAAGAGATATTTAATGCGAAGGTAGGCAGCTAACGTAGTATGTTAAATATCAATTTTTAGTTTCATATAGATATTCATATTTTCATTTGATGTCATTTAAAGTATTTGCTATTTTATCATTGTTAATAGTTGAAGCATCTTGTACTCTGTGAAGTGAAGTTTTTCCTCTAATACGGCGCTTATGCTTTTACAGAACAAAGATGGGAACCAATTAGAGATTATCGCCTCTTTCCTTGGTATCAAAATAAAGTCATCGTTAAAGCCATATCCAGAGTACTTCAAGTAAGCTTTTTCCTGCATCATGGATCCAGTAGTCTGAGTCTTAGCAGTTGTCAAATATTTTCTCTTCAAACGTTCAAAATTAATTTTTAATTTTCTCCTAATGATCTATTTAAGACCTCGGTCTAAGCAGAAGCAATGACTGAAAATTAGAAAATTATTCCAATCATTTTATTCCCACATATCGACTGGTTTTTTTTTCGTATTTTGGCTATAAAATACGATCATTCAGTAAACCTAAATCAATCAGTGGAAGTGACAAGTACTATTGTACTCATTTGTTCTACAGTCGACCAGAGCTTTGTTTATGGAATTTCAACTACAGGAAATTTGCAGAAAGTGCCAAAGCTGATTGAAGTTATACAGGGGGCTTGACTAACTATCTTTATTAAATTACAGAGAAGTTTTGAAACTACTGGAAATATTTTAATTTGGACATTAACTAAAGGGAAAATTGTGGGACCTATAGCATGGGAAAGTTCATTTGTATTTACAATGTTTAAAAATGTCCTGATATCGACTATCTGATTTTTTATATCATAATTGCTTTTCTTGCATGATCAGGTGGCAAGAGATTGCCAATATGGCGTTCAACAGACAATTCTTCTGTATCGAAAGAATGGGTGTTGAAGGAACAATACAATTTGAAACAGTAAGTATGTAACTGCCGTTTTAAGAAACTTTTTATTTTTGACGAAATGAGATCCTGCTCGGGTCAGTTATTTTCTCGCACTTTCAGTTTTTCATTTATCCTGAATCCTATTGTCTCAATATAAATAAGATTCTCGTGGAATATTTTACGTAGGTTAGCTTCCTCTAGAATTTTGTCGTAGGTATTCCTTTAATCCTACAGCAGCGAGCTGCATTTTTGATATCATACCCTTTCAAGTTGTGTTTCTGATCAGCAAGAAAGCCTCGGCATCCCTTTCTGACAGCTGTGAACTCCATGCTTGCTTTCTTCCTGCTAATTCCATTTTCGTCCAAAAGATTGGTATCCGTCTTAAGTGGGGCATAATCATCCTTGTTTTGATGCTACAAATTTGTCGAAGTTCAGCATCATGTTTACCAACACGAAGGCTTAGAAAGTGCAGTTTACTCTTTAAATTTTATCACTTTCAGGCCGACACGGAAACTGCTAAGTTTATCTGGCGGCAATGTATTGCACAGCATCAGTTCTTCAGGTTGCAGCACAGCACGGTAGAAAGCCCAGCATTTAGGTGTGTATTTTTGCATGCAATCGAAAAATTTACAATTTAGCAAAACATGTTTACAATAATGATACCATTGGGAGCTTGATATGCATGGCAACCCTGAGTGGTTGTTCAACAAATAATGTTATACAAATGGGAGCGTAGGGGAATTGTTGCTTGGAAGAGAGTTACAGCCCATGTCAAAGTGATTACAAGTTTTCGGGTTTTTTCACAATCTTTTCTCCTTTGTTTTCTGCCCCATATAGAACAATACTTTCTTATATGTGCACACTCTTCCAGGTACTATGCAATGTGCTATTAGTACTTATTTGCCTATAAAAGGCACACTTTATTAATGGAAAAATGGAAGAGGCACAATCCAGCAGTACTTACAACGTAGTATTTCGTAGCTCACTACGTCACATCAGCTTTCTCATTCATTATTTTTTGGCCTGGAGAGAATCAATCTTATTGATAATTCGTAATGATGTTTTTTTCTTTCTTGAAGAACACAACATGAAATAGTTACCGATCGACAATTGAAGAGCAGGTTGACTGAGTTCTTTAAAAATTATTCTGTATGATTTTTTATTTTGACTGGGTCATGGGGAGAGATATCACTATAGTCGATAGTTGGGTATTTGAAATATATTTCATTATGTTACTTGAAGCTCCTCGTCAATTGCTCTAGGCAGTCTCGTTTTCCATGCTTCATCAAAATACTTTGGAAGGTTGAATTTTTTATTGAACATAGCCATTAAGTTGGAAATGTCAACACACAAACCCCTTGGGCCACATCTGGCCTGGCTTATAATTGGGTGTGGCTCGCAAGAGTGTTGTAGGTTCAACATGTAGGCTTCCCAGCGATTTGAAAAGAAAACCAAAAGCTCGCTTTTGTAGAAGCCTTGCTAATGATTAGCTGCCTGAAGGCATTTCCTCGTCGTTTAACAAATCAAAGGGAGAGTTGTGTGGGGTTTGGCTCTTTGCCAGAACAGTAGCCTTGCAACATCATTTTGCTTGTTTTAAATTAGGACCTAGTATGCCATTGTTGAATAAATATCTTTCGTGTATGGCCCACAAAAATAACCGTCATTTGACTTTTAGCCCCCTGCGCACTTGAATGTAACAGGCTTGCTTTGAATCTGATATGCAATTGTATCTTATCTAAATAGAGGCCAAGAAGACCGTCCATTTCAAAGACGTGTAACATTAACAAGAAAAGAAGGGCGAGAAATGGTACGTTGTTTTCATACTAATAGAGAATTCCCTAGTGTACTTGATCGTTTATTTACATTGAATATTAGCAGAGTAGTGTAGGAACTTTGCGATGATATGACAATTAAATGTTTCATATGTAGAATAGAATATAGATAGGCTATTAGCATTTCGATGTTAAATTGTTTTGCGTTCTATCAAGGATATTTTTCGGTAAAAACGATACAATGGAAAATTGATAACTTGAACATTCGACAGCTCAAACATTGGATAACTCAAGCAAATCTCAATTTCCCTTGAGAGTTTGTGTTATCAAGTGTAAACTGTATTTCTTTTTGATTAAATAAAAATTCTAAAATAGCAGTTGGCATCCCTCAAGTCTGTGTTCTGGATCTTTTATTGCTTAGAATTTACATCAATGATTTTCTAAGTCATGCTTCATCTAGCTGGAGACTGTATGCATCTTACTGTTTACTCAACGGATCGATGACAAAAATGCAAGATAGCTTTTGTAATTATCAGACGATAAGGTGTTTTTTATTTGTAACGTGGGAAGTAAATAAAAATCTATATTGATATAAAACTTTACAATTTTGTATCAACAAATTCTCGAGAGATCAGTGCTGCACTGTTGTAGAGACCCCAGGGAGAAAAATTTTAGATTTGTTAAAGTTTCTTTGATTTGCTTCGCAGCGACAAAGGATGAAAGAATCAGGTAAGCTGGTCAAATTTAAAAGGTATTTAGGTGCTAAAGGAATTCATCATTTTCTGTTTTCAATCAACAACTGGTGTGTAGTCACTAGTGCCGTATGCATAGCCCAGGGTGTGTTTTATAATTAATGCAGTGTAACTGTGTTGTGTTGCAAGTAGCTAGGTCCGTTATTTGGTAAATCTTATTGAGAGACAAATGAACAGAGCATTTGGAGGATTTAATTAGCAGTTTACGGCTACAGAGAACATGTCCGATATTTTTTCGATAGAAACATAGCATTCCAGAATATTCCGAATAGTCAGGACCAGTATTTATTACATGTGACCCCATGCCTTTCAGGACATTGTGCAACAATGATACTCGAGCTAGCTTATACTACCTTTAATTATTTTTCTGGTACCTTGAGGGCCATGGAAGTATTTTCAGCCGTTTTGAGTTGATTATCTTCAGCTATGGATGTACAACAGAGTACCATTTCTCTCTATAGAGCCTCAATTCAATCTTGGCGTTTCGAATGCTGCCTTTGATGACTATGGCAAGGATGAGCACGATGCTACTGAGATGCAAGGTGGCAGTATGGCCCAGAATGCTTTGTAAGTTGGATTGTTTTGTGTCTGTCGTTCGCGATCAATAATTTTCTTGGCTGATAGAATGTTCCAGTAATACCATATTGCCATGTTCTATTTATGAACTGCTGTGCGTTCTTTGTGTTGGCTTTTGTATTGCCAGGTAAGTTTGCTATGTTTGTTTGCCGTGTTTAGGACACCAAATAAAGACTGATTTGAAAGCTTTAGATCATAACTGGTATTTCCTTTCAGTATCCACTGCATTCTGTCAGATTTTATGACGACAGAATTCTTTGTGCTTAGCAGCTGCCAGGTATCTGAACAGCACTGTTATTTACGCTAAGTCATTATTATGTGAAACCAACATCTTGTCCTCTTAGTCTTTCGGTACGGAGCACTGTTTCAAGTGGGTATGACAGTTCTGAATCGGGATCTGGATCCGAATCAGGTGCAGGCGGGAAATACGATTTAATAAGTCAGGGAGCTGCGTCACCGATACTGAGAAGACACCAGAAAGAGAATCGGGATCTGCTGGTATGTTAGATTCTTTCATGTTTTTGTTCACACCATTTTAAATCTGACGTAGTGAAAAAAGTTGATGGCTACAAGGATGTATCACGTGCTTCTTTATTGATTCATAGTTGGAGGTATTCTTCAGGTATTCATATATGCACATCTTTTTATAAGAACTTCGAATTTCGATGAAGACTAGTTATGTTCTTAACTTTTTTGGTTTGAAAGCTTAAAATGTTCTTAACATGTTCTTAATTTCCTTGTTTTTAAAATGTGCACTGATTTCTCAAAAGATCGATAATTGCTCTGAAAAGGAGCCACAGGTGAAATTTAAGGCAACTGACTTGATGAACATCAGTGATATTGTTGGGATTCAGATAATATTAATGTAAAAAGAAAAACAAGAGGCTCTTTACTGTAAATATTTGTTGTGTTTTCCTAGTCTTTTGTTTGTATTTTCCTAGGATATTTTTATCTTATGTTTTTTGAAAGAAAGTTATGAAGCCTTGTCATGGTCTTAACTTTTTGGCATTTAAAGCCTTATGTTCTTATATGGTTTTTTCTTATAATAACCTTACTGATTAAGGATTCTTGGAGTTTAATACAGAAGATTGCCCTTGTCTGTTGCTAGTTTGGCTTCGGATTTCAACAGATCCGCCTTGTATGTTATAGTTAAGATTTTGATTTGAAAAGATTGATCTTTGATTTTAGTAGATTTTGATAGGTTGGCCTTAGATTTAGTGATAGTCAACAAGCAGAATCTATTACCAGAAATATGGAAAGATGATAAATGTCTGGTGGCCGAGTAATCAACCACCAGACTGAGCCTGGGGGTGTACTTCTTCAGACTCCTTTTTGTTGCATTGAAAGTTATTAAAGAGGCCAAGCATAAGGGGTACGTTAACTTGTACACGGCCACAAACAGAAGATTTGAATCCAAGAAAGGTGATACGGCCAGGCATATATGAAAAATATTGTACATTTTAAAAACTTGCATACTCTGTCATAGTGAGTTGAAATTCGTATGCAGCTCAGTTCTTTTGGAATAGAGGGGTGTTTCACTCGTGAGCGTAATTTTTTGTAGTTTTTGAGACATTTAATGTGATTTTGTGATTTTGTTATTTCTTGGAATCTAAGTTTCTACAGCTCTTCTGTTGTGGACTGGGCTGACTATTTTGTAATATTGTATCTGTTCCGGTGAAGTCCTACAAAATTAGATGGACTCAAGCCTTCGCATGATTTAGTGACATAATTATTAGATCTTTCGTAAATCTTCTAGTTGAAGCAGCTGGAAGCTGTAATCGCCGAGGATCAAGTTTACATTGAATTTGAGCAAGTTTTTTCAAAGAAACTGGTGAGGATTATAATTCCGTTGTGTCTACTGCATTGAAAGTTTCCAATATATCTTAATGATATTGCTGCATAAAGAGAAATTTTGCAACTGTAATTCTACTTTGTATATAAAATATGGCCCGGAAGACAGCTGCAAATGTTTTGTATGCAATAGTAATTTCTTTGACATTCGCACTTTCTTATTCTGCCGTCTCCTTGTGTGTTCATATTGACCTTATTTCACAGTTCTCTTCTTTGCAGCTACAAAACCTGCTGTCATCATTTTAAGGAATAGACCGTAAAAATGTGCGTTGTTTAAAAATAAGGCCATTATATGAATTTTTGCTTAAAAGGAAGAGGAGTTTTAATTGAAAGTAGATAATGATGAAAGACATTTTGATATTAGCTCACGGTTGCTAAGGTTGAACAGGAGCGTTTTGGATCATCCTGGTCCTCATACTGAAGGCACTGATAGCTCTGCACTTTCCAAAGTACGCTCCTTTAATGTTGTTTTATGTTAAAATGCCCCCACAAAACAATCTGCTATTTTAAAATTTTTAGAATTGCAACCTGACCACTGCATCACTGCTATCGAATGCTGATCGTAACCGGAATAGAGAAATACTGCCATATGAGGTAAGGATAGGGGGCTTTTCAATACGGATCGAAAATGAGACTACTAGAAAAGGTAGCATCATAATCAATCCTTTATGATTTCTTATCAGATTGAGGTGTTTACGCGTTACCTTATTCATGTCATACCTTGCTCGTGAGGGCATTCAATTCGTACCGTATTCATCTTGTAATACTGCTTGAAATGATATCGCATGCATTTGGATCGGATATTGTGTAAACAGGGCCTAAGTAATGGAAAACATGTAAATTAGCAATCTGACAATGCAAAAATCATGTACCTGTAAAGATAGCTTTCTTCACGTCTGAAGTAAATGATTTTGTTTATGAAATAGAGCTCAAATTAGACTTATTTGAGTCAAAATATGTACGTTACATTGCCAGTAGCGTTATCTTTTGCTGATTTATAGAAGTACACTTACTGTTTTGATTTCCCACTTCAAGTTCAATTCTCTTACCTCCTCATTCTTGAAGTTATTAATACCTGAATACAAAGCCTAGCTCTGGTACGCCATAGCTCCGAGATTCAACAAGGAGACAGAATGTTATGAAGAGCTATGTGATTAAGTAAGTCAAATCTATAGCTACAGCATATCTTCTCCTGCTCCAACAACTTTTTACATTGTCTGTAACTTTTCCAATTCAAGGAAAATAGAGTCACCCTTAAAGCTGAAGATAACGAAGAAGGAAATGATTATATAAATGCCAGTGATATAAAGGTATTTGTAATTTTGCTTGGTTTTTTTGCAGACCTGTTTCTGTTGTATCGTCGTGGTGAACACCAGTGAGGAAATTTTAGCCCAGTGGTTTAGAATTGCCTAGGGATGTGACGAAATAGGGAGTATGGGGGTATAAGGGTATGAACCTCCCACATCTTCTCATAGAACCGTCAGTAATCATCTAGTTCGTCGGTATTGGTTGCTATAACGGTCTTGGCTTGTCATATATTGTATTGCTTTGTCGGTACTTATTGTGCCTTGTCAAGCCTGTCGGTAGATTTTTCTTTTGCTGCACCTTCCCTACTCAAGAGTCTTTCTGGACGCTACTGAAATTTTCATTATCATGTCTCTGTGTTCTCGTCACGTGTAGAGTACTGACGTATGACGACACAGAATATATATTTTTAGAATATTTATATATATTTTTGTTTTGAATTGTTGAAGAATTTCATTTTGAATTAGCCATCATCGTTACTACGAGCCTCATCCACACAAGGATCGTTTCTCGGCTCCTTTAACTATTAGCAAGTATGTTCTTGTACTTTTTTTATATGCTCATTGCAGATTGACGTCGGTAAGAATACCACGTTGAATTTTGTCGCTGCTCAGTCACCTATGGAAAAAACAGTAGAAAACTTTTGGCAAATGATTTGGGAGAACGATATTCATTTTTGTATCATGGTTGCAAGGGAAGAGGTAGGCCGTAATGCATGACTCATTTTTTCACAAATGGAGGATGTCTGTCTGATGATGTTGCTGTATTATCAGGGACTTTAATCTCTTGAAGTTGGAAGTTTCGAAAAACAATCAGATTTCTTTAAATTTGAACTCATGCTACCAAATCTTAGTATTTTTGTTTAATTTTTGGCTTTATTTTTGATAACGATTAGGGCAATATTTGAGTCTATTTGAGCCCTTAGGCCAGAAAGTGACTATTGCCCTTTAAATCATACCTACAATTTCTTCTGTCGCGTGGTTAGTACGCATATTCGGTGTCCTGTTTGGAAGAACTGTTATGTCAGATAACAGTACATGCCTACCTCGTATATTATCAAAAATGATATGTTATCTGCAGGTGCTAATTTTAGCAGAAGACTGGACTCGACCTAATTCATGGGTCTTTCAAAATTCTGCTCGGAGCCCCCTTATTTTACGAATATTTAGAAAATGCGACCAAAATAAAGAACGAACTGAAAATCCAAACAGTAATTTTAATAACTGCACACACATCGTATGAACGACAATAGATATTTACTGACTAACTGAAGAGGTGCATGGTCTGTAGTGAGATGTAATCTTTTATTTACATGAAGTTGGTTTTTTAGGAATCTAACAAGAAAAAATGTTTCCGTTACTGGCCGGGCGAGCAGGAAGATCAGAAATCTATTGGAAAGGTATGTCATTGTCCTGCAGCTGTGAGTTGCCCTCTGTACCAAATCCTTGCACTATAGTGCCTGTTTTCGAGTGATTATCGGATGCAGAGAATTCCATTACACCATATGACAACAGATTGAATATTTCACATCCCGTAGAGACTACAGATCATTTTTGCGAAGAAAAACTGTTTAGCGCTCTATAGCGGTGCAGGTTCACCGAATTAAGAATCCCTTTTAGCATGATGTTCGTGATTTTATGAAGAAGCAGATTAAATCTCTAGAACATTCTGTATAAATAACCCTGGCTCTCTGTAGTTGGTTTCGTGTCGTTTCTTTATTTGTATGTCAATCATACTAATGCCCTTCGTTTCTAGACGAATAGATTCAAGAGTGCCCTTTATGTGATATACTGCAATAAGAAATTTCTGCTTAGCATTTGAATGCAGGCATCAAGAACCGCTCGCTGACTTGCTCGTCTTGGAATTATTTATTTAAAACTCTATTCAAGTATGCTAGAATCCTACATTTGCGAACGTTCGATTTCCACCTGCTCTAAATTTGTAGTAAATCGAGGTAGATTCAGACACAATTTGTTTTGAATTGATTTCGTTTAGTATTGATTTCATTCGTCTCTTTTTCCAAATTTGAAGACTGGATTTCATTATGTCAACATTAATTGCAGTGGCTAACTCTTGCATATATTTTCAGGGCCGTCGTTAGATTGCCAACTTTTGTACAATAGATTTGTCGAGATTCTCTTCGTATGTCAAAGGCCGATTAATATACTTCAAGGTGGGCAGCTGTCTGCCTGGCCCCCTTTAGATGCCCCCACTGATTAGTTATAATATTTTGTGAGTCTTTATAATTTTATTTTCTTCACAGTTTTGTGTCAAGAAAAAATTCGCAACCACTTCAAGTGCTTTCGCAACGAGAGGTTTCACGGTACAGAATACCAAGACGAAAGAGGTGTGTTATATGTTCTCATGTGAATAGCCGGCAGAGATCTCATTCAAACCTGCGAATTTCTTTAGAACGCTGTCATGCGAGGCTCTCTAGATCAAAGCTATCAGGGGCAGAGAAAGGCTGATGATGGATTTTTGACCCTTCTCCACACTTTTCCACCCGATAACTGCTCTTCGTTACACCCTCAGAAACCGTTTGGCATGTACCTTCGCGTGACAATGCAATATCATTTTTAAGGCAATTGAAAGTAATCCAACATTATGACACGAAGGCTTACTGCAGGCAGCTTTTTGTCTGCTTCAGGTCGTGATAGATTTTATCTACAAGAATCGATTGTACTTCTCCAGCCATATTCTCCTTCCATACTCCATACTGTGCGTGAGATACTTAAACGACCAGACAATATCACGCGCTTCCTTGGAAAATCATGTGAAAGATTTTTTCTGCCTTTCAACGAACTGCCTCAATTTCGTTCATCTTATCCTAGTCCCTTGTTCTATCTGCCTAGTGTTCAATGAACGTTGTATTTTGTGTTACTCGATTCATCGTTGGCATTTATCCTGTTTTCCACCAGGGCGGCGTTGCCAGAGAAATCTTTGGTGTCTTCCCTTCGGATTTACTAAGCCTCCTTTCGGCAACTTAGTGTTCAAGTAGCGTGGAAAATCTTGAACACGAATAAGCCACGA
This sequence comes from Mastigias papua, assembly GCA_964019165.1. Classification (NCBI taxonomy): domain Eukaryota; kingdom Metazoa; phylum Cnidaria; class Scyphozoa; order Rhizostomeae; family Mastigiidae; genus Mastigias; species Mastigias papua. The sequence goes on from OZ025277.1 coordinate 11,931,411, forward strand.
AAATGACGAAGTTACAGATAAGCAATGTTGTCAATTTTGTCAGTGCATTGCGTTTCTGCAGATGATCAAACTGAATTCTTTGGCGTTTTGAAGATGTTGCCCTTTTTCAACAATCACCCCAAGTTTCAGATAATGAAAATTTCTTATGTATTGTAGGAGAAAGATACATACCAAATGCAGTATCTCAACTGGCCAGATACGGGGGTTCCTGAGGACCCAGCAGATTTCATAGGTAATCTACTTTCTAGTTTAATACGACATCATTTGCCTGTTATAGGAGCTAGATGTGGCTCAGATGATTTTGTACATTTCTCAGGTCTATAGGGGGTACATGTTGATAGAAAATATAGAGCTATTTTTATTTATGTACTGAACGAGCTATAACTGCTGACATCAGAAAATCGGTTCGGTTATTTCAAAGAGAGTCACGAGCCTCGATTTCCTTCAAGTGTATTTCATGGATTGAAACCATTGGTTTTATAGTTATAATCACTGTATGGCTTTTAATTGTCAATATTTTCTAAGTGTTTTCATATTGTCTAAACAGATTTCTTGAAGGAAGCCCGATCGCTGCAGAAATCGTTGAAAGAATTAGCATTAGTGAAAACCGAGCCAAAGTTGTTGGTTCACTGCAGTAATGGTGCCGGTAGAACTGGTGTCTTTGTTTTATGCGAAACCCTCATTAGGCTCATCGAGAATAACCAGGTAATTGTTTCTCCAAGTGTTGTTAAGTTACAGTGGCTTTTTTCTTTTAAACGTTTCTATTTTCATTTCCCATTAAAGTCGTGCTGTTGTATAAAGAAATTTTTTATCATATGATTCATGCATTTATCCTATGTTCTAACGGAGGGGAGTGGTACTAGGGATGGTACTGGCGAGGGACGAGGGCGGAAGACCACAGTTTAGCAAAAGGAAGGGGAAAGGAGACCGTCAAATTTTAACGGGGGGGGGGTAGGAATAATCGCCTAATTTCTAACGGGAATGGGAGAAGAAGTCGCTGATTGTGATTTAGACACGTCTGCCAGCCTCTTTTACGTGCTGGCATGTGAAAAAGAAACTCGGTCAGTCTTTTTCAAGTACGTTCTTTATGTTCATACTTTGATTTTTTGCCTGTCGAGAGTTAACTTTCATTGAAGGAGCTGACGATGAATTTTTCCTAACCAAACCCGAATGAGGGAGAAAGCCCCCCTTTTCATTTTGACTATACTGTGTTGCTCCTTCGTTCATAGTATAGAGCGGATGATAACGTAGATTATGTCATAAATCTTCAGACTCTAGGTGATGACCAAATTTCTTCATCATTTGTCTAGTCCTACCAGTTTACTTAAATTGATAGTTAAAGTGTTTGTTGGTCTACACAGATACGCTATAAAGCGTTTGTATTATTCATAAAAAATAAAATATTTACAAGGCAAGGTTAATTAGATACGTGCCGTACATAATGGAAAGGACTTACTGGTCAGCGAGTTCTCGCTATGTATGACACTTACATTTCAATCCAAGCTCATTTTTCATTTCATTTTTAAATATTTATACAGGTAACAGGTTTCAGTTAAGTACACTGCTTTACAAATCGACCTGTGTTAAAACTAGAGTAGCCTAAGTTAGAGATAATTAATTACATAGTATCCTAGAACATAATAAAATTAAAAATGAAATTAGAATATACCTCTCATAGGGATTTTTTAAACGCTCTCCATACTAGTTCTAAGAGAAGGACAGCCTTGGAACATAGTATGTTTTGAAATGTTGATTGATATCATTGCCTACATTTGTTGACTAGGTGTTGTTTTTGTTTTCTATTTGTAGACATTCGATGTACCAATGATATTAGCTCGGCTTCGAACACAAAGAATGTATCTGGTAGAGACTGTCGCACAATACCGGTTTGTTTACCTCGTCATAATTAGCTATCTTAAAAGAAATCGATTGATTTAGTGTTTGCATGTTGTTACATTTTTATATGTATGTTATCTGTTAGCTAGCTACTGATTGCATATATATATATATATATATATATATATATATATATATATATATATATATATATATATATATATATATATATATATATATATATATATATATATATATATATATATGTATATAATTTTCATGAAAAGTTTAAAAGAGATCGAAGGAAAATGTGAAGGTTAGTTTTAGCCAAAAGGCTATAGATTTTAACAAGTGGTGTAGTAGGCATGATAGGTGGAGCGATCTGAAAGATTAAAATACTGTAGGTCATAACTGGCGAAGAGACACTCCTTTTGGCTTCTCTTCAACTCTTCATCGAATCTTAAGAGAAAACCATAAATTGAATAAGCAGTAATGACATTAGGAGAAGAAAGTACTGTGTGGTTTATCGTTTTAGATGTAATGAGGAGCATGAATTTTTAGTGAACTGCAAACTAGATTAGAGGAGCAGCAGTTAAATTGTTTTGTTTCGAAGCTGCTATACCGTGCAAAGTTTTTCCAATTATTCTTATCAGTTATTTGGTTTTGGAATTCCATTGGAGGCATTACCCGTAACATGTAATCCAATTTCTTTAATTTTCCTATCTTAGTGTTCTATTCAGTTTTATCGTTTATTATGGAGTATTTTGAACTCTATCTTTATTTATGCTATAAAATATCGTGCATTAATGAATTATGTTCGTTATGAAAAATACGAGGGCATTTGACATAGGTAACTTCTAGAATTCTTGTTGCGATTGAAAAGCGCCAGTTTTCTGTTTATTTTCAAGAAGTATATAGATCTGCTTATCATCTCCCAAATGCATCTGTTAGAGGCCATCCACAGGATGCGTCCGCTTTGAAATTCAGTAAGTGGCTATGGTCAAAAGCATACCTACACGTACAAGAAGGTTGGGTTGGTAAAGGTCAAAGCGCATGTATGGTGCTGTGCTCTAGTAATAGGCATACCCATCATGCAAGTGGATTGCAACGATTACTTTAGAGAAAACGATAACTTAATGGATTTTTTGCTCCTTGTGTGAAAAGCTATTGCCAAAAATGGGCAACATTTTTCAAGAAACAGAAAAGAAAAATTTTGTATGCTCGTAATGGGGTGGTTTCTGTCAATATTGTGGAGATCTTGGGCATATGTATTTCCTGGATGCTCTCTTGTTCAGATGCAAAAATTCCAAGCCTGAATGTGTATTGATATATTGGTCTTGTACATTAGACATATTGAATCACATTTGAATCAGTAGCCTGTGTTCGGTAATGACAGTCCATGGTGGAGCACTGTCGATCTGCTTCGCAAGATGGTTTTATATGTATATTAGGGCGAAGCTTTAACTGATAATTTTCTGCTATTTGCACTTTTCTCCTAAGTTCCCTAAGTTCTCCTAAGTTCCCGGAAGATCGTTTCACAATCATGATCTTGCTACGAATGAAGGTAATGATAGCGAATCTTCACGGTTAGTTTTCTGAAGCTGTTGCTCGACCGGCTGCAAACATCTTTTCTTTGTAACTGTGAGTATATAAGCTGTATCTTGACCCAAGTTACAGTTCATCCGGGGTTACTCTCATAACATTCTGGTGTACCTGCATATCTGATACGGTCATATATAACAGAAAGATTTCGCTAGCATACAGGGCTTTGTTTGTAGCATGCTTTTGGGATTTGTCTGGTGCATAATGTAACCAATGATTATTACTCATACTTTATAGAACCGGGTATTTTGCTACATTTAGAGAGGGATGAAGTTTTGAGCTTTATATTAAAACTGATATGTGTATTTCACTAGCTAACATTATGTTGAGTTCAATTTTTAAGTTGCCAGGTTAGGTTTATGAATGATTTATTTGATACTACTAACATGTAACGATATAGTGTGTATATAAACCTTTGTATATACCCATTATCCATGTTCTACAGTGTATTAAATGCAGTTGCGCATTTCAGATTTATTTTCTGTATCGTTGTTTTGCACCCTTCATTGCGTTCATTGCAGCTGATCTTGAAGAGTTTGTTAAATAATGTTGACCTAACTTTCAGAATCCTCATTTAACGAATCCGGAGCCAGGTATGGCCAAGGGATACAAATGTAAAAAGGGCATCGTGCCCATACCCTCGAAGACAATCCAGGGCTTCAACCTGGCAATTTTCGAAGGCTGGGGTCCTCATAATTCTCAAAAATGGCACATAATGAGCCTTATATAGATGATATAACTTAAAACAATACATTTCAAATTTAGAAATGGAAGAAATATTACAGGAATTTTCCTAATTTTATTACTTTCAAACGTATTGATGAGTAGGAGGAAATCTATTCAAGAGAAATACGGTAAGTGTTATCAAAGTATTATCCTATAAAGCAATACATATCCTTTGAGGAAGAGTTCATTATTCCAAACTCCCTGGTTGCCCGTAGTTGCACCCCTGCACACTATTCAATACTCTAAAATTTCGTATCAGCGAGCAGTAGACAATAACAGCATTTCTCTAAGCCTTATCATTGAGGCTGATTTCCTCTGCGGAGCAGCTGTCATAGTAATCAGAGTGCATTTGGTGTTCTTTCCTCTTTTACTAAAATGTCTCTACCTAACATATTACTTTATTGATTCAGGGACCTTTGCTTTCTCTACCCCTCCTAATGAACGGAAGTGAGTGCACTCATCTAAAATCAAGATTTCCGTTCCCCACATGTCCCCACTAGACTCTCCATTTCCATGTAGCCTCACTTCCACTTTTTTCTTTGGTTGGAATTATCCTGGGAGGTGCCTAGGTACTCGTGCACAGCATTCGGGTTGAGGTACAGTGTTGACGAAATACAATTTGCTTGAAAACTGGTGCTCTCGTAGTCAATATTACTTATGAGTATGCTACAGAAGTATTTGGACCGTATTCTTGGCATAGTTTCTCGTCCCCATTCAAAGACAATGTTGATTGGAAGCAGTAAATTTTCCTCTGGAAAACCTGTTCCTAATTTGCGAGATGAAGTGCTTTCAAAATCAAGAGCAGCTGTTTCAAGCGTCCAAAGCCAGTTGGACACTTTCTTCAGTATATCTGAGGTAAGAGATGCACAACTTGTAGTAAGTAATATCGAAAAAGAGTTTCTAGAGGCGCGTAGATTGGCAAGCAACATGAAAAAAGAACTGACTGATGTTAGAGTGTCACTCGAAGAGGCAAGGAAAGCCCTGGACCGTTGCCCACGAGACAGTGAGAACTTTCTGAGACATGTAGCAGAGGAACATGCCATTATAAACAAGGAAAGGATAGTTAGAAGTGGATATGAGGCGAATGAGCAAAAGGAAAGAGAACTTTTTACAGAGTACTCAAATGCGGTAAGAGTATCTCACGAAAAGGAAAGAGAGAGGGCACAGAAGACCAAGTACCTATCGATTATTGCATCAGTTAGCGGGGCAGTTGTTGGTAAGAATCCATATTTCCTTTTCTCTATATACTATGATTTACTCACAAAAAAATTTGTGTCCAGATCATTGTGCATTGGAAGAGTCTTTGAACTCTGGTATGCAAATGATCATACCATTTTGCCTACTAATGTCTGCAGAGATGCAGCGTGGGTTGATACTGTAAGGTCAGTAGTCAGCCTTTTTATCAGTCATTTATTCTTACTTTTTCTTGGCTTCTTTTGTTTGTAAAATGTTGATTTTGTATCCGAATGTTAACAGTTTTATTTAAGTAGTTATGACACAAGTCATTACAGTTATCCTGCCCCAGGGAGGGGCAGCCCCAACTGCAGAGTATGCCCTGTTTTTAGGAGATTCTCAAGTGTACACAAGCAAAAGGCCAGGTGTTCAAGTGTGCACCAGGTCTCAGGTGTGCACTTGGCCTTTTGGTTGTTAAGGTAAAACCAGTTTTGTCATTTTATATTGTTTTCTCACCTCTGTTCTTCTCAAAGTCTGTATAGAACAGCTTGAACCCCAAAGCAATCTAAATTCATTACTTTCATTATGTTTGCTGAAAAATATGTAAGTTAACCTACAAAACCACTCCTTATCACATTTCAGAACATCACCACACTCATTTTTGGGTGTGCAATATCACTTGTGGCAAAAAATCTCATATGTGAATTGCTAACCTTTCCAGTATGGCTGGCAGCTGGCTCAAGTATAGCTCAGATTAACTGTGATGGTTTTGGATTTTAAAGTTGCAACAGTTTTAGTTTAATACTTATGCTATAGCCCTTTCTGTTTTCCTATAGGTTTCCTTGGGTCTTCACTTGTAACATATTATAGGTTCAAACAAATTAGGCAGATGACATCTCCAGATCTTATTATCAACAAAATTTCACATGAAATCAAAGAGAACAGTTTATCAAAGAATGATCTGGACAAATTACTTGAAGCAAATGCAGTCACACTTGTGGAAAACTTGGGTGAGAAACTTGATAGCTTAGGCACAGAGAAATTGCATTTGAAAGATGTAGGCTATAGCACATCTAATTTTACCAGGACATTTGAGGAAACTGGAAAAACTATCAAAAGTGCAGAGGATGAACTAAAGAAAATTTTAGATAATTATACCCAAACTGTCTCAGAAGTGTCACAGAATGTTATATTGGAACTAAAAGATAGCAAACACAAAGTCTCAGAAGCAAAAGGTGGGATGAGTTCACACTCAGATATAACACAAATAAATGAAAAATTAGAAAAAATGGAAGAAAACATAGTTAACAGTGTAAACAGAACATATGATGATGTTCTGCAAGGTACAAACAAAATAGTGCAGAAAGAATTCATTAAAATGGAAAACAACCAAAGAGAAATTAAAGAACATATAATTAGTACAAGGATGATGACAGGTGAAGGAGCAATGACAGATATTGATTTGGAAATGAAATCTAGGGCAACTTGGTATCCTGAAGCAAACCTCATCTTATCCCTTTTTAGTTTTAGTTTGCTAATTATTCTAGTCTTAAACAAAAACTAGACATTTTAATATATCAATAACAGATTTAGTTAATTTCTGCAGTTAGGATAAGATGAACAAATTACATGTACCATTTAGTGGTTTCTTAGTAATATTCATACTTTGAAAAGCCCCTTAATCTCCCTAATGCACAAAATTATTTGATTTTCCTAAGAGAGCATAGCCCTCAAGAAATCTTGAAGTATCCTACTTCCCATTAGGGATTTTGACCATCTGGATAGAACATATCTGTGTTTGCCAGAAATTTGCAATTTCATACCCAAATATTATGTGTGACTCTAGCTATAATGTGTTTTGTGCACCAAATATACAGCTATGGATGGTAGAGAAATTATTTTCATGCAAAATTATGTATCAACAGGCTGAAACAAGAAATACAATTTATGCCAAAATCTACTGTTCAACTGCACTGGATCAACAATACACCACTCTTGGTATAATTAACAGACTGTAATAACTACTTTAGCTGATTCTCTTTTTATTAGGTAGGTCATAAATGTTTTTAAAGAGTAAAGTCTCTTGTTACAGACTAGATATAATGCTGTTTGACAGACTGCATGTTAAGCCAGTGCCATCTGGCTCAATCTGGACCTTCTTCACCACACCACTGTCAACAATGAGTGCAAATCTAGGAAGTAATAGAAGGAACTATTAGAGCTCATATGCCTATCCTAACAATGCATTTTGGGTGGATCTCTGGATCTCATAAAGATAAAAAACACTATTAAAGTACAAGCTCTTTGTGCATAGATTATAGAAATGTGGACAACACTGCTAGTATAAGAAATAAATGTAGGGCAAAACTATCCTTGAGTTCTTCACCATTTATTTCGTATATATGCAAGTCAGACAATATCAAATATGATAATGACAATAGGAGTAATAATGTTTACACACAAGCTTGCAATTGAAGAGGATTTAGAATTTGAATCTCTTCCTTATTCAGCAGTAAAATTCCCTTTGTGTGGATGAGAACTGCTTTGGTCTGTCTAAGGCTAATCCTTTGTGCCTATCTCCAGCAACTTATGTAACTCATTTTGAAAATGGTAGAACATAATTGGTTGAAGAACACTGACTGCATACCTTTTACATCTGACATTTCCAAGTAACGCAGTTGCATCAAGTTCAAGATCAATTGCCTTAAAGTAAAATTTTGATTGACCAGAACACTTAATACTTGAGCTTATTAGAAAATTAAAGAAACTTTAGTGTCATCTAATTCTAGAGTGTATGACAATATATTTAACAAATCTGATATAATGTCATGTAAGAGTGCAAATTGACTCAGCAGAGAAACTAATCAAAATTTTTCTCCAGAATTCAACAGGTATATATATCATGGGCAGCTTACATCACTTTTACTGTTGTGACATGAACATTGAAAGGTTAGTGTTAACATTAGCAAATATTTCACTGTATGGTGAGAATGAAAATAAAGCTACCTTTGCAAACTCTCCTTTCATGTCAGCAAGCATGCGGATCTAAATAAAAAAATGGAAAATCAATACTAATCTTTATTTGTTGACACATGCTTATGATATAACAATTACATCTTAATGGAAGCATATGATAAGCTACAGAGCAGAGTTGAATTTTACCTGTCATTAAGGCCCCATGGTCCTTGCCACATGTCAGAATAACTCACAAATGATAGCTTTCATCGGAGTTCTGCCATCAACTGGAAGGCCTCTTGTGATATTAAAAGGATTATGGTAAATTATTAGGACATGACTAGGGCATAATTATTACCAAATCAAGGCTAGGAAAACCACATAACTTAATCTTTGCATACCTTGCCAGTTGCTTTGTGTTGCTCTCCCCATGCAGCCATCACAAAGGGATCGTTGACCGATACACAAGCAACAACTGAGACACCTTTGTCCTGTTTGTATACAGCATATAATAATATATAAATTGAAGCATGGATATATGCATATATTCAAAAATACTCAAAGGGAACACAAAGGGGCAGGGCTCATTAAAAGTGTACTGTGCCAGACACTACAAATCTGAGAACAGGCTTTTATGTGTGGTTCGATGCAGGTAACTTGCAAACCTGTCTTTTACTGGGTTCCCAGCTGTGTGAAGTGTTATTGCACTAACATCGTTACATAGAAACAATCAATAGGTAGATTTGAATCTATAGTGCTTGCAGACATTTGTAGGATATCATTTCATGCCAGTGATAGATGCTTGCACACATGCCCACATAGATGAGCCCTGCATCAAGGAAGGGTAGATTAAGGAGATAGCCCAATGTACATAAGAGGGTAAAAAGCAACTTCTACATTAGTGCCATAACATATCTGTGAAAAGTCTGTTGGTACTACAGAACTTCACTATAGCACGAAAAAGCGGGAACATTGCTTTAGCATACTGAAAGCTTTTTTCGTCCAACACTCGTCAGAGTATGAAACATCGGATAGCGACCGAAAGGTGAAACGAAATATATAGCCAGATGTGGGTACATGTGATATGATGAATAATGCGTCTATTTGGCCCTATGATTGGCCAATTAGCACCTATTCACCATTGTTTACTTGAAGAGTCCAAGTGAGAAACGAACTCTTTTTGTTTACACAAGACTGGGTTTTGAGTCTTGATGTAAACCGATTCCATAACACCTAAATGAAAGGACGATCTTGCTTGCCCAATGATCTGAAAATTATCGTCTGTATATGTTTTGGCGCATTCTGGATTTGTAATAAGATGTTGTCCTATGGCCGAATCACTTTTCATTTTAGAAATAGAGTTTTTACACATACAAGGAGGCTGTTCTCTTGTTGTTGTGTTTTTCATCCTGATGCTCGTGGGGACACGTTGTTTTATTCTGTCTGCTAGTCTCTGCATGGTGCGCCCTACATACCGAGCTTCACACATGCATATCTATTCTATACATCTTCATATAACCATTTATTACAACATATTGAACCTGTAATTTCACTATCATCATTTTTACAATGATCCTGGACACATCTTGCTTCCTACCATCAGATCAGTTAATTTAACGTTGAAATAATAATCAAATTCAGGCAAATCATCAATAAAAATACAAAATAATATTTTCTGTAAAACTGCATAGGAATATGCTTAGGATGCAAAAACCTCTTGCCTAAGGGCATCTGACCTTGAGTTTGTCAAAATCTTCAACATATCCAGGCAAATGGGTCTTGCTGCAACCAGGTGTGAATGCCCCTGGCACACCAAAGATGATGCCCTTTTTATCTTTGAATAAGTCAGCAATGTTGACTGTCTCTCCTGGTGTGTTTTCCCACAAAGTCACTGATGGCAACTGGTCTCCTTCCTAAAATAAATTGTATCGAAACTCACTGGTAGGAAAATGTGTGGTAGTAAATGCAACCATAGTCCTAGTTGGAAAATTGGCACTTTTGTCCCAGATCTTGGGTGTGCAGTGGAACTTTTCTAGGTGTGCAACCAGTCTGGAAACTGTATTGTGTACAATGAAGATCTTTGATGCACAGTTGTTTGTGTAGAATGTATGGAACATGTGAAAAGAATGTACATAAATTCTCTAATATATTTTAGTATGGTTGTTAGCATTGTATATATACAATGCTTGCCACCAACTTCCAATGGAATGTGCACAAAGACAGAATATTCCGTGCCCAAAAACGTTCCCAAAGAACTACATTCAGTGCGTATTCTAGAGAGTTTCCAGCAGGGTGTACAGTGTGCAAAGTCACTAAGTGAGCACTTCAGGTTTGCACTGTAATAACTGATTCATGTGCACAAAAATGGCACTCGCATGAATCACGCCCTTTCAGACCTAGAAACGCCCATTTCATCAAGTCAACGGTTCCAGTTTCCTAAAAATATATCGGGATGATGTTGCTGCTATACAATCGATAAAGGGCCATAGTCATGGTATCCCTGTGGATCAATTCCGCTTTGAGTTAGCTGGAAGCAAAGCTAAACGACCTATTGTGCGGCCCAGACAAAGGAATTGAATAAGAGCAGGCAGGTTGTTGCACGGTGTTGGACAGGGGATGTGCCAGGTTTGTTCTAAGACGGAACGGGAGCAAGCAAAATGGATTTAAAGTGGAAATGCGAAGGGGGCCACTAGACAATGAGACCGTAATTTGCAACGTTGCGCAATTCTTTCCACTACTTGTTTTGCCAATCATCAGAATTTCAATGCCAAAATATCAGGCGGATGTGCAGTTTAGGGTAACAGCCAAATCGCGTTAAATTATATACGAAATTACTCCTTACGATGAAGAGAGTCGAAACAAACGATAAAAAGTGCGGTTCTACTTACCAATTACTTATTTAGCCTTATTTTTCGCTCGATCAACATTGGACTCCCTTTGTCAATTAAGAAACTTCCGCTTATTCTACAACTAACGCTAACGCTAACCCTGACCCTTTCCCTGCACAAAACCCTAACCCTGACCCTAACCCGAACCCAAAGTAATTGGTAAGTAGAACCGCACTTTTTATCGTTTGTTTCGACTCTCTTTATCGTAAGGAGTAATTTCGTATATAATTTAACGCGATTTGGCTGTTACCCTAAACTGCACATCCGCCAAATACCATATGTCTTATTAAGTCAAAAGCATACATCAAACAATTGCTGAGACTTTCCCAAAGTATCAAGTAACTAACGGCTTGGGCCTGCATGGCATATGAGACGATCCTAGCATCTGTAAGGAGCAGAACACTGTAAACTTAAAGAAAACAAGCAACACCGAAAGAAAATCAACATGTTGGTACCTTTGCAATCGTCAAAGTACGATGGATAATTCTCATTAAATAATACTATACCTAGTATATATGCATATGCGACTTCCTCAACTGAAAAACCACATAAAAGTGGCTTGAAGGCCTAACCAACTAAGAAGTTTGCTTGAAAAATTAAAAAGGACTACTTTCATTCTATCTACGTGTAAGGGCATTACCTTAATTGGCATGTTTGCACTTGAACTTGAATGGAAGTTGGCGATTCTTGCAAGAGTAGCTTGTACGCGTGGTCTGAAGTTCCTGGCAGCAGATGCAAGCATGTCTTAAGTGAAGAATCTGCTAGATTGCACATGACCTTGGCTGCTCCGTGGCTCCTACGTAGTGTCCTGACCGATAAAGTTTCAACTGTCGTGTTTTCATTGGTCAAAATCGTAAAATGAACTAATAAGGAAGGTGACTGATGTTTGCAAGACCAAGAGAGATATTTAAATACTCATAAGAAGAAGATAGAGCAGCTCTGCTCATTTTTAAATGTAATGGCCTCATCACCTAAATAAGATAAACCTGACGAGTGCGCTGCTTTCTACAACACCCTAACCCCTTCATGATGTTTGACTATCGTCATAAAGCCATGCAAAAATTCGTTAAAAATTATAAGTGTAGCTTCAATTTGCTTAAGCGCCATCACTGGAGAAAGATTGTAGAGCACTAGTATGGCTTTTTTTAACGTGCCCTACATAGAATGTGCAGTTCTTAACACTTTTTGTGTAGTTCTAGAGGATGACATGTACAGATTTCAATATACGTCAATTTAGAAATATCCGATTTAAAGTGAAGTGCTAAATGTAAATTTTATTTCCTTTAAGTATAGCAACGAAGCATGAATAATTTCCATGCCTGAGTGTCAGATGCATTTTATTTATCTTCGTGAGAAACAAGGATTATTCCTCAGTTTAGTAGTACCCTCGAGAATGTTGTGTTGCTCTCAAGTTTCCGCAAAGATAACCCTGGAGTCTAAATTGTGAGATATTTACAGATCCACAATTCTATAAACAATGCACGGGGCGGTAACTTAATAGTTTGGAGTACGGGGACGTGCCATTACTTAGGGGTAACTTTTTCCTGAAAAGTGCTGAATTATGGGTATCGGTTTTTGAAACTTGTATAGAATTATGTATACCATTTGAAGAAAAATGCAGAATTATGGGCTCCATTTGATAGAATATAAAAGCTAGCCAGTGATCTAACAGGTAAAATATAGGCAAAGGAGTCTTAATAATGAACTTTTTATGACACATGTGCCAAGGAATATTATAGCCCCCCTTCGAATAAACCCTCCCGCAAATAATCCCCCACCCAAAGAGTGTAAAAGATAAATAAGTCCCCAGAGAGCCAATTGCAAGATTTAGGGTTTATGCATTGGTGTATTGCACATAAGTCTGTGTCTAGCTGACATGCCAAAGAAAAGCTTTTTATGCATTCCCCCGTAGTCAACTCTACCGTCTTCTGAATTTCTGACTCGTCGTCAACTGGGGAATTCGAAGCCTCATTTTGAAGCTAGACAATTTTTGAGCAACATGGCGGTAACTGGTGCAGATCTCAATCGAGAATGTAAAGAGTTAGAGGATCAAGAACTTACGGTATATTGCTCGATGACTTCACACACTAGTTTCTGTTATGTTTGCAATTTTCCATTCAGTGACATATTTCTACTTGTAAATAAAAAAAAACTGGACAGCTAATGCATATATAGAACTAAACTTGTATGTCAGATCCCATGGTTTGTAAAAGTACACTTGTTGTTTCTCATGCTAGAGTTACTGATAAAACACTGTTTCCTGGGATTTCAGATATAGTGTGGCATTTGCAACTATGCAATTGTTGAAAACTCTTGTCCTTGAGACTTATTGTAATTTTAGGTGGGGGTATGCTATTCATTTGACAATGGTTGGTATTTGGAGTTTTAAAGGGTTAGAGAACTCAGAGCTAAATTATTTGACTGTTGAATCTTCATATGGGCGAATAATGTTTTGTTTTTTAGGAACAGAATGATGCATCAAAGACAAATGTTTATTCAAAACTCTTGGCTATATATATACTGCAAAATGATTTGTAAGTTGATGTTTTGTCATAAGTTTCCTTGTACTCGAAATAATATTTTAACAGGTTTTTTTTATACTTTTTGACATTCATTTTGTTGTTTTCAATATAATTGAATTAATTTTATTTTATACAATTGGTGGAGTTTCAATATGTTGCTGGTTCAGTGTCTAGGAATGTCAACATTTGCCACAAGCAGCTTAGCAAAATTATATGCATCTTTCTTGTGCTTCTTGTGTGATCATGATTCCTAGGAAAGATTGCACAGGGGCAGTTTGTTCTGGGCACCATATGTGAGAAGGACCCCAAAAGTTATAAACTTTTTTTGGTGATTCTTATAACTTTGAAACTTCATAACAACACCATAAATGGTCCCATGGTTTTCAAAGCTCTTGGTGGTCCTACATATGACAGATAAAGTGTGCAAATAAACCTGCAGTGGAAGCTAAGCTAGTGGAATTATGTATTGTAACAGGCAAATATAGCCTAAGTTTCAAGCTATACCACTAAGTTTAGCATGGATATACCAATTTTTTATAAGAGTGTGCTTTTGCCCAGCATAGTACTGAACATGCTTAGCTTTTTGATTATTTCAGTACTAAAATGTTCTTCAGACTTTCTTAGCAAGAGTAGTTGAATTTGCACATGCTGTTGTGTTACACAGACAGGCATGCACTACACAAGCCTAACACTCTAATACATATGTAGTGATACGTAAACATTGTAACTTAGGCCATTTCATACTCAATGCAAATTTTCTTCATTCATTCATTCGCATTCACAACATCACACACCTGGGACATCACGGTACATCACTCCTGTCAGCAAACACCTGGTCATTCCTCTTCTGTTGTTCTCTACGCAATCATTACACCATGAGCCTATTCAACAATCCTCTAACAACAACCTAACCCTTCCTTTATGTAAATCATGTTTATTTCGGGTTGTTAATTGTTTCTGTATATATGCATGCAATTTATGTTGCAAAGTGAGTCAGAGTAGAGTCAGAGTACCGTCAACAACATCGTCTCCTCTCTCTGCCTCCATGTTCTCAGCACGTTAAATCTGATACTTGCCATCAACGGATCAACGAAGGAAGTCACAGAACGAGCATTGCAGTCTATAGGACCACCAACACACATTCCTATACATAGTTGCCACAATAAATCTCTATAAATGGTTGTCTTGTGTGGCTTTGGAATTTTGAAGGTATATGACTTATTAACTTTCTGAGGTCTCACAGATCCGATACTGAACTATCTTAATTTTTTGTGCAGCTGAGTACTGTTGTCTTATTTGTACCACTTTCTTATAACCAACATATATATCATATAAATAAACATCATTTATGCTTTTACTTCTTTGCAACATAGTGCTTTATTGACTTCTTGAAATGCAATGAATCCTAGGTTTTCTAAAGTTTCATAAATTTTTAGAATCCATGCAAAATTTCTATGGAAAAGAATACCTGATACTTTTAAATCTGTAAGTAAGAGAGTCAAGTCTTCAATTATATTTATATATTTAACATATGCTGTCATTAGATATTAAAAGATGAATTTTTTATATATACTGTAAATCCTCAAAAAAACCCCCCCTCGAATAAGCCCCCCCTCGAATAAGCCCCCCTCGAATAAGCCCCCATGCTAGAACTTCAAATTGTTGATAAGCCCCCCTCGAATAAGCCCCACCCTAGTGATGATGAAGACTTTAATAAAGACTAATACTTAAATATAGACTGTTCTTGCAAAGGTATGGAGAAAAGGAGCGTTGGCAATGAGCTTTTTATACGACATTTGTCAAATAATTTTATAAGTCCCCCTCAAATAAGCCCCCACCCAAAAAGCATAAAAAATAAATAAGCCCCCAGGGGGCTAATTCGAGGATTTACGGTAATAACATTGTGTTAAATGTTATATTTAATAGAAGTGTCTGTTGATCTGTTTGTTTTCTTGCCACTTTATGAAATAGCTGTTTTTGCAAAAAGTTATTGCTTGCTCTATTCCACTTGTCAGAAAATAATCGCCCTCTACACTGGTGCCAGGTGGGCAAATTTTACAGTGCATAAAACTGGTCTGGAAATACCTTGAAGAATATGTAAAAAGAAAACACTCTCATGTCTGAACTAAGATAAAAGGGATTTAATAGGACATAAGATAGAATCTATCTGCATTTTTATATACATTTCAGTTCATCCTTTGGTCATTATCTGATATTTCATACTCTGATGAGTGTCATATGATAAAAGCTTTTGAGTTTGCCTAAAGAATTTTCTAGCTTTTTTGAACCAACAGACTATTCAACTAGTTTATAGCAAATCATCAAAATCAAAAGCCAAGGAGGGGGGTTTCTTTAGCAAATAATCAATGAGGTGGGTGATAGATTGGCTGCCTTGGTGGATTAAGGAAGGCATGAAGGCACATGGAGATGATTGCCTGCACTAAATGGTTAGGCCTGAGAAGCTGTGGACTTTGTCAGTACCATTTTTACTCTTATATTATATAGCTGGTTTTGAAAAGTCACAAATGTCTTGTATGCACTTCAAATAAAGTCTTCCTAACATTATCATGTCTCCATATTAGAAATAATTTACTTTGCTTTGTTATGTTATCATTTTTATTGTTTTGAAAATGAGGTTTTCATTTTGCTTCATGACTGTGCAAAGTTATGCTGTTTGTATAACCTCACTGCTAGGTAACTCCACATCTTGAAATGCTATGGAAAATAGGACAGCTCTTATGGTCAAGAGATTTCCCTTCCGTCCATTTGGCTTTGAATCAGGAATGGCCAGAAGAAATTAGCAAATATATGATTGCTCTTAAAGGTATTTGTTTCTATCACTTGATGTTTTTTCTGTCAAATTTCATCAGATTTGGCAGTCACAGGATCTATGTCCAGATTAGTTTTCTCCTGTTGGGAAAATTTTGTTTTAAGTTCTTTAGCATTACAGTGTTTATTGCAATTTGAGTTGTGGTTTTGTTACTGATTAGTCTCTGGCTTCCAGTTTGCTTTGTTTTGCCATTGGTAGCAAACGTCAAGGTTGGATCTGATCTGTATAAGGGGTACTTACTATTTGAGTTCAAGTTTAATGTAGAATATATTGATATGACCTATGGTGTATTTTTGATAATGTTTCATGTAGAGTTTTGATAGGTTTCTTTTTGTAACAGAAAAATTGCTGGACAGAGTGCAGAGTATGGTATCTAAAGCTTATTCAAATATAAAAATTGAGGAATTTGCAAGATTGCTTGGAATGAGTGAACAACAGGCAGTCGATGGTTTGTAATATTCATCCATCCCTTTGTCACACATAGATGCTATCTTTACTATGTTCCTTTGCAAAACTCCTTTTCTTGTGTAAAGGGATATAGGCCTAAAGCCTTTCTGCACATTTTATAACACATTAAGCAATAAATTTTTATATTTTATTATGTTTCATTATTGTACCTGCATAGTATTTTTACACTTTGTCATATGTTTAATAGGATTTGTTTTGAAATGTCACTTATTTGATCTTATCATACATTTCATCACTACATGTTGTATTTATCAAGTTTTGTTGTACAATGCCTTATTAAATATATTTTATTTTATTATGTGTACAGCTTGAGCAATAAATTGAAAATTGTGTTTCTCACATTTCACTTTCAAGAAGGAGTACTTGTCCTGGACTTGTACACTTTAGCTTCCAAACTCCTAGCTTGTTAATGTGGGTTTACACAGCTAGAATTATTTAGGGTTGTTTTTCATTTCTTGCAGTTGCAAACCTAAAAGAATGGCAAGTAGACAGTAGTTCTGGATATATTTACCCTAAAGCCCCAGGTATGATGTGATTCATTAAAATTTTTAGGGTTTTGTCAGTTTCATTGCAGTTAAACCTGTTTGATTGTGGTAAGTTGACAGATTATATTGTGTAAATTCCAGACATCAATTTAACAGAGTAAAGATCTGTTGGCTTTGATTTCTTATGAGGAACTTCCTTGTTTCCCCATCAGCCATTTCACTAGTTTTCACTAGTAATAAATTCACCATGTGATTGGCTTCTATTTGCTGCTTATAAGTAGACCTCCATTTGGTGTATATAAATGGGTCTCTATTTGGTGTATTTGATGTCCATCAGCTATATATGATTGTTTTGCTGTCAAAGATGGGACCATTCCAAAAATGTAGGTTATACTAAAGAGATTAGATGAGAGAGTCAGCTTTCCTATGAATACACACAGCCTGAATTGGGCAGTTTGAACTGCTGTTTTATTCGCACACCAATCCGAAATTTTTACATCGTTGTCTTAGCAAGCCACTCTATACTCTATAGGTGGAGTCAAGAGGTCATATGAATTCGTGAATGGTGCATTTGTCCCGTATTGTTATGAACGTGGTAATAACAATAATACATTTGTTGTTATTCAACATTTATACTAGACCACGCTACACTCTCATTTCCATCCTTTCGGTTTCTCTCCGATCATAATTGAAGGTGAGAAGATTGCCCTGTGTATAGCTAGTGCTCGATGTATTTCTATTAGTAAGCACTAAACGACGTTTTTTGTACGCGTTGCTTGGCTGGCTGGCGGCTTTCTCGATGGATGAATATGGAGCGACGGCGATCATCTGCCTCTCGGACATTACACGTTGTTATGTCCGAGAGCCAGAAGTTTGCCGTCCTGGGTTCTGTCTTTTAATGTATGCCAGCCTCCTTTTCAAACATACTCGATTAAAAGTGCAAATTCGGTCCGCTGGGTCAGTCGGTGTTAGATCATAGTTATAGAAGTTCTATTTCTATGATCATAGTAGAGTTTTCAAGATGACGTAACTGGTAATTTTCAGATCGAGGTTATTGTATAATAGATGCTAGTACGATAACAGGTAAAATTACAGTAAGTGGAGCAAAGCACAAATTGAAGCATTTGTACTGTAATTCTTGGAAAGAAACAGTAGATGTCAAAACAAAAATAGGAATTAATGAGTTAGACTTGACATCTGTTTGGGGTTTGTCTGCTCTGTAAGTGGTTATTAGTGTTATTTCAACATTACTTGCTTTAATTTGGCGCCCCCCATTTATTTCTAAATGAGGCTGTTTATATGATATGTTACAGGCTACGTCATGTACATAACTCGAATATGATTTTGTAATAGCACCAACCTATTGGCTCGTCCCTAATTTTCGTCGCGATTGCTTTGACTTTTTTGCCTAAATCAGTGATAGCTGTCATGGAGTTTTATCTCAAGTCTTTTATTGATACAAGATAGTGATCTTAATAACTTGACTACAGAATATAAAAGACTGTTGGCGATAACTGAAACACCATTAATTGCCACAGATTTCTCTCTTTATTATAAGTATGACCACAATATCAGGCTGTTTTGGTTCTCATACTAGTATCATTTATTAAGAAAGGGTCTAGTTGTTTCTTTGATATTTCTTGTACATTTCACTTTTATACGACTTCAGCTATTTTCAACTATGCTATAGTGTAATGACAAAGAAAGTTGTTCATTGTCCAAAATTTTGTTTCAGTTAGTTCTTTATTTTTTGTGTACTATTGTTTAGTATTTGCTTGTATTGAAGACAGCGCTTAAAAACACCCACTAAATTTGTCATATATATATGTAACTGAATATAATTTCCCCGGTTTTAGTTAATTCACTTGTAGCCTGGCCCAGCTCTACGGAACCTATTTGCGCTGCCTTTCTACCTCCCTCTTCTCTCCGTGGCCAGTATCAGAGCGACTCTTTCAGGTCAGATTTCAGAAAATGTCTGCAGTTTTTTAGGTCTCTAGGTGTAGTTTTGATTTCTCATATATTTTCCTGCCTGATATTTCATAGGAGTTTATTCTACATACTCAGCCCCCCCCCCCCCCCAGTTGGTTAGAATTCCATCTCATTCGGGTAACTTCTTCGAAGAACAACAGCATTTTACGGAAAATAGCTGCAGCTCTGTGTAGCTAGACAATAATGGAGTCGGGAAACCGTCGTGCACCCTGACCGCCCTTGTTTTCTATTCGGGCAAATAATTTGCAGCTCCCTTCAATTTAAAGTCCTCACACGCATACGTCTACATATGACGTATTTCATACCATAATTGTGAAATCCCAGGCCGATACACAAACTTTGCTGTTAAAGCACTATTCTTACTTTCACCCCTGTAAATCCTGCCCTGTTTTCCTTACGATTTCACTCTACCCTCCTCGAGTCCCTAGCTGGGATTCTTTTCTGGATCCATGCAAGTGGCATATAATGTTGGTTGTGATGAAGGATTGCTTTTGCCTATGTCGAGACAAGTCTTAAAGGCGGGATCATTCCTTGTCTGTTGTTCCACGAGACATTATCATGGCACTACCATTGGCACCACCATGGACATGCTTGCCAGTGAGTTCCAAATTATGAAAATTGATGTCCGCTCCCACCACAGCCACCATGGCATTTACCTTCGGAATATTTTAAATCTATAGTCTACTCTAGTTATTACTATTTTTTGAGGAAGTCGTTGAATTCGCATTTCCTATAGAATATACGTTCCACATACCATAAATCAGCTTTGCGGCTTCCGCAACGGCAAACGCCAGGATCACATATACATCCTTAGTTCTATTGGCCCTTTGTTTGTCCAGTTTTTGGCAGCTTGATAACTATAATACCTTCTTTCTTACTGATTTATTTTCTTACCCCATTTCATCTTTGCTTTGTTGTTTGCTTTTCATGTTTGGCCCTCTTCCTTACGTCCGTTGCTCATTTGCGGTGTTCCTTACATTGCTCAATTACGGTGTTTGCCTGTTGTACCATGCTATTTTACAACTTTTACAACTAAATCATTTTCCCACTTAGGCCTAGTGTTGACTCGTTTCCAAACTTTTAGTAGGGGAGTGTATTTTACAACTACCGTAAAACCTCGAATTAGCCATCTGGGCGCTTGTTTATTTGATACTTTTTGGGTGGGACATATTCGAAGGGAGTTCTTGAAATTATTTGATATATGCCGCATAAAACCTCATTGTCAAACTCCTTTCCTCCATGATATTAAAGGAACTGTCTAGATCACGATGGGCGAGTGGACAAGTGGTTAGAGCGCTTGACTGCTGATCAAAATATCGATGGTTCGAGCTGAACCCTCGGATCATAGTTGGCATGTTCGCTCACTGTCCACCCAGCAGCAAATGGGTACCTGGTGGTAGCACTGGGAAGTTAAAGTAGGCGAGGAATGGAACTGGCCACCCTACCTCACTATACCGGCGGCTCAGGATAAGTGTCCTGTCTAACAGGCACTTCCCCAAAGTACGGAATCGTATATCGGACTAACCTTGACCTTTACCTATATCAAGGTCTTCATCATCCTCTGTAATAGAGACGTACTCGAGGGGGGGGGGGCTTATTAACAACTTGAAGTTTTAGCATGGGGCTTATTCGAGGGGATCCAATTCTAGGATTTATGGTATGTGAATTGCGATAGTGTATTTCCCTGTCTGTTCTTCATCTGCGGACTTTCAATCGAAGTAAACTTACTGCTAGAGTTGACCCTGATTGTGAATCAGGGGTTCAGACTACTGGAGCTCTTTTATTGCTATCTTTTGTTCCTTGTTTCCTGGCTGCTGTATATATTTGTTTATTTACTTATCACCTTGAGTACGGTTACCGTCATAAACGAAAAATTTGGGATATATCTTCAGAAATCTTAGAATGCATATAAATGCTAAAGCTAAATCACTTTTTATTTATGAGGCCTTGGTTTTAGATTAGCGATATAATGCTATCTTTTGGTCGTAATACTGTTTTATAATGCTATCTTTTGGTCGTAATTCTGGTTTAATCAGACTCTGTTAATCAGCTTGAGTAATGGAGATCGGATGCTACTGAGTGATTAATCACATGAAGCTGATTCCTTTGGCCAACACCTGTCTTGCTGGGTAGCTCTCCTTATTAGGAAGTGTTTCCGCGATTCAGCAAAAGTATATAACCGGCATTCTAATGTTTAATGTAATTTTTGCGCTAACCGGCATTTCTCCCCTAATTACTTGATGTGTTTTATGGAATGCATTGTTGATAACCTACTCAGTTCTTTTTGTTAAATATGTCTCTCATTGACTTAAGGACTTTTAAGAAACTTTTAAGAGCCTTTTAAGAAACGTTTAAAACTAAATGGGAGCCAAACCATAAAAAATTTTTACTACTCTTGACTACCGAATAACGTGGGAAGTGGGGGTAATTGGCGGGGGGGGGGGTTGGAGAATGCTCTAAAAATAATAATTGAGGAGTTGGAACAAATGTAGGGGTTGGAAAATAGAACATATGGATATTGCAAAGAACAACTCAGGAAAACAGACTAATCATGAATTGCCGATAAACAGCAAGGTAAAGAAAATTATAGGGAAATTATAGTTGTATTGTAAGCGATTATTAAATAGATTTCTGGCTAGTCTCTTAGTGAATGAAATAGTCCCTGGGAAAAATCGCAGTTTCACGGAAGAAAATCGTCAAAATCAATAAATGGGGGTTGGGGGGTAATTGCGGGGGGCTGGGAAAAATTTCCAAATTCATCAATGGGGGGACTTTTATTCGGTACTCAAGAGTACTAGACCTTGAGCCAGGTTTTTTATGAAAAGTGTGTTTGAGTGTTTTATCGTAGACTTTTAAATTTAAGGGCAGCCATTTATGGACTATAAACCTGAGAAAAATAATGGCAGAATTGGATTAATAAAGCACTTTGAAAAGTTTCTGTGAGTCCTAGCATTGACTTGTGCAAATTGGTTAGGATTCTTTTCAAGTTATTGATAACTTCCGTAAATTAGTTGAACTTACCGTATCCATTCTCGATTTAAACAACAATTTCCTGACGAGATATTGCATTAATGAAAGATACGCTATAGTGATGGCTAGAACTTTCTAACAATTATTTCTTTTATTTTGAATTGAGTTTGGCAATTGTGTAGCGTGGGAGAAGGTTTGAATGATTTGCTCACTTCTAGAAAGTGCCGCGTTTGGAATTTTGATTTGTAGAGCAACATGGAACAGGAAAAACTGGAAAAACGCTAGTTTGGAAGTGATGTTAACCCACTTCATTAAGACATGTGGCCTAATTCTTCTATTAGTCATGGTGTAGATATAAGATAAGACATAAGACATAAGAATGTGCTTAAAAGTGCCAAATTTATCTTTTAAAGAAAGAGATGTTGAGTGACATTGAAATAAATCCCTAAACAAACCTGTGGGAAGCGAGAAATCTGGGGTACCAGACAGAGTCCAGAAAAAGTCACTGCTCCACGGCTCTGAGCCGGAGGAACATTTTGCTCCTTTGTCGTATTTGATGAAGATTTTGAAATTTGTATAAACAATCCAATTTCAGTAGTTTTTATATAACGCGACATCAACTGTGAAAGGCATAACCCATTTACAATAAAAGCTTCAGAGACATACCCAATACAGAGTTCAAAAACTTTGGCTAGTTTTGATACTTAAAAGAGGAAGGTTTATGATGAAGCTTTGACAGCCTGAGGAAGGTTGGGCATTTTTCTGGACTCTGATAAGATATCTCGGTCAAGAACCTTTCTGGTGCCAACGTGGCCAGTAGTTCCCTTTCGGCAGGAAGCTATTCATGCTTTTTTGTGAGACTTTGATTTATAGAAAAGCAGTACTCAACAGCTCAAAGTGCTGGACAGCTTAGAAAGTTATGAAAGTTCAGTACAGGATTTTTGAGACATTGGAAAGGTGATAAGTCATATTCCTGTAGAATTCCAAGATAAGCGCAAGGCAGTCGTCCCTTTTTTTTATCAAATATAAAATCTTACAATAACAGAGACACTACTAACTACCGGACTACAATACAAAGACGTAACCCAGGGGACCTGATTAACTGAGTCGTCCCTTCAACTTCATTTGTATAGATTTCTTATGGTAGCACGTGTATTCGAGTGTTGTGTGTGCATAGTACTTGTCTATCAGTCAGTGTATCACTTTTATGTCGCACAGATTCGATTATTCTTGCTAGGAAAGTTTCAATGCTGGAATCATGAACAGACAAAATAGAACTTTTTTTATAAAACCGTGTAAGTTAATAGTCTCAAATATAAGTATTAACATCGAAGGATACTAATTTCAGTATTAGAGGCACTGCGTTATCGTTTGTCGATGCCATAGATCTTAGAACTTACCCCCCTCAAATAACACCCCCTGGGAAATGCTCCTCTCGAATAAGTCCCCGTGCTAGAACATCAAATCGGTAGTATGCCCCCACCACAAAGGATGATGAAGACCTTGATATAGGCTAATGCTTTAGACTGTTATCTTAATATCAGGTAGAAAAGGTGTTTGTAGAATGTGCTTCATATGCGTCATGTTTCAAATAATTTATAAGCCTCCCTCGAATAGGCCCCCAGCCAAACAGTGTGAAAATTAGATAAGTCCCTGTGGGCTAACTGGAGGATTTACAGTACTATTATGTCCTGCCAACATGGCTTAATAGGGTAGGCCCTGGCAGGTGGATTTGACAATATGCAAGAGCGGAAAGCTGAGTTGCAGCGTGCTATGCCGTTGTTAATCATTGAGAAATATGCTCGATCGTCATTGAATAGCCATTTTGCTAAATCTAATTTTTGAAATTCAATCCTTCGTAATTTTAGAAAATGCACACTTTTTCTTACGGTTTCAGTGTTCTGAAAGAATTTACTCTTAATGACGCTAAATAATGCCAAGGAAATTGGCTCAGAGATCAGGTCAAATCTAGGCTTTTAGTCTTATTTCTTCATTGGAGCCTTAAAAACAGTAGAATACAGAGTACACACCTTTTTGGGAAATTGATCAAAATTGAATAAAGTTTGTGTCCGATTACAAGTTTTGATTAGTCCTTTAGTTTTTGCGGGTTTTTTCTTCGATGTTTTTGCTGGAAAAATAATTTGCAACAAATAATTAATTTCAATATGCAACCTGTTAATCCAAGAATTCAAAGTGTATTCGAACCCACCTCCCAACCACCCGACCCCCCAACCCCCAAACGATGATGTTGGTGGTTGTTAACAAGACATTGCCAAGCCTTATAGTAATCGACTTGCATGCAATGTACGTTGCAATTGCACGACTTTTTTAACGGGAGAGTAAGACGAGAGTAGAACTGTTTACTGAAGAGGTTCGTGTCTGCAATAGTTTTCAACCATTTTCACAGGGATTGTAGCATTGCTTATTTATTTTTTATTCTTTGTATATGACAGTCTATTAAATAGCCAGACTTTTTCACATTAGGCGATGTGTTTTACTGTATATATTTTACAGGAAACCATTGTGATTAAGTACGCTGCAAATAAGCTGTATGGAATAGTTTTGCCTCACAGTGGAACTGTAATTTGTTCTTAGTTTGTAGTAATTTTGTTTTAATTTCTTGCAATGACTTTAAAATCAGTTTTTCCTAAAAGTTTTAATATCAAAGTTTTTCTTAAAATCAATTCTTTGTCCTTACCGATTTAACCATTTTCTTTTAATTTAAGTTTTAATTGAGTGCCAATGGTTTTAAGTATACAATTTAATCGCCAAATATATTAAAAGCAGTATTTGGCCCCTTTTTGAGTATCCTACTTTGTTCTTTGCAGATCTTGGGAACCAGGCAGAAACAAGTACTTACATAAACAGCGAACAACAACTATCTCGCCTCACAGATTACATATCTTACCTGGAAAATTAACCAAAACCTCGTGGATTGCAAGTCCTTCAGAGACATTTCACGCTATGTTGAATTGAAAACTCAAACGTTATCAATCTGTTGTTTGATGGTTGATATTGCATTCTTTGGAGACCAAATATTTAATTATCATTGCTAAATTTTTCTCTTTTGTTCTACTTAAGTGCTTTGGAGTGAGATAGGACAATAAAAGTCCTGAACTACCTTTCTTGTAATAGCCCGAGCTCTGTTCTTATTTTTGCCTAAATTTGCACAAACATTGGCATTCGAATGCTGATGCTGTAATGGTCGTATGCTTTTTCGAACTTAATGGCTAGGCAGAGTCATTTGACTTTGAAAACTCGCTTGCTTGTCCTTTTATTCAGTTGGTTTTCCACAAGGGCCAGTCTTTGTATTTTGTAATCCCGCACTTTCACTAAGTCCCAATTTATTAAAAACGGTAAAGGATCCACAGGGTTTGAGCTCAAAATTTGCTGTCCCTATGGCCCTAGTTTGTATTTACAAATTTATAGTTTTGCTTGCAGGCAATTGGACACCAGGTAGATTTTGAATTTACCCTTGTTGATATCAGAAGCTATTCATTTCTTTCTACACTTTAGATTTTAAAAGATTGCAAGCCTCAAGAGTCAGACTGTATCTGCAGGGCACAAAAGCTTGTCTCTTTTTCTTTTCGTTACCTGCCATTTGAATTAAATATTTGAAGCTCGACAGGAACTTGGAGGCAGCAGATGTTCTCAAGCGAATCCGCGTTTCCTTTTGTGTATTGTTAAGAGGATTTCTTTGTTTTTTGCTCATTGTTTTCATCAAAACATGTGTTTCTAGCTTGCCAGTGTTTTCCTTTCATAGTTAGACCAAGAGTTTTTCTGGAATGCACGCCATCGTTGCTTCTTCATTTACGATTCGGAAGCTTGCCATTGGGGACTGCTGAATATCTAAGTTTCACACAATGTACTGGTGAGCACACCAAGATCTCACTGTGTCGAATTTTCTGTTGGCCTATACCGCAGCTGATGCTTTCACAAAATATTTTCAATCGCTCTTCAATGAGTCAATAATTTCTGGCTCACAAGTTTATTGTCCGAGTCACGGGCAGTTTTGCAGTTGTACACCAAATAGGTGATCGTGGAAGGTTACTACAGCAAAGAAGGTATGGAATAAGTTATCAAACTCCCTGTTGTTCGAATATTCATTGTCTAGTTATGGGCATCTTATTTCAACTTCTCTTTCATTAATCTCATATCGATTGCATTGTGCCATTGAATCTTACCTAACTATGTATATGATTCAATTAGTTGCATAAATTCGAAAACTAGGTGGTAGAAAATAGAATGTTACTGGCGTTACTAGACATTTCGGGAGAAATTTGGGGACCAACTAGTTTTGATATGTCATGTAAACTCATAAACATTCTCTTGTTTAAAGAAGTAGAGAATCGTGCAGTGACTTTGTGTTTACAGATAATAGATTTATGCTCTAAGTAGAGTGGGCTGATTTGTATTTTAGGGCCTAGGAGCTTCCTAGAAAAGAGGGCCCACGAAAAGTCGCAAGTGTGCAGGTTCGTCGCACGGCACATTGTTTCAAAGCGTTCATTATAGGCCAGACTGGGCTAGTTTTATCTCTTATTTTGTTTTCTGTAGATTACTTTGTTATTTCATGTGCCTTTTTGTCCTAACCCAATTTCGACTACAATCTTGATGCAGAGCCCGAATACTTGACCAATATAAATCTCAATTTAAACCACCGTGATTCACTATCTATGGCCTCAAAATGGAAAGGGGTTCATTCTGGGGGGCTCGATGAGAGGTAACGGGCTGATGCAATGTCTTCTATGTCCTACAGTTGATTCCCACCTATCATTCGTACAACCGTATTGGGACGGACTGATACACAGTTTTTTTGGTCTGAATACTTCAGTTTTTGCTGTGCCTTAACATTCTTAAAATATGCTTTTTGAGCCCATGATTGTTTTTAATTTTTTTTAATTCTCAAAAATTTTGATCATTAGTATTGGTAAGGATTATATTATTATGATAAAAGTACATGGCAGATATTCCCCGAAGATTTGCTGTATCGCATCGTAGCGTAGTAACTCCCTGAGTGGATAAGTAACACAAACTCACACTTGTTTTGTTTTCTAAAGAAAACTCAAATCAGCAAAAGGTCTAAGCCTTGAAGAAGCTTGAGCCTTACATTATTCTTAAATTATTCTTTAATTTTAGTGATTTTGAGCCTTTTGAGCGGCCCTTGTCCCTCCCTGCTTCCTCATCGGCGCCACTGTCCACCTACTTTGCATTGCTTTTTGTTTCGTGTCACAAAGAGAAAGGAGAACGAACTCCTCGACCCGGTTTTCACTTTCTCTTTTGTTAAGCTATCATACAATATGGAAATCCTTTTAAAGTAATTGGATTGTTTCTCCAAATGCACGGTGTTTACACGGCACGAATCCAGTTTGCGATTATTTTGTATATTATAGCGTGACTGAACGACCTGCACGGGTGGATGGTAGGTCATAAAAAGCACACGCGAAAGCCATTTCATTACAAGTATGAAAATGGGGGAGGGGTTGGGTGGAGGGTTGGGAAGCAGGGGAGCTGCAGACATATTTCTATTGCATCAAAATCCATTCAATTCAAATTGGTAAAGAGGAGAATGTATAGTTTCAGAGCACTCCAAGGCTCTCATATCACATTCTCAGACATGCCAGCCCTATTTATTTCATTGGTCGAAAGGGGCACGTGACCATTTTAGCCCTAGATATATGCAGTTGCAAGTGTGGCTCTTAATCACCCCGTGAAAAGGAATATTTTTTGCCAAACCCCCAAATCCTCGATAAAGATTGAACAGGAATTCGGGATTAGTGTGCCTTGTTGATACATTCTCATGATGTGCATGACTGAGTTGAAAAGTATTCGGAGGGATTAAGGTAAAACGCAATAAATATGAGTGAAAGGTTAATTGAAAAATGCAAGCAAGATTGATCAAACGAAACTAGTGACAGGTATGATGTAGGGATGTGCTGATTTTGGGACGTGGGGACTGTCACAGCCCGGTATCAATAAATGTTTTTACAGAGTTGGCCACGCTGCAGGGGATTTAGTGTCAATTTGGGGAGTTTGATCGAATGTCAATATGGTTACTTCTTTCCAATTCCCCTCAAAACAAAATTGTCTAGGCACTTCCCTTGCATGAAGGCAGACTATCCGTCGATCCAAACATTTGCAGGAGCAGCAAAAGATTGTTATTTATGTATAAATATACATATCGGGCAAGATTTTGAATGTTTGTTACAAATTTGCCGCTGTTTATTTGGGACTCGCAACATTTTTATTTTCGCATTGTTCCATTCGCCTGATTCACAGTTTCCAGAAGACTATATAGAACTGCATATATTTCTTTCTTGGTCAAAAATTTTGAATTATCGTTTCGATACCTGATCGGGATTGTTCCGATCTTAGTCCGTACGAAGAAAATCATCCTGAACACCTGCCCAGTTGACTAACTTGCTTGCAATTAAGCATTTGCGTAAATGAAGTGTTATTTGACAAACTGCAATGTGCGTACTAGCAAACTTCACAATACGACTCCATTTGCAGGTGAAAGAAAAGAGAGCTTCGTTTGCAGCTGGATGATAAGGTATCAAAGGCTATTTTTGCTTATATTTGTTTGCAGTAGTATATATCTGACAGTATAAAATACGAAATTTATTGCAGCGCTTATTGCAGCTATGTAATCCAACCATCTCTCTTAATAATTTGATTGCTTGGGGATATGCTCGACCAGCTTTTTACTTTTTTGGGTAATTCGCTGATCGTTTCAGACGTTCTAACGCAGGTTTGATGGTAGTAGTATTTATTGAATGAATGCTGGTCGTCAGCGTATTCTCTATGGTTTTTGAAAATAATGCAGAAAATTCGCAGAGTTCTTTTGTTTGATTGTTATACTTCTTTCTTCTGTTTTTGCAAACATAGATGAGCGGCCTAAATACAGATAATTCTGGGATCTTTGGACTCGCTGAAAAAACTGTACGAATATACAACATGACTGTGCGCCAATCGTAAATGACCCATGATGCATCCACAATCAAGAAAGCTTTATAGAGCTACATCACTTTGTTGGAATATGTGCTATTTGCTTATGCTTGCATAGTTTCAAGCCTCATCTACAATAGGTAGAACCCATGGGAAAATTAAGTTTTATGGTATCGTAAAATGGAAAACCAGGTTAATTGCATACTGCAGACCTCACTGCGTTTTACTCGACACTCGTCCTATTAACTGCATGGTAAGAAAATTTTGATCTGCTGACTAAATGGAGCTAAGGAAATAAATCCTTAGGCTTTTGTTCAATCTTCAAGTCAAATGTCGCAAAAACCATTCAATCAGAGTGTTTCAATTTATTTCATACCCGGCCGGCAATTAACTTTCCAGCAGTTTCATTTTATCTTTCTATCCGCAGCAATCATGGGTCTTCATGTGGACGTATCACATTTAACTCAAGAGGAATGTTATCAGATTGTTTGTGTTATTGCCAGAGATATTTCGTTGAGAAAGTTTGATCAAGAGAGAATAAGGTCAGGTTATTCATCGTTGTATTATCCGCTTACACGCAGAGAGCTTTTATAAGACTAAGAACGATAACATCTGTAAAAACTATGGTGAAGTAAATACTAGTATTCGACAGGGAAGAATACACGTATTTTTTTTATAAAAGAGTGTTTTTTTATAAGAAAGTGCAGCTTGACTGCTCAAAGAGTTAAGAAAGTTTTGCACTAGATTATTGAGACCTAAGAAAGTTGATAAGCTCATGAATATTTCAATCCCAATTTTTATGCAAGGCCACCATCTCGTTTACTTAATTTGTATAGATACTTTCTGCGAGTGTATTTATGTGTATTACAGTGTTATGTTCGAGAGCACCTCTCTGTCTGTTTGTAGTACTAAACAAGCTAAAAGGAAGTCCTAGGAAATGTTTAGCACTGAAATCATGAAAAAGCTAGAAAAAGTTTCAGTACAATGCCGAAAACTTTCTTATAGAAAGATATGTACATGGTTAGATTTTCTTGCATTCAATGTAGGTTGATTGAAAAGACTAAACTTAATGGTTTTTTATAGGTGATTTCCCTATTCCACAGAAAATCGTGTCCATAATTTTACCAGAAAAAGGCAGCTATTTTCAAAGTGTTACAACAAATTCCTTCACATCGTTGCGGCAAATTTCTTCACCACGACTATTAATTTTTATTCAAAGTCAACCTTATAATTATTCCCCTCTGGTTACCGAGAGTGGCTCGCTTCACAATTAGTCTAGACTAGGTTACTACATGTTTTTATGCTTTATATTTCATCCACGATGCTCAGATAATATGTTGCAATACACAGAACTTATCTTCATCAGCCTGGATTTTTCCTGAGACTGTATATCTGTATAGGCAGTATTATAATTTGTTGGCAAAATTTGATAATTAACATCTCAAACGGTGGACGTGTTACAATACCTATTAAATTGGAAACGCTCAATGCTCAGTAGCATGTCTAGAGATGTCACATTAACGAATGTTCTTCATTTTCTAGGAGACTTCGCAAAGATTTTGATGATCTGAGAAGATCCATAACACTTAAGTCATCGAAAAGACGCTCGTTGGATAACAATTGCCAAATCTGCGGAAGAATTTTGCTCAGTCTCTGCTGCCTGTTTAGTTCCGGCGAGCGCTGCCTTGCCTGTGAGCACCTGGCTTGTTCGAAATGTAGGAATGTTCTTCTAGACACCACCGACGAGAAGAATTATCTCTGTTTCCTGTGTGTGAAGAAGAGGTGAGAAGTTAAGTGTTGTTGTTATTAATTGCATGCTGCATCAAACAGGAAGATCGCGTTGTTATCTTGTACGCTTGACTATTGTATATGTGTGTGTGTGTGTGTGTGTGTGTGTGTGTGTGTGTGTGTGTGTGTGTGTGTGTGTGTGTGTGTGTGTGTGTGTGTGTGTGTGTGTGTGTGTGTGTGTGTGTTTGTTGTGGTCACAAGACTATTACGCAGTCTGGATTTTGACGTCCCAACATCATCCGGTATGCCAAAGAATGCCACCTCGATATAAACAAGTTAGGAAAAAGTTCCTCATTTCCCACTGCAAAGGCCAAAGCTTGCATGGTCATGCTTGAATGTTTGATTAGCTATAAGAAAACTTCATATACTTCATCCATCTATTGACTCGCAAGATTATGCAATAAAGCGAATGGACTAGCTAGTTGATAGTTTCTTCCTTCGACTAATTATGTAATTAACAGAATTTGGCAACCTTGCCCGTTACTCAAGTAGCTTTTGCTTTCACTTGTGAGGACGTGCCACCAAACCGATTTCCGTCATAAAAGTGATTAGTGGCACTTGAAGCCAAGAAGAGGATATCGATTGTGGAACTTAGAATTCCATCTGTGGTTCAATGGTAGAAATTTCTTAAGGAATACTAATTCTACACTAACTAAAACACTTTCCATCACTCAGCTGTTACCTTTGTACGACTTGAATTACACAATTAAGTTTTTGCTCTATTCCTGCCTAGTATTTTGTACTGCATCCAGTTTATATTGACGACCTTTTTGTTCCACAGAGATTTGACAAGAAAGTGCTTCGATTGGTTTTACGATGCAGTCGCATTGAAATTTAAGAGGTTTGGTAGCGCAAAGGTTCTCAGGGGACTATATAGATGCCACAAGGGTATGAAAAACCAGTTTGATAACTATCGTCCAACTTTATGTCGATCACAGCAAGTCGCTATTTTCATGTGAAATTTGGTCGCTCGTTTAAGTCTAGAATTTCCTTGATAGAAGTTATGTTATGGTCGGACGTAGCATTATTTTGACGTAGAACTGCGAAATTAAGAACTCCTGCTGCTTCACAGCGCAAAAGACAAACATGCCATGATATCCAACTGCCTTTTTGGCGATTTCTCGGTTAAGATTACGAAAAAGACGTCAATTTGATTGGAAATCTGTACCGTGAAAGCTCAGCTCTTTATAAATAGTTTCTTAAAAGTTTGAAAAGATTGCTATTTTGATGATGCATGTTTAGTATTTCGATAAAGGCGATTTATGGAAAGTTTCAGTAATGAAAATGTCTTCAAAGTAGCGTTAGCAATCTGTTAGGGAGACCTATATTCATAGCTACTGTATGCTAAATGTCTATTCACAAAGTTAGTACCCAATGCAGCGAGCCAGTTGGACCAGAATTTCAGGCACACGTTTTAAGTACCGTTCTGTTATCTCAAGGGTTTTATCGTATGCTCTGTAAATACCATTTTGTTCTTTTGTTTGAACTTCTGCCTCCTTCAATACTCGCCAGTAGTCCTTGGAACACCTACAACAAAATTAATTAAAAGCCATATACCTCATAGCTTCGTCATCCTTACACTTTACATGCACATCCCATCCCATCCCCCTAGAACAATGTTGCTTGGTCTAGGAGATATTGGACGTTGCTGTGCACGTGAATTTTTTCCAGTATCGTGTGCACTGTCCAAAAAACAACATTGTTTTGGAGGAGAAGGAGGAAGAGGAGATCAAAGCTTATTCCTGAATAAAAATGTGCAGTGTGTCCCAGGACTTTTGGCGGCTATTGGTGAATAGTACATGCTTGTTTATAAAAATACCTATGTTTTTGTTGAGCCTTAATATTCTTAACCTTTACAGATTTTGAGCCTGAGATAATTCTTAGATTTGTCTTAAATCTCAGCGGTTCTGAACACTAGTATTGTATAGATTATATTCTTAAAAATAGTAAATGTGTAACGGACACTCATCGAAGATTTGCTGAATTGTATCATAGCGTAATGACTCCCACGTGATAAGCTCACACTTGTTTTGTTTTCTAAAGGAAACTCACATCAGCAACAGATCTAAGCCTTGATGAAGCTTGGACCTTGATTTATTCTTAAATTATTTTTAAGTTCAGCGATTTTGAGCCGTATTATTCATATAGACTATTTTCGTATAAAAAAAGTTTGTACAGTGCTGTTTATTATATGCACTGTCGAATTTTAATCAAATTTGAAGTAGAAATAGTGCCTCCTTAATGGGTATTTATTAAGCTTAAATTATGCAATAAATCTATTTTATTCTAGCCGATGCACGTGTTATCAATTTGCTTGCCTCAGCTCGCCAGATGACCTTATCGACTTCAATGCAGGCATCTAGGAGTCGAAATACCTCTACGGTTAAGCCGCCATTTGGCATATTTGTTGCTCGCAGTGGCTCCCCTACTGCTAGTACTATGTCTGAATCTGACAGCAGTGAGTGCAAGACATTAACTAAGTCAAAATCTATTGACGACATGAGCCCATTACAAAGGTATGATTTATACTGCAATTCTCTCATGCAGGGGTCGGGGACAATTGTTTTTTCCATGAGACCATATGAGAAACAGTAGTATGGTGGAGTACGATGCCAATAGGCTGAACTCAGTTCTACATGATGTTGGCTGTATTTTTATGTACGTGAATAAAGAGAAATTTAAAACAAGCAGAGGATGGGTTGGCAGTAGGGCCATATGAGAAGGTGGCAACATTGTTGAAAGCGTGGCCAAAAAGCTGAATTCAATTCAACATTATAAGTATAGTTGCATATTCTATGTTCGTGAATAAAATCAAATTCCACAAAATTGCAGCTTTTAGTCCATGCATGAGATGAAATTGCAAGAAATGTTTACTTTGGCATTTCCTCCAATTAACCTGTCACAGTTAGAGCTTAGTAAGGGCCTATATGTGACCCATGGGCCTTGCCAAAGCCTGCTCTCCTACACGCTCCTTTTTTATACACTTAATGACATTGTACATAGATCAAAAGGTTTATGCAAATAAATTTATTATAATTTGAACTGCAATATTGTAGTTGCCAGCAAATGTCATAGAATTAAACCTCTAAATTACGCAATTAACTGACTACTCTTGATGCTCTCGGTTCTTTCCATCATTAGAGTCAAACTGAAATATGCAATATATAAATGATATAAAGTAGTATAAATGTAAGTATTCGTATATTAAAAATACACTTCAAATGTCGAGTAGTGGAACAATTGAAGCAATAATTTCACGTTCAGTTTATTAGTTAGTCACCAATTTCAAATAGATTGACAAAAAGAGCTTATGATTGGGAAAAATTTGCCATAGGAATGGGATGGGAGAGACAGTGCTCTTCAAGTTATCATTTGCTAAATAGAGCCAAAAATTTCTGCCTGGGAAAGTTTTTCGATTTGCTGTATCATTTATTCATGATTAGCAATCGTTTGCTTTCTAAGTTGCCGGAATTCTACTCTCCCATCATTGCGGCCAATTGTGTATTGATATGACTACATATTAAACTAAGTCTTTGAATTTATTTCTACCAGACCACAGATGCCACAAAAGAAACGAGTTTCTCGGAAGCTATCGGCGCCAGCAAAGCTGTGCATGCCATATTTGAATGATAAGGAGCTTGCTGTGAGGCCTATGGTCCCTCCTTTGGAGGAGAGGGCTCGTGATTCCTCAGGGAATTCAGAGTTCGAGATCATACCTGATGATATAGTGCAGGATTTATGTGAAGATGCTTCAGCAAAAGAAACGTCATTCACCGTAAAGATATTTGACGAAGGTAGCGTATCTCCTATGAATTATAGTTATTTGGTACTACTGTGTCTTAATGATGCAGTCAACTCTAGTTCCTTACTCCCAACTGAAACATTTTAATAGGGTTTTGAGATAAAGTTTGTAATAAGTTTTGAGATAAAGTTTGTAATCCATGTTAGCAGGAATCAACTAAGGTCTTTAATCAATAATTTTTAGGAAAGTATAAACGAGTAAGAACAACATATTAAACATAGTACATTTTGAAAAGGCACTAAACTTTGAATATTTGCTAAAGGCCGAACAATATTTGATTTTAAGCCTACATTTAAATCAATCGTTAATCGATTAGATACGTTCTGATATTTATTTAGGCAGAAGTGTTGACATTCACCATTAGCACCAAACACTGTCATTACATTATCATCATTTATCATGATAGGCAATCATTATCACTAGCCATAATCGCTTATTATAATCATTGGCCACATCCATTATAAACCATCATGACCATAGATCGTCGTCATTCTGAACCTTCATTGGTATCACATGTAATCATCATCATCGTAAACCATTATTATGACCATAAACCATTGTCATCATAAACCATCATGATCATAGATCGTTGTCATCGTAACCGATCATTATGACCAGAGGTCATCAACGTCATCATAGAACATCATGATCATAAATCATCATCATCGCATACCATCATTTTGACCATAAATCATTTTCACCGTAAACTACCATGAACATAGATCGTTGTCATCGTAACAGATCATTATGACCAGAAGTCATCAACATCATCATAGAACATCATGATCATAAATCATCATCATCGCATACCATCATTTTGACCATAAACCATTTTCATCGTAAACTACCATGATCATAGATCGTTGTCATCGTAACCGATCATTATGACCAGAAGTCATCAAAATCATCATAGAACATCATGATCACAAATCACCATCATCGCACACCATCATTATCGACACTCATGAACCTTCATCAGCAATCGTCTTTATTAATTCTCACCAAATTCTCACCATCATTTTCGATTGTCATCATCATCGCCATCACCAGCCACCATCATCAATCACCAATCACCCAGAGTTCAATCATTTCATTTTCATTCTTCTAGTCGAGTTTATTGCATTGGCCTCGGCTGCAATTGTGTTGGCGCTTTTCCTGTCCATTCTTGCATGCGTCGGTTACATCGATGTATTTCTTAATGACAGGTAATTAAATTGTCAGTCATCATTAATCATGTCGTGGAGAGTCGTTTAGGGGGCTCTGCCACTTGCCTCCTCTCCCGGAAGGACCTATAATAGCACAGAGCTTTTGGATTTTAGAGAGACGTTTTGCACCTCTTTTCATGATACCATAGCATTCAGATGTTTCTTGGTCTATTAATGAAACGATATGGTGCTATCGATTGCATAGTGCATAATTTCCTGGTAGTTCCCATACCTCTAAACGACCCTCTGAAATTAATTTAATTTATCAGATTTAAGCTTAACATCTGCTCTCGTTGAACAATCCTGAAACACCCCTCCCCCCGGCAGCTCTTGATTTGACTTTAAATTGTTGGTCTATATATTGTTTTTACCTTTAAACCCATTCACACTTTAAGATGAAAACGGTCAAAGAAAGATGTAACCGTTTCTTTCCAGTTCCAGTAAGAAGACCGTAAAAGAAGTTTAATTGCTGCTTATCTGCAATTAACTTTATACAACATGATTACAAAATATAGAGTTCTCTAGAACGCTATCGAACGGAATATTTAGGACGGATTGAGGATAAAACTCTATAAATGTGTACTTTAATCATAAAATGCTGTTCATTTCCTTTCATTGAAAGTAGCTAGATTGATATAAATCAAGGAAACTCTAAAAGCTGGTCTTTATAACTTGGATGAGATTCAGAGTTCACAACTAATCCGGTTAGCACTCTTGTTTGTTCAGCAATAAACGTAACATTTCATAGCTGCTTCACAATTTAATACTAGCCATGTCTTTTACCAGTAAACACAAGCACACATGCCACCTAAATTATCTTGAAATTAATTAACGCAATTTTGAATTATGTTTTCATAGCAGCACGAACCATGTGTTAGCAACGTGCTACCTTTTCAACATTAAATATTACCTAAATCTAGAAGAGACAGGTACTTCCAAAACAATGTTTTCTAGTTAACGCAGTGCACTTACTTTTTAACATGTTAAGAGAACCAACTGAAGAGTTTGATAGTGAAGCAGAATACACCGATAGTAGCAGACAACTTAGACATTTCATAGTTTCCAACATAAATTTACAATCAATCTTTAGCACTTTACCTTAGTATTCTGGGACAATGACTTTCCATTTTGAATCCAGTATTTTTGGCTTTGCTATTTAGCATAGCTTTGGAAGTTAAATCTTGTATGGATATCCTCCTCCCATTATTATTGAAGCGTGAGAACGAGAACAGCGATGAGCAACTATGTCAACTATGTCAACATAGACTTTTTAACTAGAATTTTCGTAATACAATTAAGGATCTGCACGTCTGATTGTTCTGTTTGTTCCATTTGCAAGTTTGCTCGCTCGTCGCTATACTTTTTCATCAATCTGCGATTCCCTGCGACTGTTTTTGATATCGAATCGAATCGAAATTTTGCATCATTGGTTCTGGATTTTTGAGTATAGAAATTTCTTGCCTGGCTTTTGTTATTGCCCTGCAAAAAGAATATTGCGAAGGATCTTGAATGTTATTTCGACATATTATCTTTTCAGCTCAATTAAGTATTTTTTGCCAATTTTATTTAGGGTAGCATGTTTTCATAATGTGTTAAATGCATTCACGTTTTGCGCTTAATTCCTCAACTCACTGCCCCTCGTTTGTATTTACCGTGAAGACGCTAGTTTCCTGGCATTTTGAAGCTACTCTCAACTGTTTTAATTCTTATGGGTTACTTGCCTAGTTATGAAGGGTAGATCTAGAGTGGTGAGCCAGACATCACGACATTTCCATCTAGAACATTCAAGTTTTGGCTTTAAATCATAATGGAGCATGGTATCATTGCCTTCATTGACAAGTTTAGACTGGGTCTGAGAAACCTTGGTGGAGATGCATGGAACTGAATGCTGGCGTGTGTCATCTTGTTGTGAAACCCATATATATAGTAGGTTGTATAGCAAATGACCAGTGACCAGTTGGTGAAATTTAATTCCATTTTGAATCTATTAAATTAAAGTGTTTCTTAGTGTCTTATATGTCTTAAATGGACTGTTTTGACGTTATAACCATACCGCTCTATTTTGCGCTGGGTCCAGAAAAAATATATTTTGAATACTCATCCGTCATCGCTCTTTAGATATAGATTCAGAACTTGTTGTTTCTTTCCATTACTCTACAGTTGCAGCATAACCGCAATAGTTGAGCTTTTCATTCGAAAAATCAAACAATGATACTGTTCACTGAATGATTTCATTATCAAGCCCCGTTTAAATCGAAGTGTGCTACCTAGTTAGGTAAACTTGTGCTTGTATGCTTGTATTTATCCATAGACAGCTCTCTATCTTTACATTTCATCTTATGCAAAATTTCATTCGTTCCCTTGTGCTTCTAGTGAAGAAGAAAATGGTAAAGAGAACTGAGAGCTACAGCAAAATCTGACGTGAAAAGCACCTACCATGGACAGCCATATGAAACGAGAAGTCTCAAAATTGGGCCTTATTGGCATTATGCACAAGAATACTAAAATTGGCGATATAGCTTGTGGTTTTATGTCATGCAGTTTTATGATATGACAATCTGGTGGTATGACCCTATCCTATTTATGTTATCTTTGCTTCAAAAAGTATTATAGGTCTTAGGTTCTTGCTAAGGTAGAATATGCTGAAATAGAATACAGCAGTGTACAACAAAAATAAATGATATTTGGTATTTTAAGAAATTGTAAGACCTCGAAAGCCAATTGCTATGTGATGGTGTTAATATAGATGTCAGTGCAATACTTAAATGTCTATGATTCTGGCAGAGATGTAGAATTTTAATAAAATTGCGTGGAAAAGCATTAATGTAAATGTTCTGGCAGGATTCTGCAATTGCTACATGGTCTCAGGTGTTTTGAAACTATTCTTAGAAGGAAAGCGATTTTGTCCACCTTCTCCCGATTTTTGTCTTTCACGTTTGTCCGCTGCAAGCTCACTAGTGTAATGTTCTATGATATTTATGTGTTGAATTAACAGTTGCTTAGAAGATCTTTTAACAGATGCATCATGAAACATTCATCATTCATCGTATAGACAACTCTTGTGTTTAAGTTACATTTTCATGTTTTATTGTTGGCTGAGTCTACAAGAGTTTGTTGTATTTAAGACATCTGCTATGAGACAGCACTTAAAACAATGTTGTTTTAAAAGTTTTAGATGTGATATTTGTTGTTGTAGTTTAGTTATAATGTATTGAGTCAATACACAGTTGGCTATTTGTTGTCCTTTTTCATATCCAACGGCTCTAGCATTCTTCAACCATGCAGTTTTAATACTATTCATGTCATTGTGTGTTGCGTTAGCTATTATGGAAATTCATCTGCTAAATTGGAACAAACGACTCCATGCTTCCAAAAACTGGAACAGTAAATATAAGCAAAGTTTAAAGAAATTGTTGCGTTGGATGATGCTGGCTTCTTCCTCTTTGATTCAGACTTATAATTGTTTTGAATGAGTTGAATTGAATTGTTTTGACGGGTGAAAGAAACAGACGGGAGTAGAGAATTATTGGGATGCTCCGGTTCTTTCCAACCCTTCATCTTCCGATGTAACCCTTTTACTATAATTGTAGACATAACTTCTCAAAGCTAGAAACACAAATATCCTCACCTAAGCTGGCGGGAGAAGATTTTTTGAATGCTTGGTATAAATACTCGGTAGGCTTGCACTTAAACATAAGACCATTATATGAGAATCCATCTAGCATTTAATATTGAATATTACAATATAAGTTATTTACAATGTTGGCTTTATGTTCAAGCTGAAGTTGAACTTAACGGCTTATTCGATATTTTCATCTCTTTATTGTTCTGTTCTTCTGCTCAATCTAAAGCGTTGTAATGAGCTCTTTCCTGTCTGCGACTACAATCATATTTGCTTTGTTGGCCTTGCTATGCATCTTACTACAGCATTTTCCAACGGCCTCTAGAAACATTCTCCTCAGGTTTCTGTGTAGAAAGATGTACGTCACTGGTAGCGTTAAATAGTAGCAGGATTTTAGCAAATCCTCCGTACATGCGATTGCCTCAGAGGCTTCACGTTCCATGTAATGATCCGCAATAGAAACAATAATATCTGGTAGAAGAACAAGAGATGCGAATGAAACAATGATTGCTGTGGAGACACGAAGTACTTGCTTACTTTTGAGTGCCGTCTGCTGCTTGCTCTCTTTGATATCGCTTAACTTTCTACGACTCTCTCTTATTGTCCAGTATATATAAGAATACGTATACAAGATCAACAATAGGATTACACCGTCCCCAACTGGGAAGACAACTGCGGAGAGAACGTGAAGGAGTGCTTCTGATCTTTTGCCTAGAAGAATTGAGAAGCTAACTACCCATGACAACCAACTGGCAATCAGTGCTACCTTCACCCGCCTTTTTGAAACAATACTCGTGTACCTTACCTTGTATTTTATGGCAAATAGTCTGTTGAATGTTAGTATGGCAATGAGGAAAAAAGCCATTGCCCTGGAGGATGTAAAAAACGACGTGTTCCATACCATGACTGTGTTCTTTTCCCCAACATCATACAGAACTGAGACCCAGTATACGAGAGTGCTATTTAGTATCAGTATCTGAAAGACGCTTAAATGCAAGATGATGAGGTTTTGATGTGTTCGTTGAGAACTTTGCTTACGAATGAGATATATCCCAATTACATTCAATGTCAGTGCGAATCCAGCAATGATAATGGAGATGTATGACATTACTGAGGTGTGTTTGATTGCCATTCTATTGCCTCTCTTGAAAGTACGTGGTATGGTATACTTTTGATTAATGATGTAATCTAGCACTTTCCTTCGAATGGTCAAAGCTATCTCACTCCTTGATGGCTTTGATATCAATTTGAGAGATGACAACTTCAGGTTTTGCACCACTTATGCTGTAGCGATGCATGATACCTGGATGTCCCATTTTATCAACGAATTGCTTTGCATGCCCCTAAACAGCACAGAAATCTATTTCTTGTAGGACAGTAATGTCTCCACAACGGCACTGTTGTTTTCTATTAGATATATGGTGCAATGGGATGATCCTATTTACAATATGCAGAAAACATGGAAATAGCTTGTATTGTTACCTAACACTGAAATGTTCTGCAAGGAAAATATCGGTTTGTTTACTGTCATTGAATTAAGATATTCATGTTTCATCAACGTCGCTTTTTCTGAACATCCAAATGAAAAGAACCGAAACCTGCATATTTTCATTTGGTGGTGGATTTAATATTCTCTTTACTGCATCCTAAAGGTCGAAAATTGCCAGCTAGTAATTTCATTGTATTGCTTTCCTTCTCAAAGCCGTGAAATCATTTCAAACCCAGCCGGATATTGTCATAGTATAGCTAGTACAGAATACGTGCTTCTAAACAATGGAGCATCATTTTAGGAAAAGGTTAAACATCTATTAAATATTGATGAGAAGAGAGGCTCCTACATGACGCAAATCCGCACAACAAGATTTGGCTTTATTTCTGCAGGTTAATTTCAAATGATATCCCCTTAACTGACGAACAGACTGGCTTAAAAGAGAGCTGTAACCTCACGGTTTCTGAAGATTGAAATAAAATTTAATGTGCTTAATTTCTTTCATTTACTAATGCTTAAGATATTTGACAAATCCAACCAAAGTTGCTATACTCTTGGCAGACAAGAAAATGACCTTGAAATTTTCAATTATCAAATTGAGTTGAATTACTGTTAATGAGTTGCAAGTTGCTGAATGTTAAGTTGAATTGAATTGTTTACATTTATGCTAAAAGTTATTGATTATCACTTTCGAGTTACTTTTTCCTATTGGATTGAACACCCTGGATTTTTGTTTGATATTAACTACTTAGTTTTGATTCTGACTAAGAACTCTCAAAAACATTTAAACTAATATTACGGAAGCGAAACAGATAAGAAAACATTGTCCCCAGATCTTACAATCAGTAGCAGAATCAAGATTATAACATCCACCAAACTATGCATTTCTATCATTTTGTGTTAGGTACGTATTTAAATCTAGGATTGAAGGGAAATTGAACAGTAAATTAATTTGTAGTAAGGATCCAAATTGCGCAACAAATGTTCCACACAACCCGCAATAGCGACAACTTGTCCAGTATTTGATTTTGAGCTTGCATGTAATTAGAGTCTTTGAGGTTTTTAGCAAATCTGATAGTCTGTTCCTACAGTGCTATCTCTATTCTTCCTCAAAATGCAGCCGACTGCGGTTTTTGTGGTCAACATCTGGTGTCGCTATCCTCGGCAAAGCATTTTGTTGAGGTTACCATAATAGCCTGGTATTGTAGCAGACCCTGTAGCCTACTAATTTTCTACTGTTTATTCCTATCTTTGCTGCGTCTGTTCGTCTGATTATTACTCGCCTTCATTCTTTGCTCTGTCACAAGGTGTAAAAGCTATATCAAATGTCTTCCATCACGACATCTTCTTTTGTAATACGAATTGTATTCCTCGCTATCTCAGTCGCTTGTGTGTTCAGTATTCCCTTTGGGATTTGTCTTGATTTGTTGTTTGGCCTTGCATGACATATTATTTCTTCTTACAATCCCTTGATGCTTCTCCGACCTTCCGCTAATTGTGTCTCAAATGGAGTTATGCTCTCCTGTAAGCTTTTCACATTCTCACCGCTCCATGCAGCAAGGTCAGCCAAAGTAGAGTCAAACACAGAGTTACTGTCAGTGGCTTGAACACTCGATTTCACAAGTAAGTCCTCTTTCCGCTGATAATGTTTTTGTTAAACGCTAGCTTTTTCCGCTTCTAGTAACAATACATTCATTCTATACGGCCTTAAATACCATTTCATGCCGCGGTCCTCAATGGCGCCCAACATTTGATGCCTATTGCATATCGTTCTTCTTAAACTTCAAAGGTTTCCCTATTTCTTCAGCAGGGTTGCCAGTTGAAGATGTTCCCTCCAAAGTGAGCATTTTTCCATTTGTGGTGATTGGTCTATCAGGGGGTGTAGGGCTCTTGGGCGGGCGAAAGTAAGTTCAATACCTTCTATACCATTAGGCCATCACATTAAAGACCCACAAATAAAATTGTATTCGATCATTATTATAGGTCAAGTTATCTTGAAAGTAGATGAATATTCTGTTAGCACCACTTAGTTTCACTATTACACGAAAAAGCAGAACAATCTTAAAGTACTGCGAACATTGTTTTGTCCGATACTCATCAGAGTATGAGACATTGAATAACGATCGACAGGTGAACTCAGTGGCGAACACTTTGATGTTTTGGAGGCGGGGCGAACAGACCAAGGGAGTCTGGGATGAAGCTCTAAGGAGTACTTTAAGAGACAAAGCCCCAAAAATTCCAT
This sequence comes from Mastigias papua, assembly GCA_964019165.1. Classification (NCBI taxonomy): domain Eukaryota; kingdom Metazoa; phylum Cnidaria; class Scyphozoa; order Rhizostomeae; family Mastigiidae; genus Mastigias; species Mastigias papua. Next base: position 11,974,948 of record OZ025277.1, read on the forward strand.
TTCTTTTAATATTATTTTGGGGGGACTGCCCCTTTGCTCCCTAGTGTTCACCGCTGGGTGAATTATAGCCATATGAGGATGAATTCACACGACAACAGGAATACTGCGTCCGATTGGCCACATGGTTTAGCAAATGGGAGACACTCGCCATTTATTTACTTGAAGAGCGTAAGAATGTAAACTCTTTCTATCTACATAAGACTGAGTTATAAGTCTTTATGAAGGCAAGCTCCAAAAATACTTATATGAAAATATTGAGCAAACTGATGATCTTTAGAGATAACCAAATATTGATACAGTTTCATTTTAATAAATAACACAACGGAGATATCAGTAATTTGTGAGAACCTCGGTATTAGGACTGTCACTTTGAGCATGCGCAGTTGTGATTACCGCATTGTGAGTTTCTGTCCATTTGGGTGAAACTGTTAACAATAATCTGTTAACAACTGTTCTTAATGACCATTAGGACGCTATTAGGAGTAAAGCTTCTTCTGCAAATCCAAAGGATAGTTGTTGAGAAGAATACCTAAATTACTTACTGTTCTTCAGGAGAATTTTATAGTTGGAATGCAGTTACTATTGCAAGATGCATAAGGTCATGCTAGCATCACTCGCAAATTTTACCTGTATTAGCACAGGTTGTAACCACTTTGTTAACCAGGTATTTGAGAAAAAACTCGTCTATATTTACTTTACTAATTCAAATTTTATACAAAGTCTCTTCATGCCTCAACAATGAGAACTATTGTTAACAATGGAAAAATTGGTTCGTCGTGCAAGAGCTCAATACAGCAAAAGAATATGGAGCATACTTTTTGCCATACTAAATCAATTTTTTGCCCGATACTTAACAGGACATGAATTTTCGGATGATGATCGAAAGGGAGTTGGGAACTGGGATTTGTAGCCAGACACGAATCCAAACCTATATGCACAAACTATGAGGACGTTTGTGAGCAAAGAAAGTTTTGTTTTCAATAACTCGATCTATTCAAACGATGTAGAGCAATTCAATAAGACCATCTTTTTATTTAAGAGTTTATACAGAGTTAGGATATAAACGCAGGAATCTTGTCTTTTTATTTATGTGCATCGTATAATTGTGAATATATCAAATTTTACAGAAGATATTACATATAATGCAAAATAACACAGAAACTGCAATAGAACCAGTTGATATGTCACTGATTGTCCTCTCTCCCTTTTTCCATCCTTTTGATTTCCCATATTTATATATTGCTACCGTATTCCTGTACCGTTACAGCCTCGCTCTCTTCTCTATGAATTGAATCACTTTTGAAGTTTTGACCTGTTACTGATCTTGCAACAGCCTTTGACAACACTGTTTGCTAGTGTTCAATTCAGAGTAGATGTTATTCATAATGCAAAATAAAGTTTCACACTGACGTTGGAAAAGTTGGCTGTTTTCTGTTAAATTGCCCATCTGCTAGACTCTTGATGCATAGTTCATTTTAAAGCGCTCTAACCTGCACCCTTCTAACTCTAAGTGAAGCCACCTTCGTGTTGTTGGGCCATTTACCTCTCCTGTTACAGCACTTCATAACGCTTTCCAAGAACATTCTCCTCATATCTCTATGTACAAAGATGTACGTCATTGGCACTGTTATTAAGTAGCAAGTACTTAGCATATATGCAATTATCCGAATGATTTCTGAGGCTCTGCCCTTCGTAAAGCTCACTGCTATGGAATCAGCAAGGTCAGGGAGAACAAGAAGACATACATATGAGATAACGATTGTTGTGGAAACACGAAGTGTTTGCTTGCCTGAGGCCCATGTCTGTTGGCTGCTTGCTGGCGCATTGCTGAAAATCCTGCGCCTCTTGCGTATTCTCCAAAATATGTAGGAATAGGCGTACAAGATAAACAACAAAAGTGAAAGGTCCATAACTGGGGCAGTAATTACATAGGAGACAAACCGGTATTCGTCTATTGTAAGCGATTTAAGAATTGAGAACATTACTACACATGATAGCCAACTGACAGTCAGTGCTACCTTCAGCCTTCTCCTTGATAGGATAATCGTATGTCTTAAACTGTATTTTATAGCAATTAATCTGTCAAGTGTCAATAGAACAATGATCATAGCACCTACCATGCGAGATGCACTAAGAATAGTTGCAGCCCATACCACAGCTGAGTCAGTTTCTTTCATGCCAGCCAAAAGTAGTATCCAGTATATGAGAACGCAAATTAGGACAAGTATCTGAAGGATGCTTAGATTCAATATGATAAAAAGTTGATTATTTCTTTGGAAACCTTGCTTGCGAATGAGATTTATTCCAATTACGTTCAGTATAAATGTAAAACTGATAACGATTACAGATATGATTGCAAATACTGAGAGATGCTGTGTCTTGTGAATATCTACCATTGTTCTACTATCTATGTCATGCGGATGATACCTCAACGAAATGTAGTCTCAATACTACTATTTTCTTCTCCAATTTTGTCCTACGACATTTCAACAGATACTTGTTGCCGTGGCAGTTATTTCAGTGTGAGTCAGTGAAACCTGAGAGTTTGCATCACTTGCGATATTACAATAGCAGAAAACACTTCTTGCCATGTATCGAACGAACTGTGTAGCATGCTTCCTGAGCAGCAAAGATGGCTAATTTTTGAGGATCAGCAATGGCTTTGAGTTGGAGTGTTTGTCATCTATCTGCACATTCTGAAGTAAAGACCTTGCAATTTCTCTTATTGCATATTCTATAATCAATTTAGCATTTTGATTGCCATCAAATCAAATGTTATTAGCATATTCATTGGTATCTGTACTGAAGGTAGCTATGAAAACAATTGAAGGCTTGATGGCATTGTTTGGTATTAGTTGATATAGCACAGCTGGCATTTGGTAATTTGCACTCTCATGGAAAATTTAATTTTTTTGAGTTATCAAATACTTGAATTATGCGAGCTCCAATTTCGATTGAAAGCAAATTTTTCTGTGGCAAAACGATGAAGCCATGATGTACTTACAAGTATTGCTATATTTGCTTATTTGCTATTTGTTTTGTGGCTTTTTGTAATTTTTTTCTTTGTTGTTTTCTTTGGTCATGTTTCTATTAGATTTGTGCGCGTGTGTGTGTGTTTGTGTGTGTTGCGAAGATGTGTTAATTCGACTGAAAAACCGTGCTAAAAATAAAGTATACATATACATATATACATTGTTGACTAATCTACATTGAATAAAACTACATGTACGCTACCCTAGGGTAGAGATGGAGAATAGCAACTTGTGTATTCTTTCTTTCTCGTAGCTTATGGTTTCTTTAATAAAGTGAGCTTGAATAATTGTGTATAGATTCAATATTACGGATCACCTTGCAAATTTGTGATACCAAATAGTGCAAAAGCTGTAATAGAATTAGTCAATCATTTACCAATTGTCCTCTTTTACTTGTCCCAACTTTAATACTTTCAATATAAACACCTTGCTAGATTGTTGCAGTCTACCCTTTCCCCTTTTTGAATGCAACCATTTCTTCATCCTTAAGCTCCCCTCCTACCTTTCTTGTGGTCACATCGGTCAACTCTGCTTAGTAACATTCTTCCTAAGTCTCTATGATAAAGGTGCAACTCACATATAATCTTATTTAATAGCAGGTACTCTAAGTATATGTCACAGAACTTTGCTCACAGATATTATAAATATCCACTTGTCTTTGTAGAGATAAGAACATCAACGACACTGAGTCCACTTTCTATCTACTTCTTCTCTTTTTCGTTCGTTATCTCACGTTTTCTTTCCATCTTTTAATCTTTGGAGCATTAAGTAAAACAAAATCTGTCAAGAACTAATTTGCCGCGCTTGACATAAGTATCTTCCATTCCTCGACCAGAGGGCCATAGTGATTTGAAAGCCAAAGCGACTAGAAGGACATCGCAAATGACCTAGAACATTATACAACAAAGACCCCATTCTCCCTTCACATCAACACTTATGCACAAGCTCTAGATTATGGGTCCATTACGCAACTCCTGTTAGAAGTCTCTACCAATATATATGATGACTTAAGTAAATTTGCCTCTGTACTGAAGTGCGTAAAATAGTTGTATAGAACTCAAACAAAGCAATTGACTTTAGATATTTATAATACAACATGTCCATGATGTCTAAAACATGGTGCCACTTCTTCGTGCTGCAGCGATGTTCATAATACAAAGTAAGTCTTCACATTGAAATTGAGAACTTTGGTCATTCTCGATGAAACTGCCTATCTTCTATGCTTCCAATACAAAACTCGCTTTAAAGCATTGTGACTTTTACCGTTTGGACTGTAAGTGGAGTCATATTTGCCTTCTTAGGTCTCGTCCTGCTACAGCACTTCATTATGCTTTCAACGAACATTTTCCTCATATCTCTATATAAAAAGATGTACGTCATTGGTAAAGTTATCAAGTAGCAAGTGTTCAGCATATACGCAATTATACGAATGATTTCCGAGGCTCCATCTTCCATAAAGCGAATTACTATTGAGTCAGCAAGGTCAGGGAGGAGAAGGAGAAATACATATGAGACAATGATTGCTGTAGAAACACGAAGCGCTTGCTTGCCTGCAGTCCCTGTCTGTTGACTGCTTTCAAGCGTTTTACTGAATATCTTGCGCCTGGTGCGTATTCTCCAGTATATGTAAGCATAGGTATACAAGATGAATAGTAGAAGTAGAATGTCCACAGCTGGAGCACTTACTACAGAGGAGGCGAACTGATATCCCTTTATTGTAAGTGGCTTAAGAATTGAGAACATTACTACACATGATAGCCAACTGACAGCCAATGCTACTTTCAGCCTTCGTCTTGACAGAATAATAGTGTACCTTAAGCTATATTTTATAGCAATTAATCTGTCAAACGTTAGTATAGCAATGATGAGAGCAGCTGTTATGCGAGATGAGCTCAGAATAGTTGAAATCCATACCATAACTGCATCAGTTTCTTTCATACCAGCCAATAGCAGTATCCAGTAAGTGAGAACACACATTAAAACAAATAGCTGAAGGATGCTTAAATGTAATATAATAAAAAGCTGATTTTTTCTTTGGAAACCTTGTTTACGAAGGAGATTTATCCCAATTATGTTGAGTAAAACTGCAAGGCTTGCAATGATTACAGATATGATTGCAAATACTGAGAGGTGCTGTGTCTTGTGTGTGACGGCCATTGATCTGGCATCTATGTTATGCGGATGATATCTGAATGAAATCCAGTCTCAATAGTACTATCTTCTTCACCAATTTTGTCCTACAAAATTTAAACAGATACTTGTTTTCATGGCAGTTGCGTAAGTGTGAGTAAGTGGAACCCCAGATTATATGTCACTTGTGCGATGTAACAGCGAAAAAGCACCATTTGCTTTAATGAAATGTATATTTCCTGAGCAGCAAAGATGGTCAACTCTTGAGGACCAGGAATGGCTTTGAGTTGAAGTGTTTGCTATTTAACTGCACATTCTGAAATAAGGAACAGGGGGGCTAAGTTTTGGAACTCATCACGTAATGTCTGTGAATCAGCTAGCACTTTCCTAGTCTTTAGAAGAAGCTAAAGATCATGCGTGCAAGTCCCAATGATATTGCTAGTTTGTTAGATTTTATTTATTTATGTTATATTTGTATTTATTTATTTATTTATTTATTTATTTATCTATCTTATATCTATTTTAAAGCTAGTTGTAAGTATTGGCATAATTATGTTTTAAATTGTTGGAAAGATTTTTATATATGTAGCCCCCTGGAAAAATAGATCTTATGATTTGAGCAGCTACCGTGTATAAAGAATCAAACATGCAAAATGGCTGAATGAAATGAACCTGCAAGGGCTATTTATTCTGAATGTTTGCTCTTACTGCATACTCTATATTCTATAATCAAGTTGCCATGTTGATTGCCATCAGATCGAAACTTATTGGCCTGATTGCTGGTGTCTGTACTGCAGATACCCAAAAGACAATTGAGAGTTTGAAGATATCGCATGGTGGTAGTTTCGCATCTTACAGCTGATTACAAGCTGATTACAAACGACTCGAACCAGTATTCATGTTTTCCTGCTCTAATCACTTTCCGCAATCATTCTTCACATGTAATGTCTTCGTTACCTCCATTATTTTTCACTTGGATGGATCTAGTTCTATAACTTCTTCATACTTCAGAACCTCCTTTTTTGCGCCTTATTTCATTGGCCTCGTTCACATTGCCATTTGTTGTTCGGATTGCCCTATGTTTCTCATTTTGCATTACTTTCCTGTTTGATACGCAAAATTGTTTGAAGTTTTCGCAAAGATTATTCGCAAAGATCAAGAAACTTTTTGACCAATATAACGTGTTTCCTTATTTTATACTATATTGGTGTTTGCTTTCTGGTTCTTATTTTGGCAACCTTGTTGCCCAGAGATATTAGCTTCAAATCTATGTGTTTGTTAGGACAAGGCTTGCTGTGTTGCAGTATTGAAGAAAAGGCAGTAGAATCCCTCTGTCGAGTATATTGAGAGCTTCTGCAGAGATCGAAGACTCTAGTTAAAAAAAACAGCCTCAATTTTTCTGATCTATCCTCTGATATATGCAATAGACATTGTGGTAGAGAAAGTTTCTGGTCTAATATCCTACGTAAATACTTGAGCTCCCTTGCAGAAATGTGATAGTTTGAAAATTGTATCGTAATTTTAGAGAGTCACTGTTCTGACTTTGCTTTTTCTTCGTACGAGACAGACCTCCATAAAGCTCCAACAACTTTCCTAGCGCCTCTGTGCTTGGCTATTATCTTAGCAACCTTCCCATCATTTGGCATTGCGCTTGACTGTAGGGAAGGACGACAGATTTATGATAAATGGCAATAATCTTGAGAGCAACAGTAAAATGAAGTTGTCAGTACTATGCTCCAAAAGTAAAAAAGTTCCAAAGTTTTCACTTTGAGTGAAATCTTCAAGCATCCCATGCTAATTTCTAAAACATGGTTATTGAGTTGATTTCCATTGCTTGTAGAACAGCAGCATTGACTGAACTTACCAACTATATTCCTAAGGAGAGTCATTTTCCGTCATATGAATGAAAAGGTTTCTCTTGAAATAAACTTCTCAGCATTCTCAGCAGCTGGGAAAATATCTTCCACTATTCTTTGCACTAGTCTTTGAGCGGTTTTCCTCACCTTGCCATGCTTTTGCTTTTGTGCTTCTGAAGCTCCTGCCCTTTTGATCCCATTAATAGCTTATCTTTGTAATCGTACCCCGCAAAATTGAAACACGTTAACTGGACTGATTTTGTTAATACTAGGCATTAGATTCTACATATCAAATGCCTTTGCATACTTTTGAACAACTAAGAAGCGATATCTTGATTTATATTTGCTGGGTGTTGCATTTAGTAATTCGAGGATGAAAAGTTATTTACTAGTGTTGAAGTCGTTAATACCGATATTTACTGACAGGAAAGGAATTTCCTTTTCTCTGCAAGAAATTTATGATCGGGCTCCTTGGTCTTTAAACAATTTTCCGTGCACCCAACTTTTTTGAATAGCCTTGGTAGCGACGAGGTACGTTCTGAATACCAGCTAAACATCGGGACTTCAATCAAGAAGATAGTTAATTCATCACGTATTACACTGGAAAATGCAATCCTCGTCAATAGGGCTTTGCTGTGTTTGCCACTTAAGCATTTTTATAACAGATACAGGTTGTATTTCTTAATCGATCCGATTAGAAATTATCCATTTTATGACTTTTTTAAGTCATTCTGACTTACCTGAATTGCTTATAAACATCTGATTGAGTCACATGAACAGCTACCATCTTGCAAACAGAATTTGGCGACCAGTCTTGGAGATATACAAAGTTTTTGATTGTTAGATAGCACTGCCCAAAGAATGAGTGAAATGCATTAATGCAACTAACCACAAGGTCGCTTCATTTTCCAAAAAACTGACCTGCTTTACTGTGACTTCTAAGAATCAATTTCAATAAATGCAACTGCTGAGTTGTTCTGAATGTAGGAATTAGTATACAAGATGAACAGCAAAAGGAAACAGCCCAGAAATGGAATAAAAAATATAACAAGAACATGTTCATGTGGTTGTTTTCTCATTGATGCAGGCATTGAAAAGCCCACTAGCCATTTCAGTCCACTGGCAGTCAGTGTTGCTTTCACCTTTCGTTTCGAAAGAATAGTCGTCTACTTTGAACTATACTTTACTGTGCAAACTCTCCTCAACTCTTGAATTTGTCAGATATGCTTTGATGTACTTTCAATACTTTTCTATTCTCCATCGAATCCAATATTTGTCTTTCCTATTCAACCATGAGACCAGTTCTTGATAGCAATAAAAAAAACGAATATTTATACAAGATAAACACTTCAACAATTGCAATATTGCTGTTTTCACTGTGTGTCCTGTGTCCTATACCCTAAATGAAATTATAATGGTATAACATGGCAGCGTGTATCACTTGGGCTGTAGTTCCTAACAATAGTTGGAAAACTGCCATTTGGCCAACTAAACCTTAATGTACGTATGCTTTGTGGTCAACAATGAACGCTACCTACTCTTTCAGACTCTGAGTGGGCTAGGACGCAGTGCAACAACTCGTGGAAATGAGACTCTCAGACCATACATAGACCCGCTACTGACTGAGGTCGTGGGGTAGTCACTTTCCTTTGCTCCCCATGGTATCGTTCCTGTCTTGTCGTATAGTAATTATAAAGCATAGTAGGGTAGTATGTTATTTCTACTGTAATGAATTATCTGAATAAAAAAGATAAAAAACATAGATGATTCATTTTGATATCTGCTAGATATTTGCTGGATATTCGTTTTTGAATAGTCGACATTAAGGGAAGATCTAGTTAACCTTTTGCCTTAGAAGTGAACAGTTCAGGATCTACAACGTTATGTGTAGTATTGTCATAGCATGATAGCGATTTTTCAATTAAGAAACCATAGGAATATACTGAGGAATCTATATTCGAATTTAGGGTGCGACTTTGATTTAATCGTACATAAGCAATATGTCATGCCGAGTGAAAGTGGCCGCTCTGTGAATGCATTTGCAGAAGAATGTGAAGATTATTAAGTTGAGGAATCTTTTACAATGTGAGGCTTATTCCTTTAGTTTCATAAAATTGATATTTATAAGCTTTGCAGCTAGAGTACAGTCTGATCGTGAGTTAAACAGACATAACTTCACACAAATCATCAGAATACAGTATGCATGAATCTTACGAAGAGGAGCACCTGTAGCAACCCTTGTTCTTTCTGATCAGCAATCATTCTGATAAGTATCGACTCTTGGGATAGACAGTGCCTAGTAACATTGAATGAAAAGAAGTCTTCTAGCCTGCCCTGTTATGAAATAATGCTCTAATATCAATTAGATCTGAAAGTCAAGTACAATGTATGATAAATCTATTAGGCAAAAACAGCTTGCTTTCACTTGCATCCGAAGGAAAAACAACTGAGTTCAAACAAAAAAATCTTGGCTCGATGACGATATGATATAACCAGGTTACTCTCACAGAATACAGGGGGATTTCCACAAAAGACTTTCATCAGATTCCAAAATCTTCATACCAGAGCCATTGCTTGTCTTTGAGAAAAAGCAATTACTCCTATGGTCTTTGGGAGGCATCCGAAGTACAACATTCGTTAGTTAGGTAATGCCGTGTCAGCTATCACACATAACTTTGCAACAAGAGAAAAGCACTTTGAACTCTTCATTTCTCAAACAAAAGCTATCAAGAACCCACTTTGTTGTTGATTATTCAAAGAAGAACATCTGAAGGATATTCAGTCATTTTTGTCAAATATTGAAATCAATGTTTTTAATTTATGTATGCCCTCAGAATCTCGTTTTCATGACGTGGTGCGTTGTGTTCAAGCCAATCCGAGTTTGGAATAGCAAGCAAACAAATGAAATTACATCTCCAAGCTTGTTTTGCTCAAAGACGCTTAAGAGAGACATTCAAACTTTGTATGAATCAATTAACAATGCACTACAGCATAGTAATAATACGAAGATTTCAATTGCGTTGATTCGCATCTGCACAAAGGAGAATATCAAATATACAAATAAACCTTGGTTTGATGCTAAGCCGCATAGTAAATAATCTATGCAGAAAATCTACAGGTGTGCGCAAGGTTGCAATTAAAAATATTAGCAGGTTCATCTCCACTGATTCTATGGCGAGTTTTTCCAAAGTAGACTTTGTCAATGGAAGGATAAAGGTTTCTTTCACAGTTATTTACCGGTCCAAGAGACACTCTAAGATCACTGCTAGTTATAAAGCAATTGGTTGCTTAGAAAGTACTTATGTAGCTGTTATAAGTAACAACGCCCAAAGTGATTCACACCTTTGGGGTTTCACTATTTCATACTGGAATAACTACCAAGAACTTATATCCTTGATGAATATTCAAGAACAGAATATTGAATTCGATAATACAGCGAAAGTGCAGCAAGTTTCAATATATAAGAAGGAGAATGGCGATCGTACAGAAGTATCAGCATATTTCTGCAATCTTCTACATCTCTATTGTTATTTCCGGACTAGCTCTGATATTTAACGCAGTTGGAATATATTTCATTCGCAAACAACGATCTCAACGAACACATCAAAGTCTTATCATACTACACTTAAGCATCCTCCAGGTGCCGATTTCGGTTAGTGCACTTGCTTATTGGATATCAATTTTGATTTATGGGACAGGAACAAACACAATAATGAGGTGGAGCTTTCCGATTCTTATCTCCTCTCGCACGACTGTTATTTTCATTATTGCAATACTAACAGCTGACAGATTAATTGCCATTAAGTGCAGTCTAAGGTACATGATTGTATTCCCAAAAAGAAAGGTGCGAGTAACATTGATTGCCAGTTGGCTGTCATGGGTAGTGAGCTTCTCAATTCTTGTATCATTGAGTAGAGAAACATACGAGCATGTTCTCGTTGTCTTTGTCATTCCAGTTCTGGACTGTTTACTTTTACTATTCATCTTGTATACATATTCCTACATATATTGGAGAATACGCAAGAGACGCAGGATCTTGAAAGATACTTCAGCAAGCAGCTATCAGACACAGAACGGCAATAAGCAAATACTTCGTGTTTCTACAGCAATCATTGTCTCGTACATCCTTTTTGTTGTGCTTCCAGACTTGATTAACTCCACGTTGGAGCTAGTTATGCAAGGTGAAACCTTGGAATTCATTTTGTTGGCTGCCTACATGTTGAATACGTGTTACTACTTGGCACTTCCAAGTATTTATATCTTTTTGCATAGAGACATGAGGAGAATGTTCCTGCAATCCCTTGTGAAATGTTTTAGCAGGAGAATCTACCAACGCTAGGAATATGAATGTGAGTGCATTCAAAGAGGAGAGAGTATAATATTTAGCAACGGCTTAGAATGAACTTTGTACGACATCTCTACAAAACGGATGAAGTAAAATGCAAGAAGAATCTGTTGGTACTACAGAACTCCACTATAGCACGAAAAAGCGGGAACATTCTTTTAGCATACTGACAGCTTTTTCGTCCGACACTCGTCAGAGTATGAAACGTCAGATAACGACCGAAAAGTGAACCAAAATATATAATATGTACCCGCATCTGGTTATAGGACAAAATTTAAATGAATAGCAATCCTAGATAACTATAACAAATTAGAGATACTGATTCAAATGTGAATTCAACAACCTGCTTGTCAGAGTTCTCCAATCTTTCTTTGAATTACTTGCTTGAGGCCACGTTATCCAAAATCGAAAGCAAGATGCGATAGATCTCAGACTATTTAAATAAAATCAAGGTTTTTGGCTAATGCCATTTTTACCCAAGTCACCTGTTGGCACCTAAAAAGCATAACCAATGTAATTCTTAATTATCTGATGCCAATTAGTTTGCCTACCAGGAACGTGCCGAAGTAAGGCGTTTGAGGGATCTTACATCCCTTCATCCTGTAGAAGGTATCGGTATCTAGCAGGCTTATCAGTGGCTTCTGAGCTCGTGGGTAAAAGTTGATATGACAATCATGGCTTGTAGGCAATTATAATGCCTTGTTCAACCCCATCGGCAGACTTCAATTTATTGCACCCTCCCCTACCCAAAAGTCCTTCACTTTACTGTCTACAGTTGAAGGGTTAAATGCACTATCAACATATTTGGCTCTCAGCCTTTCGACTCATTAAATACACAACGTATTTCTAGTCAACCTTATCTGAGAAATACTTGTTTGCCTAATTATGTGGAACATTTATGATTACAACTTTTGCTAAAATATTTGGCGGAGCCCTTAAGAATCTGCCTTACCAAACCTTTTAACATCGATTATGAGGTAAGCAAAGCCAGTTTGTCACAAAAAATAGAAAAAAACATTGATATTGATTAGTGATTTCTATAGATTGAGCAATGATTAGTGATCGCCTTTAGTTAAGCAATAATTCGTGGTTATTACTGACTAAGCATTGACTAAAGGTTGCTATTAAATGCGCATTCATTAGTGACTGTTATTGATTGAGCATTGATCAGTGATTGCTATTAATTACACATTCATTCATGACTATTACTGATTAGATATTGCTATTGATACAACATTGACTAGTGACTGCTATTCATATCGCGATAGGCGAGTGACCAAGTGGCTAGAGCGCTTGACTCCTGAGCGGAACATCGATGGTTCCAGCTGAACCTTCGGACAAAAGGTGGGATACACTCGCTTACTGTCCAGACAGCATCAAATGGGTACCAGGTGGCAACACTGGGGAAGTTAAAGGAGCGGCAAAGAAAAAAACTGACCACCCTACCCTACTTAGCTATGCCGGCGGCTCATGATAAGTGTCTTCTCCAATGGGCATTACCCATATAAGAGGAACCTTTCATTTATATCGCAAGTGTAACACTTGAATCAAAACTCTTCAATCAAAGTCAAGCTAATATAATTTTGAGGAGTGAGCATATATCACCGCACAATTTTACTGTTAATCATTGCAAAAAATGGTAATCATTGCACACTACAGTTAGGAATGACATCTTCTTTCCGTTAGGTGCTATTATGAATTTCTACAAACATTGAATCTTATTCAGTACTAAACTCGAAATGAATCTAATTGATTAGCTGGCAACAGTTGATATGGCTCACTTGTAATTCAGTAAGTCAGACATTTTCGTACTCAATTGAGAAATAAGTAAATATTTCACTCCCTAGTTTTTATCTGCAGTATGAAGTTTAGAGCATGCATTTGGCAAATACTGCAAAAAAGCCTTTGTACAGGAAGCAATATCATTTTTTGTGATGATCTCCTTGCAAAATGCATGTTGCAGTTTTCAAGGTAATTTTAAGCTTGAAACTTCACTTGAACAAACGAGAGCACAAAAGAGCGCTGCAAAGAAATAATGCACCACGGACAACTTGAAACAGAGAAAATTTGCAGCACTTCATTGACTTTTGGTATAGAGGAAATGCCATAATTTTTCTCTGTTTCAAGTTTTTTGTGGTGCGTTGTTTCCTTGTAGTGCTTCTTTTACAAAATGTGGTAACTGTCTTAAAGTATATAGTGGTCAATGGGCTTTTGTACATCACTGAGTTAATTTTCCCCAGATGTTTTGTTTAGATCTCATACCTCTCAAAGAGTCTCCAGAAAGTTTCATTTGTCTTTGAACAAGTTCATATACCCTGTTCAACTCTAACCTGTCACTGTACCCAGAGCCTTAAATGACTGACCCATCAGTGCACCATATTTTCTTGAATAGAAGCGGCGGCTTTTATTTTTTCCACGAAAAATATCGCGACTTATATTTGAGGGCAGCTTATATCCAAGGACGACTTTTATAAAGTTTGAGAGGCAGAAAAAAAGCTGATTGATAATGGAATAAAGTGAAATGTAGATTTAGTTGTAAAAAGCATCATTTTTATTCTATTTGCCCCTTCAACTTTTCCCTTCGACAAAATAAGTGCGGCTGCTAATAAAGGGTAGCTTTTATTTATCTTTTATAGAGAATTCGGGCGGCTTATATTCAAGGGCAGTTTGGACTTGGGGGCAGCTTCTATTCAAGAGTATACGTTATACAATGAATGCAAAGCCAGTCGCAACATTAGGGTTTTTTCTAATAGTGATCATGTTACATTTGAATGATTTCTAGTTACCAGCAGTCAAAATATAGCTATTGGTGCTGCAAATTTAATAGCAAAAGCATATCAAAGTTAATAGCAAATGCATGGACATACAATAAATTAATCGAATTAAATAACTTTCTCTGTTCGAAGGACAGATTTAGTGCGAGTTTCAAGTCATATTTATTTGATATGACTTTCCTAATATGCACGAAACAAGCCTTGTAAAAGGTACGAAGTTCGGATTAAAGCAAACCATAGAGGCTGTTAAGCTATTTTTGTAAGTTCAGTATTTTAAATGGAAAACATATTGAGCTGTGTCTACTAGTTTTCGTTCATATCATTTGGGAAAAGCAGTGGAGATTGCGTAACGGAAATTGATTTCGGAAGTAAACGCCAAGCTTCTGGACAATCATGATAAAACGTGAGGGCCGTTTAGGGGTTCCAAAGAACAAGGGAACATGCAAAATAATTCCAGGAACAAGGGAACATGACCAAAATTAAAAAGGAACAAGGGGACTTCGACTTTTCCAGGGATCAGAGAAAATGTTTTCCTTTGAAAGAAGCATTTTCCAAGCAGTTCTATAAGTTACCCTGTCGAGTTTCAAAGTGAAAGTTGAGTTGAAGTGCAATAGAGTTGCTCCGTCAGCGTAAAACAGACCTGGATTCTACTTTTTTGCATGCTTCGCTTGATCAGCACTTCTCCAAATACGACTCGTGTGAAAAGACTGAAACATTGATGTGTTGGAGAGCAGAGTATGGGTAAATTGTATCACAAAATTTTAGTCTCTCTACAGAAGATACCACTGGGGAACTACCTGCAAATCTTTTTCAGCGGAAAAACTGCTTTGTAGTCGACCGATTTGTTGGAAGTTGCATTGCTTAGCGAGTATGGTTCTCTATCACTAAAATAAGTTACAAAGATTTCAGCATGCGGCTTTTTTGTGAGTAAGACTTCCACCCCGGTGAAATTCCTAGTTGCCGACCTGCTATTCCTGATCGAAAGCCCATCCTATCCCTTCTAGGTTTAATAACCAATCATAATCATAACAATCATCGTCATAATCATTATCATCATCATAATCATTATCATCATCATCATCATTATCATCATAATCATTATCATCATCATCATCATCATCATCATCATCATTATCATCATTATCATCATCATCATCATCATCATCATCATCATCATCATTATCATCATCATCATTATCATCATCTCAATCATCATTATCATCATCTCAATCATCATCATCATCATCTCAATCATCATCATCATCATCATCATCATCATCATCATCATCATCATCATCATCATCATCATCATCATTACCATCATCACAATCATCATTATGACTTTATTTAACTTAAGCTACATTGGCAAATAATAATAACTAAGTTGCAGCCAATTTAAGCTTACTTTACAAAATTTACAAACGTAAAGTTAAAAAGAAACGAAAGGAATATATACAGAGATAATTACAAAATAAAAAAGAGACAGATAACTATGTTAAAAACTTTACTGTTGAGATATACGTTCTGCAAAGCCTTCAGTTGCATTTATCGACATTTCAAGTTCAAATTCGCATTTTGAAAGTGGAAAAGGTATTTGACTATTTATTTCGAATATGATCAAGTACTACGAAAAATTCTGTAGATAACCAATGCTTCATAAGACATTAGATATTCATAATGAAAATTAAGCGTTGTATTAGAGCCTCAATCATATGTCACCAATGCTCATGTCTTCTACTTTCATTTCAAATCAACAATGAAATCAAATCGTCGATAATTCATATTATATACTTGCTTCGATGGGACCCTCTGGCATCTATCTTGAGATACACCCTTGGAATATTGCTTTAGTGTGTAGTATAGATCTGCTGTGTATTGGAAGTATCCTATTCATGGCATTACTCGGTGACCCTGTGTCTTTTCTGGTTATGAAGGTTACATTGTATTGCAAATTTTGTATTGCTTTTGTACTTGTAGCTAATTAAAAAGTATGTCTTCTGCTTGGTCCGCTTTCCAGAGATACCATACAAAATTCATTCTACGTCGTTACCACTTGCACTCTCTCTTCTTTGAATGCAGTCACATTCATATTTCTAGTCCTAGTAGACCTCCTGCTGCAACATTTTACAATGGACTCCAGAACGAGTCTCCTTATGTCTCTATGCAAAAAGATGTAAATAATTGGAAGTGCCAGGTAGTAACAGGCGTTCAGCATATATGCAGTTAGCATAATGACCTCCAAAGTTTCACCTTCCACAAACCGCTCAAGTATGGAATCAGCAATATCTGGCAGAAGAACAAAAATGATGTACGAGACAATAATTGCTGTAGAAACACGAAGTGCTTGTTTGTTGCTGTCCTGTGTTTGATGGATGTTTGCTGATATAGCATTTAACATCCTGCGTCTCTTCCGTATTCTCCAACATATGTAGGAATATGTATACAAGATGAACACTAAAAGTAAAGAGTCCATAACTGGTATGACAAAGATTGCAAGAACTAGTTCGTATGTCTCCATTCTGATTGATGCAAGAATTGAATAGTTTATTAGCCATGAAAGCCAACTGATAACACCGGTCTACAAGATTTTTGGGGACTTGCTGTTGGGAGTGATTATAGGGGTTTTCAAATGTGCTGATTCCATAAATGAACTTATTTTTTGAGTAAATGGTCTAGTTTAGCTGTTACATAACTTGCTCATTTTGCTCATTAGATAGCTTTTCAACAAAATTCCGAATTATATTTTTATCCTTTAAATCAATTTTTGTTTCTATAAATGTTCTGAATGCGTCACGAAAGGCCTCCTTACCAGCTTTGAAAACCTTTATGTCATTTGTATTGATAAAATAAAATTTTTAGAAATCATAAATATATGTAAAGTACTTGGCGAATTTACAAAAAATTCAATTTGATGTGGCAGCAAATGGCTTCATTGGAAAACTGTTTCTTTGGTCATAGCTTGCTATTTTTGTTCTCAGATTGTGATTAAGGTATTCAAGTATTAGGCAAGTCTGATATTATGGCTGAAAAAAGAAGAAAATGTGATAACAACCCAGATGTGTTCTGTTATATCTGTGGAAAGTACACATCGCAACACAGTCATGTGAAAATTGCAGAATTTATCGAGAAGGCTTATTACGCCTACTTTGGCGTAAAGCTTGGAGACCAAAATAAACCTTGGGCTCCTCATGTGGCTTGCAAACCTTGTGTTGAGCATCTAAGAGAGTGGTCAAATGGAAAAAGACAAACTGGATTAGTGTTTGATATTCCTATGGTATGGAGAGAGCCCTCAAACCATCAACCTTGTGAACACTTTCCAAGGTAGAATATCCTAGCATACCATCGGCTACTAGACCTGTTTCCCATTCCAATGATCTTCCTGTGCCAATTTTTCAAGGTTTTGAGGATCCAAACAATGAAGTCGGCAGTGTTATATCGTAAAATGAAAGTTTATATCGTAAAATGAATCTGAAAGATGCAGCCTATCCAACAGCCGTTATTGCAATTGTTTGGTGTTTTATACTACTGCTAAATTCTTTGACATTTTGAAAAGCCTAATGCGGAGAGTTGTTTATGTACATATTATCATACTTTTGCATATTTTTAAAGTCATCATAATGATTAAAATAATATTTTGAAATAGTTGTATCGAAATATACAGTAATTCGCATTTACAATGCTAATACTAAAAAATTACAAAATGCTATAATTTTGAAAGCCAAATTGCACAAAAACTAGACCATATAGAAAAAATATAATTTCATTTTTGGAATCAGCACCCTTAAATTATCCTAAAAACACTTTGTTTCCTTAATCCCCACGAACTTCATTTTTAATTGTAAAGCTGTGTAATCAATGCTAACATTATCTTACGTTTTGTAACAATGACCAAGTACCTTAAACTATACTTTATAGCAAGCAGCCTGTCCGCAGTTAGTATGGCAATTATGAGATTAATTGCTATGCGAAAGGATATCAAAAGTGGTATAGTCCAATGCATTATTACATAAAATAATCTTGAAATCCAATAGACAAGGGAACAAATCAAAATTGGCACTTGAAGGATGCTTAAATGCAATATGATAAGCCTTTGGTGTGTTCGTTGAGAGCCTTGCTTACGAATGAAATAAATTCCAATTATGTTCAATATAAACGCGAATCCGGCAATAATAACAGAGATGTAGACAATTGCAGAAATATGCTGATGCTTTTGTACGACTGCCATTCTCTCTCTAACGTAGGGAATTATTGAGTTTATCAGCTATGACTTTGGTGTGTGTTCATTACATTGTCCTAATCGATGTTCCCATTTTTTGAATATTCAGCAATAAGATGTTGTCTTGATGGTTTTTCTCATGTATGTGATGAGAACTTCAGGATGTGTATCACTAGTAACGTAGATACTTACACAAGTTAGAAAAGTTTCACTTGGCTAACTTTATTGCTTGTGCAAGTGTCGCAATCATCAATAGCTTTTTGTGTCTCGCAGATCAGCGATGGATATATGAAATCAAGCTGCTGCCATCTATGAAAGTTATCTGCGGTGCAAAATCTTCTAGCAAAAAATTTGCAAATGAATTTGCCAATTACTTTAACCGCAGACTTATACATACCTGCAAATTCTCTATATACACTATTTATCTTGCATATTGTCATTGAACCAGGTGTTGCTGGTATAATTGATGCTGTCCTTCCTATAAGAGCGAGCCAATGCAGTCTAAACCGCAAGTGAATGCCTGTTAGTGGCAATCTGTTTGCTTGTCTTTGCAAAGTAGGAATACCTACATAGGGTCCTCTTGAGGTTGTTCTCACATTGATTACACAACAGAGTAGCAAGCCAGGAGAGTGCTCTACAATACGTTTTGCTACTCGAGAAACACTACACTAATGGTGAAAGGAAAATGATGAAAGCAACAAAAAAGACAAAGATTCATTTTGATATTTGGTTCAAAAGGATTTGAATTTTTGGCAACTCCCCAGAACGACAATCAAAGTGCTGATACAAAAAAATTAACTGCTGCAAAGAAAATTGCAATAAATTAAAAGCGTCTATTGATATGCAATATTTTTAAAGATGTGAGTGGTTATGAGTGAAATGTGGTATTAGTAAAAATACTTTTGTAATATAAAAGAAAGTCCCTAGATGCGACGTCCTTCACATTATGTGTACAGTCTACTAGTCTTCCGTTTTCACCTCTTTGAACTTCTATCCTCTGGAATCAATTTCCTGGTATCTCTTTTCCCATATACTTACAACCGTTTAGGACGTGAGTTAATTATCTTGATCTTGTCTCAGTCTGCTAGTTAGCTGCCCCTTTTTCAGTGCTCGAAGCTTTTTGCAATAGGTGCCTTCAAGTATCTTAAGCACAGCCAGTGACAGCTGTTTTATTAATTAACATTGCAGACGTGTATTTTTTTCTTTTTCCAGCTTCATATGGTGTCACTACAGTAGACATCATTCTTCGCCAGGTTTCTCTGCCATTGACATAATCTGCCATGGACATAATCTGGTGAAGTGGCTTTCATGACCATGTTCACTCAGTCTAGTCATCAGGGCACTTTTTAAGGATTTTCATATGGCAGGAGGCCAAGCTTAATGGAGACCTGCCTAGTTTTATTAGAGCATGAGAAAGCGGGAGCATTCTTTAAGCATACTAAAAAGCTTTTTAGGACCATCATTAATAGGACATATGGGTTAATTACATCTGTAAAACTGTGCCTGAACTTGTGAAAATTCAATTTGCTCTGACCAACCCTAAGTTGGTCTAAGCAAACTGAATTTTCGCAACTTCGGACACAGTTTCACACATGCAGTTAACGCCATGTGTAATATTTTTGATGGCCCTTAAGATACGGGACCATACAGACCAATTATTCATCACATCAAGTGTATCCGCATCTATCTATATATTTCAGTTCACTTCTCGGTCATTATCCGACGTTTAATACTCTGACGAGTGTCCGATGAAAAGAGCTTTACAGTTATGCTTAAAGAATGTTCCCACCTTTTCATGCTCTAGTGAAGTTCTGTAGTACCAACACACTTTCACCTTCTTAATTTCTTACTGCGTATAAAAGCAACATAATTCTGAGAATAAGAAGTAAGAAGCAATCCAAATCACGAATTGCAATGGAAATAAGGTCAATGCTACATGATATATGTTAGTGTAGAGCACATGTGTCAAACTCAAGGCCCGCAGGCCAAATGTGGCCCGCGAGAGCTTGCGCATGATTCTGATGATATCTAATGATGATATGCATGACTCAAAATAGTAAAGTATGTGTAAAATTTAATGATTTTATTCTCATTCGTCTGTTACTTCCAAAATCTGGCCAATGAATGAGGATATGCAAGATGGCATCCCAGGATAAGGAGACGGATCTTCTTGTGTGTGTTCAAGGACAGGTAGCATTATCTCATCTTTTCATAGAAAGGTGCTTATTTGTGCAATAGTCCTAGACCCTATTGACTTACACACTTAAAAATACAGAAACACGTATCTAACGATATCATAGGGTGTAGTTTATGATATCTGGCCCGTTGAGGCTGACCATAAGGCTGATGTGGCCCTCAGTAAAAATGAGTTTGACACCCCTGGTTTAGAGCATATGTGGATGGGACACAAATATTGATATGATTCATCAACCATTAGCATCCAATCGTTGCTTCAGTAGCCTAATGATAGCATCCTTAGTAATCACCAGCGCCTAAAACATTCCTATTGAGATGCTTTAGTACCTGATGAGCAGCAGGTATTATGTTGAAGGAAGATGTGGTAACGTAGTAAACTGGAAAATAATGTGTAAGAGAATTTGCGATTGATAGTAATCATAATTATAATAAGTATGACCAGTAGATATCTCAAGTTTGTTGTGATGGTGACTGTGTGTGACTTAATTAGGCTGGTGTATATTCGAAGTGTCACCATCTATGATAGCCCTGGGGAAATTTTGACATTTTAGTTCACCAGATCGGTTAAAAATGTATTTGGGTAGGTTAATTTTCAACAGATACCTATCGTTTCAGTGTTATTATTTGTTATGATTTTAGTTTCCTTTGTTCTCTCCTGCAAGCTGGATATTAAGTTATGATTCCGCCTGGCCTCAAATGTGAGCCAAAAGACCTGAAAACCTTTATGATAAATTCGAGAAACATGAATGTTACATTTGCCTTACAAAGAGTACATAGTAGTGATAGCCATTTGAAGTTGCACTATTCCTTTCAATGTACTTCTCAAAAGTATCCATAGGAAAATGAATCTGAAGGGAATTTATGCACACAGAATTAATTTTCCTGTTAAAACTTCCTCGAGATGCCAGTTGTGGAAGCCGGTTAGCAATGTGAAAAAGAAGCTTGCACCGCGTAACTTCATGAAGGAACAATAGTCCGCACTTCATGAAAGGATATTTATCCTTATGACATAGTTAATTTATTTACTTTTGTATGAAATAGTTAATTTATTTACCGACAATATCATTTTTTGATGTGCTGAGAAAGATTGGACGGGCTTGAAGCATCTTTTCCATGGCGGTAAGCTTATAGGTGAATGAAAATTTAGAATATCTGGAAGCCACGTGAAATCATGAAAATAGGCAGAAAACCATTTGAAACAGGGGGACCGTGTAAGTTGGTATATCTAGATTTGCATAGTCTGTTCTTTTTATTGCAAAGGTTGATTCAGCTGCAGTGGTCTCTTGCTTGCGGTCAATATACGTAAAGATCACAGCCCCCAGCCTGTCGCCAACATCCTTGCGAGTTGAGGAGTGGAAGCAATACTGAACAAGGATGTGGTACTATTGTGCAAAGTGAATGATACTAGTTATCACTTTGGTATTGATGGTGATAATCTTAGTTATAGCAAAATGCCAGAGTTGTAGCAGAATAGGTTGGAACTGATGTGATATTGAAAATTTTAAGTCACTGGCATTTGATGTATACATAGTATAATCTAACAATTATGCTATAAAGCCGAAGCCCGTGATTGATTTAGTTGGAATGGAAAGTGACTGTAGTACCTGTGGTAGAATCGGTAATACTTGTGTTAGAAGTGGAATCGGTATATAGTATGTTGGACTCAGGTCACTGGTAGTATGAGCGAACATTGTAAGTTGGCAACAATGTGCAAAATGTACAAGCGATGATCAAAGTCAATCGTAAATGCTAGTAGCTAGGGAATAGGGAATGTTGTACTTTAAATAAGTAATGGTGTGCAACGCATGACATTTATGCGGATTTCCACGGGTCCTGATTTAGTAGGACATGAGTACACTATTCAATAAGTAACTCTGTAGGGGCTTCTTCACAAATGTTGATTGATGGTCTTGTTTAGTATGGAAAGGAACAACCAAATGATGTGAGTGGTATCGTTGCTAGGAGGCAGATCTTGTCGCTTGAGGGGCAACTGAGTGAGCTGGGGGTCAAGGCCCCCCAGTAAGTATGTTGAAAAAGGCCATGCTAGCGATCTGAGCTTTGGCCCTTCTCGTTTTCTCCTTCATTGTGGTATCATCTCCAAAGTCTTTCTGTACACATAATCAGCCTCTCATCTTTTCACCTGCTCAAGGCATCTCTGATTGGATCTTCTACATATAGCCTTCTTGTTTTCCACATTGCAGTAATCTATATCTTCATAATATTATCAAAATGAATTTCTGCATTCACGGAAACTAGTCAATAATCACTGTATGATCTCGCATGTTCTTGTGCCATTATCACAAACAAACAACAGTGTCTATAATCTAAGAAAAAGAGACAGAAGTGAAATATGTGCAGCTTCAAATTTTCTTATCATCAGAGAGCGCTGAAAGGCTTTGATAATGTTTATCATCAGTGAATGCATCAAGGAAACTTCGTCTCTACATCTCCTTTCTCTCTTTCTTCTGTAGTTTTTTTTCCACTAAACGCCTCGCTTTATAACTTACGATTTTTCCACAATGCTTGAGCATAACTACGAATCCCACATTGCTAATAGAGATAGGTACAAGAAATATAATGTGTTGACATATTTCCTTGACTGTTAGAAATGATTTTATTGTATGCAACATGCTATTCGACATTCCTTTTCGAATATTTGGCAACAGAACGAGTTTTTTGGGTTCTTTCAGTTTGTATGCATACATTTTTTGAAGTGGCTAGCATTGCATCATTTACCTAGTGAATTGCGTCGGATGCCTGCTACACTGCAAAGATACCTTTTCCTGCCATACAACGACTCTTAAACGAAGAGTCTGCAATCTAAGGCCAGTTCTTTGTGCATATCTTGTTGCATTCTGTGTGAAAGAACCTGATCATGTCCAATGACTTCTAGCTAAAATTTGCAGATCTGAGCACAGTTGCCCTCACTTCAGATTCAAGTGAGAAGTACATATATCATGCTCCTTTACTTGAATATAAGAAGTCTACAGTTTGATCTAAAATCTGATTAACTTCATAGCAAGCATTTTTAAGGGAGTGAGCTCGGTGACTTGCTGCCCAAAGAGTCAATGCCTAACGGATTTATTGCTGATAAGAAAGAATATCGTTGGTGGTGAATTCCTCTTCACCTAATGAATCTGTGGCTCTATTGATTTATGTAAATTTCATTTGTATCCACAGACGCTACTCTAGCCACAAGGCTGGTTAGGCATCAAACGTACAAAGATCGTAACTAACACTAGCAACGCAAAAGCCCTTTGACATACCAATGATCAAGAAATCGTATGAACCCAAGCAAATAAGTGAATGATTGGAAGACAGAAACGAACGAGGATTGCCAATTAATATGGTGTACAGATGTTTGAAATGATTGAAATGAATATTTAAATTAAGTCACATTCTCGATTCTGATATTGATTGTCCAACCTTGAGTGCAATTTTTAACTCTGTGCATATTTTAGCAACAGTTCAGTACTGTACCTAATAGCATCTATCCCTCTCCACTTAGCCTGCCTCTTTCTCTCTTTTGGAGGGCTTTGCTATAGACCTCGGACCCTTTCCACAATATAACTTGCTAAAACCATGTGAATTAAAATGTATTTCTATAACCCTCAAGTGCATTATCCTGTATATCCGTGTAGCAAAACGTAACAGTTAGACACATCCTTTCTTACGTGCAAGAAACATATTCTTAAAGAAGTGCGAAGCTCGGATTCCAGAAAGATGTGGAGGCTGTCAAGAAACAGTTATAGGACCAGAGTTGAATGCTGAATGGATTTGACAAGCTTTTGTTGACATCAACAGGACAAGGTATAGGAATGGAATACGTAGCGTAAATTGATTAAGAAATAAGCATTAAGCTTTACAAGGGTGATAAAAAGTAAATAGACACTTCAACTTTAATTGTAGCAGCTTTATATTACTAACAACAAGCGCAAGAGTACAAATTCAACAAAAGCTTAACAACCGCCTAGAATATACTGAGCTAAAGCTTAGAATATATGTCATGGAACAGAGGCAAACATCATTGATACAATAGTCTCCTATTTGTTAAATATAATTCACATGATAAAATAACAGCCGATGGAAGATAACAAGCATCATAGGCTAAATACCTCAGTAATGTACTCCATACAAAGCCGCAAAGGCTTGACATACGAGCTCGAGACGTATGTATGCATATATAAATATATATATATATATATATATATATATATATATATATATATATATGTGTGTGTGTGTGTGTGTGTGTGTGTGTGTATGTGTGTATGTGTGTATGTGTGTATGTGTGTATGTGCACACGCGGGCGCAAGCGTGGTATTGTGCTTGAGTGATGTGAACTGCACAATACTTATATCTGTGGTATAGTTTTTATTATTATTTGAGTTTTCATTCATTGATGTCATGCTAAGTATACTGCTCTTTGTAAACGATTACCAGATAAGTTATCGATTTTTGATAGATATGTTATGCTACAAAAGAAGCTCTGTATCACATGACTATTCGGAAATCTCGATAATGACTGGCCAATTCGATCTAGAGAATAAAACTAATCGTATCCAATTATAAACAGTTTGTATATATATGACAAAAAATTAGTGGACTTCAACTTCGTTGTCTACCAGTTCGAAGACCAAGATCTTGTAAACGCATGGTTCATAACTCATCAATCCTCCTCCCCTCGAGTCAAGTAGCTTTTGCTTCTCACATGTCTGAACGTAATATCAAATCAATCAAATCGATTTCCGTCATAAAAGATGAGGTTTGATTGATAACCATCACTATTCGTGTCTCTACAATGAAGTTTCCAAAACAACTGTGTGTGTTGGCAACTACAACCAAATACGACAATAGATTTCAACCTGAAAATTAAACGTTGATATTAAGACTGAGCCACAAGTCTTAGTCGTTCATGCTCATATCTTTTACTTTGTCAGTATTCAAGATATGACAGGCAAATTTATTCTATAGCGCTTTATCTTGCATTCTCTCTTCTTTGAAAGCAACCACATTCACATTTCTATTCCTGACATCACTCCTGCTAAAACATTTCACAATGGCTTCCATGAACATTCTCCTCATTTCTTTATGCAAAAATATATAAATAATTGGAAGTGTCAGGTAGTAACAGGTATTCAGCATGTTTGCAACAAACATAATAATCTCCAAGCTTTCACTTTCCACAACTTGCCCTATCATTGAATTAATCAAGTCTGGCAGAACAACAAACAAGAGATACGAGACAATGATTGCTGTAGATACACGAAGTATTTGCTTGTTGCCATCCTGTGTCTGATAGCTGCTTGCTGAAGTATCTTTCAAGATCCTGCGTCTTCTACGTATTCTCCAATATATGTAGGAATATGTATACAATATGAACACTAAAAGTATACAGCCAAGGACTGGGATAACGTATATAACAAGAGCATGTTCGTATGTTTCTCTTCTCAGTGATGCAAGTATCGAGAAGCCTAGTACCCATGGCAGCCAACTGGCAATTAATGCTACCATCACCTTGCGTTTTGAAGCAATAGTCATGTACCTTAAACTATACTTAATGGCAATTAATCTGTCTGCTGTTAGTGTAGAAATGATAAGGACAACTGTGGTCCGAGAGGAAATTACCAGTGGGAAGCTCCAGTTCATTATTGCATTTGGTCCCAGCCCATGGATCAATATGGAAATCCAGTAAGCAAGAGCACTGATCGAAATCGGTATCTGAAGAATACTTAAATGCAAGATGATAAGATTTTGATGTGTTCGTTGAGAAGGTTGTACACGAATGAGCGGTATTCCAATAATGTTCAATATCAATGCGAGTCCGGCAATGACAGCAGAAAGGTAGAACAGTATAGGAATATGCTGGTGTGTTTGCGTGACTTTCATTCTCTTTATTCAATCTCAAAGTTATTAGATATGACTTTGGTGTACAATCTATATACTGCCTTAACCAATATTTCTCTCCTGGAATATGCAGCAATTAGCCGCATTCTTGATAGTTTTCCGCATGTACGAGATTAGACTTTGAGGCTTCAATGACTTGTGCCGTTGTTACTTACAGTAGCTGAAAAATTTCTGTTTCAGCAACCACTTGTGTTACACGCTTCATAGCCGGCAATGAACATCATGTCTCACATGTCAGCAATGGCTCTGACAACAAGCTGTTGCTTTCTAAAGATAAAGTCTATTGTGGAAGAGCTCACCGTATAATCCGTGGAAATAAACCTGCTAATATTTTTAATTGCAACCTTACGCGCACCTGTAGACTTTGTGCATAGATTATTTACTTTGCGAATTGGCATCAAACCAAGGTTTATTGGTATATTTGATATTGTCCTTTTTGCAGCTGCAAATCAAAACAATTTGAAATGATCACATTGCTGTTTGGAAGCAGAGCATAACCTACTTGTTCATACAAAGTAATTGATTTTTATTAAATCGATCTAAGAAATATAGTGTCATTAGTATGCTTGCTACTTAAGACTCTGATTCGCTTGAAACGCCAGCGTACCATGTCATAGGCAATAGATTCTGAAAACATACGTAGATAAAAAAGATTCACTTCGATACTTGGCAAGACATGATCAAACATCTGCCAGATATTCCTTTGTTGCTTATCAACAAGAAGCAGGCCCTTGATAGCTTTTGGTTGAGTAGTGAAAGTCCAGGGTGTGCGTCACTTGTAACATAGGAATGTATGATAGCCGAAAAGGGACGGTTTAACGGACTGGTTGCTTTGAACGCCTCCTAAAGAGCAAAGGTTTCCCTATCGCGAGGATAATCAATAAATCTGAGACGACGATTGTGCTATCCTAGGACAATTCATGCATTCTGTGTTAAGAGATTTATTTCTATTCATAGTCGTTGAACCAAGAGTTGTGACAATGATTAGAGTTGCATTCACTTCAAATACAAATGAAAAGATGTCATTGCTTGGTATTAGGGTCAATGTATTTTTACTTGACTTTATAAAGTGCGTTTTTCATTTAAGACATGATTAGCTAGCTACTTTCTTATAGCAAGCCGACCTTGGATAAAGTAAAATCCCACCCATAACAGCCCTTATTTTTTAAGAACCTACAGCCTCAAATTGCATATTTTAATTGCTTGGAAGCTTTTTGAGCATTCCAACTAGGGTCTTACAAGTAATTTCAGTTGTTACCAGCTGAGAAGCAAAGCCAGGTGACCTGTCTGCACGTAACACCTTTTGCGTTTAACTTCTTACTAACCTTTGCTCAATGCGTGCAACTACCATGCTATGCAGATAGGCTTACTTATGTGTTTGTAGTTTTAGTTCACTAGTTATTCATAATCGCCACAGGGTTGCTATGTATTTCCATGCTCCCTGTGGTGTAGTCCTGTATTTTTTTGTTTGTAAATTATATCCGGATAAAGAAAAAAAACAAAGTCGACATACTTGCCAATCAATACGTTTCATAGATGCTGCATGCTACAAAAATTCACATGCATAACTGTGTTAAGTAGGGTCTACAGTGATAAGTATCATGAATCTGCACCCCGACAACGGTAGCTCCCTCGTCGCAAAAGAACATAAACAGGCTCATTTCAAAACCATAGGTTCTTATGTGTGGGTTTTCATTATATTTCATTCACTCAAGTTTGAAAAGCACTTATCCCCTCCAAAAATGCCAGTGCTTAGCAGATAAATGGTTGATAAAAAGAGTATTGAACTGGCAGATTTCCACTGATATGTGTAAAGTTACGTCTGCATAAATCATATCTGATTGTGCTCCAGCTTGACAAAGATTGCGCAATCTAGCACTTTACAAATTTGTCAGGTGAAGTGCTGCTAAAAGTGTTCGGTCGTTTAAACGAGGGTTAATGCAGTTTCTGGTAATGCTGTATCTTTGCTGCATAGTGTCCCTTCGCCTTCCACGAGAGTCTCGTTGTTAGCAAACCGCACGATTATCACCTTGGAATTCTAGGTTGCAAACAGCAGCAAGTTAGGTATTGCTCCCTTTTTTTGTAAGAAGCGTGTCGTATAATATAAAAGTTCAGATTACTGAAGAACGTAAAGCTGCTAAAGAGCATTTGTAGGACTGAATGTAGGAAAGACTGAAATGCTTAGCTCAGTCATATTTTCACGAATTGGAAAATGTACCGGAAATTACTTACCGTTAATTGAGTTTGACTTCAAAAAACAAATGTGTATACAAAAGTTGTAGAAAGTAAATAGACTCTTCAGCTTTGCCTTTTTCCAGCTGTCTATTGCTGACAAGTCCAAGTATACAACAGAGAGTAAGGAGGGAATTTGAGCTGAAAGGGACCGAAACTTAAAAAATGCCAAGCCTGTGATTAAAGCAGATGTCTTCTGGATATGGAAGATCGGGCGTTTACACCTGCATTGATTTGACTCTACATGAAGTGAAACAGACAATAGCGGTATCAACAACACACATTCCTACTTGTTCAATTTGATGCACATGGTAAAAGCGACGGCCAACAGGCACCAAAGTTTTGAATATTTCGGCGAAGTTGTTAACGAGACTGCTGAAAGAAGTACTGTTGATTTTGAAAATAGGTAGATTGGCCTATCTTTAGCTGGATATTACTTACGTTCCCTGTTTTGATTAAGTTCCCAGTTTCGCTATCTTACTCTTGAATACGCTTCATGTACCTATTCTCATTGGCCTCATAATATTGGATGAAGTCATATCGTTCTGAAGCTGATAAGTATTCAACTATAGGCTAGTTAGGTTTTAAACCTATTTTAACTCTAATAATTTTAAAATAGATGTAACCTAATGGTGTTCTATGTGCTGGTACATTTTGTATTGTATTATGTTGCTATAGCCGCCATGTTGCATGTACCAATCTTGCGTTCATGTGGAGTTCTGTTGTGGGTAGTCAACACCCTTTCCGGGCAATGTGCTGCATCCATCAATGTATCTGTCATTTATCGTACTGTGATTATTATGCCAAAGAGTCTTGTGTTTCTGAGCTTGAAGTCTACATTAAGCCTGGGCCTAAGATTGCCTACGTGTATGGCACCGTGTACCAGCACCGTCTGTTCTACACGTTACAGAAACTCAGAGAACAATCTCAGCTATTGAAGATTCAGTTTTCGCTTGCTGATGATAAGTCACTGAGGGTAGCTTGCATATTTGCTACTTCTTTATCTCTTTCCTACCATCCGTCATCTTTAGGTTATTGACCACTTTGTGGCCCTCCTTGATGTAACTTTTTGCTTGTGATTTGAGATACATAATGGGTGGAAAAGCATCCAGAGGCTGGAAAAAGAGTAATGAGTAAAAACAGCACCATACTTCAACGACTCAACACCTTTCTCCATTCGTTTTGGAAAAGCAAGAAATGCAATCTTCTAGATGCAGTGCCTATTATAGTGTGGTCTAAACTATATTTTGTGGCCTTGGAAGCGAGACTGTCGCTTTGGAAAATAAGAGTGTGATCTTGGAAATTTAAGAGCGTGGTCAGCATATGATAATGTTAAAACTCTGAGTTTCTTTTGTCCTGTTTGACTACCATTCCTTCAGATAGCTTTTTATAACACTATGATATGCCAGTATAAACGCATACTACCATTTAAAGGTAAAGGTAAAGGTGAGTCCCGTGTACGATTCCGTACGTTGGGAGAGTGCCCCTTTGAGGGACACTTATCTTCAGCCGCCGGCATAGTGAGGTAGGGTGGCCAGTTCCTTTCCTCGCCGCCGTTAACTTCCCCAGTGTTGCCACCAGGTACCCATTTGCTGCTGGGTGAACAGTGAGCGAGTATCCCAACTATGATCCGAGGGTTCGGCTCGAACCATCGATGTTTCGCACAGCAGTCAAGCGCTCTAACCACTTGGCCACTCGCCCATCACTACCATTTAACATAACGTCAAATAACACGTGTAATAACTACGATTTTGGAAATTCACAGGACGTGGTCACCAAAAATTTCCCGCAAGGCGTGAATAGAATTTATCCTAGCAAAATGCATTCTTGGAGAGTTTCCTCAAAATTGGCACTATTTCAAAGTCTCAAGATTGAGAAAATAGATTTGTAAGTACATTCTAATGAATAAAAGAAGTAATTGTAATAATCCGTATCTCCCGCATGGAGTGCTTACGATACGTGTGCAAGATATTCATAATGAAAGCTAAACATTCAAATTGAGATTGAGCCGTGATTCCCATCCGTCAATTTTCACCTTTTTACTTGGTCCATTCCCTAAATTTTATATCGAAAATTCCTTCTGAATCGGTACATCCTGCACTCTCTCTTCTTTGACTGAAATCATGTTCAAGTTTCTAGTCTTTATACCTATCCTGCTACAGCACTTTACAACAATTTCCAGGAGCCTTTCTCTGACATTTCGTTGCAAAAAGATATAGATAATTGGAAGTGCCAGGTAGTAACAGGAGTTCAGCATATATGCAGTTAGCATAATGACCTCCAAAGTTTCATCTTCCACAAACTGCTCAAGTATGGAATCAGCAATATCTGGCAAAACAACAAAAATGATGTACGAGACAATAATTGCTGTAGAAACACGAAGTGCTTGTTTGTTGCTGTCCTGTGTTTGATGGATGTTTGCTGATATAGCATTTAACATCCTGCGTCTCTTCCGTATTCTCCAACATATGTAGGAATATGTATACAAGATGAACACTAAAAGTAGACAGTCCAGAACTGGGTTAACAACTATAGTTAGAACTTGTTCGTATTTTTCTCTTGCTAGTGATGCAAGAATCGAGAAGCTCACTATCCATGGCAGCCAACTTGCAATCAATGCAACTTTCAACTTCAGTTTTGAAACAATAGTCATGTACCTAAAACTATACTTAATGGCCAACAATCTCTCACCTGTTAGTATAGCGATGATGAGATTAACTGCTATGCGACAGGAGATTAAAATCGGGACCGTCCAGCCTATTATTATATCATTATCAATTCTATAAATCAACATTGATATCCAATACGTAAGAGCGGTAATCGAAATCGGAATCTGAAGTACGCTTAAGTGCAGTATGATAAGATTTTGATGTGTTCGTTGAGGTCCTTGTTTGCGAGTGAGATGTATTCCTATTCCGTTAAATATCAGTGCGAATCCAGAAATGATAGTCGAGATATAGAGAATGATAGAAATATGCAGATACTTTTCCATGACTGCCTGTCTCCTTCTTCGATCTTGAATATATCAGTAGCAAATTTGGCATACGTCAAATGCACTTTCCTAATCGATAATGGTCTTTTCTAATAATCAACCATGAGATGAGTTCTTGATAGTTTTTCCAGGGTTATAGAGTATTATATAACAATGTATATCACTTGTGGCGCAGAAAATTGCAATAGAAGACTGCGATTGAACTAGCCCATTCCTACTGATCCTTTTGTCTGGCGGATCAGTAATGAAGCTGTTGAGCTCTATGAGTATAATCAGTGACGGAAATCTCCATACAATCTGTGCAAATAAACCTGCTAGTATTTTTATGAAAGCAGCGTTCTGCATACCTGCAAATTTTATGTACAGACTATTTGCTTTGCTTTTTGTCACTGAACTAAGAGTTTCTGGTATAATTGATACCATCCCTTCTACAAGTGCGAGTCAAAGCAAAAGAAGCGTACAATAGATGTTTGGTTGTCACATCGTATTTGTTCCTTCATGCAAAAGTAGGAGTTTTCATCTTAAGTCCTCTTCAATTTCTTTGCATTTTGATTACGCGACGTAGTGACAAGCCTGGAGACTTCTCCTAGTTTACGTTTGCTAATCGCATTCACATATCATCAAAACTGATTGGCTTGCAGCACAATACCCAAATTCGTAGGTGCGAAGATACGAGAAGAGCAAAAGACAAAGGAGATTCATTTCGATATTAATGAAGCAAAATAAGTTGCCGCTAGGAATGCTGTAATGCATCATTAGTGAGAGGAGCGCAAGGTTATACAGGCTTGAATGATTGTTCGTCAAATAAGGATTTCGCGCGAATAATCTTTGAAGTGTAAAAGAAACTACCTGAATGCGACTACCTAAATGCGACTATCTTCCCACTGTGTTTATGATCTATTAATCTTTATCTCTTGAACTTCTGTTTTCTGGAATCAATCTTCTGGGGTCTATCTTTTTACATATTTGCAACCATTCAGAACTTGAATATGATGTCTTGATCTGTTCTCATTCTGCTGCTAGTCAACTGCTCTTTTGTCAGTGCATGAGGCCTTTGCAACAAATGCCTTCAAGTCTATTGATATTACATCCAGCGACAGATACTTCATCAAAATTTCCTTTATAACAGCTAGTCAAATAGCAATTAAATTGTGTTAGGTTACCGTATCTTACAACAGAAATCCAAGCTTAAAGATCTAAATATTACATATTCAGTGATTGTAACAAACAGTGTCTTTACATTTTGAGTCCTAATGTGCTATTCCAATGTCTTTATATGGCAATGATCCAACCCTACTTAACAGAAACCATCCATACTGTGATAGCTCATTCAATACGAACATGTAACAACTCATTCCGATACTTAATACGAGTTTTAGTTCAATTCAAGGCCATATCACGTGACATTTATGCGCATTCAGTCATACTTCCTTTATTCACTACAAGCACGATTGTGCCCATTTTGCGGTGCTGGCTGACTTGTAATCAACAGCATATTGCCTTAAATTCCTAAACTCCGATTTCAGTTGTATAGTTGTATACTTTATCCATGTAATTCAATCACTTTCACATAATCCTATTTGATAATGGACTACTTCAGCATTGTACACTCTTTATCAGAGGCTTGCAATGATGCAGAGAATCAAATTGTGGTTACAACTAACTTTTTCGCATATTCGGCTTTTACTTTTATTCATACAATTTTGTATTAAATGACACTTTCGCCCCTTCCTCTTCCCCTGCTTTTCAAAGGAACGATGGGCACTACCCCTCAATCTTCCCTGTGCTCTGGCTTGCCTGAACTAGTAGCAAGACCTTGTGTCACATGATAAGTTGATGTTGATGTCAAATATGTTGATAAAATAAGCAATCTATGGAACGTCAAAACATTATAAGATTGTAAACGTAATTTAGCTTGAGACTGGTCCAGTTTAGAGATTCTGTAATGTTTACGCTCTACTCAGTGGAGAGTGTGCTGGCAGAAATAATGCTGTTTAAAACGTTTGAAATCTGCTATATCTCAAACAAATACTGCATAAATTTAAATAGTCATTAGCATTCGATATCTTCCATCTTTGCAGACTTCTAGCTAAAAGCAGTCTGTATATATTGATCATTACTTTTCATTGAAAATATATCAAGTTATAATAAATTCATGATAGTTCAGGAAGACTATGATAACGGGTATGATGAATTGAAGCTGATGACGTACGGTTCCTGTAATAAGGATCCGTTTCATAAGAAACCTAAATGCAGAATGTCAAAATATTTTAGCATTTATAATTCTAGAAGCAAAGTCCCCAAGGATCTTTGTAACTTCCAATATTGTTATCTCTGTGAGCAATCATAAATTAGAATGACAAATTCGCCTAAGTTGTGTGTAATGCCTTTAGCAAGTGCCCGGTAATGGGGTTTTTTCGTTGGAGCTAATCATGTCTTTAATATATTGTCTTAACACCAAACATGTACTCCGTCAATAGTACTAAATGTTTAATGACAAGTAAGAAACTACTAAGGAACTATTAGCCCGGCAAAGCAGTCAAACGAGATCAAAAAATAAGGAATTTTTAGAGCTAGCCTTGAGCTAGGTTCCTTTAACAAACGCGTATTCGAAAATCTTACGGAATTACTGTCTTCTTTTTCGCTGATAAGCATACTCTCAAAGAAATGATGTCTCAAGTAAAGTGTGGCCAATTCCTGCAATGAATGCTTTCAGAAGTAATTTCTATACCAACTACTTACAATATACGTAATCGACAATAACAGAAAAAGATGAAAAGTAAGTTAGTTATGTACAGATGTAACGCCTACATTCGTTGCCATCCCAGTGATGTATTCTTTTTCAACTTTTATTTCAGAAGTCGCCAATTCTATTTCATCATTGAGTGTGTTCCACAAAGACTTCTAAATGATAAGGATATATTTTTTAGTGCTGAGAATTCACGGTGGGGTCTCACATAATTCGTTACTATGAAGGTGCCGGGAGGATCTTTCTTTGTAAAGAATCCCCTCATGTATTCCGGGCTTAGATGGTTGATTGCTGTGTAGATCACAACCATGAGCTTTTGCAGGTTCTGCTGAGCTTTGTCCTTGATCTATCCATATTTTATCCCTATTTAAATGTTCTTCCAATGTGCATTCATTGTCACCATAAAAGGTTCTCAATGCACGTCCTATTTATGTCATTGTTTGCCTCTTGCTACAAAATAGCAATCGTGGTATTACGATTAGAACGATGTATCTTTACCTTGGTTCCATTGCATATCTACACGTTCCCCTCAACCTTGAGTGCACTTGATGTGACAAGATTCAGATAGTGAAGATGTGGTCATTCAGCACTTTGACCATCAGCAAGATGCCCCTCTACAACTTAGTTAATAAGATACTGCGGGAATATGGACCTCATCATTATAGAAAAAAAATTGCTGCATGATTTCCTACGATCATTCGTGACTTTTGTCAGTAACAACAGTGCCTGCATTATAAGAAAGAGAGGTTAAACAGAGCATAGGATATAAAATCATTGTCGGTGTTCTCGTACAGTTAACAAACCTCTCAGGAAAACGTGCTTATCATAATTCGAAATATCAGGGAAAGCTAACGTGATAGGCCTTTGCATCTTTCCTTCATTTCTTGTTTCTTCTTTCCTTGTTTCTTTCTTTCTTTGATTCTGTCTCGTTGTCTTTCTCCCCTTGGAAATATTAATCTACCGTCTAGACATGCATCCTTGCACTTCATTATGTTCTTATGTCTGTAAACACAAAATCTAATGTCTAAGAGCGTATCAATATGAACATCTCAACTCCTGGCAAGAGATTATAAGTTTATTCAATATGGGCATTCAGTAGTATTGTGTTTTAAATTAAGGACCGAAAATAATTTTGTAGATATATGATGCTACCTAAGATACCAGATGCACTATATAAGCAAAGAAAATGAGGCTTAAATGACCAAAGTCTTAAGACAATGTTAAGAAAATTCCAAAGCTCAAGTTTGAAAGTTCATCTTTTTTACATTCCAGAAATCGATATTCGCTCATTCTTTGCAAGCTCCTTTACCAAGATGGAGACTTTCTTTGATAATTTTGGATAAAAAGATAAAACTTTTTTACAACAAATAATTTAACTTCTTTTAGCCAGTTTACTTCAGTAAAAGTTAAGAAAATGTTAAGAAAATTTCAACCTCAATTTCTGGAAAAGGTAAGAAAATTGAGGCTCAGGCAAAAAGGGGTTTTCTTGTAAAATACGTGTATTGATAACTCATTGAAAATGTTCTTCAACTTGAAAATGAACCAAACGGCTTATTCACTATTTTTCTTGGTAGCTAGCTCTATTATTTAGAATTTCCATAAAATATTCATTCTAAATCATTGCAATCTGCATCCTCCTTTCAACGATTGCAATCATGTTAGGCCTCTCATCTCTCCTGCTATGACATTTCACAACGCTTTCCATAAACATTCTCCTCATGTCTTTATGCAAATATATGTATGTCACCGGTAGTGTTACATAGCAGCAAGTATCTAGCAAATGTGAAGCTAATGAAATGACTTCCAAAGTTTCACTTCCCGTAAATTGCTGCATTATAGAGTCTGTATAGTCTGGAAGAGCTACAAAAATAATGTATGAGAAAATAATTATGGTGGAGACAAGAAGTGCTCGCTTGTTCCCCTGTTGCATCTGCTCTGCGTTTGCTGAGATGTTACTCAAAGTTCTGCTTCTCCTCCGCATTCTCCAAAATATGTAGGAATATGTACACAAGATGAAAAGCAGAAGTAGACAGTCCAGAACTGGGATGACAAATACATCAAGAACTTGTCCGTAAGGTTCTTTTCTCATTGATACAAGAACTGAGAAGCTTACCACCCATGAAAGCCAACTGGCAATCAATGCTACTTTCACCTTGTGTTTAGAGACAATAGCCATGTATCTTAAACTGTATTTTATGGCCATTAATCTATCTGCTGTCAGTATAGCAATAATGAGATTTAATGGAACACGAGAGGATATCATAAGTGGAACCGTCCACTTGATTATGGTATTCTTCTCAGTCCCAAAAATTGATAGTGATATCCAATAAACCAGAGCGCTAATCGAGATCGGAATCTGTAGGAAACTTAGGTGCAGTATGACGAGGTTGTGATGAGTTCGTTGAGGGCCTTGTTTGCTAATGAGATACATTCCAACCATGTTTAATAATATTGCAAGTCCGGCAATCATAATAGAGACGTAGATAATTATGGATATGTGTTGATGCATTTCCATGACGATATTCTCTTTCTTTTTTCTCATGTGCACCAGATGCAACTCTGGTGTGCCTCGGATGTATTATCCAATTCGATATTCCTCTTCAAATGCTGAGCAATAAAATGAGGACTTGGTAATTTTGCTCATCTGTAGAGATTAAAACGTCAGGATGTGTGTCACTCGTATCGCAGCTGTTTTGACTAGTTGAGACAGCACTAATCTCTAAACGAAGTGCTTTGGTTGCCTCCTCAGAAATGCTCCTTAATTTTCATGGAGCAGCAATAGTGCTGAAATGATGTTTTTACCGAACTCCATTCAGTGGTTATGCTTTGTAGTCTCCATAAAACATGAAGCTAAGCTACTTCTATTGTATGGTTGAAGTTTGCATATGTATATTTGCGAATAAACTGCAATCCATAGGCTCATCGCAACCTTCCTGCAGATCGTACGCACGTGCTTTTTGATTTGTTGATTGTCGTCAAACTAGAAATTGCATGTGAATTTGTTCTTTCCTGTGCTGTAGATGCAGTTCAAATCAGTCAAAAACTTCGTATCACTGTTTGGTGTCAGAATTCACATGCAAACTGAATTTGCTCACTGACTACGACTTTCAATCCTAAATCTGATTGAACCTTTATTTGTATTGGGATTCTACCTTCCGTTTCATTATAGCTATGAAGCGTTTTCATTCAATATCATATATCCCCTTTTACCAGAGGTGGGCAGTTTCTTGTCCTATGCCCTGAAAATAATACGTAGATACTGAAAACTTTTGTAATACGATATTTTCAAAAAGCACTTCAAAGTTATAAGATACTTAAATCTTCTTTACGAATAAAACGGAAGTTAACAGTGCCATCAGTGGTAGCTTTTACGAAATGATTCCTGATAACATATCTTATTTAGAGTCTAAAAAATTAAGAAGAAACTCTCTAGCTTTGATTTTCTGTTTAAAGATGTAGGGACCAAGGCCTATTTCCAATATAGGCATAACTGTCGTAAACCTGGCTGCGATATTGTTCTGCCATTTCCTCTGTGACACTCACAGTACCATAGGAACGTATTTTAATATACAAGCATCTCCTCCGGGCACCATCAGCTTGTCCTTTGAAGTGCCATAGCAGCCGGAGGAAAGCTAGATGGGTTTTTCTTTTCCCGGCAGTGACACCAGTCTCCAAGCACTAAGGACAGTTGCATAAGAGAATCTTACACGAATTCGGTTGCATATGCGTTACATTTTTGTTTTACATTCAGGTGGTTGTGATGAGCCAATCTATTTGAACTGCTTTTGGAATTAGAGATGTTTGATGTACAACAAAATTTCAAGAGATTGCAAGATCCGGTCAGAAACAAATTTGTCTCGTGTTTACATTAAGTAATTTCAGCCCATTTACTGAGGTGATTGATAATCACCACAACTCGCCCCAGCACAGCTAGCTCGAATACAATTGGCATAAGCTACATTTAGCTCTGGGATTTGGCCTTTGCGCACGTGCAAGCTCCATTACAGCCAGGCAAGAGGGATGAAGTGCTTATATGGAGAATTTTCCATCTCACCAATCGAGAGTTCGATAAAACCGTGATAAGATCCCGCCTACCAGGCTGGGTCGTTTCTCCATATAAACAAAATTCAATTCTCCAATTCATTTCGTTACGTTTCTATGTACGATTATTACTTATAAAGTCATATCAAAAAAGGGTGACGAATCCACAATTTGGGAGTTTCTTGAAATTTGATTTTCTTTGTTGCAATGAGTGACATTGTCTGCTTTGTCCTTTCTGTTCAATCACGCAGCGGCTTGCTTTCTCCTGTCATTCTGTTCGATCACTTTTGGTTAAAGGCATTGCTATTTAAAGCAGTTCGACTTTCAAAACTAGTAAGTATAGCCCGAAAAAGCTAGTGCTGTGGGTGAGGTGATACATTGTGGTAGAACATTGGACTTTGGTTTACTAGTAGTTAATATCATATTGCTTGTGTCGGTTTCCTTATGGAATACCTGATCCTGCTTGCCACTTCTATGGAAATGGCATTCACTTTGCTGTTTACTGGAAAGGGATCAAAGTTGGGAACATTCTCCAAACTTGAACTCGTTTCATCTTTTCTCGTCTCGACCGGCGTCGGCGACATTGCCAAAGCGATGTCCCCATATTACTCTAAGCGTCACAGTGGCATCACCGAAGTATTGCCCAGGATTTGTACCTGTTACTTACGACGATGTGGAAACTAAGCTTTACTATTGAGTGTTGCAAAACTGTGAAATAGCATTTGATTGCACCTTTGAATGCCAAAAGCTTTTGTAGTCAAACTGGCTCCAAAGAAGACTGCATGAATTCAATAGAACAGGCACTCAGCTCTAAACGTTTTCATCTATGTTGTTGGTAGTTTCCTCAACTCCTCAAATCGCAATATAACAATAATATATCAGAATACAATCGATTTACAGTTTGGTAGGAAAAAGTAGCTGATGCGGCAGATAAGTCCTGATCTCATCCAACTTCTGATTGTCATTTGAATTCGCCATCACTTTTTGCAGCTTCATATTGGTCTGAGAGCTGACTTCAAACCATGCTTCTCCTAATTGAACAAGACCTGTTTCCATACTTATTACTTTGCGTTTTGGGAAGGTGGAGGAGATTGTTTATTCTTAAGCAATATGGAAGCAGCTTCTATTAAAGAACTCCCCGAGATAGGGAGGTTTCTAGAAGTAACATTCAATCACAAAATATCTCTCCAATTCAACAATCCAGAAGCTTACTACTAAGAACAGTCAGTTGACTATCAAAGCCATAGTAGCCTTTCGTTGTGAAGGAACAATTTTGTATCTCAAGCTGTAATTTACTGTGCATAATCTGTCCAATCCTAGAACGTCAAATCAGAGCCTATACTCAACTGAATTATGATGCTACTTGAATTCTTTTTGTGTAACTTATTTACCTACAAGGTTTAGTCCAATTATGTTAAGCAGAAGTGCCAGTCCAGTAATGATGACAGAGATGTTCTGCTGTTCTATTTGTAATGTCATTCTTTTTGTCTTCTTTGTTGAGTGTACGAGATGTGACGTTGTCATACTAATCAAAACATTCGCTGCAATGTTTCCTTTGAATGCTCAGCAATTGATTTTGTTCTCCATATTACATCAGTAACTTTATAGAAACTATGGCCGTAAGGAATTCGCCACTTGTAGCCAAGTTACAATGCCCTCCAAAAGTAGTAGCAATGGCAAAAGTGGCTGTAACACCCACACACTTTGGTGAATACCCAACCCCTGTCACTGTCTGTGACACCAATAGAAGTGTAACCCCTCCCCCCCTTAAAAACTATGTTGAATCAGCCAAAGCCCGTAGCTATGTACACATGCATCACTTCATATTTGCTTCATACACCATTGCCTAACGGGGGAGTGGATACTATAGCTCGTCTATGGCGTAAATCACAGCAAGTCCCAATAGTTTTGGTAGTCATTATAGCTTCATTACAGAGATACTCGACAATTCGGCAACCAATTATGGTGTATAATTTGCAAATGGTAATGATGGTTATTTCTCTCAGATGAGCTATGCATTTGTGAAGCTCAACGATTACCTTTTTATAGTACGGGCTGCATGTTTGCACGGTCATAAAATCTGTACAAATGCACCTGCCAGCAGTGGAACTTTTAAGTTACACACAAGTGAGAAAATTCTCCACATGGCCCTCAAATTTCTCCACTAGCTGGCCTATGATTCCCCAATAGTAAGTGTCC
The DNA here is from genome assembly GCA_964019165.1 of Mastigias papua. Taxonomy (NCBI): domain Eukaryota; kingdom Metazoa; phylum Cnidaria; class Scyphozoa; order Rhizostomeae; family Mastigiidae; genus Mastigias; species Mastigias papua. The sequence goes on from OZ025277.1 coordinate 12,015,617, forward strand.
CTTTCGTAAAGTGACTTTAAATACTCTCAGTATGATTCTCAGGGGTCGAATAGTTCTCTGTTCCTTTGTCTCATTACCTTCAATCAATGTCTGTTTGATTTTATTGCACTGCAAAAGCCAGGTAATTAAATCAATTTCCTCGGTTATGTCCCTGAGTGTCAATTCCCCATCAGTGAAAATCCTGCTTGGCAGTGATTTGGATCGAAACTCAGTGTACTTTCTCAAATTAAATATTAATCTGTTGACTTCTTAGCATCCACGATTGCTGATATGAATGGAGTTGTCTTGATTTGGATCGAAACTCAGTGAACCTTCTCAAATAATATATTAATTTGTTGACTTCATAGAATCCATGATTGCCGATGCAAATGGACTTGTCTTTATAACAGATTTAAATAAAAACAAGATAGAACGGGAAGCTTTTGCATATTAGCAGATTTAGCATAAAATCTACTTGCTCATATAGAACTTGAGGCTCCATTTATCAGACTTCACATTTGTCTAAAAGTACTTTCCACCCCAAATGTCAATGCTTGACAGAGTCATTGCCAATGAGAATGAGTGTGTTAGATGAAATCTAACATACATGCGATCAACAAGCAATCAAATTTTTGTAGAACTAACTGCACACCTTACACTGTTTTTGTGACAAATGATGTTTTCCCTACGTTGATGTTACAAAGATGAAGACAAATTGTACGCTAGCTGTAATCAAACATGATATTTTCCCAATCACCAATCAAATTCGAAATCGATGCAACAGAAATGTGTCACCAAAGGAGAAAAATTCAACTGTGATATAGTTGATTCTCAATATTGCATGATAAAAAGGGTATATTTTTATTCGTTTAACTAGTACCATTTATATTACTGTGAACAAAACATTTCTCATGGTACTTTACAAACACTACAAAGACTATACCATGGGGAGCAATATGACTTCCCCATGGCCAATACAGAAAGAAGACTGAAGGAACAAACAAACACAAACAGAATATGAAAGAGGATATTCATGTAAAAAAAACTAAGAGGATATTCATGTAAAAAAAACTAGTAGATAGATTTATGCAACTTATGTGCATAAATTGTTGCTGATAATGTTATGAACTGTAATTTCATAATGTTGGGTTGTAGAAAAGTTACGGAGATATAGAAAGTCATTGTCGCCACCACACGTTATTTTAGTTTGAGATTATCAGTTACTAAATAAGACGGACAGAATGAAGGTGATTCTGTCCAGACATTCCGTTAAACCATGCTGACACAGAAATAACATTTTAGGTCCATCATCAATGTATAAAATGAGATTACTTGTATATATGAAAAAACACCAAAACACACATTGTAGTGAAAGGAAAGGTTTCTTGAGATGAAAGTGGATTACAGCAAAAGAAAACTGAAGGAAAGGGAAAACAACAAAGGTTAGAATGTATACAAGGAGAAGATGAAAATTTGGTATTAGAAGTAGACGAGCACTTAGAATTATAAGGAAGTCAGATTGAGTATTGTGTTACTATTGATGTGAAAATAGCCAAGAGAAGCCACATGACCGTATTAGAATGGGAGAGTGACCACAGTACTTTACTGGTAAGCCATCAGGTTATGTACTAGTTGAATGCATATATGCCACCTTGGGGTGCCCTATTTACGGACTAGAAGATATCTATGCGTGCAACAAGTAAAATGATTAGTCATTGTTAATTGTTAATTGTTAATGTTAATGAATTCTGGACATGCTTTTATGAATAAATTTCAAGGTAGGATAGAATAACTCCAGATGGCACTTTGCAATTTCATATTTAATTAGTTTGCAATTCGCCATCTTGCATCTTAGTAAGTTTCAAGCTACACAGCTTGTACGCCTTAATGGTTGGCTTTCATTAAAAAAATCAACTTGTGATCAATTCTTCATGGACGCAGTATTCATCATATCACCTGTATCCGCACCTGCGTATATGTCTTGGTTTAATTTTCGCTAGTTATCCCATGCTTCTCACTTTAACGACTGTCGGGCGAAGGAAGTTTTCAGTACACCTTAAGAGTGTTCCCGCTTTTTCAAGCACAAGAGAAGAAGTGAACTGAAATATTTCATGAGTGCTCTCGTGATATCCTTAGGAACAAAATCTTGGATCGTATGGTGATGGTAAATCCCAAACCTTGATGATATGGCATTTTTAGGGTAAATGCTAGAAAAGTGTATCAAAAGGCAATGGGATTAAGTGAAAACCAGGGGTGCAGAAAATGGGGAGCTTAAGACTACTTTTCGTTCGCATCGCACAAATCAACAACTGCAGGTTTTGCTAAGCTTTTAATTGATAGCTGAATATTGATATAGAATTTATAAAGATTGTCCTGTTCTAAACTAATGGCTGGATGAGCATGATGGAAACCATGTAGTACAAGGCAGGCGCGGATCTAGCCAAAAATCTGACTTATGCTAAAAGGGCGTGGTCAATGATTTAGGGTGTGGCCATGAATGCAAGGGTGTGACGAGATAGTCTTAAATAAAGTATACTTTTTCTATCTATTTTAGCTCTAAAATTGTGTTGAATAGCTTTGTCCTACCGGCATAGCATTTGACATAAGGGATTTTGGGTTGCATCACTAGAATATACAATAAATAGTACCTGGTAGTAGGATGAGGGTCTTAAATGCTTCATATCTTACAGCTATAGATCAAGAATCAACAATATTGATACTAGGTACTGCAAAACACGATAACATTATTAACCAATACATAATTCTATAAAGACATGGCGTCCTTCCAACCTAGATACAAACAAAATAATTTACCATATTACTTATTAATTTTACTTGTCCACCATACTAAAACCAAAATCCAAATAGGACACAACATTACCGCTTAAGAACTTTGACTTGCAATGCAACAAAGCTGTATTCGGTTAATTTTGTGTCATGGTAAAAGCAATATTCAATTTTACATGTACTGTATGTTTGCAGCACTTTCAAAAGCTTGGCCCCAGACATCAATGAGGTCCCCTATTACACTTGTCCTCCTAGCTATGATTCCTTAGAGGAGGCTATGATTCAAAAGGTATGCCAAGACTAGCACACTGCTCTGTACCATTTTCAAATAATCGAAATCTGCAAAGAAATATTTAATGACTTTAAGGGGTCAGTCATTGATAACTCTGGGTACCGGAGCGGGTTAGAATATAAAAAGTGGTCAAACGTTTTATACCCCTTCCAATTTTGTTCAAAAATTTTCATATACCATTGAGACATAAATAAAATGTTTTACACCCTAGTTGCTGCCTGCCCTATAACTGTAAGAATTTCAGGGTAGACTTTTAAAGTAGGAATTGCCACTGTTGCCTTCTTGAAAAGATCACAGATAGAAAATATGTTCCGCAAAATTACTTGCTGGGAAATACTAAAATAAAGACCTTTGTACAGGAGGGAATGTTATTCTTTGTGAGAAACGTTTTCATGAAAAAATTGACTTAAGCTTGAAACTTCATTTGAACAAACCGCTGTGATGAATGCTAATAAGAGCACTGCAATAACACTGTATACCACATAAAATTTAAATGAGAGAAAAATTGCTATTAAAGAAACTTTGACAACTAGATGCGCATAACTCCAGTAGTCAATAGGCTTCTGCAAATCATTGAGCTGATTTTCTGAAGATTTTTTGAGGATTCGTACCCCTCTAAATTCTCCACATTGTTCCATACCCTCAACTGTCCTAGAAAAAGTTTTCATACCCTCCCCAATCCTAACCCGCCCCGGTACCCAGAGTTATAAATGGCTGACCCCTAATAGCTTATCATTTTGCCTGACAAGAAGTGTTTGCTCTGGAAGTCTCAGAAACTGGGAACTACAGAGCAAGCCCGTTATAGGCAAGCAGAAGTTTCCTAGAGAAGTGACTTTCCATGTTTGCGATAAAATCATGGAAAAAGTGTGTATCTCAGAGGGAAGCTTTTCTTTTTCCTATAATTGTAAAGCTTTGTCTTGTAAAAGCCGTCTTATATTTGAAAGGACTAAACTAGAAGTAATCGCCATTGTGGGGAACTGAGATATGACGGTGAAATGACTTCTATTTCTGTCAGCTACAAATTAGCTATGTCAAGCTAATTACGTAATGTCTGAGGGATTATTTTGGACATGAATGCTAGAGACAGATCCTCTCTTTCTCACTTCAACAGTAGCTCCTCAAAGCGGCGGTGCATATTGCATTTCCAGCCCGTGAATTTCGTTCCACTTATTATTCATTATATTGTCAGCAGTAGTCAGCGTCAAATTTCATTCGATGTTCAATCTTCAGCAGAAGTCAGCTCTTGGTTTGATTGGGTAGATTTGAACTGACTACAGCTCCCGCCAGAGCTGAGCTGCTCGGAATGAGCCACGATTGACCAGTACATCGCTGATTCTCAATAACGCTCTCATAAAAGCCAGACTACGTAATGTCGGCTTACTCCAGCTCCAGCGTAAGCTATGTACAGAGCAAGTGGGAAAGAACTGTGTGTTTACTTAGACTTACGACTAAGTGGTGCATGAAGAAATGTACTTTACATGGTATTTTGAACCAAGCCTATACAGCAAGAAGCATAGCTATGTATGCAGGGATAATCATTACGTCACAAATGTAAAATCTGACTTCAGCTCTAGCATACTTCGCTGTAGTCTGGATCCGCGCCTGCAAGGTATACGGAACCCGCTTCTCGATATAAAGTGAGTAAGCTTGTAGGCAAGAATGTAAGAGAAGAAGTTTAACACCAAATTGACCTAGAAAAACTGACTGTAATTAGACACTTTGCTACTGAAAAGGGATTGCACATGAAAAGTTTACAGAAGTAAAGTAATGCGAGATTCCAGTGGAAAAGTGGAAAAAAATTCCAGGAAGCGTTCGGATGTTTTATGAATGACTTGATGTCAATTATCGTAGTCAGCAGTGAGTTGATTTGCATATTCAATATTGGTCAATAATTCATGCTTTTTGTCAAGGGTACAGACTGAAAAATTTAATAACCAGGGTATAATGCATGCAGGATGTAACAGGAAAAGGAAGAATTTTGATCATTCAGTTGCCTGAGGAAGAACTGAGCACACTTGAAGTTGACTGTACCAGCCGTACAAATTTCCAGAGAAAATTCTTGGAAACGATAATTGAATGGATGTAGAAAGTGAATCTCCTCGCAGCTGCGCTATACAGACACCACTGAGAAAGCCAAGCAATGACACTGTCCAAAATCATTGCAAGCTTCTTCACTTAATTCACAAATATTTCTAGAAGAGCTTGATGTTTTTAAATGATATTAACTTGCAAAAAGCAGTCGACACCAGCCTCCACGCATGAAGGTGCGAAATTTGATTTTGAAACCAGACATTGTTGTTTAAGCATCTGCTGCAACCTGCTTTAGACTGCACAAGTTTCAGCAACCAAAGATGATTTCGAAAAAATTGAGTCCGACGTAAGCAAGCTCAGAATTAAAAAGCATTCTCTCAGATCTGGGATTGATGGACAACCACCTCAATGATTTGAATCTTACTGGTATGGGAAATATATACTAGACGCCATTTCAATCGAAGACATTTATAAAGAACTGGTCAAAGAAAAGAATGTGAACACTTTCAATTAAATAAGATTTGCACGACTCTTTACTAAAGTAAAAGCACTTTGGAGATAAAATTTTGTTCCTCAAAGTATCTACTTGAACCTTCTACCAAGCGAAACTTTCAGCAGGGCAAAGTTATTTCCTAGTGAGGCAGAACTTCCCTCACCCTCGCAGCAATCTTGATTAAATGAAGGCCTTGGCCATCCCTTGTCTTGATATATATACGGAGTTTTGTATATGGACATGCTACATAATTTTATTGCGATAAAACACAGTGTCCATGCTTTTTACTGTCAAAAACATGCGTTCTCCCATTCTATCCTTTTCATTATCATTCAAGACGAACGTTTCTTAAGTCTTAGTACTAGCAGAACATCACTATTGGTATACCAAACCGTGCCAAAAACTTTTTGCGATAAATGAATAGGAAAGGTGCATAGACAGTGCCTGTGGTGCTTTATCAGGAAGCTAGGTTGGCCCACCATACATGAACTGATCAAATGTGAAACCTTAAAAATGGTGTATAAGTCAGTCAATAATCATGATCCCATTTACTTCACGCTCTTTCCGTCTTCTGTGTTGAATCATCTTCTATGCTGAACCACCTGTGCGGAACCATCTTCTGTGTTAAATCATCTTTTGTGCTAAACCATCTTCAGAAATTCTCCAACAAAAGTATACTTCAAATCCAAATTAAAGAACCACTTGCTAAATCATCAATGTTAAAAATCATGATTTGTCTTTTTTTTCTCTTTCTTTTCCTCAGTATATCCTATTAAGCAATTGATGCACAAAACATTAAATTTTTAAGATAGGGGGGGGGGCTCCCTTCTCATTAGTATACCTACTTAGAGAGCTCCTCCTTTAAATCATTCTTATACATACTAATTTGTTGTTTTTCCTCTGTGTAGTTTCTTTTTGTAAATTGTAGATGTGTTATTAAAGTATATTAAATTGTATGTAACGCAATCTTGTTAAAGTATTATTTGTATGTATGAGAATGTAATGAATGAAAATGAACTGAACTGAACTGAACTGAAGGAATCTTCTGTATCGAACCATCTTCTCATCTTATGTGTTGAATCATCTTCTATGTTGTACCCCCTTAGTGACCCATTCAAGAGAGAACATCGTAATACCAGAGCTGATTTGGCCGTTCCTCATTGCAAATTGACTTTTGGACAGAAATGTCTCTCACCTAAGGAAACTAAGTTCTGGAATTCTGAAGTTTCCGTTGAAGCCAAATCTTCCAAAAATTATGAAATATTCAAAAATCATATCTGCAATGTCAAGGTGAAATCCTGATTCTCTACTGCATGTATATATATATATATATATATATATATATATATATATATTTATGATAAGTCACATGTGAACTTTAGAAAAACGACAACGGGCCGATATATAAATATAGTTATTGTAACAATTCAGCACGGTTTACAGTATATAAATCTCTAGATTGAAGCTGCTACCGTACCTATATAATTTTTTAAATCAATGATGAAACTGTGCATACTTGCATACATTCTCTATGGAATAAGGTTAGGTCTAAAAATCTAGGGGGAGGGGAAGCAATTCCAATGCAGAATTACCATCTAAAATAGGACATATCTAATTGTAAAAGTTTTTGAAGTTACCTAGAAAGAAAATCACATAATATACCTAGTGAATATCCTTATTACGTATTTTAATACTCTCTTTATTATATGTAATAGTTTCTAAAGGCCCGGTTACTAACATTATAACTCCCTCCTTAATACTAGAGCGTTCCTATGTGATTTAATATTATCCGGAAGCGTTTTCATGGCTGTTAAATCACAGCTTTTTGAATGATCTAACGAGTGAGTTCGTCTCTATACAAAATCAAAGAAGAATATAGGAACAACAATAAAACATTATGACCTTGAAACTCTGCAAGGGTGTCGGTAGACTTCAGTAAACAACAGCTCGGCTTTATAAAAGTAAAATGCTTGTCTGTAATTGCAAATCAAATCTTAAACTAAACAATTTCTCGTATCCTAACAGTTTTTGGTCGATCACGGCTCCTCAATACTAAGATTTCGGGTGGGCTCGTCTTCGTCTCGACAAATATATTCGACTCTTACATCAATTACTGCTACTTTATATATGTGAGTAAGTGTACTGCAAGAGTTATTCACAGATGTTTGTGTTTATGTCAGTGAAATACTAAGCTGACCTTTACAACAATCAGCAGCATGGTCAAGGCAGTGAAATGGGAGTAGAGGATACGGTGGGGTTGTGGCAAGGCTGCCCCTATGAAAAGTTTTGGGTTCGTGCCTTTTATGCTGGCTTAGATTGCACTTCCCAAAGTCAAGCTTGCCTCTGTTGAAGCTTTTGAAGAGACACCCTTCAATATAATCTTTAATGAATCCCAAAAGCTATTATTCGCAAAAGGCGGAGAGAGGGTAATTGTCCCCATATCTCCCCTTAGCTTCGCCACTGATAGCAGTCATAGCAATATTACTATGTATAAGAGACACTCATAGAATAATCATTTATAACGGGTGTCTCATACCTATAAATCATGCACTACTTCTCTCTCCTTTTATTTCCATTCGATAATGTAACATGTGACTCAAACTCTATCACGATTCAAGAAAAGGTAATAAAACGTTCTGATTGCATCTTAAATAAATTTTTTGAACATTCAGGAATCCTGAAGTTTTAATGAAGTATGTGCTATATTTGTGAAGATATGTAATATTTTGTAAATCATGTAAGATATTTCTAATGACGAAGAAGCAATCATAATTGACATAGGCCGCAATGTTCATTAGCCAATTGTTCCTGCTTGCTGGCACTAATCCCTAAACTGTTCAAATGACATTCACTCTATTGTGCTACACCATGTGCTCCTCTTTCCATCAGTGGAATCGCGGGGGCATCATTAGCACTCCTATTTATGCAGTTGCAGCACTTCACGAAGCTTCTCATGAACATTCCCCTCCTGTCTTTATGCCCAAAAATGTAAATCACTGGTAGTGTAATATAAAAAGAGAAGTGCAGCTGAGAATGAAAGTTGTGGATAATTATGATTTTGTTCGGGACTATACCTGAATGTAGCAAGAATTTATACAAATCTGGTATAAGCGCAAAGAGGACGTATGAGAGAACGATTGAAATAGAAACTAGAAGTGCTTGATTGCATGCAGACTCTCTCTGCAAATTCCTTCTTGAGATATTACGCAACATCCTTTGTCTTTTGCATATTCTCCAATATATGTAAGAATATACACAGATGAGGAACAGTAGCAGTAAGCAGTCAACAATTGGAACAATAAAGTAGCTCAGGATTTCGTCAGATTTGAAAGATCTGTCAAATACAACTACTACGGAACTTAGCATCCATGGTAGCCAACTGAAAATCAATGCTGCTTTCACTCGTCTCTTTGAAAGGATGATTTTGTACCTTAAACTGTACTTTATCGCAATTAATCTGTCAAATGTTAGTATAGCGATGATGAGCATAACAGTTACGCGAGAGCAGAGGAGGAGATTTATTATCCAATTTATGAGAACTCTGAGAGTTTTCCATTCTATAGCTGAATTTAAGACCCAAAGAAAAATTATGCCAACCAAGATCAGTATCTGAACAGTACTCAAATGTACTATTATGAGATTTTGGTTCGTTCTTTTATCGCCTTGTTTACAAATGAGATACATTCCAATTATGTTTAGCAGAAGTGCCAGTGCAACAATGGTGATATGGATACATAGCCGCAGTACTACTTCCATAATCTTTCTTCGCCTGCCTAGCTTGAATGTATGAGATATGACGTTGTTGCTATATATGTAAAGCATTCGTTTCGATACTTTTCTTTAAATGCTTGATGGTTGATCGAGCCCTCTAGATTTTTCAGTCAGTCTATAGAGCGTACAACTTCAAGGCTTTGCCTCACCTGTAGGATAATTGGCATATTGCAAAGATACGCTACAAGTATCCAACCAATTGCAATGTTTGCTTTTCATAAAGAAATGATCATTATGCCCCACCGATGAGCAATGCATCTATGAATATGAAACGCAGCGTTTGTCTTTTTAGGTAAATAGCAACGATTTTTGTACCCCCTAAACCAGAATTGAGTTTATGCATTGCAGAGTTTACCTTTTAAGGGCACGACCTGTTCAGGAATTCCGACCATACAATCTGGTCGAACACACCTTTCAGTAATCTGGATGAAAACTTAATTCACCTTTTCAAATTGAGTACAGCTGATATTCAATAACTCGACTTCCTTATAACTCAAATATTTGCTAACAGGAACGAATTCTAAACTTCCCACTTTCAGCTTTCCTCTAGAATTACTACCCGATAACTCGATTTATTGAATGTAGACTGTATATGGCATCAGCAGAAACAATTTCCGGTTTTGGATATTTTCAGCCAAATAACTTTTCGAACAAACTTTGACCATTTTCTTGTAATGAAGATACCTATACACGTCAAGATCTTGATTTTGAAATTGCTCTTGAACCGTTGAGAAACCCGTAGGAAACTTCTTTGATAACTGAAACTCTCATACTATTAAGAAGCATTCGGTAGTTAACTGACTTTTAAAATATCTTGTTTCATATAAAAAATTCGTGTATTGACACTAGCCATTTTTTAAAAATAAATTCAAAAGGAAAGAGAACGCCACTCATTCTCGCAATAATCTCATATTTTTGCCACTTGCATATCTAGGTATGTATGCTTAAGTTTGTTTCAAGAGTGTCTTTTGGCTGAAGTTCAATTTTTGTGGTTTCAAGAATTCTTACTATTTAAATCTCGTTCCTTTCATGTCAATGGAATTGAGCATGTAATCATAGAAGCCAAGGAGATACCTAGATAGCAAGCGTGCATTAGCTTCATCACAGACCGTTATTCAATGGTACTTCATAAGTACCCCCTTCCTCTTTTCATTTGGAAGGATATTTCTTTTGCATATCATTATCCAAATGTTTACTTCAAAATTCTTTTTGCTGCCAACCATTTAACGACTAGGAGTTGGAATGATCTGTTAGTTTTCCCGGGACGCATAAGAAAAAGTGCATCCATTACTTTCGTTATGCTTCATAGTCATTCAATATATTACAGTTGCTTCAGTTAAAAATCACTGCGCACGCGTAGTATGCGCAAAAAGTTGCGCCGTTAAAAAGTTTCGGGCAGCTCTAAAAATCTCATAAACAAAGTTCTGTACAAATCTTCTTTGTTCGAGAATTTGTTACGCCGAAATTTTTGCACTTAATGTAAGAAGTAGGAATAAGAAGGAATACTGTGAAGGAAGAGCAACGTGTAGGATGAAATCGAAAGGTTTCGCCAGAGGACTGTAGGCTAGAACGAAAGCGTGATAAGAGATCACTGAGGTTGTGAGAGAGTTAATTAAAGGATGAAAACAGACATATAGAGAAAGAATAGAAGGTAGAAAGTGGATTCAATGAGCATTCTTTGAAGTTCAGCAAACAAGATTGTGATTGAATTCTGGTTTATGAAAAGGTGCGCAATTGCTTGCAAATCAGATATGCTCTCATATTCCATATAGTCTCTTAAGGGAATTTAACGAGCGGGTCAAACCCATGTGAGTGCCCCATTCCGTTTGTAGCCAAGTTTGGTCTTCTGTGTATTCCAAAGAGAACATTTGAATACTCTGAAAAGTATTCAGATCTTTCAAACATGGTTCAAGCTAGTGGGCCAATTGTCTTAGATTTTGCTTTTACACTGGCTAGGTAGAGGGCCTATGGGACCTCTGCCTATTAGTGGCAATGCTAGAAGATGCCTTGAAATGCAAACTCTTAAAATGACATAACATCGTTGCGTTACGTTTGCGTGGATAAGGCAGGGTGAGACACAAAAATATGCTTCATTCTTCGGCCGAAACTCTTCTGAACTGACCCACAAAACAATTGATTGGAGATATAACATGAAATTTAACAAATAATGATGATGGATTTGAAAGAGACAAAGAGCCCTCCGTAAAAAGCCAAGGTATCATCCCAGCTCAGTGGATCCAAAATTTTTGAAATTATTTTGCAGGGTTACGGAAAATAGACTGTATCTTTATGTAGCACAAAAGAATCGTGAGATCAGTTTTTCTCATAAATGAACTTAAATTGTTTTCAAAACCTTTTATAATTTTAATCATTTTGCAATATTCTATAGTGTAGAGCCTAACTGTGAAATGCATAAAAATTGAAACATTGTAGGAAAAAATCTCAGTTTCTGAAAAAAAAGGCTTGGTAGCTTTTTATCGAGTGAAAACAATATTACGCCGTTTATCCAAGCTGGGAAACTGTATACATACAAAGTTTACAGTAAAATCAATAGAAATGCACAAGACAAAGCGTTTGAAAATCAATTCTTGCTTTTTAGGTATGAAAGCTATTTTTGCAAAGTGTTCTGATGCAGCAATTTCTGAACGTATTTTTGTCTATATGTGATAAGAGACTGGACAAAGATTTTAGATGGTTGGTTTCTCATAATTAATGGAAGAATTAAGCTGCTGTACAATGTAAGTCTTGTCTACCAAACTTTGCCATACGACATGTTTAATGCCACTCGTGTTTTGCATTCATTTCCTAGTTTGGTAACCGTGCCAAAGCCTGGCTAAACTAGACAACATTGTTGCGCAACATTTGTTGCATGTTTTTTTGTTCATGTCGCCTATACATTTCTGATGTGGCTAAACTTATCGACTTTGTCATTTCACAAATGATATTAATGTTGTTGCAGTGGTTTTGGCGCTAAATGCCAACATTAGGAACGTTGCCTAGCAAAAACGTGAGGCAGGCTTTGCTTCTTTATTTATTCCTGAATTACTCACTTGAAGATGAAGAAAATGACGTATTGACAACTGATCTATGAAGAAAATAAGTGGTCTTGACGTGCAAAGCATGCAGAAGGATTTACTTGAATTGCCTGTCGACAAAGTGGCTAAACTAGAACTCATTTGTACATCATGATAAATGCTGCAAAAAACGCTTGAGTATTTTCAAACATAAGCGCAACAAATTCTGAGCGATATTTGTTATGCAAAACGATGGTTAAACTAAAGTACATTAGTATAAAAGGTTCTATTTGTAGATATCGAGTGACAATGTTGCCTAGCTTAGCTAATTTAGGTAACCAAAGTTTGGCGCTGTTTCGAATTAGGGTAACATTTTGTCCGTCCAACAGATCTGTCTAATGAAAATTATTGTGCGAAAGTTTGGATGTTTCAAAAACTTCCTTTTGTATCTTGAAACTTTACTTCATATTACAAGACTTGTTTTTGTTATTCGCAAAAAACTAATGTCTGAAAGCTCGCAGAATAGCACACAAATTCTGTTGGACGGAAAAAATGGCAGCCCTAATTCAAAACAGCACCGTTTATTGTCTTTAGATGCAGGCATTACATCCTAATAGCATGTTATTCTTCAACTGCGAACTGTCACACAAAGTTAGCTTACCACAAGAGTTGCGCGTAACATTGTTCTTAATGCTTATCTGACACCTAGGCCATCGTGCAGTTAGTTAGTACGAGCTTCATTTCCATGATTGTAATGTAGATGCACACAAATTGCACTATCGCTTCACATGAGTAAATATTATCTGGCTTGGTTAAAGGAACGAAAATCTTCCTAAAAACTTTAACGTGAGTTGCAGCATCAGTGGTGGCACCAGCTATGAAAAATTGGGGGGGGGGGTAAGTGCTAAGGGGCACAAAAATTATTTCTGATCATATCCATACTTCATGTTCTAAATTGTATGCTAAAATGTTCTTAAAATTGTTGTTAACTCTTTTAAAGAGTGGACTCTAGCAAACATTTGAGAAACTACATGCAGCATATAGTTTCTAGAAGGCATTCAGCCAGACTTTCAGCCAGTTACGAATGCGGAAGGAATGTGGGTAGTTGAGTGCTTATGAAAATTTTCATCTGATGCTAGGCACGCTCTAGTTATATTTTTAATTTCTCTATGAAATCGAGCCAAAGTGATCTTATAAAGTGTGTTCTTATAAGAAAGAGTGTAGATTGAATCAGTAACGGACATTCATTCCCGTTGCAACATTCGCATAGATAATGCCAGATCTTATCGTCGACCATAAATCTACTGTACCAAAATGCGAGTACTTAAGACTGAAAATAAGGTAAATATGAAAGTTGCGCGTATTTCAGAAGATAGTGATGTTGAGGCTAGCTAAATCAGGAGAGATTGTATTATCTAAACAATATTCACATGCATCCTTCGAAATGCACACTAACGAGAAATATCAATTTTTGGACGTCGAATTACATATCAGATTAGAATGTTCTAGTGAAGGTGAAACTAAATGAAAGAGAAGACTTTTCAACGAAAGCTCCCCCCACTCCCCCTTCGAACAATGCTGAATTAAACAGGAATTATTCGCAGCGGACACGTCGACTGGCTCTCATCTAGCACTCAAGCAACTAAAGTTTTACTTAAACATTGTTCTATGGGGGGAGGGGATCAAAAGCCGTCCATTTTGACCGGAAGTTGAATCGCAACTTTATTGATCAATGTATCAACATAAATTCGATATCACATGGCTAACAGTAGTCGATGAACATGTTGAACGGGATTAAAACATAATTACATACAACGAACCAAAAGTCAGAAAAAACAGCTTCTAGATAAATTTGAAGGTAAGGACGAGGGCAAAAGAAGTCAGAATTCATCGTAGCATGTCAATAGCATTTATTCTAATAATCCTTTAATTCTGACAGGACTATGATCCCAGGGGGGCACTCTGCACATAGACATGCGGGAGGGGGGGGGTAAGTCCAAGAAATTTATCGGCCACCCAAAAATATCAGCTCATTTTCCATAAGACCCAAAAATATCAGTTTTACTTATATCTTGTACCCAAAAATATCACAAATTGGAATGTTTTGGTGAGATAATAGCATTAAAACTTCCAAAAAGTATTATAACATGACTTGAAATAAGTAAAATAAACCGCAGCGAATTAGGTCTATGAACAATACATTTGAATCAGATATGAAAATCTCATGAAAAACCAAAAAATATGTGTTTCTAAATCTGATACCTAGAAATATCAGAATTGTATCTACTATTTTTGCAGGGCCCAAAAATATCATTTCTGACAAATATTTAACCCAAAAATATCACTTTGGGCCAGTATTTGACCCAAAAATATCGGACTGACCCCCCATATGTCTGTGTGCCAAGTGCCCCCCTGGGACTATAATGACGAATCCATTTAATTGCCAATACCGAAATGATTAATCCGTCAAGCGCTGATGAATATGATATCGAACGCACTTGTATCCCTGTGGGATAAGAACGGAAGTAAGGAGATCATATCATGGAGAGAGAAAGAGACGCGAGGAGAGTTTTCGATGATAAGGAAAAAGAAGGGACAGAAAATACGCAAAACAAACGTTTAGAGATTCAGTCGCTGAGGAGCAGCTAGTTAGAGAAACACTTTACGTACTTTCACATCTATTATCGTTATTTGGTTCGCTTTTTATTATACGTTAGTTTCATTCGCATCTTTGTTTAGACATAACTTTGATTCAATACAATCCCTCGCAATTTTTGGAGTTCATTCTGTAGCTGAATTGAACAATATTCCAACATAAAATTCAACATGGTGCCGTGACCCGGGAGTATTGAAGAAAGTTATGTCTGAAGCACAAAAAAGAAAGTTAAAAACACGACGTGGACATCAGTTAGTTATCACAAACCTTTTGACAAAAACGCGCGGCTTACTTCCATCAGTAGGAAATGTAGCGGACGTAGAACTCAAATTGAAACTGGAAGGGTGCAAAAGATCGTTGGAGAAAAAGAAAACAGAACTTCAAACTCTAAGCAACGAAATATTGGAAGCCATCGAGGATGAAAAGGAAATCGAAGACGAAATTGTTGGTCGTGCCCAACTTGACGAAGAGATCGAGGAGGTGTTATGCCGTATTGACGCGGTCTTAAAGACGAGAAACGAAGCTACAGCTTCAAGCAGCGAGCAGCAAACGAGGAAAGATGTGCAAGTAAAGTTGCCAAAATTACCTCTTCTTACGTTTAACGGCAATCCTACAGAGTGGACTTCATTCTGGGATGGTTTCAAGGCGAGTATAGACGGTCACCCCGGATTAGCGAAAGTGGAAAAGTTAAAATATTTGCAAGGATCATTGACAAGCATTGCTGCCGAAACAATCGCAGGGTTACAAATAACGAATGAAAACTATGATGAAGCAGTGAAATTACTGGAACAAAGGTTCGGCAATAAACAAATCATTATCTCGCAGCATATCGAAAGCATCATGGAACTGGCAAAAATCACGACTATGAACGACTTAAGAAAACTTCGCGCGCTATATGACCGCACTGAAGCTACAGTTAGAAGCTTGAAAAGTGTTGGAGTTCCCGTTGAGAAATACGGAACTATACTTTCGCCTATAATCATGTCGAAATTACCCAACGATTTACGTCTTATCATCAGTCGTAAACTTCCGCAAGAATGGGAATTGGAAGGATTATTACAACATTTTGGAGAAGAGCTAAACATCCGAGAAAAGTGCGCGTTTGCAGCTATACAAGGAAACGCAGCAGGAAAGTTACCGAGTTCGAATGAGGGTAAATTCAAACGCACAAGTTTTGAAGGAATTACGTCAAGTACCGCAACGCTGTTTACAGGAAGTAATGAAAAGGGTTATATCCCGAATTGTCTGTTTTGCAACAAAAGGCATTTCTCCGCGAGCTGTACGACCGTCACGGATCCGTTTGAGCGCAAGAAAATTCTCCGCCAACGTAGAAGATGTTTTGTTTGTTTAAAGAGTGGGCATGAAAGCCGTCAGTGTACGTCACAAACAAAGTGCCATAATTGCCGTAACCGTCATCACACAGCAATTTGTGGAGCTATTTCAAGTAGGATCGGTCAATCTCAACAGCCACAGTTCCAATCTCAACAGCCACAGCCCCAGCCGGTGGCCTCACAGGTAATTCCTCCGCAGAACGCACAACCCGCGCACTTTCAAGGAAACGTAAGTACAAATCTATACACTTACACTGATGCAAAAAGTAATGTTACATTGTTGCAAACTGCACAAACATATGTTCATAACAATGAAGATCCTAACAATTTACAAAAGGTTCGAGTGATATTAGATTCATGTTCCCAAAAGTCTTATGTCACTTCAAATTTGAGAGATAGACTTAAATTGCAAACTATAAATACAGATGAAGTTCTAATTAAAGAGTTTGGAAATCATACTGGAACCTTGAAACAGTGTGATTGTGTCCAATTAGCGGTTAGATGTGCAGATAACCTTACAGTCTACATAAAGGCTTATGTGGTAGACTTAATTTGCAGCCCAATCTCGCATCAAGCCATTAACCTCGCGCAAAACATGTACCCCCATTTGCATGGCCTAATTTTAGCAGATAATAGTGATGGCACTATAGATCTAGATGTAGATGTTATGATTGGAGCGGATTTTGTACATTCTTTCATGCTCGATAAAGTAGTACGGGGGGAGCATGCATATGGACCCGTGGCGATTTTAACGCGATTTGGTTACGTGTTAAGCGGACCTATTCAACTTCCCGCGCGAAACACTATTACGTCTAACGTTACGGTATCTCATGTTTTGAAAGTACAATCAGCAGTAATACATAATGATGAAGAACTAAAATCCGAAATCAAAAACTTTTGGGACTTTGAAACCCTCGGAATAGCATCCGTTACGGAAAATTCAACGAAGAGTGCAGATTTGTTAGACAATAAAATTCATTTCGACGGAAAACGTTATGAAGCCTTTTTGCCTTTTAAAGAAGAACATCCAGTTATACCGGATAATTATCACATGTCAAAAATTCGTTTGGAATCTCAGTTAAAACGTCTAAAATTGAAGCCTGAATTATTTAATCAATATGATACTGTGATAAGAGATCAGTTAAAAGATGGAGTACTAGAAACAGTCTTAGATAACGAAGAACCGTTGCAAGAAGGCTCCGTTCATTACATACCGCATAGAGAAGTATTGCGCCAAGATAGGCAAACGACAAAATTACGCATTGTTTATGATGCAAGCGCCAAGGCTAAAAATGAAGTAAGCCTAAATGATTGCTTATATCCAGGACCTAATCTTGTCCCGCTGATTTTTGATGTATTATTACGCTTTCGCCTGCATAAAATCGCTTTAATTGGGGACTTGGAAAAAGCTTTCCTCCAGGTTTCCATCCCTGAAGAACAAAGGGATCTTCTACGTTTTTTATGGATTGATACTACAGAGCCCGAAAACCCAAAAATCATCAAATTGCGATTCGCGCGATTGGCCTTCGGGTTAACAAGTTCGCCATACATCCTTAACGCAACAATAAAGCATCATTTGGAAAAGTACGTATCAGAACAACCCGAATTCGTAACAGATGTCGCGAACTCTCTGTACGTGGACGATTTTGCATTTTCTGCCTCCTCTGAAGAGGAAGTTTTCACAACCTACAAAAGTTTAAAACAGTGTTTTCATGAGGGAGGGTTCAATATGCGAAAATGGGCCTCAAACAGTAAAACACTTCTCGAGCAAATACAAAACGCGGAAAACAAATTCATCCTAGAACACTTTGGAAATTTAGCAGAAAAACATCAATCTTTACACGAAGACGAAGTAATCAAGGTTTTAGGCCTTAGTTGGAATCAAAACACGGATAAATTAATCTTCGATTTATCAACCTTCAAGAGTGCCGCTGAACAGCAATCTATAACTAAACGCCTTATTTTAAGCACAATCGCTCGATTTTTTGATCCTATAGGCCTTTTGTCGCCCATCCTTTTGCAATTGAAAATTTTATTTCAAGATGTTTGCAAGCTTAAAATCAATTGGGACAGCCCCCTATCAGAAGATTACAGTCGAAGATGGACTGATATTATAAGTGACATATCTCAGTCACCTCCTATTGCTATCGAACGTGCTATATTCGAAGACATCAACGTTAATGAAATAATTTCCATTCAATTGCACGGCTTTGGAGACGCGAGCAAAAATGCATATGGCGGAATTGTTTACATACGGATTAAAACTAACAAGGATGTGACAACTAAAATTGTCACCTCAAAGACACGTTTCTGTCCTCTAAAGGGAGAAACAATACCACGTTTAGAATTGCTTGCGGCTCTGACTCTCGCCCGTCTGATCGTTTCAGTACAAAACGCCTTAAAAGATCGCTGCAGAATTAATTCTATTGTTTGTTGGTCGGATTCTTTGGTCACTCTGTGGTGGATTCATAATAATAATAAGAAACAAAAACAGTTCGTCCAAAATCGAGTTTCAGAAATAAGAGATCTAGTAAGTAAAGAACATTGGCGATACTGTCCAACCGATCTTAACCCAGCTGATATAGCGTCAAGGGGTACTACTTGCACAAAACTAATAAATTGCCCCCTTTGGTGGTCAGGTCCTAGATTTTTGAAGAAGGATATGGATGAATGGCCGAAGTTTGAAAGCGCACCGCCATCCGAGAATGCTACAGAATCGAATAGCTCACAGACTGATTCAAACGTTTTATTGACTACAAGCTGTAACAGTATCAATTTGACTCAAGTCATTAATTGTGAAAAATTCAGCAATGTTGACAAACTTTTTCGAATAACCGCGCTCGTGTTAAGATTTATCAAACTTTTAAAGCAAAGCAGAAACAACGAAACTTCTGAGAAACTTCTAACGCACACAGAGATTAATGAGGCAAAAAAATTATGGTACTTGGAGATTCAAAAATCGATTTTAAATGATCCAGCTTTCGAACAAACTAAGAAACAATTACACGTGTTTTTTGATACAAAGGGTATCTTGCGAGTCGGGGGTAGAATCGATAACGCACCACTGCCTTTCGAAACGAAATATCCAATTCTACTGCCCAGAAGACATCATTTGACATACTTAGGCCCTATTCGCACTAGAGCAAGAAATCGTACAAAGTTAATCCCCATTGTCCTTCATCAAAGGCGGTACACACTAGTGATGACGTTTCTTAATTGGTCTAGTGCGAACGGGAAAAAATGTAGTTTTACCAAACGCTAATCCCTAAAAGGTTCCGTCGAAGAGCCCCAGAGCTCTACAAAAGTTGGAAAATCAATTAAAACACTGCAGGGGCCAAGGGGATCTGCCATGTTACTTGTCAACAGTGCTTACTGCCTCAACTATTCCAGTTAGAATTGCACGCGACATCACTTTGATAAATGAATAAGTGACAACCCGATGATGCGATGGTAGGTAACAAATGAGCCAAATGCAAACGAAAATCTACTAACATTTGTCAAATTCCACAAAGTTTGATTAATTACCGTGGGATTATCGAGTTTAACAAAGTTTGGGATGCTGTAGTGCGAACAGGCCCTTAATTGTATATAAATGTCACGGTAATGTTATGCACAACGGGATAAAGGAAACCCTCATTGAATTGCGATCACAGTATTGGATTTGTAAAGGGCGACAAGTTGTGAAATCGCTGCTTTCAAAATGCGTAGCCTGTATAAAACATACCGGAAAATCTTATGACACGCCTGCCATGCCGCCGCTACCGCCTTTTCGAGTGTCAGAAGATGTTGCTTTTTCTCAGATCGCAGTTGATTTTGCTGGCCCACTATACGTCCGAAATATATACGGGAAGACAAAAGAAACAAATAAATGCTACATCGCGCTTTTTACATGTACAAGTACTCGAGCAGTCCATTTGGAACTAGTACCCGATTTACATGCAATATCGTTTATCCGCGCTTTGAAACGTTTTATTAGTCGACGTGGACTCCCTAGCTTGATAGTATCCGATAATGGTAAAACATTTATTGATTGTTCAGTTCAAAATTATGTCAACAGTAAAAATATTAATTGGAAGTTCAACGTCCCCACGGCCAGTTGGTGGGGCGGCGTTTTCGAAGTATTAGTGAAACTTACAAAGAAATGTTTACGAAAAACGTTAGGAAACGCCCATCTTACATTCGAAGAGTTAGAAACGGTCCTAGTCGAAACAGAAGGAATTCTTAATTCGAGGCCGCTTACGTTTGTATACGACGAAATCACAGAACCACCATTAACGCCTTCATGCCTAGTAACAGGACGCCGCTTGCTTGATCAAACAGCTATTTCTTCGAGAATCGTTAAATCGGACAAAGTAACAATAACGAAACGTTCGCGTTATTTGGAGTCACTTCTCGCTCGGTTTTTTGCGCAATGGAAGGCAGAATATCTTACCTCGCTTAGAGAAAAACATAAACATCGAAATAAACTCGCCGGTAGAATACCGAAATTGGGAGACATTGTTTGTATACATAAAGACAAGTTACCCAGACAACGCTGGGCATTAGGAAAAATCGTTCGTGTATTACCTGGAAAGGATAACATTATTCGTGCTGCCGAAGTTCGTTCGCTAGATAAATCAGGTAATCCTATCGTATTAAAACGTCCAGTCCAGAAACTGTACCCGTTGGAAATAACAGAACTCGGAACCGAGAAATCGACCTTAAACGAAGATGTAAATAATATTCCTATTACTATGGTATCAGATAAAGACGTTGTCGCTCATATTTCTTAAATTTTAACAATTATTTCGTTGGTAACATTTATTCGTTGACTCTTGATTGACCTTCGTCAATCAGGGGGGAGGATGATGAATATGATATCGAACGCACTTGTATCCCTGTGGGATAAGAACGGAAGTAAGGAGATCATATCATGGAGAGAGAAAGAGACGCGAGGAGAGTTTCGATGATAAGGAAAAAGAAGGGACAGAAAATACGCAAAACAAACGTTTAGAGATTCAGTCGCTGAGGAGCAGCTAGTTAGAGAAACACTTTACGTACTTTCACATCTATTATCGTTATTTGGTTCGCTTTTTATTATACGTTAGTTTCATTCGCATCTTTGTTTAGACATAACTTTGATTCAATACAATCCCTCGCAATTTTTGGAGTTCATTCTGTAGCTGAATTGAACAATATTCCAACATAAAATTCAACAAGCGCCTCGATTCAACCTTGAGCCAGCTTCAGTATGATGAGTAGGAAAAGTATTACATGGCTACAATTTGAATCGAAATGCTTAATGGATTTGTCATATCTGTCTTGCAATGTAATGCATGACATATCAACTTAATAGATTGGGCATATCGGTCAGTCAATCTAATGGATTCATCATATCGATCTTGTAAAATATATTAGTCGATAAATATTGATAGCCTAAATACTGACTCCTTTGTGGCGTCCTTGTCTTCAAATTCTACGATTTTTTTATTGTACTATCTGATGTATAACATCTGTACTACGTAAGATATATCTATTCCACAATACTCACAACCAAGAGAAAAATTTTCGAAATGAGATTGAGCAAAGTTGATTATTCTCAAGATGAATCTGTTACTTATTACATGCTCTAGAAATTTCATGTCAAGCTTCTTTCTACACCACCGCAATCTGCACCCTTCCTTCTGTGAAAGCAATCACATTACCATTAGAGGTCCTCTCATTTCTACTGATAAAGCACCTCAAAAATCTTTCAAGCAACATTCTCCTCATGTCCCTATGCAAAAAGATATACATCACTGGTATCGATATAAAGTAGCATGTATTCATCATGAATGCAGTGAACATGATAATGATTAAAGCTTCACGGTTGACAAGCTTCTCTATTAAGGAATCAATGATATCCGGAAGAAGTAGAAGAAATACATATAAGACAACGATTGTGGATGAGATATGAAGTACTTGATTGCTGCCACTCTGTGTCTGCTGGCTATATGCAGAAATGTTACTCAAGTTTCTTTGCCCTCTTTCGTATTATCCAATATATGTAGGAGTATGCGTACACTATGAATAGTAGAAGCAAGCAATCTATGACTGGGACAACGATCACAAAACAGACTGATCGAAATGTATTTATCCTTAGTGGTGCTAGGATCGAGAAACTTGCTACCCATAATGCCCAAATGGCACACAACACCACTTTCACTTTACGTTTTGAAACAAGAATCGTATACCGTAAAGTGTACTTAATCGCAAATAACCTGTCGAATGTCAACATAGCAATGACGGCTACGCGAGATGTAATCACGCAAGTTGACGCCAAATTAGAAAACCTGTTGTGCTCCGTAACACCAATCACAACAACAATCCAAGTAAACAGACTACTACACGAGACAGGAATCATGAGGATACTTAAGTTCAAGATAATAAGATTTTGATGTGTTCGTTGAGAACTCTGTTTATGAATTCCATATATTCCAATCACGTTCAATATCAACGCAAATCCGGCAATGAAAATAGAGATGTATGAAACTAAAATACGGTATTGGCTACTGGATATGAGTACAATTGCTACTGCATCTGTCTGTTAACCTTCACTTATGAATGTACCTTACTTTTGATTAATTAGCTGGTCCAATATTTCTAGTATTCTCCTTCAAAGAGATTAATATGATAGAAGTTCTTGATATGGATTTAACTTTACTGACTGATAGAAACAGCACTGTTGCCGTTCATACGTGCTGTTGCTTTATCCAACTTGTAACTTCACTAGCTGATCTCTGCAACCTGACTTTTTTACTTCCAAACCAATATAAAACTCTTTAGTTCTTATGACTAGTCATACACCAGATTCAGCACACCTTTCTTCTAATATCTGGGTGTGGCGGGCACTTATATGTGTCCTGTGCGAGAAGGTCTATAAATAATAGCATTCGAGGCCTTACGTAGCTCCAGCAAAACATTCTTCAAACATTGCTTAGACTTTTTATTGTCATGAAGCGTGTATTAGACGATGTAATTGATGTATGAAATACAGGTGGTACTGGGCACTGTTCGATAGATCCAATTCATTGCTGGCTGATGTAATTAGGTATTCTGCCACAGAGCTGGTGCATCGATGGAAAGCTAGATTCTTCTTATGTCACTAAATGACGCTATCAGTCTCTTACTCTAGTGTAAACAATTGGCGTCGTCTCTGCCTGTGACTCAATATTGAAAGTAAATTCCTATTCACCTATGAAGCATGGATTATGAAAAATAGGCTTCAAATTCAAGTATTCTAAAGCACTAAATAGTGTTAAAAGATAGCATTTGTTGATGAATATCTTTACCAAAAGAAGCAACGTAACGCAGAGTACGTACTGCAATGTAAGCAGCGTAGAGCCGTTTGGAAAGCTCATACAAACTGTATTGAATCTTGTGGGAATCAGATTTTGAAGCCAAGAATAAGCAGATAGGGTAAGAATTGCTTGGAGTAAGACTTCTATATTGTTAGAAGTGCCGATAAGTATGCAGTGTGCCTATTGATTCGGCTGCTTGGGAGACAAGCATTGCGACAATGCAGGTAGTCCTTTGAATGAAGTAAAAACTATCAAAATGACATGGTGATATTGGCAAACGGTTTAACATAGAATATGAAAGATCGCTATGTTCAATACGATTATGTGAAGAGTCCAGTTTTATATTACTTACGTCTGTTTATGATTCTTTTCTTTAGAACAATAAATATTTCAAGAGTTATTCAATAATTTTTGCTTCTATATGATTACCATAGCTCATTCATTATTCTCTTATCATTATATATACTTTTCATTCTAATATTTTGTTTTAATCAAAGTATTCTTGTTGCAACTTACGTTTTTAAGCGGAGTGCTCCCTGTAGATCAGCTTCAACTGAGGGGCAATCCTCCTTAAATGAATTAAATTAAATTAAAATGAATTAAAATGAATGAAATGAACAATTGAAAAAGCAGGAAGCTACAGAAACCTACAGCCTGAGGAGATTGAACAAAAAGTCTCACTAGCCAATTGCTTTCTGTGGCTTTTCTCCATCTGCAGACTTTCCATTTCATATTCATTCTAAATTACATTTACCCGCAATCTCTCATCTTTGAGTACAATCGCACTGTTAGATATATCACCCTTCTTGCTACAGCACCTCACAACGTTTTCCAAGAACATTCTCCTTGTATCTCTATGCAAAAATATATATGTCACCGGCAGTGCTACATAGTAGCAAGTATCCAGCATATACGCAGTTAACAAAATCTTTTCCCAATCTTCACCCTTGATAATTGGTTGTAGTATGGAGTCCGTAAAGTCTGGAAGAACAACAAACATAATGTACGAGAGAATAATTGCAGTGGAAACGCGAAGTGCTTGTTTGCTCCAGTGCTGCACCTGCTGTGGGTTTGCAGAGCTGTCTTTCAAAATCTTCCGTCGCTTACGTATTCTCCAGAATATATAAAAATATGTGCACAAAATAAAACATAGAAGTAAAAACTCCGAAATAGGGACAATAATTACAATGATGACGTGAAAATAGATGTCTGTTCCCATTGATTTAAGAACTGAAAAGCCGACAAACCATGAGAGCCAAATAGCGCTAAGTGCTAACTTCACCATTCTTTTTGAAACAATTATCGGGTACCTTAAACTGTATTTGATGGCAAATAATCTGTCAAATGTCACTATGGCAATGATGAAAGTAAGTGTTATGCGAGCGGAAATCCACATTGGTGTGGTCCAACGTAACAGTGTCTTTGACCCCATTCCATGTGTCAGAACTGAGATCCAATAAGCATTTGCACCAATTGAAATCGGAATCTGAATGACATTTAAATTCAAGATGATAAGATTTTGATGCGTTCGTTGAGACTCCTGTTTACGAATAAGATATATTCCAATCACGTTCAATATCAATGCAGTACCGGCAATTACAACAGAGATGTAGGATACTGCAGTAAGGTATGGGCTGTTCTGTGAGAGTGCCATGAGTCTTGCTTCTGTCTGTTGTCGCTTAGGTATCAGGTGTTCTACACTTGATTGATTATCTGAGTCAATGCTGAAGTTTGAGTGAATCAAAACTATAGGACTTCTAGAGATGTGTTCACAACTTGACAGCTGAAAGCTATAGAGATGTGCGTTACATGCTCAGTAGTTATACCCAATTTGTATTGTAGCTGCTTCGTCACGCCAGCAAATTGATTTACATGCCTACAAAACTATACTGTATCACTTGAGTGTGAAGACCCGTTATATACCAGACGTAACACAGCTATCTTCGAGAATTTAGGACAACAGTCTGTTTTGGAAACTACCACGATCTCAGTGTGAGCAAACTTATAAATTGTATCATCTTTATCTTGATATGACGCAAATAGAAACACTTCGTACAATATTTGCATTTTCTATTGTTATTATTAGGTGGTACTATTCGTGTTGCCTTGACTGCAATTCAATGCAGTGTTAATCAATTGTTAGCTAATATAAGTGGATATTCTGATTCATAGATTATAATTCAATCTATAGCAAGACCCAGGGATTAATTTAAGGTGCAGTGATGACCAATTTGTGCAATGGTGAATTGAAAAATCGATAGCTTTTCACTTGTTAGCTTGAATTACCCAAGCTGACTTATCAAAGCTTCAAGTTTATTCAGTCATCTTGTTTAATTTTGTTGGATGTGATCATGTTTTTCGCTACAGATATTTGTTATGTTGTACCACAGTGACACGGGCGAGTGGCCGAGTGGTTAGAGTGCTTGATGTCTGAGTGGAACATCGATAGTTCGAATCAAACCCTCGGTTTATAGTTGGAATGCTCGCTCACTGCCCACCCAACAGCCAAGAGTACCTGGTTGAAATATTTGGGAATTAATAGCAGCGAGGAAAGGAACTGACCACCCCACCTCACTTTGCCGACGGCTCAGGATAAGTGTCCTCTCTAGAAGACACACCCCAACGCAGGGACTCGTATACGGAGTTAACCTTCCCTTTTATTTTTTACCATATTGACCATGGCGTAAACATACATTCTCACGTCACCAATCTACGTTTCCAAGGCACAAATCTACTTATTTAATGCACAAGTTTCATTTCCATATGATAGAAATGTCTTCCTCTATGCAATAATATGTTCATTCTACTAAAGAACAATGAGTTGAAGGTTTCTATTGCCTTCGATTGAAATTGCAATAAAAGGAGTATTAAGTATGCCACCTGATGCTCGTTTGATGACAATCAAAAAGGGGAATACGATGCTGGTGGAGGTACGCAAAGTTGTGAATGCTACTATTGGCAGGTTCTCTCGCACAAAAAAGCTTGCCAGTTCCCATCACATGCTATTATCCTAAATTATAGACCCTAGCTTTTTTATATCTGTTGTATAGCTGGCCTTTAGTCTCAAAGGAACCGTTGCGAATTGGCTGCATAGAACTCAAGTTACTGGCAAAGTAGTGAGTGCAAACTTTGGATGCAACTAAGAACGGTACATGTGGCCCATAACTCTTTAGTTTTCGCCTGCTAGGTGAAAAATTTATCAAGGACTCCAATCGCATTCAACGATTCAGAAGAGAGCATTGAAACCGAGAATTATCAAAAGTTGAATAAATGGCTAGACCGCTCTAGAATGACGTAAAACGCATTTCTCACTTTAAAATTTTACTTAATAGTTTACCGCTCAAGCGTGGATCAAGGAGAAATCTATATTAAAAATTTAACTAGAGTGGAGAAATAAACTTATTGCTAAAAGGCAGAGGAGAAGGCAAAGCACTCCATCCCTCCAAATGATACCGTGCTTGATATGAATTCCTCTGGCTTCCTCTTAGTGAAGTTACAATCCTGTGGCAGAATACGCAGTTCTACCAACCAACAATGAATTGGTATCTTCTACATTGTTCAGTCGCATCTGCAGTTCACACAGCATAAATAACACCACCTGAAATGTGCTTGATTACAATTGAAAATCTGGAAAGTGTATGAAGAATACTCTGTAGGAGTTCGTAAGTTCAGAGATGCCAGTAGTAACAAGTTCTCTCGCTAAGTGCTTATATGTGTCCACCTTAGACTATTATCCTAGATTCTAGATGCTAGATGTGTTAACTTTGGAGCATAGTTGATCTTAAATCTTAAAAAGCTTTTTGTTGTTAGGTCACATACAAACCAAGTGGAAGACACTAACAGGTTGGGCAACGCTACAGCTTTTATCTGTCAGGTCAAAACAATATCAAGAACTCCTGTCGTACTCAACTATTTGAAGGAGAAAGTCGGAAATACCCAAGAGGTAGTAGGCAGAAGCAAGGCCGATGGCACTCTCACAGAACAAACAATACCGTATCGTGATTTGTTGCATCTCTATTACAATTTCCGGATTAGCATTGGCATTGAACACAATTGGAATATATTTCATTCGTAGACAAGGTTCACAACGGACACATCAAAGTCTTATCATATTGCATTTAAGTATCATTCAGATACCGATTTCAATCGCCTATGTTTCCTACTGGATCTTAGTCTGGATTTACGGGGAAGAACCAAATGCAGGTCTCAATTGGACCTTACCAATTTGGATCTCCACTCGCGTAATACTTATTTCCATCATCTTTATACTAACAGCTGACAGATTACTTGCCATAAAGTACAGTTTGAGATACATGGTCATTATTTCGAAAAGAAAATTAAACATGGTCCTAATAGTTAGTTGGGCATCAGGCTTGGTCATTTTCTCGATTCTTAAATCACTGAGATCAGAGATTTATGTTCACTTCATCCTTGTAATTGCTCTCCCAATTGTGGACAGTGTACTTCTAGTTTTTATTCTATACACATATTGTTACATAATTTTGAGAATACGGAGGAGACGGCAGGCGTTCAGAGATAGCTCAGTTAACACACAACAGATGCAGCAAGGGAGTGGGCAAGCACTTCGTGTTTCCACAGTAATCATTATCTCTTACGTCATTTGTTTTATCCTTCCAGGATATACTGACTCTATAATAAGGCAATCTGTGAAAAGTGGAACTTTGGAAATTATTTTGTTAACTGTAAATATGCTGGATACTTGCTACTTCATAGCACTGCCAGTGGCATATATATTTTTGCATAGAAACATGAGGAGAATGTTCATGGACATTCTGTTCAGATGCTGTTGCAGGAAAAGTGAGGTCTCCAGCAATGCAAATGTTGCTGAAATCGTGGGAGAGAGAGCGGAAGTTGCAACGAAGATTTAGAATGAAGTTACATTAAAGGTCTGAATGAAGAAACAACTAAGAGGACAAATGGCGAGTAACTTACACGGTTCAATTGCAGTCTAATTCGCATCACTATACGAAATTTTTATGGTCCATAATTTCCAGGATGAATCTGACGTTCCGTGTGTGCCGAAGAGCTTTCGCCCATAATATTTTCTGCATGACGAACATGATTTTCGCAGTTTCCTATGTGCCAGAAATCTCTTACAGGAGTTAAATCACAAGCAGACAGAGGTGTAGTGAAGTTAACGATCAAGTTTGCAAAATGCTATTTGGTTGTGGTGAATTTAATGATAACTTTTGGAATGGGTAAATTGACTGGAACTGCTCATCATTTGATAGAGAGGGTTGTACCAAAATTGCTTGTAGCATAGTTCTGCGCCAAAATATCTCTGACTGCACACTCTGCATCGAAGATCTTCCGGAAATATGTGCTAAGATTCACAAAAGCGTGATGTTGGATATTTTTGTAATCATTCCAAGGATTTCATCAAGGGAAAAAGATTACCGATTATTAAAACGATAATAATGAAACGTGAAGAGAGAAAAGCATCGTACGCTTCTCTTATAAAGAGTTTGCACTTGTTGTATGAAGGACCGTCACATTTCCCAAGCAAAGTATTCGTGTATTCATTCATTCTGGTTTTTCGCAAAATGCTAATATGCATGTCATATTTATATTTGACTTGTATAGCGTAGCCTCTGTGGGTCCGATTAGAAAACCAGTAGAAACGAATTAAGTACTTATAACCAGCAACTTTGACTGGTAACAAAGATATACGATTACACAGTAGTAAATATAGGAATAGTAACTTATAGCAACCACAAACAAGTAACCCAACTAATCCAGTAGTAACAATTCCTCTCTCGAATCTTCTGATAATCAGATACTCCAATACTACAAATTAGATCTGTAGCATAATAGGCCTCACTTCTTCATCTGTTTCTACAATAGTCTCCAAAAGTCCTGAGACACACTGTATTTTATATATGTATTCTGCAATGAACTTTCGTCCCCTTTCTCCGCTCAAACAATGTTGGTTTTGGAGAGAAGTGCATGCGATAATGTGTATGAGCGCGCTCGCGCACTCACAGGCACAAAATGCTACATGCTAAATTTTACAGGCATTATTGGTCCAAGTCTACCTATTGATTATACATGTTAGTGTAACATCATTAGGGCAGCTGAAAACCCAGTAAATGACAGGTTTCGAAGTTATCTACATCTAACCATACGACGTAACATCCTGGTATGTGTTTGCAGGCACAATACACTTTAGATTAGTCTTGTTTTCATGTCCATGTAAAGTATGCTGTCGGGGGGGGGGGGTGGGGTCAGCATCAACTAAAGAACTATAAGAGGGGCACCTATCTTAGAGAGTTCTACAGCCTTCATGAAGTGCCTGTTATGTTACGCAAAGAAGAGACTCCATATTGATAGTTAATTGAAGAAATACTTTGATTGCTTCAAGTGAATTATTTGTTGTTTACACTCAGGACTTTTTCTGTGAAGATGGCAGTTAAA
Organism: Mastigias papua; assembly: GCA_964019165.1. Taxonomy (NCBI): domain Eukaryota; kingdom Metazoa; phylum Cnidaria; class Scyphozoa; order Rhizostomeae; family Mastigiidae; genus Mastigias; species Mastigias papua. The sequence goes on from OZ025277.1 coordinate 12,045,725, forward strand.
GGCACTATAGAGTGTAAACTAGAATTGGTGAGCTGTTTTATTCTTTAATAAACTCCTAAGTCATATTATTGGTGAGTTCAATTCAATAAATCCAAAATTGTTTTGATCTTTGAGAATTTTGTCACTGCGCATGCGTATATCATAGTGATTTCGAATAGAAACGAATGTTTGACATCAATGAAATTTAGATATTTTTTTAAGAAAATTAGAAAACCGTCTTCCTTCTTAGCATAGCCAGCAATTTGCTTAGACTTTTATAAGACTACCAAAGCATTACTTGTTTTCAATAGCGATATCTAAAATTGGTATTTACAGTAGAATAGTAAAAATACTAATTAAAACCAACTAATTATAAACTAAAAAATACAAGCTTTATGACAAAAAGAAATAAATAAAGATGTATCAGTTAGCGACATATTTTACAGGTGCATCTATCTCCCACCCAGTCAATTATTCTATTTCTGAAAGTTTTTTGAAATTTGAAACTATGCTCTTTTACTATGACAAAGAGTGGCATGCAATATCAGCATTATTCCATGAGCACCTTCAGTTGATACTTCACAAGCTTTGAAGTCTCGCTGCTCAGGAGAAGTCAAAAATGAAACCTTCAGCGGAGACTTACTTCATCAACTATGCTCCTCCCCAAGGATAGAGGCATTGAATTTGATTAGGTGAGCTGCAGCTCCCACATTTTCACTGAGCCCCCATCGGCCATTAAAGTTTCGAAGATCTCTATGCACTTGCGGCACTTTCCTAACTCGCATTTCTAAATTTCTTCACTGAATTGCCATGTCAGTGAGTTTGAGACGTCGCATTTTAAGCCAATATGAAAGACGTGGTCCGTTAAAATTTTCTCGCTTCGCTCACTATGGGCACTTTGTCAACAAATGCCCCCCCCCCCCCCGTAGCATTTCTGCCTTGGAACAATCTCTGATTTCAAGATCATTTGTACGTCCGCTATACAACACATATCTTTCATGATAATATTCCACAGCAGAAACACGCGTGTTTACTATGCAACTGACCCAGCAATTAATTTTAATCGGAACCTTGTGCATTTGGCATATTGCATGCTTGGAGTCTTTTGTGGTGTTGATTGTCGTCAAACTAAGAATTACTGGTACAAAATACAGGCTGCTTTAACTACAAATGCAAGCAAATATAATGGTTAACTTGAAGATATTGCTTAGTGATAGAATCAGTATTTTGCTTTGTCTGTAGGCTATATGCTAAGTGTGAATATCTATCTAAAATCGACATGAACTTTGTCTGTAACTTAGCTGAAAGTTTTTTTATCTGTCAAACCAAATATACCCATCAAGTAAGATTCTACTTTGACAAAGCAAAGACAAGATCATGATTTTATGGCTACAGCCATCGATGCAACCACACTTAGGGATATGTTTTGTTTTTGCCATTAAAAACAGCTATGAATGATCACACAAACGACGGCGATTGAAATCTATTGTGCCATCCAAGGTAGGAAAGAACACGGGTCATCTGGTCCCTACTTTGGATGGCATAATTTAGCATTTCATTGAAGAACAAGAATATAAGCACTAGATTTAGAACACAACAGAAAATTTAGCTGGGCACCATAGCAGTCAATGAGGAAAGTTAAATGAAACTTTATGTGATAACCTTCAATTCAGAATGATACGTTTGACTATATGGTACAAGGCTACCCCACTACAGCTAACATAGATGGGGAAGAGAAGGAGCCACTGCAATTGAATGCTTGAGCATTCAATCATAACATTTTATTACTATGATGAATAATATTGTTGCTTCGAGAATTAATCTTTAGCAATATCATTGAATCGTGGATTGCCAAAGAGGAGCAGTTCGCATATAGATTCAAAACTAGGAGTATCTAGCTCAAGACCAAGGATTTCTGAAAGCTGGTGGTAGAGTTCATTATGCACTTATTAAAAAATGTTTATTATTTTTCATACCTGTATTGAATGTGCACGGGCACTCACAGCTTCAAAATTGTACCGAAACCTTTGTTCTTTTAATGGACTAAATTTAGCTGACACGGAGCTTCGATAGGCATCTTAAGCCATACGCGTCACAAATTGCAAATGTTGACATTACATCTGGTTTTAATTTTACAAGTAGCTTGTGTTTAAACTCATAAAGTGTTTGTGAATCGCGGCCATCTTTTCCCAAAAGATTCCATTCAAAAAGTACATATTGTAAGTATGTATTGGAAAAAAGGAGTAGTTCCGGGAAAAACTGGATCGTATTGACAGGGATTTCTAAGAGAACATGACCGGCCACGAATAGCAGAAGATTTTTTAATCAGGTATGCTGGTTGATGGCTTTTCCATAAGTTGAAAAAGTGGTGCAAATGCCCAAACCACCTTCTATTGTAAAGATTTTCCCATCCTAACATAATGTCTTTGCAGAACGTACACGAGAAAGCACAGCTAGAGATCTTTTTCGTAGAGGAACACAGCAAAACTGATTAAGTTAAATTTAAAAATTCAAATATCGATCACACTTAGCACATGAGTAGTTAAATTAATTCTAAAAACGCTACACCTAGTTCATTGAGAAGCTTCTACCTACCAGTACCTCTCCATCTCATGTGACTGCAAGTTCTGCAGGGCACTGTATTTGCTCATCATGTTGCTGATCTGTTATATCTTGGCTCATACATGGGTCATATCTATGGTTTATAATATCGTCATAATCAAGAAAGGGCCTAGCATAGAGTTCATAGAACTGGTCAAGTGCATCACGGGCACGTACTTGTATAGAAATCTTATCATCCTTATTCCTTGCCTTGCCTTGGGAATTGCTTCATGAGTATGACCCTTTAAGTCTAGCTTTGAGTCAAGGATCATGCCAAGGTGTTTATGTTCAGATTTCCTCCCTATCTCATCGCTACCTTGATTCAAGGGTTGGTGGTGGGGTGGAACCTGTTTGGCAGAAAAAATTACTTCTTCGGTCTTTTCAACATTAAAATACATCTTCCACTGTCACGCCCATAGTCTAACCTTTTCAACAATCCAGCTCAAAAGCTGTTCTCGCTTCATCTCTTACTAGACAGAACTATGACCTATCATCTGCAAACATGTTGATGCCACAAATCATCTTTTCAACAATGTCGTTTATGTAAATCAAAACGGAAAGAGGACCAAGAACAGATCCTTGCGGAACTCCAGATGTGTTGACTGCCTTTTCGGTACACTTTCGATTCAAACCAACTCTTTGCTTTTGACCAAGCAAGAAGCATTAAAAATTACAGTTCACAGGACATACCATTATTTTAAAGCTCATAAAAAGTTCATTCGTGCCACACTTTATCGAATTTCCGTAACATATTTCCACCTGAAGCAAAAGGACAACAGTCCGCAACACTGATAAGGTATTCTCTATGCTTTGATGCTGTACTTCATTTTCCTCACATCTCCATTGTCAAGTTGTTTCGTGTCGTGTGTATGTATATAGGCACAAATGTACAACGGGTTAAAAAAAATACGTAGTAAAAGTCTACAAACAACTATCAGTTATATTACTTCTTTAATGAAGTACTTAGAATGATTGTGTAAATCTGTACCATTACAGACAACATGAGATTACTGTTAATGTGAAGCTAGCGCTCTAGCCGTAATGGAACTAAGTTTGGTAGCCGCCAATTGCCTCCATTTACTTATCCCAGCTTAAAGCTCCTCCATGCAAACTTCACTCTAGCTTGTCGGAACCAAGTTGATTACTCGTCGGTTGCCCTCCTGTATTTGTTTCAGTTGTGAAAATCATTTACGTAACGTTCATTCTAAATCGTTGCTATATGCACTCTCTCCTCTTTGATTTCAATCGTAACTGCATTGTTGCGACGCCTATCTTTTCTCCAGCAGCACTGCACAATGATATCCATTAGCATTCCTCTCATGCCTCTATGTAAGAGGATGTAATTAACTGGCAGCGCTACGTAATAACAGTTATTCACCATTATTCCAATATTAACGATGATTTCCGACTTTGTGTTATCAATAAAATGCCCTGCTATTGCAATAACAACATCTGGTATAAGAACAAGAAATGCAAATGAGACAATGATTGCTGTGGAAACAAGACGTGCTTGCTTGCCTCCACTCTGTAATTGCTGATTATTTGCCGAGATATTAATCAGGTTTCTATGTCTCATGCGTATTCTCCAATATATGTAGCAATATGTGTACAGGATGAACAGCAAAAGCAAACAGTCCATAACTGTGATAATTAAAGAGAAAGCAGAAAGATATGTTCTTTTTGTTAGCAATTTAATTATTGAGAAACCCACTGCCCATGATAACCAACTGACTGCCAATGCTATGTTGATTCTCCTTTTCGAAGCAACATTCCTGTGTCTCAAACTGTACTTTATGGAAAATAATCTATCAAATGTCAACATGGCAATGATTAAGAGAAAAATTATACGAGACGAAACCAAAATTGGTAAGTCCCATTTCATAATCCCGTCACTGTAAGCCATATTAGACAAAACTGAAATCCAATAAGCTAAAATAGCACTCCCAATCAATACCTGAAGGATGCTTAAATGCAGTATGATCAGACTTTGATTTGTTCGTCGAGCTCCTTGTTTGCCAATGAGACAGATTCCAATGATGTTAAGTACGAATGATAAGCTCACAATGACAATAGAGATGTAGGAAATGACGATGTGTTCGGTCTGCTGCATGAACTCCATCTTGCCTTTTGTCATAAACTTTTCAAATACGACGTTGGGTGCACTTCTAAGATCCACTTTCAGTAGTTGATACGGTTACGTTGGAATATGTGATATAGCTAATCACTTATTTTTTATACCTCCTAAACAGAGCAGGTCCATATGTATCGGTGACCATATGTCCATATGTATATGCAATAGTGGCAGATTTCTTTTTTTTCTGTGAGAAAGAACCTGCAAATAATATCGACCACTATCTTGTAAAACATGCAATTTGTGTGAACAGTTTATTGTCTTTGCTGATTATCATCGAGTTGGTATTCACGTGTTTCATTTGTGCTGCCTTTACCGTATTGAACTTTATAATGCAATTGGAACCAAAAAGTCACTGTCCGACAGTAAATTGGTTGTAAACACTGAGCTAGGTTTAGGGCAAATATTTAAATCAAAGATTATGACAGAAGTGCACTAATTATGCTTCCTTCCTTTCATTTGAAATTCAGCTGCTAGGAAAAAAAGCCTTTCAGTTTTATTCAATTTCAATTTTATTTATTTCAAAAGGCATAATTAATATCAAATGGATGTGCAAAAGAGCACTAATTTACAATATGTCCTGATTAAAACGCGAATCGACAAGGGTGCTACTTAGAATACTCTTTAAATTTCATAATGAGAAAAGATTTAAGAAGCTATATAAATTAAAAAGGAATTATATCAAAAAGGTGAGTTAGATTATCTGAATAAGACATTATAAAGGTTAAATTCATAATACATAACAAAAGAAAAACTGTTGCCCGAAAAACGTCAGCACTCTGTTTTTACAATCATGCCTTTTACGTAGTGCAGTCACTGGCTTTATTTCTTCTAAACCAGACCTATTGTTCTTCTTGCTATTAATGGTATGGTAGGAAGCTACAATACGGCTGAAGTGCCACATACCTCGTAGGAGCTTTGTAGTATATAACTTTTTAATTTTTGTAAGTAGTTTTTGAAGGGTCAATTGTAAAACAGTATTTAAACTGAATTTGTACCCTGGTAAATAATTTTAAAATGAAAAAATGAAATGAAAAAGGAGCCCATGACGTCATCTTCCCACTTTTTTGCGAGCCTTCTACATTTCTTGCTCAGATCAAAAGTCATGAACGTGAATTGGAGATGGGCAAGGGCGTTTGTCTTTCCACGGCTAATTTGCAAGTTCATTGGATGGGCTTTAGGGGAAACTGAGAGGGGCAAGCCCAGCTCCAGCGTTAATCCTTTGCACTTTTAAAATTCCAGGATATCATCCCACAAAGGAAACATGCTTGTTTGCTATGCCAGGGACACCGGAGCATAATTTTGAGTGAGGGGCTGGGGGATGAGTTGCAAGTCCATATGGAAGTATGCAGCAATGGCGGTAGTAGTTAGGCAGTATGGGGTACAATACATTAGCAGAAAAGTGGGGAGCTGCAGCCCTCCAGTCCCCCCGGCTCCCCGGATTATTTGCATGGACCCTTTGCTGGTTTTGATTGTCGTTAAACCAGGAGTTACTGGTGCCCAGTAAAAGTTGTTTTATCTACACATGCAAACGAATACGATTGCGAACTTCAAGATATTGCTTGGCGATAGAGTCAACATTGTTATTTATCAATATATGCTAAGAGTGAACATCTATATACAATCTACTTCAACTTTATCTTTAAGTTAACCGCAAAGTTTGTGACCTATCAAGCCCATTAAACCATCAAATAACATGGGCATTGCATAAGCTCTATTGATTGGAAAGAAAAACTGCTGATCTACAGTTCACGCTGCATTTACCTGAGAATCAAGCGGAAGCAGTCGAAAATTCTAACCGATTGTTTGGTGGAAAGTCATTAGGATAGAGACATCAGACATTTCTCCTCAATTGTACATGTTATCTGACGTTAAACTACGGATCCAAAGCCTAGATGCGGCTTGCAACGTAGCGTATATTAGCTGAAAAAATTAGATATAACAGCCTACTCAAAACAAAGTAAACAAAATCTAACATTAATATATAACACACATAAGATAGTTATTTTGAAACAATCAACTGGAGACTATGTAGAGACAGCATTCAATAGTAAATGTTATAGATTAGATACAGATGTTTGTGCAACCAAACAAGCTTAAAACCTGAATTAGAACAAGAAATCCTATTAGCCAATTGCTTCCGCTAGCTAGTTTTGTTCCTTAGACCTTCCATGTGACATTTATGCTAAACTTTTGCCTCTTGGACTCTCTCCTCTGTGACTGCAATCACATTTGCATTACCAGGCATAGCGGTTTTGCTGCTACAGCATCTCACAACGCTTTCCATTAAGGTTCTCCTCATTTCTCTATGCGTAAATATATATATCAACGGTAGTGCTACATAGTAGAAAGTGTCCATCATATATGCAATTAGCAAAATTATTTCCAAACCTTCTCCTTTTATAAGCGAATCTAACATGGAGTCGGTAAAGTCTGGAAGAACAACCAAAACAATGTATGAGAAAATGATTATAGTGGAAACGCGAAGAGCTTGTTTGTTCCAGTGCTGCACCTGTTGTGGGTTTGCAGAACTGTATCTCAAAATCTTCTGCCTCTTGCGCATTCTCCAAAATATATAGGAATATGTGTACAGAATAAAGCACAGAAGCAAACCCTCAAGAACTGGGATAGCTATTACCCTGAGGACATGAAGATACGTGTCTATTTTTAATGACTTAAAAATTGAACAGCCGGCAATCCATGAGATCCAAATAGCAAGTAAAGCCAGTTTCACCAACCTCTTTGGAACAATGACCGTGTACCTTAAACTGTACTTTATGGCAAGTAGTCTGTCAGCTGTAAGCATGGTAATGACGAAAATTATTGTTATCCGAGTGGAGACCCATAATGGTATGGTCCAACTTACTAATCTATTTGACCAAACCCCATGCTTCAAGGCGGAGATCCAGTAGATATGCGCACCAATGGAAATAGGTATTTGAATCATGCTTAAATTTAATATGATAAGACTTTGATGTGTTCGTTGAGAATCCAGTTTACGAATGAGATACATCCCAATCATGTTCAATATCAATGCAAATGCGGCGATTATAATAGAGGCATATGGAATTGCAATATGGTAGTGGTTATTTTGTGTTGGTGCCATTAGCCTTACTTCTGTCGATTGACCTCGCTAGTGTGAATTTGTATTACCTGTGATGAATTATCTGATAGACTATTCTGCCTTGAAGTATCCACAATTATAGTAGCTCTTGTGATACATTCACAGCCTGACAGGTTAAAATCATAGAGTTGTATGTCATAACCATAGTAGCATTTTTATCCAGTCTTTACTTTCCCTACTTCACCAGCCTGAGGGGAAGACTGTCATGTTTTCTGTGCGAGATAACCTTTCAATATTAGCACTTATAGCTTTATGTACGCCAAACTGAAATATTTTTCATGCAATATTTACCTTGTCGATTATCATCATACGAATATCTGGTGGTATAATTCAGGTTGCCTTTACTGCAGGTGCAATTGAACCCAGTCAAAATTTTTAATCAACTGTTGGCTAGTAGAAGTGTATGTTTTGCCTCGTAGCTTGTAATTCAGTTGGAAGATTTCGATTGATCCCATAACAAAAGGAAATTACTGCGCAGCTATGGAGTATCTCATGCCAAATTGTAAGGAAAATGTACAATTGCACATTTCGTTCGTTCGAAGTAGGAGTGAAAGGATGGAGCACTTAGGCTATGTTTTCTACCTACGACGTTTATTTTCACTTTTGATATGACCGACGCCAGTTTTCTTCAAAGCTAATTGGGTGAAAATTTGCTTAGTGTGATTGCTACCGAAATTGGCACCTCCAACAGTAACTTTTGCTACACAGGTCATGTGAGCACACTTTTCAGGAGCTAAGAGGTTTTTATCACTGCACATATTAACTGCTGATCACTGCAGAAAACCATTTTGTCACTGCAAAAATTGGCTATGACTGCACAATAAAAATAGGTATGTGCATCCACTAAGAAAAAGAAACATCAAATTTAAGCGCCCTATGCCCATCCTGCATCTCTATCTGAGAACTGTAGTAAAGTAAATTAAGTCAAATTCGCATTACTAAGCCCTTTATCTATCCTGCTACAATATTTCAGGCCTCTTTCCATCATCATCCCCTCACGTTCTTTGGTGTAGAAAGGTAACAAGTCAGTGGTAGTGTTAAAGAGCAACAGTTGATCAGCATCTCTGTAGTATAAACAATGTATTCAAGAGCTTCAGTCTGAACATTTAATATTCTCCACGATTAAGATATGTTATGATTAAAAAGAGTCTCATTGTAGAAGGATGACTTTAAAGTGGGAAACTGGTATATGAGCAGTAAAATAAACAATTTTTGCCAATACTGATTTATAAGTAGTGAGTAAATCTTGTATTCAAGAGCTTCAGTTGAACATTTAATATTCTCCACGATTAATATATGTTATGATTAAAAAGAGTCTCATTGTAGAAGGATGACTTTAAAGTGGGAAACTGGTATATGAGCAGTAAAATAAACAATTTTTGCCAATACTGATTTATAAGTAGTGAATAAATCTTGTATTCAAGAGCTTCAGTTGAATATTTAATATTCTCCACGATTAATATATGTTATGATTAAAAAGAGTCTCATTGTAGAAGGATGACTTTAAAGTGGGAAACTGGTATATGAGCAGTAAAATAAACAATTTTTGCCAATACTGATTTATAAGTAGTGAATAAATCTTGTATTTCTCTAATACTTTCTTTTAGCAAGCAAATGCTTCTATGCTTGCATGCAGCCCTTCCTTAGTGTAAGCTGGTCACGCGTTCAGTCGTGCAGACTGGCTTGTGAAGGAGTAAGGGCAAGAAACGTGTTATTCAAGACTGAAATTTAGGCCTTTTTAACCTTTAGTGGAAAATAGAATGGCCGTTAATAATAATAGTTAAGAGCTTTAGTGAATCCAAACAAGTTGGGAGCGATAGGAAGGCGGAATTGAATATCCATTATAAGCTAAAATAATTCAAATTTCTTTACTTCCTTGCTATAATACAGAGTCATTGATATGAGAAGTTGAATAGAATGTTAATTAACTCTAGACAGCAAGCTTTTATTATTTTTTAAATTGTTTTGATGAGAATGGATATCTATATACCTGTTCCGGAGCCTGCATGCACTTGATTGGCATAAATTAGAAATTGATGTTAATTTAAAATGTGTATAACTGATATCCGATATGATCATAACTAATATCCGATCTGATGTTGATATCACGAAATGGCTACAAAACAGGTTGGTAATGCTTTCCTTACTCAAGGTCAAACATAATGCTAAAAAATGTTTATACTGTATAGCAGGGGTGTCAAAGTCAAATGGACGGAGGGCGAAATAAACAATTTAGCTACAAGCTGATGACCAGACTGATGGAATGTTCACTAAAAAATTTTAATATGAGGGCATATAATGAAGTGAATCAAATTGAAACTATTGAAAACCCAACAAATATATTACAACATGATCGGATATGAATGTTTTCTTATTGTAATATGATGTTAGTTTGTATAGAGGAAGTTGTATAGTTTGTTAATGTTAGTATAGAGGAAATTGTGGCAAAGTGTTTTTCTTGAAGAAGGAAATAATATACACGTAATGAGTGAATGAATGGAGAAAGGAGAACAATAATGGAATCGCTACAGGTATCTGAAAGTAAAATTTTACTTTTGTTTTAAAGACTGTTGATAATAATGGAATGAAGCCGCCTCCTGCTCGGTGGAAAACCGTTGCATTGTGGGAAGTGTAGTATTTGTGCGTGTAAAACATCTGCAGGTTGCTGGCTTGTTACGGCCCGCGGGCCGGTTCTAATAACAAATCAATATCATGCCGGGGACCATGGAAAACCTTCTCGCGGGCCACGACTCTGATATATGTGCTGTATAGTCACTTCTTGCAATAAGAGGATATGGAACATGAGGTGAGCAATAACTATAGATGAATGAGATAGAAATGAGGCACAATATGTCATCTATCAATAATATGAATTTACTGCCTACCAGTTACAATCATCGAAGCTCGTCGCGAAGGATGGCATGGGGCATCACTTCCCCTCCTGGGCAAGCCATTCTTTGGCAAAACGTACCTTTTTGTTGGCAAATTCTATGATTTTTGCTAAACAATACGGCCTGTCGGCACATTTTCTAACATTCATAGGTATCCCCAATAGGTACCTAATATGTTGTTGGCAATATTAGAAGTTTATATTAAGCTATCAGCTGCGCAATCAGAAATCCTAGCCATTTCTTGTAATCCACGGCCACGTCATCGACAAATTTCTACATCACCCCTTACAAGTATTATCATCACGACGGCCTTGCAATCTTAAGGTGACTATAAACATCTACGTACATTTAAGCTACCTTTATTTTTCTTCTCTCTTTCACTACAGGACATTTATTGTCGAGCACTGCATTTTGAATTTTTTGTGCCTTCTTATTTAAGATACTGTTTTCCTTTTAAAGGGCGAGTCCTAGCTTTTTATGCAAGTATAGGTTGCATTTTATAGATACCCATTTGAAACCATGCCCCTTGCAAGTTCATATTTCACACCATCTGTACTTAGATATCTAAATCTGGAAGAGCATCATATTTACTTATAGCGCCTACAAATGAAATGATAAAGGACACATTATACTAAGTCAAGATTAAATGGTTGGCACCTTGGAGCAGCTTTTCCATGTGATGGTTTGTATCGCGCGGCGAAGGGATTAAAAATAAGTCGTCGTATTCCTTCGGTCCTGCTTTCTAGGATGCATCATTGAACAGTATTGTGACCTTTTATTCTAGAAAGCATCAATGCTAATCATCACCATGATATCTAGAATGCATCGTTGCATAGATAATTATTATACACTTGGGGAGAGAGGCACCAAGGTCTTGTTTGCAGTATAACTGAAGCATTACTACATCTTTTTATTCAAATCACATTGCATTTTGACAAAGGCAAGAGCATGATTATATGGCTATAGCTTTCGATACAGCCATGAATAAAGAGCTCCTTCCCGAAGCAACAGGGCAACAATCCACAACATTGATCATTGATAAGGTATCTTTTGTGGTTTGACGCTCCAATTTACTTTCTTGTTATGCCAAATGTCATATTGTTTCATGTCATACATATGCATATATGCACAAATGTACGATTCGTCTAACAAAAATGTATCAGTGATCTTTCTTATTTAATGGTCTACCTAATGGAATGCTGGTGTAGACATGCAATATTACAACTGATATGAGGTTATTCTTAGTATAAAGTTAGCGCTCGAGTTGTATTTGAGACAAGTTCATTACTCGCTAGTTTCCCATTTTCACTTGTTGTATTTTCACTTCCTTACATACAACGTTCATTCTACATCGTTGAAACCTGCTTTCTCTCTTCATTGACTGCAATTGCAACTGCATTGTTGCGCCTCTTATCTGTTCCGCAACAGCATTTCACAATGTTGTGCATTAACATTCTTCTTATGTCTCTATGTAAAAAGATGTACGTCACTGGTAGTGTTACGTAATAGCAGTTATTCATCATAATCCCAGTATAGGCGATGATGTCTGACTCTTTACTCTCCGTAAGATTCCCTGCTATAGCAACAACAACATCTGGTATAAGAACAAGTAATGCAAATGAGACAATAATTGCAGTAGAAACACGAAGTGCTTGCTTGCCCCCAATCTGTGTCGGTTGGCAATTGGTTGAAATATTAATCAGGTGTCTGGGTCTCATACGTATTCTCCAGTATATGTAACAATATGTGTACAGGATGAATACCAAAAGCAAACAGTCCATGAATGGCAGAACAATTGTAAAGAAAATTGCAAGATATATGTATTTTCCTAGTAATTTAATGATTGAGAAACTCACTGCCCATGATAACCAACTGATGGCCAATGCTACATTCACTCTCCTTTTTGAAGCAACACCCCTGTGCCTTAAGCTGTACTTAATGGAAAATAATCTATCAAATGTCAACATGGCAATGATACAAAGGAAAGGTATACGAGATGAGATCAAAATTGGTACGTTCCATTTCATAGTTCCGTCACTGTTATCAACTTTAATCAAAACTGAAATCCAATAAGCGAGGAGGCCAATTAGAATCAATACCTGAAGGATGCTTAAATGCAGTATGATCAGACTTTGATTTGTTCGCCGAGCTCCTTGTTTGCGAATGAAGTAGATTCCAAAGATGTTAAGCACGAATGATAAGCCCACAATGACAAGAGAAATGTAGGAAATGACGAAGAGGTGTTGTGTCTGTTGCATGATCGCCACTTTTTCGCTGTTAATTTATCAAAATTCCGTTTGCGTTGTAGTTTAGTACATCCGACATTCACTTTGAATGATCAACTATATGATGAGTTCTTGACAAGATTTCTCTTTGTGACCAATAACATGTTCAAGTTAAGGTGTGCGTTACCTATTCAGCAGTTGATTGGACTTCCTTGAAAACTATGACGTAGCTAGATATTTATTGCGTATGCCTCCCTAACATAATAAGCCCACATGCATCGATGACCAGCTAGAATATATTTACAAGTGGAAGATTTCGTGCTTTCTTTGAGAAGGAACCTGCCAATGACATCAACAATGATCTTGTGCATCATGCAGATTGTATGAATGGATTATTCTCTTTGCTGACTACCATCGAATCGGTATTCACGAGATTCATTTATGCTGCCTTTGCTGTAGTCGACTGAATAATACAAACGGAACGTCAGATAGCAAATTGGTTGTAAACACTGAGCTAGTTTTAATGCAAATATTTGAATTTGAGAATAAGAGGGAAATGTACTAATTATGATCCATTCTTTCCGCTTAAAATTGAGTCTCTAGAAGAGAAAATGTTTCAGTTTTACTTATTATTTATTTCAAAAGGGTTATTTGTCATTCAGTGAAGTTGCAATAGCGGCGATTCACAGTATTCCCTTCTTAAAAGACATAGCCACAAACATACAAATACGAATAATCTTAGAAACCCATATTATGAGAAGATATAAGAAACTATATACAGTATAAGCTCAATATAAAGTACTCGGCTATAATGTACCTTCAGATATAACGTACCGTTGTTGCCGTTCCCTGCAAAAGGTTCGTACAAACCCTTGAAAAATACTCCTGTGATAACGTACTGGTTTTGTGGTCCCTCACTGGTTATAACGTACTTTATAGGTTTTTCTGGCTAGTTCTATTTTCGACTCGGTCATATAAACCTGCGCTACCTTGGCAGTAGCTTTTGTACCAAACAGAGGTTCACAGATCAGTATGGGAGCACACCCATGTGCTATAGCTAGACATAAATAGCTTTAGCAATCACATATCTGCGTTAGTTCTTATGTGTATCATCTCAGTGTTGACAGAGCTTTAGCAAATTTGAACCGGGATATAGAGCCACTTATGCAGTCAAAAACGATAAACTCACTGACATTACCTGTTCAAAAACATGCTACGGGTTTCATTAGGCTTTGATGTAGCTAATAATGGAAATTCTAATGAAAAAGTGCACAGTTATCGATGTGTTTTAATTTCCTACATCTTCTAATATTGTACAGGAAGAACTTATTCGAGTCTTTAATTTAAGTATTTCTGCCTCAAAACGTGGTAAATGCGCCTAAAAGCATATGTCATTCAGTAGATAGTAGTCTAGTATAGTAATATGGTAGATTTCTGTTTCCACCGGTTCTAACGTAGTTCCGATATAACGTACTGTACATAAACAGGAAAGTTTATAAGGCATTTACTAAACATTGAGCTATATGCTCTAAATGTCATCATGTAACAGTGAAATTATCAAAAATAATGAAGAATAAGCAAATTAGGAATGGAACGAATGTACCACGTCTTAAAGCCAATTCCCATTGACAAAGATATCTGCACTTGCGTGCAATGTTGAAGGTACGTGTCGTTCTTGTCGTGCGAAGCACAATCATTGATTTTATAACATTATGTTGTTTTTCAATACCATTAATTAACTAGAGCTACCGTTTTTAACATTAAAAGTTTTTTGATATTCTAAATTGCTCGTTCCTGTCAATATTGCAAGATCTGCACCTTGTTTGGTCATGCAGTATCTCTTTGACACCCTGTAATCTAATCGTACCTAACAGGAAATAGCATGCTTTAGACAATAGATAATTCTCAAATTCTGGAAATTGTATCGACTAAAATGCATTCACATGCCAGTCATAACAATACCTATGTAATACTCATTTCTGATGGCATGACCCACAGGCTTGAGTTTTGCTGCACAGTTTCTTATAGCATAATTAATGCCTAGTTCAGAAGTGGTGCCACGACCGTGCCATACAAGCAATGTGCTGGCACGGCACGTACTCGACACTTGGCACGGCGATTGATTCAGAGGTCTTGCCGCACTTATCATGCCTATACTCTGCATTTTTTCGGCTTCAGTTGCAAATTCTATCCATCAGTCTTGGAAGCGAGAGGAGAAGGCAGCAACTGTTCATGAATACAGTAATTAAGTTTTAGCAAAGCACTGGCACGACGTCCTAATAGACGCAGCGCCAGTGCCGTGCCACTGTCATGTGGCACGGCAAAGTAGGTCTTGCTAAGGTTTTAGCTCGAGATAAAATTACTGATTAATTTAGATGTCGTGCTACTGCCGTGCTTACTTCTCTGGCAGAGCAAGGCTCTGGCCCGACGTCTGAACTAGGCTTAAATCTGTAAAAACAGGAGATTTGAGAGAAATGTCTCTGATCTAACTACTGTTAGTTAATGACGTCTGGACTCGGTTTTCTGAAGAAGTCATCCTTTACTAGAAATACCTCAGATAAGAAGTTAACTCTGCCTTAACAAGAGCCCAAACCAACGGTTTGCGAAGTGCTATTAGCAATCGTGTTTTGTGCTCACCAAGGCCACTCTTCACACCTTGAGTACCACAATCACGGATGGAGAAAGGCTACAGAAATATCGGTGTCAAGGTGCTGGCATCACTTTGTACAACAGAACTTTAGGAGTCCCAACTAGTAACGCTGTTGTATGAAGATGCTAGACACCTTATTACGAAAGTCTGGTTCATGTCGTATTGTAGTACATAGACAGTTCAAGCAAGTGCTCATGCACATATATGGAAATTGTACAAGTAGACAATAAGTAGCTTAATATACACAAGGGCAGTACTTTTGTGAAGCTTTTCAATACTTACTCTTAAATGATCACAATGTATGAACATTACTAATGGCATTGGCAATAACATCTACGTCATATGATTCAATTTGCTAATTAACAATGAGGTATCACATAAAAAATGAGTATGAAATTCAAGCATTCTATGGCAATGAACAGTATTACAAGATAGCAATTGTTGACCAATATTATTACCGAAAGAAACTTTATTGAAGTTTATATACGAGCAACTTGACGATCCCTCTGTAATATTGTTAATAGGGTGTTGTTGAAAGGAAGTATAGCAAAGCCACTGTTGATTCTAACGTAGTTGATTGCTTCTTTGACGGCACATTCTCTATTTTGCCTATCTACAAAAACGCAGCTTCCACCACTTCTATCTCAGATTGATTCCTTCTCTATAAATGTCAATAACTTTAACTGCTTATCAGCAGAAAAGTATTGATAGATAGTTATAATTGGGCTTGAAAGGTCTCCATGATTAATTCGAGCATGGGAATAATCTGACCTACCATTTATTTCATCTGTTTTTTTTATTCGTATAAATATTTACAAAACAGACAGCTACAAAAGCGATACCACAGGGAGCATGGGATTACATAGCAGCCCTGTGGCCAATACACAAAACATAAGAACACAAGTAAACACAAATAAATATGTAAATGAATGGATCATTTACCTATTACGCAACTACTCCACCAGGGAGGGAGGACACCTCAAAAATTTATAGAATGGCATTTTAAAATCACATGTAGAGCCATACTAAGAACGTTATCAAAACAAGGAAGTGAGGGCCCCCAAAACGGCAAGATTTGCTTTACGTAACATTTCATCTATTCATCTTGCCTTGAAATGTTAAATACTTCAAGAGCTACTAAGTTAATTTTGCTTTTAAATATTGTAAAATCCTTCCTACTATCATTTGAGATTCGGAGCAGTTTAAAAATAGGAAAGCAATAAATCACTTAAATCTCATGGCAAATAGCTGGTTTTTGCCACGAACTACGAAAACAGTCGTGTAGATATCTTGTCAAATATCACTCAATATATTTTCAACCAAAAATATTGTTGATGCAAAATAATCAATGCTCACACTAGGAATAGTCCATGATTGTTATTTTTCAACTTTCCTCTCTTCCTTACTTCCTTATTTGGATTATTCACATCACTTTTATTGTAAGGTGCTGCGATCTACTCTATTGTCAATTTAAATATCGCCTCCTGCAACATCAGGG
The DNA here is from genome assembly GCA_964019165.1 of Mastigias papua. NCBI lineage: Eukaryota > Metazoa > Cnidaria > Scyphozoa > Rhizostomeae > Mastigiidae > Mastigias > Mastigias papua. The sequence goes on from OZ025277.1 coordinate 12,062,824, forward strand.
CTCTATACTTTTGCTTCCTTGTTGAATTATTCTGAGAAAGTACTATTAGTTGCTGGTGTCGAATTCTTAAGACCCTTGGTTTGCGGGATTAAGTACTGTCACAGAATGATCAATATGCGTACTTATACAACTGCGTATATTAACGGACTCCAACTGAATAATGGCAAAGGGGTAACCTAAGCTATATCTCAGTCGATAAAGATTCTGCATATGTTCCAATATAAGTGGTAAGGTGAAAATGAACATTTATTCAACATACATGTGAAGAGACCTGCAGTGTTTATAAATACAAATGAACTTGAAAACAATGACATTTTACTTTCTTGATTAGAGGCTCGTGCCCAGGACACTTGACAGAGACATACTTTTGTTTTGATTAGTATTGATTACGCTGAGTGTGCAACATGTGGTTTTCTTATTCTCTGTCTGCCTTCTTGATTGATTAATATTGCGTACACAGAGACACTACAAGACCTTGTCGTCCACAAACTGCTCTTGTATCTAATCACTGACCCTCAGTACATCCTGTGCTTCTCCAGTGTTTTCTCTAATTTATTCAAAAATATGCATGCATGATATAAGGTAGAAACGCTTAGTTCCTGGCTGTTGCAGTACAAGTAAAGAGAGGATATTGAAGTCTTCTAATTTTTGAGATATACGGAGAGACAGCATAGCCGCCAAATGTTTGAGACCTCTGATGTCTGTTTTCTCCCAAACTAACTGACCAATCAGCATGCAAAATGGGCCTAAATTTAGATGTGGAGCTCATGTGTGGTGAAAATCCTGCATGATGATTGGTCAATTAGACTGGGAGAATATATATATCTATATATATATATATATATATATATATATATATATATATATATATATATATATATATATATATATATATATATATATATATATATATATATATATATATATATATATATATATATATATATATATATGTATATATATGAAAAGTCTGTTGGTACTACAGAACTTCACTATAGCACGAAAAAGCGGAAGCTTTCTTTTAGCATACTGAAAGCTTTTTTCGTCCGACACTCGTCAGAGTATGAAACGTCGGATAACGACCGAAAGGTGAACCGAAATATATAGCCAGAATCACGTGCACCCACATCTGGCTATATATTTCGGTTCACCTTTCGGTCGTTATCCGACGTTTCATACTCTGACGAGTGTCGGACGAAAAAAGCTTTCAGTATGCTAAAAGAATGTTTCCGCTTTTTCGTGCTATAGTGATATATATATATACAGTATTTATATATATATATATATATATATATATATATATATATATATATATATATATATATATATATATATATATATATATATATATATATATATATATATATATATATATATATATATATATATACAAACACGCAGATGAGCTTAGCACCTAAATTTGAATCACAAATCTTATTACCAATTGCTTTCACTCGTTTGTCTTGTTCCTTAGACTGTACATGTGATATTAATGCTAAAGTTTTGCTACCTGGGCTCTCTCTTCTGTGCGAGAAATCACAGTTGCATTGCTAGGCATGTCACCTTTCCTGCTGCAGCACCTCACAACGCTTTCTATTAAGATTCTCCTCAGTCCTCTATGCAAGAAGATATATGTCATTGGTAGTGCTACATAGTAACAGGTATCTAGCATATATGCAAGTGGCAATATTATTTCCAAGTCTTCTCCCTCTACAAATATCTCTAGCATGGATTCAGTAAAGTCTGGAAGAACAACAAATATAATGTATGAGAAAATGATTGCAGTGGAAACACGAAGTGCTTGTTTGTTCCAGTGCCTCATCTGTGGTGTGTTTGCTGAGCTCTCTCTCAGAATCTCCCTCCTCCTACGCATTCTCCAAAATACATAGGAATATGTGTACAAAATAAAAGTTAGAAGTAAGCCCTCCAAGACTGGGACAGCTATTCCCCTGAGGATAGGAATATAGATGTCTATTCTGATTGATTTAAGAACTATGCAGCCCACAATCCATGATATCCAAATCATAAGTAATGCCAGCTTGACCTTTCGTTTTGAAACAGTGACCGTGTACCTTAAATTGTACTTTATGGCAAGTAATCTGTCAGCTGTAAGTATGCTAATGATGAAAATTATTGTTATGCGAGTGGAGATCCACAATGGTAAGGTCCAGCTTACTACTCTGTTTGACGAAATCCCATGCATCAAAGCTGAGATCCAATAAGTACTCAAGCCAATGGAAATTGGTATTTGAATGATACTTAGATGCAGTATGATAAGATTCTGATGTGTTCGTTGCGAGCCTTGTTTATGAATGAGATATATTCCAATCATGTTCAATATCAATGCAAATGCGGCAATTATAAGAGATATGTAAGAAATCACAACATGGTATTGGTTATCTTGTAGGATTGCCATTAGCCTTGATTCTGTTTATTAAATCCCAGGAATGAATCTGTGTTACCAGTCATGAAGTATCTAATAGAATGTTCTCCCTTGAATAGTCCAAAATTACACGAACTTTTATACCTTGACTGTTGACAGCTGAACATCATAGACCTGTGTGTAAGATTTGCAGCAGTTGCATCCAATTTTAACATGCATTACTTCCACATTCAACTGATTTGTATACCTCAAAACCACAATCATTTGCAAAATTTACACCAGACATACATCAGATGCAATACATCAATCTTCGAGAATGTTAGGCAAAGTCTGTAGGGTAACCCTTCATACTTTCTGTGCGAGATATCCTTTGAACAATAGCATTTATGACCTAACGTACCTCTAAATGAAATATCTTTGCACAATATTTACTTTGTCGATTGACATCAAATGAATATCTGGTTGTATAATTAATGTTGTCTTTACTGCAGGTGCAATTGAACGCAATCAAAGTCTTTAATTAACTGTTGACTGGTAAACGTATGTGTTCGGCTTCGGATATTGTAAATCAGTGCAGAGTAGGCTTGAAGACTTCATTTCATCTTATAATAAAAGGGAATTATTGCTCAACTATGAAACACCACATGCCAGATTTATCACTGTGCATGTTCCTTTGTTCAAAATGGAAGTTACATGCTGGAGACTTTAGGACATACTCTCTTTCTACGACTCGCCTGGTTTCCATTAAAACATATTAGTTGAGTTGAATTAAAAATCGTTCTTCCTTTTCCAGTAAAAAGAATATTATACAAATTTAGCTACCAAGAGAAACAAAAATAATGCTATGCAGAATACCACTATCGGAGACATTTAGACCATAGAAACAATCGAATCGCCAAAACGCACCATGAAGTTCATTAGAAAGCGTATAAATTCGACAGCCAGCTACAAACAGCTCAATCTATATCCTAAGATTGACTTTCGATTCTTTACGTTGTTCCCGAGAAATATTCATTTCTACCCTCAACTTGCAGAAAGTCCCATAATGAGCCCTTGCATATACGCGTCCGCAACTACTTCCTCTAGAAGACAAGCGCTGATTTCAGCGGATAAGCTTTTCACCGCTGTTGCGAGGACTCTACTGGAACAGGAGGAACGTTTTTAAATTCAACTCAACTAATCTCCTTTAACGAAAACCAGTCAAGTCTGCACGCAGGCTAGATGTGAGCGGCAACAGTTTTTTCAAAGCTGATTGAACGAACATTGGTGTTGCATTTGATGTCTCAATCAAAGTACTTTTGGTTCAAAAAGGTTATGTGAACACGCTTTTCAGGAGCTAGGCGGTTTTATCACTGCACATTTTAACTGTTTACCAATGCAGAAAATCATGTTATTACTGCACAAACTGGTTATTATTGCACAATAAAATTAGGTATGATCATCCCCTGAGAATGAGAAACCAATACCGTGTTGTGAACTATTGAATTATATAAACCAAAGAAACAGAAGGATGCAGCAAAGAATCAAAATTCTCTGAACTGCCAAAACTTTTGCTTTGCCGTTCCTTTGTCTTTCAATGAATTCGAACACAAATTCTTCCACTTCTCAAAACTTATCTTCAGATTATCAAATCAAGCTCAATATGTAGCTGATAGAAGTTATCATAAATAATTGCTCAGTGAAAATTGCTTTCTGTAAATATTTCCTTTCTCTAAATAATTGGCATGAATAAGCCGTAAACTTTGTGCCGGTGTGCGTAAAATGGTTGTGTAAATATGCCACAATTTACTCTTGATGCAGCCTGTCTTTATGCTCATTGCTTAAAGTAAACTTTCGCACTGAAAGCTACCCAGCAGTACATCTAATAGACTTTTCTTGTGATGATATTCAATATGCATCACTGTTACTAGCCTCAACTGTCTCTAAATTGAGTCAAATTTGCAATAGTAAACCCTTTATCTATCTTCCTGCAACACTTCACCCATCTTTCCATAATCTTTCTCCTCACGACTTTACGTAGTAAGGCATGAGTCCATGGTAGTGTTATATAGCAACAGTTGATTAGCATCTCTGTAATATAAACAATGTATTCAAAGTTTCACTTTGCACGTGTAACACTGCATCATGATATGTACGAAGTCCTAATGAGAGCAATGAAGCAATGGCAAAAGTAGAGATATGAACCTTTTCTTAATTCCATTTTGCATCTATTTACTCAACTGGGATGTTACTCGGAAGTCTCCACACCCTACGTATTTTCCAAGTAAGAATAGGTGTACGAGATGAAGAGTAAAGGTGAACAGTTCATGACTGAGAAAATGGGTAAAGACAATCGTTGACAGGTATGACGGCCAAGGAGGCCTTTTTTGCCAGAATATTACTTCAAGTTGTGACGCTCCATTGATGCAATGAGATGAACCGTATGGATGTAAATCCAGACATTCCACTAAATTAATAGATAAATAGACATGAAATCGAGCAATGGAAATCAAAGAGAAATCTTTAGGGTATGTATCTATTCCCAGCGACTTAGTAATGCCCAACCAAAAATCAGTACTACCTTCGCCCTTCTCTTTAACGCAATACTCCTTTGTATCAAGCACTGCAATGTCAATGGCCAAATATCAAAGCTCACAGTCTGTCAATCAGTGGTCAAAGTTATTTGCAGAAATGATCAAAGCAAAAAAAGTGCGAGAGAAATCACATGCGGTATGGTCCGTCCCATCATAACTTCATCGTTTTCTTGCACTTTATCTAAACTTGAAGCCAAATAAACGAGTTTGCTTTCAAATTCACTATCCAAAGAATTCCCTGATGAAAAATTACAAGATTTAAATTTGTTTTATTGACAGTCACGTTTGTTGAGAACTTTGTTTACGACAAATGAATATTCCAGTCATATTCAATACCATTGCCACAACTACAGGGATCAGAGAGATGAAAAACAAATTGCATAGACAATTGCAGTACAAAAGCCAATCTCTTGATTACTCTTCAAATGATCATACAAGTATCAATACGATATACTTGCGGAAAAATGCGTTATTTTGTCCTTTACTTCCCCTACGACTAGTAGAGAAGTCTGCAAATTTTTTATAGATTCTTCAACCTAAGAAATGAAAGCCCAATAAGTTGCTTATAAGTTATGCAGCAGCTTTTTCAAATCCCAGGTCACTAAAACAAGCAAAAATGGCTTTGCATACCTTCTAAGCCCATTACATTCCCTGCAGTATTGAAGCCAGCAATACATCCTGTCATGTTTTTGCTGCAACTATCTTCTAAGATATACTAGTCTACGATGAAAATCTGGCTATCCACCATACAAAACAAGCTGAAAATGCTTGCAATCTCCTTTTCACGCACTTTGCAAACAATGCTCAAGGACTCTTTGCATTCTTTGTTGTCACTACACCAAGAAACGCTGGCACACAATGCATACTGTCTTTACTTCATAAGCAAACGAATAAAGTTAGGAACTTAAAGGCATTGTTTTGTGCTCTGTCTGATAATGTATTATCTATCTAGCATATGCTGGTACGCTCTTCTGTAGAGCTGGCAACTGATTCGATAGCGAGATCTAAAATTCCTCTTCAATGCAAAATGATTCATGGCTACAGAAGTCTATTCACTAAATGATCATTCAACTTCAACTCTTACAAAGCTGATTGTTGAGGGAACCGAGCATGGTTGATGATGTAAATACTCGCTAAACTTTCTGTGTTTTTCTTCTCCTCGGTAATGAGGCTTCAAGTTTGTAAAATACCATTTGAGAAAGCTCGTCATGTAATGCTAATATTGTATGATATCATTCATCATAATAAGCTTAGTTAATACCAAACAGATGAAACACAGGAGTGGGTAAGCACTTCATGTTTCCATTATAATTGTTTCCTCTTGCACCATGTTTTTTATCCTTTCAGAATATCTGACTCTATATCAAAGCAATATGTAGAAAGTGAAAATTTTGGAAGTATTCCTCTAAACTATGTATATACTGGATACTTGCTACTTATAACACTACCAGTGACATACATATTTCTGCATAGAGGCATGAGGAGAATGTTCAAGGGCATCTTTTTCAGATGCTATTGCAGAAGAAAAGAGCGTAGTCCGCTTGTATGGATGTTGCATGACAGGTCGATCAATTCCAAGGTAAACAAAATACATGAAAGAGCATTAAAAATTGTATGCAGGGATAGTGGAAATAATATTATAAATAATGTAAATTGTTCAGTAGCCACGAATAAACGCAATCTGAAGTTGCCTATGATAGAGATTTAAAAAAGAAAGAACGATCTTAACCCAACTTGTATGAGAGATATTTTTGCAAAAAAAAGACAACAATTATAATTTGCGTAATGTAAATCATTTGCAAAGGCCGAAAGTAAAAACAACAACGTACAGTACAGAGAGTATTCAGTATATGGGTTGATGGTTCACATTTCCGAGTTACGTGAAAGGCTTTAGCACAATGCAAGAATATAAAAGAAAAACAAAACAGTGGAATGGTGATTCATGTAACTGCAGATTGTGTGGAGTTTTATTGAAGATTTAGTGGTTTTAGATTAATTCTTTTTGGCCATTTTTCTAGGTCTCTTCTTTTGTTTCTAATGTTAATTATAATGTAATTTTCTTTTAACGTCTGTTGGCCTTAATTAGCTGCTATTTTCGCTATCAAAAGTATAGCCAACATAAAATAAATCGATGATTATTATATTATTATTATTTCTTCACAATAATAGCATGAATATAGATATCTGCTCTCAGTGACTTGAGCATCGTAAAGCTGACCAACCCTAACCAACTGACTATTAGCACAATTTTTAACTGTCGTTTTGAAAAAATGATCATGTACCTTAGACTGTACTTTATAGCAAATAATCTATCAGCTGTTAGTATGTCTATGCTAAACATGCGTGTTTTGCGACTGGCGATCGACGATGATATGGTGCAATTTATACATCACTAAGCCGATTCTCCACGAACACAAGAAAATGTCGAAAAGAAAACAGTGAAAGAATATCTACGCAAAGTTATCAAAAAAGAAAAAAGGAAAGAAAGATACTGAAAAAGAAGACGACTTTACTACTGTACAACTGTTTTCAGCACAATTAGAGGTAAAGGCACAAAGGTATTCAAGAGTTGGAGCTATCTACAGCTTGAGACCACGCCAATAGATGCTCTTTAGAGGGACAAAAAGATACATGTTCCCAGTGTTAGCCCTATTCTACTCACAGTGGTCGATTTCATTAGAAAACATGAAGTAATATGAAATGAGACAACAACTTCGAGGTTTTCACGCACTTGGTCTCTCAATAGTATATACAGTAAGTAGCTGATAGACGGTGTATGACCTATGTCTACCTATTCTGCATTGATTTTCTCATCGGAAAACAAAATAAGAGACAGACTACTGTTTCTCCACAACTTAATCACAGTGCTGTGGCAGGCACGGCGCTGCCAAACAAAAAGTGGGGACTACACATAGAAGTGGGGACTACAAACAATAAATTGCTTGATAAAGGATAGAAAAGACATTGGCTGGCAAGAAGTGGGAGGGGAGCTGAAGCGCCACAGCCCCCTAATGATGCCTTGCCTGTGTATTGGATGTGGTGTGCCATAACTGAGGTTGCATAAACTATATTTGACGCATTTCATCTGAGACAGGCCGGTTCAGTGCTCGTGTCATAGTGCAAAGGGGTTGGCGTGTTTACTTGCTCCCCTATTTGCATGGTAGCACCTAATTGCATGGTATCGAGCTGAGCACTGTTGCAGCACTTGAACGTTTTTATGCCTTTCCGTCTAATTGCTCAGACAAAAGTTGCATATTAATAAAGTCGTCTTCTTTCCCAGTATCTTTCTTTTTTCCTTTTTGATAACTTTGCTTAGATATTCTTCCACTGCTTTCTTTTCGACATTTTCTTGTGATCATGGAGAATCAGCGTATTGATGTTGATATCTGTTTTTGCAAACTTTTTATCTCGCAAAGCATCATGGATATGGCAACGTTGGTCCGTCACTGATGAACATAAGAGAATGGCAGAGACGGTCAAGTGCATGTATTCACTTCATTTCATAGAAAACCATAACCATTCTCAATCATCTGCGGTTTGATGATAAGTATCGTTTTCTTGTTATGCACATCGTCATGCTGTATCATGTAATTCATATATATATATATATATATATATATATATATATATATATATATATATATATATATATATATATATATATATATATATATATATATATATATATATATACAAGTGCACAACTCACGTAGGAAAGACTGCATACTCCTGAAATCAGAATCTTCGAAGACAAACTCATGTATAGGTGTAATGTTTAATACTGTTAAAATTCCTCATACGTTCCCTTTCTTCTTCTACATAACTCAAATAAATTACAAATCTACGAAGTTATTATGATTTTGCTCTTTTGGCAACTACAGCCCAAAAACAAGTTAACGTGAATAACAGGAGAGTGAATAATTGCTTTAGGTTATATCCTATCCATTGACAGTTTACGATCAATCAAGAAGTGACAGCACAACAATGTTAATCAATTCCGTTAACATGCAGGCGATATGTGCTACTTTCGTAGTTTCAACATAAAAGGAAATCATAACGGAGAATTATTTTAAGCAAAAAGCAGCGTAATGATGTTTAACAAAAATCTAAATGAAAGAGTATATAGAAAGTGATCAAATATGCGCTTGGACTTCCTCACAATCTATTGCATCTTTACTGAATATTTAGAATGATTGTTTAGATATACAAAATTACGAATAACAGCAGATTATTCTTAACGTGCAGTCTTAAGTGAACCAAGTTGCTTACTCGCCAATTGCACTCCCTTACTTGCTTCACCCTCAAGCCTCCCCATGCAAAATTTATTTTAAATCATTGCAACCTGCACTCTCTCTTCTTCGACTGCAATGGCAACTACATTGCTGCGCCTCCTATCTTTTTTGCAACAATATTGGTCAATGATGTCCCTTAGCAGTCTTCTCACGTCTCTATGTAGAAAGATATAGGTCACGGGTAATGTCATGTAGTAACAGTTATTCACCACAATTCCAGTATACATGATGATTTCAGACTCTTTGTTGTTTAGAATATGCCCTGCTATGGCAACGACAACATCTGGTATAAGAACAAGGAATGCAAATGCGACAATGATTGCTGTAGAAACACGAAGTGCTTGCTTGCTTCCACTCTGCGTCTGTAGGCTGTTTGTCAAGATATTGCTCCGACTTCGGTGTCTCATGCGTAATCTCCAATATATGTAGAAATAAGTGTACAAAATGAATAGCAAAAGCAAACAGTCCATGACTGTAACAACTACAGAAAAAACGGCAAGGTAAATATCTTTTCTTAGCAACGCAATAATTGACAAACTCACTACCCATGATAGCCAACTCATGGCCAATGATACATTCACTCTCTTTTTTGAAGCAACATTCCTGTGCCTTAAACTGTACTTTATGGAAAATAATCTATCAAATGTTAATATGGCAATCATTAAAAGAAAAGTTATACGAGATGAGATCACAATTGTTGCTTTCCATTTCGTACGTCCGTCACTGTTATCCATTTTAGTCAAAACTGAAATCCAATAAGCTAGAATACCACTCAGAATCAGTACTTGAAGAATGCTCAAGTGCAATATGATCAGACTTTGATTTGTGTATCGAGCTCTTTGCTTACCAATGAGGTAGATTCCAAAGATGTTAAGCACGAGTGATACACTCACAATGGCAAGAGAGATGTAGGAAATGATGAGAATATGCTGCATGTGTTGCATTGTCGCCATTTTCCCCTTTTCTTGTCATTAACTTAGGCAAAACAAAGTTTGAGTGCACTTTTAAGATTCACTTTCAGAAGGTGATTGGTATGCCTTGGAATATACGACGCAGCTAACCACTTCTTTGCATACCTCCTTGACAGAATAAGACCATATGCATCGGTGAGCTACTAGACTATATTCAATATTGTAGCATTTCGTACTTTCTAAGTGAAAGGAGCTGTTATCGATACCAATGGCTAGCTTGTGTATCATGTAGATCTTATGTACGTGTTATTTTCTTTGCTGATTACCATCGAATCCGTATTCATGTTTTTCAATGATGCTGTCATTGTTGTAGTAGAATGAATAGTATAATCGGAACCAACAAGTCACTGCCAGTTGTAAATTGGCAGTAAACACTGAGCTAGTTCTTATGTAAATATTTTAATAGGAAACTAGTATAGGAAACGGGGGTCTTGGGAACTGCAGTCGCCCCAGTTGGGTAAAAATTTGTTTAATTGTCGATCAATTTATTAAGAAGAGACAGTAGTTTGTATCGAAAGAAACCTCCGATTCAACACGGCCAGACAGCAAGCGAAACGGGAATCCGACGTCGTTTACAGCCCTCTAGATTGTAACTTCTCCTACTTTCATGGAGGTTTAACAGCAGATTACTAATTACACTCCTATTAGTTCATTTGAAACTGAGCTACCGAAACCCATTTCTGGAAGCTTTTTCATAGAATTCATTTTCGATGATGAAGCTATTCAACATAATTCAATTGTTGCAGAAGGTGCTCTTGAGCTCATAATTAGCCCAAAATTTCGTCTTCAGAGGACCTTAAATCATGGAATGGTCTAAAATCGCGAACCGAGATTTACACTTTTCTCAACCGAAAAACGAGATTTTAGCGATTGATGACTTTAGTGGCTTTCCAAATGAAATACGAGAATGATTATGAACGGATAGTTGATATCTAGTGAACGTTCTTGAAGGATTTCCATGCATTGCACTGGATCGATTTCAAACTGCTCCTAGCATCTTAATACATATCCACATAACGACCGTAGCATTGCACACACAAAAATAATTACATATAGTAGACTCTACATCAGATCCTCAGCCTATTATGTGAAAACTCTTCACTTTTTGAATAAGCGAAATACTGTGACCTTGTGAAACTGAGGTCACACTTACAATCAAAACACCGTGATTTTAATCTGTATTTGTATACTTTACAAGTAAACAGAAGAGGAATGCTCGATATGTAAGTTTGTTATGGTGTTTTATTTGTCCAAACTTTTGCCCAATAAATGTTTAACCAATCAGATTCGAATATTATAGAGGCATGTAGCTGCATCGCAGGGGTCCCTAAAAAGGTGAATTGATGAAGTTCTCCCTCACACCTTCTACATTTTTAGATGCAGTTCCTTGCATAATGTACCAATTTTAAGCACTTGAAACAGCATTTTACTTGCTACAGAATTCTGTGCGAGCCGCGATATCCGTGATCAGTGTGCATTTGATGTGTAAGTGATTTTTGATACAAAAATTGCACTGTGTCCTGGAATTTTGATTTATCTTCTCCCAGAACGAATGCTTGGGTGTTCGACGATGGCCGGTTTGGCTGATTTGTTTGTCTTACTGGTTTTCTGTCAGATGAGGTAACGTTAATTCCCATTTCTCTTATTTCAATTTCTCGCTTAATTATATCTAGGATTTCTTCTATTGGCCATATATCTTCCGTGAACTTTCTTGCGACTTGTACCGTTATCTTGCTAGGCATCCTTGGACAATTGTTGGTATTAAAAGACTGCCGTAGCTTTCTTGTTGCATTCCTAACGCTTTGCAATCCACGAGCGTCAACAGTAAGATTATGGCATATACATCTGAGTTGACTCTCCTTTTCACTAGGACAACCTTGAATTTTTAGTAGAGACTGCATTTGTACCCTTAGTATATTTTGCTTCTTACCAAAACGATCCTTTAGCGCTTGAACAGTGTGTTTATGCAGTTAGGGCAAGTCCCACGCTACTACTCGATATGCCGGCCCTTCTAATAGATTAACTAAGTAGTTCAGTTTACGAATTCCGAAAAGGCTCCTATTGGAATTTATGGCTCACTCGAAGCTCTGCCAGAAGGCGTTGAAATGGGTTATATCCACTGTAATGTTTTCAGTATATGTGTTTGGGAGGGCACCGACACATTGACTTACTACATGCTTGTGTAGTACTGAACTGATGATAAATCATGAGACATGCTTATTTACATAAATACAATCATTCAATTACATTAATACAGGGAGTCCAAAGATAGGATACTACATCTCTCCTTTTCTTCCAAAATGAAAACAAAAGAAAAGTAAATAACGAAAATCCAAATCAATTTTAGTGAACGTCGATTCGGATAGCTATGAATTTCGACAAGTCCGTGTTTCTTCTGAATCTGTTTCTTTCTTGACAATAGTGGTTGGCAATAGTAGTCAGGAGTCCAGTTTCTTGCATGCATTGTTCTGTTAAATGTGACCCTCCCATCTCTTCCTCCGTAGTTGAATTCTGATTTTGATACATGATACATGAATACGCAGAGTTCATGATCTACACTACTGCGATTTGGTTTTGTCCGTTTATGAACACAGTCTAATTAACAACTTTGAGATTTACTTCATATGTCTGTTATCACAAATGTACCTCAACGCTAACTGCCTCGTGCAGTGGTTTCATTTCCGGCTGGCTTCCGCAGCGTGTTTTCGTCTCAGGAATGATTTTCCAAGTGTCTTCCTTGGGGGCTCCGCTGTCGAGAGCGAGATAAATACTATTTTGCAATTTATTGGTTACGTGCTTCCCTGTTTTATTTCTAAAAGTGACGTCTTGTATCAGCACTTCGTGAACAAACTCACTTTGACTACGTCTTATTCTGCTGCAATGATGCGAGCAAGGTGCTTCTGACGGCCTCCGCGTGAAGCTGTTCTTCTCCATCATCCGCTGATAAGGTGATTGATTTTTATACGAGAAGTCAGGCTTTACTGCTGCTCCATCGTTGACTGGTATGGTTCTGTGTGATGTGGATGGATTCTTACGCATTTCTTTGCTGCCATGTTTCCTGATTTTATGTGTATAGATTTTGACTATAGCTCTTTTGTGACAATTCGTTGACATGTTCTGTTCTGCCTGTTCCGCTTTGGGCTTGAACTCTAGATGGATTAACTACTAACTTAACATAATACAGTTCTCTCCCTTTCTGATTTGGATGTATTACTGACCACATTGATAGTTTATGATTTCTTGTTGCCATTCTTTATCCTCGTCGCCATTGTAATGTTTTCAGTATATGTGTTTGGGAGGGCACCGACACATTGACTTACTACATGCTTGTGTAGTACTGAACTGATGATAAATCATGAGACATGCTTATTTACATAAATACAATCATTCAATTACATTAATACAGGGAGTCCAAAGATAGGATACTACATCCACGTTGAATTTTGAAAGCTCTAACTTCGGTAAACGAGTTCCAACTAGCACTGAATGGCTCTAAGTGCTTACAATACTATGTTTCTGAATCTCCTCCGCTTGTTTTTGAGGGTGTGATGGTAACAGGTTTTCTGTAGATGGCTGGCGTAGAACTGAATCTGTTGCTATATGCGTCGTAGAAACATCATTTCCAGCTTTAAGTTGCTCGACTTGACTGATGGTATCGTAAACTTTCAAGTTCTAGCTTTTCATGCATGTATCAGTTGCATTTCATCGATGCATGAGTTTAAAAGGATGGCATCTTCTTAGTTCCGCCATGGAATTGATGTTGCAGGGGTCATCAAAGATGGGCCTTCAGAATAGTAGCTCATCGTAGTAATACGACCATATATTCTAGAGAGTATATGCTTATATGCTTAAATGTATAAATTGGCGAAAAAGTATGTACCAAAAGCCAATAAGCAAAATTCAGTCATTTTGAATCTTAAATTAAGTACTTTGAATGAGTTTGTTGCTATGCAATTAGATGGTATGAAAGTATTCTTAATGTGCAGTTAGCGGCCGAGTTGCAATTGAACCAAATCGCCAGGACTAATTTTCGCAATGATTAATTTTAACAAGACCAGAGAGAATCACATTTTGCTATTACTATTCTTTGAATCAGCACTTTCCAAATATTTTACACTTATCTTCCAGAGGTTCATAAATTATTAAAATAAACAACTGTTGAATCGTATCTCTCAAAAATCATAGCATTTTTTCGCATTTGCTATAATAAAAATAGCTTCAAAGATCTTCCTTTTCATCAAAGATCTTCTCATTTTCAAAGAACTTCTTCATTATGAAGAAAGAAATAAATCTAAAAAATTTCTCAGCACTATTACAGGTCATTTGCTAATGAACCATTGTGAAAAAGTGATACATGAATTCAATTGCAAACCCAAAAATGAGATCATAATAGGTAGCTTTACTAAAAAGAGCATCAATGTCAACACTGATGTTCAGCCTAAGGCAAAAGCAAAAGTATAGCACCGAAAAACTGTTCAAAAACTCGAAGGGTACAAAGACATTCGACCTTTTCTCCAAAAATATATCGTCCACAAAGGATATATTTGATTTATGCGCCTGGCATTCTAAAATGACAAAAACGGAAAAAATTGGAGTTTCTTAAAGCTTCCCTGGAATTTTTTTTCACAAATTTGTTCTTTTTTAATTTTTCGTGAGCATCATTATTTGCGAATTGGCCATCTAGATCTCCCAAGAATTTATGTTCCTGAATATGACCGAAATTGGCACAATGCGATGCACTTCATGCTCGCAACAATTCATCTGCATAGCACACTCGCCAATTGCCGTCCTTTACTTACTCCAGCTTCTAAGCTTCTCCACGCAAAATTCATTCTACATCTTTGCAACCAGTTGCACTCTCTCTTCTTTGACTACAACTGCAACTGCATTGTTGCGTCTCTTGCCTTGTCTGCAACAGCATTTCATTATAGTGCTCAGCAGCACTCTTCCCATGTCTCTAGGTAAAAAGATGTAAGCCACTGGTAGTATCACGTAATAGCAGTTATTCTCCATAATCCCTGTATAAACGAGGACTCACGATTCTTCTTTATCCATAATATGTCCTGCTATAGCAAGAACGACATCTGGTATAAGAAGAAGAAATGCAAATGAAATAATAATTACAGTGGAAACACGACGTTCTTGCTTGCTCCCACAGTGTGTTTGTTGGATGTTTGCAGATATATTACTCCGGCTTCTATGTCTCATGCGTATTCTCCAATAAATGTAGGAATAAGTTTACAGGATGAATAGCAAAAGCAAACAGTCCATGACTGTAACAATTTGCAGAGAATGCAAAAAGATATACTTCTTTTCTTTGTGATTTAGTAATTGAGAAACTCTACTTCATCGCTACTTGCAATTTCTCTAAAACTGAGTCACTCAGATACATTAGAATCCCATTAAGTCATACTCTCAAAGGAGATGGGAGATTGGTCAGAGTTGACGAATGTTCGAGTTCACCGAATCTCTCACTAAGTTTGATTTTCTTGAGAAACACCTAGCCATCTTCAAAGTGTTGATACAGTATAATACACAATCGTATTCCTATGGATCACATGTTTTCTTGAGGATACAGGGATACTTTTCTCTTTCTTAAATTAAATTACTTTTAAATATTTCGTACTTTTCTGTTACTGTTCGCATATAAACTTACACTTTACCGTGTCAATCGAGGACATGTCATAAATTGAATAAAACACCTCAACAAAAAATTCAATTTAAGCAGAATACTCGACTCTGAATAACTTTTAACACCTTCATTTTCAACAAAAATTTCAAACCTTCCTACAATGAAAACTGCATTTCGGACAAAATTGAGTAGATTTCTGAGTAAAGCGGAGTATTCTGGCCGAGGGGACATCAAGAGTCTGTACGACTAAACAAAAATTCGACTTATCAACGGTACGACTAAAGCAAAGTCTTTTATCCTGATTTTGGTGGGCAAACCCAAAGGGAATGACAAATCAGTCCGACTAAGCGAAGGTTAGACTTAGGCAGGGTACGACTTAACACGATTTTACTCTACGTACAAATTTCGGCTTAGCTTTTCGTCTGATTTTGGCAACCGCACTTCTCGACTCTCTTTTAATGGTAGTTCTTACTCTTTACATTTGATATAGCAGTAAAATATAACTACTGGAATTATTGACTAAATATGTTACAATCACACTCGTAGATAGGAAACGACAAAAGAAAAACTCGAGCACATTAACAGCGAGAGAGTCCAAATACAGAGACTCGTATTACGAAATCTGTGTCCAAATAGGTTATTTTCAACGAGACCGGGCGAACAAAAACATCAATGTACAGCATCTTACAATATCTATAGCACTGAAGTCTGATTCCTATATAGCCATAACTACCGTACGGCTGCCTGCGATAGCTCTCTGCCATCTTCCATCTGCCACGATCTCGGCGACGCAGGCACATATGTTTATATGGGAAAGTCTTCTCCTGGTACCACCGGCCAGAAGTTTAAACTGCCAGAAGAAAGTATGATGAGTTCAACTTTTGCCAGTACTGCAGACAACCGAATCGTATATGGCAATGTTTTGCCTGTGGAAGCCTTGCAGTACGCTTTTGTTCGTTTCAGTCAGGTGATAGTGGTGAGCCAATCATACTTGAGTTGCATGCACAATTAGAGATGTTTATATAATAAAACTGTGAAAGATTAGAAGATTCCTCAAAAACAGACCCTTATTTATCGGCATGGTAGTGGACAGATGCAGTATGCTTGCTTCCATAAAAACTACGCATTGATCAACCAATTTTCTTCTGACGATGTGCTGCATTCCGCGCTACACGTAATTATTATAAGAAAGTGGCTTATAAGGAAGCAGTACTCGGCTGATAAAGAATGTTACCAAAGTTCAATACAGGATTTCTGAGACTTAAGAATTGATAAGTTGGTACAAACTTCAAATTCGAGTTTTCCAGCATGCTCATGATCTCTTTTGTTAAATTTGTATAGATTGCCTTTGACAATCTATGCATTTTCGTGTTATATTTATGTAGAGCCTGTCTGTCAGTGTGATGCTGTAGTGTTACGCAAACTCAAGTGTTCTCACTAAGACTGTTTCAATGCTGGAATCATGAAAAAGTTATGAAAGTTTCAGAACTGCGTGAAAAGCCGCCTTATAAGAACGTGTACAACTAGAAAAAACGTATCTTAAACTCAGCAAATGTTCCCTGGATGTTTGCTTCACACTTTTCCATTTAACTCAGTACTAAGTGGAATTCTTAGCTAACCATTCCCCAAAGGCAGGGTATTTCCCTAGTCAACGACATTCTGGCCCTTGAGCTTCTCCAGTACGGCGTGGCTGCTTTTATTTATGTGCTCCTGAGAAGATCAGATAGGCTATTCGATAATTCATTTTAGCTGACAAAATGGCTAAGGACTATGGGACTATGCAGCAAACTTGTCTATTTAATCAACGGCGTAGAATATATATTTCCAAATCTAATATTGCATATATAACACATAAGAGTTATGTCGCCAAAGTAGCCCTTATCCAAATTAAGGCTGTGTCAAGAGACAGAACTAAATACCATTTGAAGATCCTGACTAAAGATGCTAAAGAAGCAGATAAATTGATGAGATTGAACTTGACCACTATGGCTGCTTCCACCTGCAAACTTTCCATATGACTTTCTCTCTAAATTGTTGCTACCTGTATCCTCTCTTCTCTGAGTACCGACACGTTTGAACTTCTAGGCATGTCATCCTTCTTGCTATAGCATCTCACAACGCCTTCCACAAACATTTTTCTCATGTCTCTATGTAAAAAAATGTATGTTATTGGTAGTGCTACATAATAGCACGTGTCCAGCAGATGTGCAGTCAACAAAATGTTTTCCCAGGCGTCGCCCTTTGTAAATGGATTTAGACTGGAGTCAGTAAAGTCTGGAAGGAGAACGAGGCCAACGTAAGAGAAAATGATTACAGTGGAAACGCGAAGGGCTTGCTTGTTCCGATGCTGCATTTGCTGTGTGTTCGCTGGGATGTCTCGCAGAATCTCCCGTCTCCTGCGCATTCTCCAAATTATGTAGCAATATGTGTACAAGATAATGCATAGAAGTAAACCTTCCAGAATTGCGACAACAGTTACATCGAGGAGGTGAGAATAAGCAACCATTCCAACCGCCTTAAGAACCGAAAAACTGACAATGCATAATAACCAAATAGCACTTAGTACTATCTTTACCTTTCTCTTTGACACAATAATCGTGTATTTTAAACTGTACTTTATGGCAAATAACCTGTCAAATGTTAGCATGGCAATCATCATTATAAGTGCTATACGACCAGAGATCCACAATGGTAGCGTCCAATTCATACTTGTATACGGCTCCTTTCCATGAATTAACACTATAATCCAATACCCGATATTACCGATTGAAATCGGTATCTGAATGATACTTAAGTTCAAGATAATAAGATATTGGTGTGTTCGTTGAGAATCCTGTTTACGAATTAGATGTATCCCAATTATGTTCAATATCAATGAAACAGTGGCGATGATAATAGAGATGTATGAAATTACAAGGGGGTATTCGCTCTTTCGTGAGAGTGCCATTAGTCTTCCTTCTGTCCGTTAACTTCTCAGGTATCAAAGTGTCTTACCTTTGATTACTCATTTGGTTCAATTTTCCTAACATTCTCTTTCAAATAATCCAATACGATAGGAGTTCTTGATATTATTTCGACTTGACAGAAGACAGCCGGAGAAGTGTCCAGCCTGTTAGTCTTTGTCACTTAATTTGTATGCCATTTAGACCACAAAAGCTTTCTGAGATCTAAGGCCAGTTGTACACCTGATTCAGCACATCTACCTTCTAGCATCTAGGATAACAGTTTGTGATGCACAAATATGCGTGCTGCACGAGACAACCTGTCAATACTGGCATCAGTGAACTTACGTAACTCCGACAGAATATTCTTCATATACTTTCTACATTGCCACTTGTCATCAAACAACCTTCAGGTGGTGCAATTGATGCTGTGTGAAATGCAAGATAATTCCAATTCATTGTTGGTTAGTAGAGTTGCGTATTCTGCCACATAGCTTGTGATGTCATCAAGAGGAAGCTACAAAACTTTTCATACAGGATAGCAGAATTGGGATTGGGTGGGATACTTTACTCTTTTGCTCACCCCCTACAATTTAGCAATAGATATATTGTTTGCTCTAGTTTAACTTTCGATGTAGATGCTTTTTGGTTCTCCACTTAAACAGTAAATCATTTAGCTAAGATTTAATCTAGTATGCACCATTTAAGCCTTTCTTGAGCGCACTAGCCCTTCATTCAACTTTTGATAAATCATCTGACACATTGCTCTCCTTGGAATGGTTGGATGCGGTAGGAGTTCTTAATGATTTTCTTACTTAATATATAAAAGCTGCAGATTCGTGCATCACATATGCCGCAAATAGTTGCATCCATTTCATCCTCAACCATTTCACTTTATGATATTTATTCAGGCTTAGATAAGTTTATATAAAAATTTGCTTGTCGACCTGACCTGTTTAAACACAAATTGATAAGCGCTAGGACTAAGAACAAAAGAAATTTACATACTTAATTTGCAATGCTCTGCAATACTTAGTGTATAAAAAGAAAGACCGTAAAATTAAATGAAGGCTGTTCAGGTCTACCGCTGGCTTTTACAGGTTTTCAGGGTGGGTGGCAGTTTTGTTTGTCTTTCCAGGTCGTTCCACAGTTTTGCACTTTAGTCTTTCTTAGTAGTGGTATCTTAGGGACACTTCCTGATGAGTTTTGTACCCTTTCTCTAGAATCAGAACATTTTAAGAACAGTTTTCTCAAGTATTCTGGGGCAAACGAGTTCAAGGATTTGTATATTAACGTGGCTGTCTCTTTTCTTATAGAATCACTAATAGTTGACCAGCCAAGATTCTGACTTATTGGAGCAACAGAAGCATACTATGGGTTTTTAGTTAAAATTCTGACTTAAACTTAGATCTTTTGAAGCTGCAGGATTGGCTGCATGCAAGTAAGTTTTCTTTGAATGATGTGAGGGCCAGTCACTGGCTATAGGCTCTGCTCCAAAAATTCGTATGATCGAAAGTCAGTCCGATGCTCAACTGTTTTTTTCAATAAATGATGAGAATATTGAAATGGTTCCCAATACTTTGGTTTTCGGTTACACAGTCAATTCAAATGGGAGAAATATATTGATACTATGAAGACCAAAGCAAATCGAGCCCCTTGACTTATCAGGTATTCTAAGAAATATCTACCACCTGATATACTCAGCAAAATGTACAGAGGAACTGTTGAGCCCCATTTGAGTTACTGTTGTTCAGTCTAGGGTTCCTGTAGTTAATCAAAGATTTTTTGAAGAGAAGAAAATGGCCGTATCATCAGCATACATGAAGCCAGTTTATTTCCACAGAGTGAACAACTAATTATTGATGTAAGAGTGGACCAAAGCAAGAGCCTTGAGGAGCTCCACAATTATTTCCTGCAAATATTAGGATGTGCCATTTATCCTGTGGAATGGTTTATTGTTATCCAAGAAGGATTTCAAAGCAGTTACTTTGTATATTTTTCAGTTTTGAGTAGGATTTCATGTATGACAGAGTCGAAAGCCCTCTTAAAGTCAGCAAAAATCCCACCAGTGTATTTCTTGTCTCTATATTCAGGTACCACTTATTGGTACTAGCCCTAAGAGCCGTGGTACCAAAAGTAAAGAGTCGAAAACCAGATTGATGCTCATATAGTCTAGTTATTTTTTGAGTATAGATATCCATAAAGCTGATTGAATATTAGTTTCTCAAATAGCACAGATGCGAAAGGAAGAACTGATTGTCACAAGTTCATGAGATGGCATAAAAGCACAATTTAAGTAACTCACTATTCTAAGATGTACGAATGCCTTAACATCTCTTGCTCTCCTCTTCATGCTCCCCACTAATTATGTTTTGTGCAAGAAAAAGCTAACTAAACTCAACAAAGCGTAACTTGAATAATACGTCCAGTACTCTTGGAACGTATTCATGATGTCGGTAGAATGTAGCACAATACAATAAAACAAACAGTAAATGAACCAAAGAATACAATATCAAAACTGAACATGAGTGTGACACTGATATAGGCCTATAGTTCAACCTGTCATCTCTTGGACAACTTTTGAAGATAAACGCAACTATGTGCTTTTTCCAGCAAACAATGATTTATTGAAAGATTACACAAAGACTCGGTGACAACTTGAAGTGCAATCTCCAAAAAAAGCTTGCAATGCCATCATGGCCTGCCTGAAACAAGTGAAGTTCTCATTATGTTCAGACAGAGTTAATGATAATTTATCGTCCATAATGGCAGAAAAAGAGAAAATCACCGGAGGAGTTTTGAAAGGGTATTCACCATGCAAGAGTGGATTTACTTTTGGGGGAATCATCTAGTTAAGTTTATTCTCGATGCTGCTGAAGTACTTGTTCATTGATGATGCAATTGCTTTGTTGCCCTTAACTGTTTGGTCATTTATGTTGATAAGTTGGCCGATGGTCTTCCAAGTTTTTGTTAGGGCACCTAGAAATTGCATGATTTTTTCAGAGAAGTACTCGCGTTTAAGTTTTGTGTTCAAAGTATATCCCCGGTGACGAATTTTTCTGTAGAGTTCCATCGACAATTGTGAGGTATTTCTTACAGCTTGAGTTTTTAACTTGTCTCTCAATTTAGCAATTTGTCTGTTGCGTCAAAATTTAGCTATAACCCTCTCTTACCCAGGTGAGCACTTGTGATGTTGTGCTGGTGCAGCACGTCCAAGTTAATTTCCTTTAAAGCACAGTTGAAATTCCTTAATCTTCCATTTTAGTATTTTTTGTCTTCACGCATTGTAATTTCAGAAACGATAATTTAGCAATCGGGTATGGATGGCAGTATCCAATTACAGAGGGAAGTCATGTCTTTCGTCATTTCAGCCACTGACAGGTTCGCCAAATCATTTGTCCCAACCATTAGGATGACTTTCTCCGGTTTCTTATGACTAATGGCTTCAGATAATCATCCAAACATTTCACCTTTGTGCGTTATCACTGACTTGGGCTGTTTTCGTGGATGCTTGACAACATGCCATCTCCTGCGATTAGACTGGTGCCCCTTGCCTACCTGACTTCAGTGATTGTTATTGGACTGCAGCTAATTAATCTGTTCTCTGTATTTGTTTCAGAGGAATTTGACCCAATGCTGGAAGTTATCTCAGCAGAAGATGTGAAATCTAAGCCTAAATATAAACGGCATTTAAATACCAGCAAACAGGCAAAAACTCCTTGGGGTTGAGGTTGACAACAAGCTAAAGTTTGATAAGCAGGCTCAAAATACCAGTGCATCTTCAAAGCTAAGTATTTTCCCTTCCTAATTATTGGTAGAGTAAGTTTCCAATTGTGAGAAAAAATTCTTCACTTTCAAATCATTATGGCCCTCCCAATTATAGAAATTTAAGACAACTGTAAGAAAATAGTTCAGAAAAATATCAATAAATCATAGTAAAACGTTCCATTTGATTTAGGACATTCGACAAAGCACTATTAAAGCCCTGCTAACATGAAGCAAAATTTTAACTCAAATTTTGTTATTTACACCTCTCCCAACTATTGACCACCCTCTAATCTATCATAATTTTAAGATGTTTTTACCCCTCTCCACTGTTATAACTCGTCCAGTCTATGATATTTCGCCTTTGTCTCCACCCACCCCAGTAGTTCTTCCCTCTCCTACAATTAAGCAGGGAAGGTATGTACGTTTCATGGGAACTAGCATTATTTGTACTTTGGTGATTCTGTCGAATTTCAGTCATTCCCGTTTGATGGCAGAAAAATATAAGTCATTAGATATCGCGAATCCATCAGTTGTATGGAAGTTTTATGGAAAAAGATAGGTAACATATGATCGTAGAAAGGCAGCTTTGCCAATTCCAGAGGCAAAGACAACATCGTTTCAAGTAGGATCTTTATCGTTCAAGGGAAGATTTCATTGAAATACATTGATGATTGTACGAAACATGAATCATTACTTTCGCATTTTAAAGACAAAATAAAGTATTGAATTGAAGGACAGTACACGTGCTGAATATGCATACAATCAAAACAAAGTACCATTTTTTGCCATTTTTAGACATTTTTCTCTTTTGGCTCTTCATAGTTGGTCTTAATTAGTGTTTCATTACTGTTGTAAACAACCAGCATTATATAATATGAAAATATGAATTAAAATTCTTGCTGCTTTCCTTGTCTTTCACAGATTGCTTGTTTTCCCTCCTGTTCTTCTTGAAATGCTTTTCGAAGGACATTGTTCTGTATGCAGTAAACATTGGCATTTATGACTGTAACAGTGTTCATGTCTCTAGGACTAATATGCCTTTTTTGCGAAGGATTGGCACAAAAAACAATACACATTTGCGGCTCTTTTGCAATTTTAGGGCTTTTCTCGGTGTTTAATTCAAATTTAAACATAAAATATTGTTGATGTTTGATAGATTGGATTTCTATCAACTGAATGCCTAGACTCTGTTGCGTTGTTTGTTTGTTTGTTTGTTGATGGTCGGATGTGAGATTTTCATGTCCTCAAGTTCCAGGGGGATCTTTCATTGATCTTTTGCTCGAGCTGCACCTCTAAAGGCAGCTAATTACTTCTTGTAGCATGATCCCTGAGGGGTGCAGCTTTTTGAGGAAGCCAGTCAGCTGAGAATTGCTTTTGACTAGTTTCTTAATAATGGAATGGCGAGATAGGAACTTTCTGGCGGCAATTCTACGTGTAATGAAAACTGAAAGGTACGCGGATGATGCTCTACAGGAGTCTAAGCGTTTTCCAAAAAGCAGAGAAAATAATCATTTTAAGGGTCCTTCTCTGCCGGCAATTCACTGACGGTGAACACTAAGAGGCACATGACCGATTTTCTTCTGAGCTTTCACGTTTTCCAGAGAACAAAGAAGTGAGTCATTTTGTAGGTTTTTCAAGTCATGTTCAAATCTTCTTTATCAAAAAGGGAGGTGAGGCCAGATGGGGACCAGTTGATATCCGAGCGCATTTTTTTTTTTTTTTTTTTTTTATCATATAAAAACAAGTTCTTAAAAAGAAAAATAAAAATACATTTTCTTGTGAACACTCGCAGTGAGGAAAGACATGGTGTCACCGAGTCCTCACTACAAGTGCCACTTACAATTTCATTTTTTATTTACAAAGTACAAAGTAGGTATTCATGCTGAGGTCAATGGCAGTCACACGCACACGACAACGCGTGTTCCAAAATATCAAACATTAAAAATAGAACATGCTGTCTGAAGGAAAAATTTTTTAGGGTTAGAGACTACCATTGCCCTCAGCATGAGCCAGTTACGAAAACTAAACCAAACACAAACAAAGGAGAAGGGTGTGGCTGTTGTTACCCCCCAACGTAGCTATTCAAACCTTTTAGAAGATTTAATAAAGGATATTGTTGCTTCTAATATCATTCTATTAATAAGTGTGCTTCCATTAGGCTTACCATACAACAACAAATAACAAAGATCCTTAGTAGTCATGTTAGCTATATCAAAACCAACATCTGATATTTGACCAAGGAGAGTTTGGCGCAAAGTACAGAACTGTGGGCAGTGCAGGAGGTAGTGCTCAGTGTCTTCCTTAGTTGCTCCACAAACACACGCTGGACTCAAACATTCAAAGTTGTGCCTAAATCTATGCTCATTCAAGGAGCTGAACTTGACTCGAAGCCTTGTTAGTATTTTAACACCTACAATATCACAAATGTTGTAAACTGGGTTTTTTAAAGGTCTAATGATTTGCAACAAGTTTTTCTTAAATACTGAAATGGAGGGAGATCCTTGAACTGCTTTATCTAATTTGTTCCATTCATCTAGTATGTTCGAAAAATAGGAATTTGAGAAACGGACCGTCCTACTTAAATTCGGCTCATAATAGCGAGTGTTTCTCAAATTATACTCAACAGTTCGCTGTTCTGGAATTTCTTGATAAAGATAAACTGGGGTTTTGGACTTGGAAAGAACAAAAAAATGGCACAGCCTTCGATACCGCCTACGATCATAAAGTGTTTCCCATCCAAGCTCTTCAAGAAGTCTTAACCTGTTGGTACCCTTCCATGCCCCGGATACTGCTAGTGCTGCTTTATATTGCGTCTGCTCCAACTGTTCAGTGAAGTTCAGTTGCTTATCTGGATCATATTTATGGTATATAATATCCCCATAATCTAAATGAGGTCTTACATAAAGCTTATAAATTTGGTCTAAAACCTCTCTTAACACATATTTTGAAAGATGTTTTAGCAAGCCAATTCCTCTTCGTGCTTTTAAGATAGCTTCTCTTACGTGACTTTTAAAATTCAGTTTCGAATCAAGAATCACTCCAAGGTGCTTATGTTCAGAAGTTTTGGAAATGGTTTCATCCCCTAATTTAAGAATAGGATGTATCGATTTTTCTCTTTTACAAGAAAATACAACTTCCTCAGTTTTATCAGCATTAAATTTCATTTTCCATTGCCAAGCCCATAAACTAATTTTAGTTAAATCCCTACTTAGATCAAGTGCAGCTTCATTTACATCCCGAACCTTCATAAATAAGGATGTATCATCTGCAAATAATTTAATATCACACTTTACATTATGAACTATATCATTGATATAAATTAAGAAAAGTAAGGGACTAAGAACTGAGCCTTGTGGTACACCAGCAGATACGATATCCCAGTTAGAGCTTTTTCCATTCAACAGAACCCGTTGCCTCCGATCAGTCAGATAGTTTTGCAAAATCTGGAGAATATTTCCAGTCATCCCATTAGCTTTCAACTTATATATTAAACCCTCATGCCAGACAGTGTCAAACGCCTTAGAAAGGTCAAGGAAAATAGCCCGCGTTTCTTTACTAGGAGTCTCATCAAATGCTCTATAAATATTATGTGTTATCAAAAGTAACTGGATGATCGTGGATTCCCCAGGACGAAAGCCTGACTGATGTGGTGATATTAAATCATTTTTGCAGAGGTGATCATAAATGACATCAAATAGCAATTTTTCAAAGATCTTTCCAAAGATTGGAATAGGGATATAGGGCGATAATTACATTTATTCTGCTTACACCCCTTTTTATGTACAGGAATAACATTAGCTTTTTTCCACTGTGTGGGGTACAAGCCTGTTTCCAGGCATCTTTCAAATATGCAGCATAAAGGTTCCACAATTGATTTATCACAGATTTTAATCATGGCTGCAGAGATTCCATCACATCCATGATCCTTACTAGTATCTAATGATGTAATGAGTTGATAAACTTTGTCCCTGTCAATATTCATATTTGATAAAGGCATTTGGAACTGCGGGATAAATGTTGGAATAGTACTACCAGTTTCCACCTCCTTACATTTTGCGACAAAATATTCATTAAATACATTTGCTTTTGCTTCAACATTAGTTACGAATTTTCCATTTTCAAGGAGTGGGGGTATGTTTGTAACATTCTTTTTGCTGATAAGTCTGTTGAGTATAGACCAATAGGTTTTGGGACCATTTAATTTATTTGATAGCCTTCTACCAAGGTTTAAATAGTATTCATTTTTAGCATTAATGATCATCCTGGTTGTTTCATTTTGAAGATTTTTGACATGGTTCCACTCTTCCACTTTCCTGCCTCTTTTCACAAACTTAGAATATACTCTATGCTTACGCTTGATGGCAGTTTTTAATTCCTGCTTCATCCATGGTGGGTCCCTGTCATCAAATTTAACAACCCTATTAGGTATATGCAAGGAAAATAGTACTGACAAGACATTGGCAAATTTATCAACCATTTCTGTGGGGTTAAGTCCATAAAATAAAGAAGCCCAATCAGTGTTAGAAATTGATTCCCTAATCACAGGAACATCCGCTTTCGAGTAGTCATAGATAATTCTTCTATATGGAGGGGGAGATGGTAAAGATACATTAAGTTTACCGTAAATAATTTGGTGTTGACAATGCTCATCCAGGGAGGGGTGGACACCATGTGCAACAAACAAGTTTGGCTGATCAGTAATAATCAAGTCTATGCAAGAGCTTCCCTCATTACGTATATTAGTTGGCTCTTCAATCAGTTGATACAGACTATTAGTTTCAATAAGTTCCTCCAACGCAGTACCCTCTGGTTGCTCAATGTCTTCAGTCCACCATATTGTAGATCTGCAGTTAAAATCTCCTGTTAAAATTATGCAATGGGGGTTTTCTGCTTTCATTTTGTCAAATGCCTCTTGCAATCTATCAATGAAAGTTTCAAACTGCTGACTATTCTGGCTCGGAGTACGATACAAGGTCCCAAAGAGTATTTTCTTACATGCTAATGTGATCTCACTTAAAATCATTTCAGGGAGTAACTCTAGATCAGTCCGTCTCTTAATAGGTAAACCTTCGCGAAAATAAAGACAAACGCCTCCATTTTTGGTATTACTGGGATGATCACTACGATATATCTCTTTGCTGAACCCGTCAATAGAAATATCATCATTAGTCACAGACTGATCAAGCATAGTTTCAGAAATAGTAATAATGTCATATTTGTAGAGGGAATCATAAGTTTCAATAAGGGGTATCTTTATTCGTCCTCTAGCAGATAAACTATTTAAATTCCAATGAAAGAACTTCAATGATTTATTATCCCGCGGGCCTGGGTTTGGATGGACATCCCCGCATAAAAGTAACAGGCAGTAAGATGCACGCCTTCCAAGGTATAAGAATTGAAATAACACATCAAAGGCTGAAGAAGCTATTGTCAAGAACCAATTAAATTCTTTAGGGACTCGTAGTGAATTAAGCCTTTGCCATCCTGCAACTCCCACTTGCACATAATTGTTCGCTACACGCATCTATAAATCTCATATCCCTGGTCATATTCATTTTTGGTCAACAGACTACGAACGATACAGCGTTGAAAAAGTATCTTCTGTGATACAACTTTGATAAGGTATCCTCTACGACCTGATGCTCAAATTAACCATCATGCTATACCCGTTCTCATGTTGCTTCATGTCACATGTATATTCATATTAAAAAAATGCACAGCTCATTCAACAATCACGCATTAAACGCAAAGATCAGTTATCTTCCGTCATTAAGTTAAGAATACTTTGAATGAATGCGTAGAAATGTAATGTTTCAGACGAGAACTGATTATTCTTAACGAAAATTTAGTGCTCAAGCTGCAATTCATCCTAGTTGTTACTTGCCAGATCCCCTCCTTTACTTGCCACACCTTCAAACCCCTCCAGGCAAAAGTCAGTCTAAACAGGTGTAACTTCCACTCTTTCTTTTTTGATTGGAACTGCATTGTTGCACCTCATATCTTTTCTGCAACAGCACTTCATCATTATGCTCAATAACATTCTTCTCATCTCTTTATGTAAAAAGATGTAAGTCACTGGTAGCGCTACGTAATAGCAGTTATTCACCATAATCCCTGTATAAACGATGATTTTCGATGCTTCCTTATCCACAAAATGTTTTGCTATAGCAAGAACGACATCTGGTATAAGAACAAGAAATGTAAATGAGACAATAATTGCAGTGGAAACACGAAGTGCTTGCTTGCCCCCACTCTGTATTTGCTGATTAATTGCTGAGGTATTAATCAGGTTTCTGTGTCTCACGCGTATTCTCCAATATATGTAGATATAAGTATACAGGATGAATACCAAAAGCAAACAGTCTATGATTGTAACAACTACAGAGAAAACAGCAAGATGTGCTTCTTTTATTAGTGATTTCACAATTGAGAAACTCACTGCCCATGATAACCAACTGATGGCCGATGCTACATTCACTCTCTTTTTTGATGCAATTGTCCTGTGCCTTAAGCTGTACTTTATTAACAATAATCTATCAAATGTCAATATGGCAATGATCAAAAGAACAGTTATACGAGATGAGATCAATATTGGTACGTTCCATTTTTTAATTCCGTCATTGTTAGCCGATTTAGTCAAAACTGAAATCCAGTAGGCTAAAATACCACTGCCAATCAATACCTGGAGTATGCTTAAGTGCAATGTAATCACACATTGATTTGTTCGTCGAGCTCCTTGTTTAAGAATGAGGTAGATTCCAAAGATGTTAAGCACGAGTGATAAGCCCACGATGGCAAGAGAGATATAAGAAATGATGAAGATGTTTTGCATCTGCATGGTAGCTATTTTTCCTTCTACGACATGAGATTATCAAGTACTACTTTAAGTGCGCTGTTAAAATCTGAGGTCAGTAGGTGTTTGAATTACCTTGAAACATCCATCGTGGCTAACCACATATTTTGCATATTATGGTGACCAGCTAGAATATGTCCAACAGTGAAAGACATCATATTTTCTGCGCGGAAGAACCTGCCTATAATATCAGCCAGTATCTTGTATACCATGCAAATTATATATACGGTTTATTGTTCTTGTTGATTACAACAAATTGGTAGTCACGTGTTTCAGTTATACTGCTTTTGTTGTAGTGAACTGAATAATAAGATCTAAGCCAACAAGTCACTCTCCGATTTTAAAGTGCTTCTAGACACTAAGCTAGTTCGTAGGCAAATATTTGAATTAGAGATTGTGAAAGAAGTGAATTAATTACGCTTCTCTCTTTTCATTTGAAATTGAGCTGCTAGGAGTAAGAACTCTTTCGGTTTGTATTCAACTTCGATATTATTTATTTCAAAGGAGTAAGTTACATCTATCGAAAGTGCCAAAATCACTGACTTTAGATATGCCCTCCGTAAGGCCTATCTACGCGGCCAAAGAAATTTGTTTCCGTACATCATCATAGATGTGTATGAAAATATTCACAACAAATGTTGCAACGTATCACAGAATAGATAATAGGCAGAAGGGACACTCGCGTCGGCGCCTTTGTTGTTTTCGAGGCGCGGATTGTAAAACTTGTACACCTCTAAACTCGTTGTCAGTTCGAGGCTTATAGCATAACTAGCCGTACGAAGGCCTAGACAGCTTGCTGCGATGAAATTGGTTTCGACTAAAAGTACAAAATCATGGCATTGATTCTGATTTAACATTAAGAAATGGATAACAGCACATTGGAAATTTAGTGTAGAAGTGCAAACTGTACACTGGTCGCTTTCATGTGCTTCCAGATTTATTGTGGCATCGCTCATTCACCCAGTCTGTTTTCGTGTTAAAGTATGCCGCCGTACAACAACAAATTACACTCCGAAAGTTTTTTGGGGATCAAATCCGCACTAAATGAAGATTTAACAGGCGTCAAGGACTCTTGGCCTGAATACATACTGTATAGCATGCACTGTGGCACAAGATTCAAGGAATCACAGCAGAATCCAAAACCCCGGTTCAATATGATTTGAGGAACTCAATAACCTACTTTGTTTTGCTTCAGCTCGGTAGCTTCATTTGATTTATTACCAATATATTAGGCAGCACTTTACTTGCAGCTATTCAGCAGTGCATTGATGCAAAGCTTAAAGGACAAACAATAATCTTGGTATCAGTATAATACTCCATTCCTAGATGCTTATCAGAAGACATGTCATAGAGTAGATGATTATGTAAGAGGCATTTCATCCATCACTGGAAAAAAATTCTAGGAAGAAGAGACTGTAACTTTCCTTTAGAACAATAAACTTGTAATTGAAGCAAACTTCGACACCATATGGATTAATATTTGCTATTTTAAGAAACTGAATAATGTTTCCAGAAGTCTCTATGAATTCTTACTGATGTGGCACACAATATTGACAATTTTTGATGAAAGTTAAGATACACTTTTTGTTTTGTTTTAAAAAGTATAAGCATTCTTTTTGTGGGGTACATTCATGTCAAGAAACTTGAAGTCTGTGGTACTATCAATGTATTATTTGGCAAATGTCACCCATTAGTGGCTGGAAAAACATAAGATTTTCATGTACATTGCAGCTTCATTAAAAGACAGTCAATTTTCTACTTACAGAAATACAAAGCATAGTTTCAGTGAGTGGAAAGTGAGTGATAATATCACTTTTGAAATTATTTAGTAGACATAGGTAATTTGTACTGAATTAGATATTCAACATTATTGTAAACAAGCAACCATGGAAATGAAGAATTGGCCTAGCAAAAATTCCTTCCTGTATCATAAGACTATTAATTTGTTTCTATTCTTTGAATAGTTTGATGATTATGCATTAAAGGAAATTAAGTATTAAAAAGTACTACATCTCAAAATATACTGAGCATCAGTGAGCAGGTGTGTTCAATAAATTGGTGACTTGTTATACAGATTTGTCTATCTATCTATGCAACAGTGAACAAGAACCAACTTTGGTTGTTACATACATGCTTGATTAGTAGGGCTAAATTATATTTTAGTTTAAAAAATAAATAAAGCTTTTAACAATGCTGACATGTTTTCCATGTTATGTATGAAAAGAAAATAAAAAGAAAACTTTGCCATAAATAAGCTATTCTGCATCAAAATAAGTTGTCACTGATCTAAGGAGCTCTTGAAAGCTACTCAAGTCTTTCTGTTTCTAATGTAGAGGCATGCAGTGTTCCATAACACTGTAGCACTTGGGAAGTATGAGTATTTGTAGATCTTGTGCCAGAACATGATATTCAGATAATTCTTTGGCTTCTTGTGCAGGGTATGTTTGACATAGTGAGCCTTTATGCGGAATATCAGTGAGGTGGTTATGAATCATGTGTTGTTATCAAGCCTACTTGTTACTTTTGTCCTGGCTTTCCTGTCAGCAAACAGACCTCACTCAAGCTTTCTAGTTATGGCAATAGAAGTGGTAGATCTGTCATAATTGCTGCAAACAAGTCTTGCGTCTTGTTTCTGAATCATCTCTAGCTTTTCAATATTTGAGGCGTGGGAAGATCGCAAACTGCATTATAGCGTATTCTGATCTTCTGATCTTGCGTCCCTCAGTATATGCCCATTCTCTGCCCCTAACAACATAAAGAGAACCCTCTAATATGCATACATCCAAATAACTATAATCAAATGTACCAGAGTTTAACGATAAGAGGATTGCATGGAGAATAAATACGTGAACTACTTTTGGCCTACTCACCATATAGCTCCAAATGAGACTCAGTAAAACTGATTGCCAGGCATGATTTCCAGTTGTTGCTACAATTAACTGCAGCGCAATAAGCCCCAATCCGATTACGATTCCATTCGTTGTCCATCTGCACCGGAGACCTCGAAATTTTTGCAAAAACTGCCTTTTTAGTTGAAACCCCTATACAAACGCTATAGCTTTCCTTCGAATGTTACACCTCTAAACTCGTTTCCATGTGGAAAAGTTGACGCATGCGTGAGAAAATCCGTGCCCTCTAAAAAGTCGAGAGTGTCCCTTCTGCCTATTATCTATTCTGTGATCGTATGGACGCTTTTGGGAAAAAGCAAGTTAGATAATCTGAAGGACATCTTATACGGGTGAAATTTATCAAGTATAATGAAGGAAAACTGTTTAGGAATTGAGTGACTGTACTTCATCTGGACATCTAATCGTATTGATCAAGATGTCTGTACTTAGGTACATTGGTGAAGCTAAAAATCATGCTTGTCGTGCAC
The DNA here is from genome assembly GCA_964019165.1 of Mastigias papua. Lineage (NCBI taxonomy): Eukaryota > Metazoa > Cnidaria > Scyphozoa > Rhizostomeae > Mastigiidae > Mastigias > Mastigias papua. Next base: position 12,095,614 of record OZ025277.1, read on the forward strand.
AAAACAAGCATAGACTGTCTAACAGTATTTTTCTTCTTTACGAATAATTAATGAAAGCCATCTTCTTTATATGGAACATATTCGTGATATTCTAAGTGACTTGTTCCTTTCAATATGGCAAGACTTCCACGCTGTATCGTGGTGCTCTATCTTTTCGACGCCCTTTGATTTAATCGTACCCGATATTTATGCCGCAGACAGTCCAAGAGAGACACAAAGTTATAATGTAACGTCTTGACATTTTACACTCCAGCTATTCCACTACTATATCTAATGTCCAAATATATGAAAGAATTTGCAAAGTACGTGGATATATGATTATACTTTTTGGCAAATGTTAAGCTTAGCGCTAAAGAACAGGAATTGATTGTTTGATTGTTGCTTTCAGACGAATTCCCGACGTTACGTCTAGCGCACACAGCAAGATTTTTGTCGCTGACAACAAAGATTTTTGCTCTCAGTGACAAAATATGTTCCCCGCACACAGCAGGATTTTTGTTTGAAACTTCTGCCATTGTGTCCTCCGTTTTCTTTTGGCAGAAAGTGAACTGAAGCACGTGTTCCGACAAGTGACTCTGATTGGTTGAAGCATTCTAATTTTGTCTCAAGTCCCCGCACGCAGCAAGATCTTAGTCTTTTGTCGTCAGCGACAAAGACAAATAACGACAAGTTCGATACCAGAGATCATCGTCAGCGACAAAAATCTTTGGCCTGTGTTTCCCGCACACCAGGCACGTCTGTCCGCACCAAGGGCAGGGGGCAAGGTTCCTATTGAGGGCACATTATAGGCATTTTTGCACTAAAATAATTAAGTCCATGGAAAGGGCAGGAGTGGCTGCTGCCCCCTACCCCCCCCCCCCAGCATAGGCGTCCCTGCCGTACACAGCAGGTTTCCGTCGCCGGTGACAAAACCTGCTGTATGCTCTAGGCTTTAGGGTGACTGCGTTAGTCAGTTCCGTCAAAATATTCTTGAAACCGGGACATTCACATAGATTTATTAAAACAACACCGTACAGTAGTAAGTTGTATTTAAATATAAGAGAAGCCAGAAAATACTTAATATCGTAATGAATGACCTGATAGAAAATAAACTTCCTCGATTTTAAATTATTGCACAACTATCGAGCAAGTTGCAAGCTCCTTGATACGCTGGCACCTTGGGTTGTGCTGCATATGGCTTTCGTGACACCAAGACAATAGTGAGTATAATGCAGTCACATGCCAGTGATAACAATACCTATCTTGTGTTCATTGCTGAGGACACTCTAGCTTGCTTGCAGAAATTGTAGACATGCCTCAATCAAAGCATCACAGTCTGCCATTGCATGTACAGCCCTGGAGCTGGAGTTATTTGCAATCCATGGGTCAGTAAAATAAGTAAAAAATTGCCTTGCATGTCTTCTGAGCTGCATACAGTCTTTATGAGGTTGCACCTATCCTATAAGATATTACAGTCTACAATAAACATCTGGATATTCACTATATAAATGAACCTGAAAATCATTGTAATTGCGGCCTTGAACATTTTACAGCGAGTATATTACAATCCTTGCATAGTTTATTGTTATTTCACCAGGAATCGCTGGTGCACAAATCATACTGTCTGCACTTCAGATGTAAATGAATACCATTTAATACTTATAGCATGCGTTATTTGGTTATGTACGATATCTGACTTCTCTACTGGAATTCTTCTGTAGAGCAGAAAATTGATTAGGTAGCGAGGTTGAAAATTTTTGCTTCATTCATGCATGCTACCTAACTAAAGGCATCATCAATGCTTTTCACGAATAAGTATCCGACGTCAGTTCTTACAAGTTTGGTTATTGAGGAGGTAGAGAATTCTTAATGAAACAAGGTCGCATTACAAATTTTGTTAGTTCCATTTCTTTGAAACTACCAAGATGTCCTTTGTTTTAATAAGCTTCAGGACTTTAAAAAATCTAAGCTAAGTATTGGGCGACTGCAGGGTGGAAGAGGGCGAGCATTTTCCTTTGCCGTGATTCTAGTTCAACCCCAGAGTATGTATTTCTTTTTAGAAGATTTCATTGAGATTAATATCAAACGGAAATGAAAGCTAAACTGGAGCATCCCTAGCGGTAAACTAAGCAATTAATTAGTTGAATTAATTAAAGACATTAGCTATGTTACTTAAATTATATATAAGTTATTATAGAATTGAAGGAAGTGTGGCAACAACCTTGATGCTATTGGACCATTCTATAGAGTATGGCAAAATGCAAGTAGATCTAACCTATGCAAGAAGAAATATTCTACAAGTAGGGTGCACCCTATCATGAGTGAGAATATATCCGCATGCACTTCTTTTCGTACTTTAATGAATCTTGTTTTTCTCTTTTAGTTTCTTTTAGCATATACGTGTGTGGCAGTCTTTGCTTTTGCGTGCAGCCCTTTCTTAGTGTAAACCACTTTAAGCATGGAAATATGCAGAGTGGCAGGATGCTATGATATTTTATAAATTGGAAATGGACGCGTATGCAATTGGGTATTTTATTGATTTTGACGATGATTGTTATCCATTAACTTCTTTTGAAGCTACCATGCACTTGAGAGGTATAAAATGATCATTGCTGTTAAGTTATATCTTCCTCACTCCTTACAATGATGTTCGATGCAATGGTGTAGAGATCATGACGTGCTTATGATAATTAGGCAATGTTTACTTTACTCAATATTCGAAGAAATTATCATATTGTTACTGCATAGTCACTTCATGCAAATAGAGCCTCTTATAGCATGAGATGAGCAGTAAATATGGATGGCTTGAATAAGAACACAAAGCCTAATGTATTCTTTCAATAATTAGTGTCTTGCCTACACGTTACAATCATCAGTACACTTTAGACATCCACATGCTGCTCAGCTAGATATATTGTTCTTCTCTCTTGCATTACCAGGCGTTTGTTATCGCTCCTGCGCTTCGAAACAGTTCTGTTCATCTGTTTTAGCTGTAGTTTTTCTTCTATAGGGCGACTTCTAGCTTTTCAGAGTCAATCACGCTACATTTTGTGAAAGCGGCTTCGTATTGTCGCATTCATTCTGTGGTACACTTTGAGAAATTTTATTGCAATATTCATACCGATTGTCAGGTTGTTTCTTGTAATATATACTCATAGATGCACAAGTGTACAACTCGTTTGACGAAGATTCATTAATCTCCAATAACCAATTGTCAAGTTATATTTCTTCTTTAATGAAGTACTTAGAAAGATTATGTTGGTGACATGAGATTATTTCAAATATGAAGTTAGCGATATATCCGTAATAGCTATAGAGCTAAGTTTGTTACTCGCCAATTCCTCCCCCGACTTATCCTATCTTCAAGCCCCTCCATGCAAACTTCACTCTAAGTCGTTGGAACCTGCTGCACTTTCTCATCTAAGAATGCAATTGCAACTGCATTATTGCGCCTCCTATCTTTTCTGCAACAGCATTTCACAATGCTGTCCATTAACATTCTTCTTATGTCTCTATGTAAAAAGATGTAAGTCACTGGCAGTGTTACGTAATAGCAATTGTTCACCATTATCCCAGCATTCACAATAATATCTGATTCTTTGCTGTTCATAAAATGTCCTGCTATCGCAACAACAACATCTGGTATAAGAACAAGAAATGTAAAAGAGACGATGATTGCAGTGGAAACACGAAATGCTTGCTTGCGTCCACTCTGTGTTTGTTGGTTATTTGCCGAGGTATTAATCAGGTTCCTGTGTCTTATGCGTATTCTCCAATATATGTAGGAATATGTGTACAGGATGAATAGTAAAAGTAAACTGTCCATGACTGTGATAAAAACTGCAGAGAAAATGGCAAGATATATCTCTTTACTTAGTATTTTAATAATTGAGAAACTTACTGCCCATGATAGCCAACTGATGGCCAATGCTATATTCACTCTCCTTCTTGAAGCAACTGTTCTGTGCTTTAAGCTGTACTTTATAGAAAATAATCTATCAAATGTCAAAATGGCAATGATTAAAAGAAAAGTTATACGAGATGAGATAAAAATTGGTACGTTCCATTTCATAACTCCATCACTGTTGTCGATTTTTGTCAAAACTGAAATCCAATACGCGAGAACGTTAATCAGAATCAGCACCTGAAGGATGCTTAAATGCAATATGATCACAGTTTGATTTGTTCGTCGTGCTCCTTGTTTTTTAATGAGGTAGATTCCAAGTATGTTAAGCGCGAGTGATAAGCTCACAATGACAAGAGAGATGAGGGAAATGACTAATGCGTGCTGCATTTGTTGCATGATCTCCATTTGTCCGTTTTCTTTCGTGAACCTTTATGCATATGACTCTTGGTGCACTTTAAGATCCAAGTTTAGTGGTTGAGAGGATTGCCTTGGAATATACGAAGTAGCTAACCATCTATTTGTATACTTCCTAAAGAGAACAAACCCATGTGTATTGGTGACAAGCTAGAATATATGCAATAGTGGAAAATTTCTTACTCTCTGTGAGAAAGAAGCTGTTAATCATACCAACCACTTTCTTGTGTATCATGCAAATTGTATGCTTGGTGTATTGTTCTTGCTGATTGTCGTCGAATCGGTATTGTCATGTTCCATTTGTGTTGCGTTTACTGTAGTGGAATGAATAATACAATCGGAACCCGCAGGCCACTGTCCGATAGTAAATTTGCTGTAAACAGTGAGCTAGTTCTTAGGCAAATATTTGAACTGCATACGATGGTAGATATAGGAAGCGGGGGGCTGTGGGACTGCAGCACTACTAATTGGGCAGAGGTCATTTTCATTACGGCAATTTATGTAGAAAAGGCAACAGTTTGTACCTAAAATAGCAATGGAGAAATGTAAGTACCCCCATGCTAGTTGGTTTAGTTTGGTAGGCAACCACAAAAACTAAGCAGAATACTTACAGAGGACTCGTATTTTTAAAGTATTCTTCCAGCTGCATATACATAATTGAATTACATTCGTTTGTTTGTCGCCAATCCAAAATGCAGAGCTAAGCTTTGTGAGAGTTTCTTTTGCAATATAAAAAGTAGTTTGTACCAAAGATGGTTCAAGGATACTCTTATATATTTAGGGTCCGGATGCTCAGGGTTGGGTGCAGACCATATATCGAAAAAAATAATTTCCGGCATAAAACTTGACCCAAAAGACTAAACTTCCTGGCCATGCACACCTAATAAGTAAGAAAGAAAACTCTGCTATATTTGATGGAGAGATCGCTGTGGCGACAGGTCATATAAGTACCCCCATGCTAATTGATGTTGTTTGGTATGCAACCACAAGAACTGAGAAGCTCACTTAAGGATGGTTCATATTTTCAAAGTATCCTTCCAGCTGTGTATACATAATTGAATTAAATTCTGTATGTGTCGCCAATCAAAAATGCAGAACTAAGCTTTGCGAAAATTCCCTATTAATTCAAAATAGTCTTGCGAGATGTCACCATTCTAAATAGATTGAATATAATGAGCTTGGTTTGTGAATCATGTTTGCCCCTATTTTTAAATTTTGCTCTCATTCAAAAAAATAATTCCGAATTCTATAAACCCTAAAAAGTAATTGTGCAATCCAATGACCTAGAAATAACGCTTTTTCATGTTTTAGATCCAGTTAAGTAACACGAGCGTCCCTATCCTAAATGTTTGCGAGTACCCCCCTCCCCCTGGGGAAAATAGCTTATAGTCAATATGACTATGCAGCAAGCTACATAGGAACCCATCCTCGATCCTCATTGTGCTTCTTATTCATTCGGGGAGATAATTTGCAGCCCCTAAACTGCAACTTCTCCTACTCCTGTGGACTCCCATGGACTCTCGTGGACTCTCGTGCACTCTCGTAGACTCTTGTGGACTCTCGTAGACTCTCGTGGGCTCTCGTGGGCTCTCATGGACTCTTGTGGATTCCCGTGGAGATTAGACCAGCAGTTTGCTAATTATGTCCCACTCAATTCACTGGAAATTGGGCTGCTAAAACCAATTTCCCAACCTCGTACTGTTCTCGATTTTACTAGATGCAGTGACAGAGATCCTCCTTGCCCCCGTGATAAACTGCATTGAAACTATAGTTAGATCCACACTATTTGATATCATTAGGTGCTTAATTATAATCCAAACATATTGCCAACATAGCACCTATTTTACTTGCTCAACAAGTATATAGGAGATAACCCTAGCAGCCACAAAAGGTACAAAAAGCATTTCTATTAGATTGTCCTTGTTAGTCAAGTTTCAACATAAAAATGCGTCATTTTGTGATCGATGATGACAGCTTACCATTCCACTCATTCAAAATTAAATTCCCCCTATGAGAGAATTCTCCCCATATTGGGAAATGTGGTGCTAAGAGAAAAAAGAATTACAGAATTACAGATGCAATTCAGTGCCATTCGAATTCAATATCCTTATTCATTTCAACAGAGCTAGATAACATTCAGGTAATGTGTAGAAAACACTGATTTATGGAAGAAACTTAATAATTTCCAATAGAAAACAGGTGGGCCATCGATGCCAGACAAAAGGGTATGGCTTTCCTGGAGTCGGAAACTGAGGCAAAATGGAGCACATAATTCTGTGTATTACCCATAAATTTCATATTACTTAATTGGTGCAAGAAGTAAAGCATGTGAGCGATATAAATGAAATTTTTCAGAGCTCTCCAGAGATCATACAATGTCGAAGCTTACTGCAAAGAGAAAAGGGATACATGTTTCGGCAAGAGGATGACTCTATTTGATTGGGAAACATATTCTTGAAATAAGTAGAGTGATGGCTGATCAAGATATCAGTACTTGGGCACCATTCATTCAAAAATGGATTCAAAACTGAGCTCTTTTGTCTGCTACAACTTGATACTTTAACAAAGAAACTTTTTGTTAGTCAAACTCGAAAAAATTTACTTTTATTTACTTCTTACCAAAAGTGCCAAAGTAATGATTAAAACAAAGCTTTGGGAGTCATTCTCCATGGGTGACGGAGCTGGAGAAGGCTGGGCACTGGGGGCTGTAGCCCCTCCACTTTTTATAGCGAATATACTTTAATACCTGTTTTAGCACTATCCCTTCAAATTTAGTCTGCCCACTCGAGCCCCCCTACCAAAACATGCTGCTCCGCCATCCCTATTCTCCAATGCAGCTGTATTACGTTACATCATCGTAGCTTTGTCTCACACCTTTATCTTTATACATCTTTACTGGATTTAGGTCTCATTATATTTGTTTATGACGAGTGGACCGGTTAAACAGTCAATCGGTCAGTTAGGCAGGAAATCAGTCCGTTATTTGCAAGCATCTCTTGCTCGTTTAGCCTAGACTTGTAAGTCATCTTTTCATGAATGCTAGATAATGTTCTAATTTTCTAAAGAATGAATAACCATGGCACTATCGCTAGTGAATCTTAACATTTAGAATTAGTATTTCAAATTATATACTTAACGCCCCGGTAAATTTTCTCGTAAGCTCGCACTTTGTTTCTCCCTCACGATTTTCCTTAACAATACCACTGTTATAAGTTATAATGAAGTCTACTTTTTTCATCCTTGTATAGACCTATAAAGATAGATTGAAGACTCATTTCTTTCTACTGACAATAAGGTCCTTGTGCCTTCTGCTCTCTCCTCGATTAGTATAGCTATCGAGAGAGCTCCCTCCTGTAAGAAATTCCCTCCGTCCATTCAATCTATTTTATTTCCTTCGTGTTATTGGCTATGGTATTGTAATAATTTCATGTATTGCATATGTTATAAATATTTTCTGTATTGTTACCTAATATTTTGTAGTTCAATCGTTTTTGCGCATTATATAGTTATTTTTTAATAGATTGTATGTAGAGCGGAATTTTAAAATACAAACTGAACTGAACTGATCTCTTCCGGAGATCAGTGAGTGCCCATGGGTTGACGCAACGCAACGTGAACGCATCGTTGATAACTGCAGTAATAATGCATGAAACAGAGGCCACCACCATCAACACTTCCAGGTGGTCAAATATGGCGTATTCAAAACGATAAATGGGTTCGCAGAAGTCAATACAACATAAGTCCCTAACAGCAATGAAATTGTTGCTTGTTTAGGATCATAGAGGTTGCAATATGGTAATGATGCAAGGAATTCTCTGGAAGTGGACGAACTACCTGAGTGGTATGAGTGCCAGTGCAGAATCTTTTGTCCTTAGCCAGTTGGGTCCTTAGCAACCTTGCTTAAAATGTTCCGCTTGTGAATGTGTAAAGTCATAGTACGTTCCACAGCTGGGCACACATTCAATCGAGCTTTTAGAGAACTATATACCCTGTGCGAGAAACTGTGCGAGAGTGTTGTTGTGGGCAGATGAAAAAACATTGAAGATATTGCCCGCAGGCCCACCTTTTGCACTCCGGTTAGGAACCGCTGTGGCTTGTACATCGTGCAATCTGTATCTGACTTATAAGGTCATATATGGCATTGTACGTGTTTTAGGCAATAAATAGTGACTGAAAGATTGGAAGTTTCTTTATGTTTGTATGCAGTTCCCGTTAGAAAGTAGAGCACTGTTCCCCGGACTGCAGAGTATGGCCTTTTTAGATAAAATATCGTGTGTGCACGAGCAAAAGTCCGTGTGAATTTGTACATTTGATTTCGAGTGTGCACTGTCAGTGTGAAGCAAATGAAAAGTGAAAAATTATGTACTGAACAGCATGCACTTCAGAGAAATTTTTCTTAGCCTATTATTATCATTGTGAAAGCTGGAGAATATTTGCTATGATGTTCACATTAAACAGTTACACAACGCCTTACCACACCAATTTTTGGGTGTAGGGTGTTCTGATGTGCCATATCATTTGAGAAAAAATCTCAAGTGTGTACTCACCAAACTCTGCAGTCTGACTGTTGCCCAAGGGTCTCTGGGCAGAAAGACATTTCTACTTGTGCAGTATGCAAAGTCACCAAATTTGCACACCAGGTCTAAATTTAATTAGCTGATTCATGTGGGTGCCAAACTATTTAGACCCTCTAGTGGACTTTGCACACACTAGGCCCTCTCACAGTTAGAAAAGCCCTTCATATTAAGTGTCCCATTCAATTTTCTTATAATATCTTTTGTATGCAGCTGCCATTCATTCCATAAAAGTCTGCAGTATATCTGAGGAGAATTGCCTCAATTTCAACTATTCAATATTTTGAACTTTGCTAGAGTAATAGTACCCTTGCAGCATGTCATATGATTAGTGGTACTTCATAAAATCATGCCTTGTTTCTCTAATTGGCACAACTAGAAATGGGTTGTTTTGTCACATAATAGAATTGTCTTGCTATCAAAGAGAGTTAGATAATTTAAAGAAAGATTGGAAATTAAGTGAAAGTTTGATTGTCTCTAAATGCAACTTTTTAAACTTTTATAAATCTTTAGAGTTTGATTTTAATTGAAGCCTGGTTAACTTTTTAACATAATTTATTGACATTCTCCTACAGGTTGGCAACCACGCTGGTTTGTCCTTGATTATGGTGTCTTAGCATACTATAGATCACAAGAAGAAGTTCATCTTGGAAGTCGGGGCTCAATCAAGCTTTCCTGTTGTGAAATACTTGGTAAGTTGGCAATTAATTGTAAGCTACATTCTTGTCATTTACATATTATCACATGACCAAATTGCATACAGGAGATGTGTTGGAGAGACACCCATAATGTTCTTCCTATAGATGGTAAACCGGCATTTGGATTAATAGAATGGCATTTGGGTTGGTAAAACAGCTTCAGAAGACCAAAGTGGAAAGCTTTGAAAGCTTCTTGTGTATCCATCTATCATCATGCACCTTTGAGAAATTATTAGAGAAGACAGATGTTTTGCCATTAGTATTGACAAGCACTAAAATGTTGTTTCTGAGTTATAAAAATGAAACTGTTACTTCTAGAGAGCAATACCAAGCAAAAAGGCATGGCCCTGAAGACTTTCCTTCTGTACCCCCAAACAAATCATCTTTCATCCACACCTGATTACATAGCATTTCTTTCTTTGAACTTATGCATTAACCAGGTGCATGTTACATTTCCATTTATCCTAATTATTTTGCTTGATCACACTGCTGAGTAGTGATATATTAGCATCCAAAAATGAAATTCCACAACTGACTTTTTCGAAGTTTACATACCCTATACAAAAGTACAGCCATTATGTAAATGCGTTGCTATACCACACATGTGTTCATGTTCTTACATTGATTTGGTTTTTTGACTGCAGTATTTGACAAAAGAAAGCATTTGATAACCATTAGACACCATGCAGCTCTACTATCTGAATTCAAAATTACAAGCTTTTAAGAAGCTGAGAATTTCTTGATTTATGTAAATAATTTTTTCTCTCCTAATGTTTTTCTTCATATGCACTTTGCTTTTCTTTTCATATTACTTAGCACTTAATAAGTGAAAATTGCTTCTGAATTTGTTCTTATTATATAATACTAGCTATGTACATTCCTTTTCTCAACTCTATGGCATTTATGTCTCTGCTTTATGAACACCTGTAGTTTTGTGTGGTGAATGAAACCCTTATTTGCTCTGTGAGAACAGTTAGTGTTTTCATATTTTGTGGTTAGCATATTTCAAAGTATGAAAAATGACAAAAGAACAGTTGCCTACTATTATTTTCTTTACAGAAATCAATTGCAACTTAGTTTGATACTTGATGTCTCATTGTGACTGACTTATACTAACCTGTGTAGCTATTCTGCTAGTTAAGTGATGTGATTCATGTGTAGCAAGATTATTTCTCTGTATTCTGCATTCAAAGTAAGATCCCTTTAAGTCATATGCAATGCATTGCCCCATTGATGGATCTTTGGAGATTATTTTGTCTCTGCATTCCTACATTTATTCCAATATCATGTTCGTCCCCTGATAACAGATAACTATGGCAATATCATAGTAATTTTGCAAAATTCAAAAGGCCTAATGGATATACTCATAGAAATGCAAGCCAACTATATTTTTGTGTGACATTGAATATTGAAATGTGGAAACCTTTTGCTTTATTACAGTACACCCAACAGACCCAGTGAGACTTGATCTGAAGATACCACCCGAAAGTCATATGTATCTAAGGGCCGCATCCTCAGCTGAAAGGCAGCAATGGTTGGTTGCCCTTGGTACATCCAAAGCATGCAGGGTGGACACTAACTATGAAGAGCAACAGCAACAGAGTAGGTTTTATTTCAAAGCAGTTTTGAATGATATTTTGTATCATAGCTTTCCATGCCACTTTGCAAGTTGATTTTCATGTTCCAGATTGTAGCCTATTTTGGCAGTTTTAATGCTCATGAGCAAGCACATTTGACATGCTAGCTACATCACCACTTGTTATTTGAAAACCTCACATCTTCATGCTCCAGACTGAAGTCATTATGACTCATTATGGCAATCACATCCCCACTTATAACAGTACCCATCAAGATTCAGAATTTTTGTATACGTTTATAGATATTATATAAAGCCTGGTTTCCATATAATCATGCATGGTAGTTGGCAACCTGTCCCTGATTGATCAGCAACATGTTCCCAGTCAATTTTCTACTGAGTGTTTTCCTATAATCATACCAGTAAGGTGTCTTCAGGAGCATGCATAGCAAAAGAAAGCTAACAATGCAATGGTACATTGATTTGAAATATCATGTGGTATATTTCTTTCCTTGGTGACATCCCCCATCAGAATAAAAATGCTTCCATATAAAAATCTGCATCACAATGACTGGAGACAGGTCAGTGACACAATGACACCCAACAAAGTTAAACCTAGCTCTTTGAGCAGGCTTAAGATGCAAGTGGTCTAAAAGCTTGGAGTTTTTCTTGAATCCTATTTATTATTCTGAAAATGTCTTAGTGTTTGTAGCTTCTGAGTATGTGTTTAAATATATAAATATATATATGGATATCAATATACATATATACAAATATATATATATATATATAAATGTTAGTTAGGGCTAGGCTGGCTACTAACAAGAACTGTGATGAAAGGGGTTGTACTCGTTGTGAAAAGTCCAGATGTCAAGTGTGTAAATCTATGTCTGAAAGTGATAGTTTCTATTCCCATGCAACTAGTAAGGAGTATAAGATTAACTTTTCGTTTAACTGTGATTCGTCGGGTGTTGTGTATTTGTTTGACTGTGTTGTGTGTGGTGTTCAGTATGTGGGTAGCACTAACACGCCTTTTAGGCTTAGGTTTAATAATTATAAGGCGTGTTATCGTAAGTTTAGGTCAGGGTCTTCAGTTCCCCAGATGGACTTTTTCAGACATTTTTCTGAGGAAGGACATCATGGGTTCGTGGAAGACATTCGTGTCACTATAATTGATAGACTTATTGGGAGGGATAGGACACGTGAAAGTTTCTGGCAACATAAGCTGGACACTTTCACACCCCGGGGTCTTAATGTTAAGGAAGTAGACACATAGGATTACTATTTATTTGAGTTGGCTGGTTTATTCTATATGTATTCACTATTTATCCTGCTCTTTTAATTTTATGTTATGGTTTCTACTTTTATTCAGTTATGCTTGTCTATTAAATTATTTATGTCGCACCTTTTCTTACGATATCTCTCTCCTCTCAATATCGTCCTTTCTAGGTCATATTGGGTTTCCTTTTCATTTTATGTTACTTCACACCCACTTTGTTCTCGCATGGTTTTCTCTATACCCCGCTGGGACGGTAGGTATCAGCTTCTCCAACACCCTTTTCTCTTATGTTAAATATAATTTCCCTTCCATTCAATTTCAAATGCTATCCATTGTAAGTCCAGTTTCATTGTGTAAAGTGTTCTATTGTCGTAAGTTAATTAGATATTGTTCCTTTGTTTTTATCGTTATATATGCGCTGTATGTACCTGGAATGTTATAACTGATGAAGGCTTGTGCCGAAACGTTTTAAAAGTTGGAATTTTTTCTTGAGGGTCTATATAAATATATATATATATATATATATATATATATATATATATATATATATATATATATATATATATATATATATATATATATATATATATATATATATATATATATATATATATATATATATATATATATATATATATATATATATATATATATATATATATATATATGTATGTATGTATTATATATATATATATATATATATATATATATGTATATATATATTTATATATATATATATATATATATATATATATATATATATATATATATATATATATATATATATATATATATATATATATATTGCCAAAATTTGTCAACAATACAAGGTTAGATAATGCACAAATATGCATGACAATTTTCTTTTATGTATTTGTAAATATATATGTATATATTTATATATATATTTATATTTATATTTTTATTTGTATGTTTGTTACATGGTGGAAGATGCCTTTTCTTTCAGTGAATTCAATGGCATTTTTGAAGAGCAAGATGTCAGAGCTGAATACCTGTAGACATATAATTGTACAACAAGTGCAACAACTGAAATCTGTTTGTCCCAACTGTCAGCATGATAAAAGCAAAGTATGTCAATAGCCAAAAATAGATGGCTGCATTCTTTTCTTCTTTAATTATTCACCAGTTTCTTTTTGGTGTTTGGCTATTGGAGAGTATTCCCTTGTGTCAATATAATAGCATTGATGTCTACATTGGAAACGGGCCGACAGGCCCTTGGGTTTAAGTGTTCCTTGTTCATGGCATCTGATATGGACTCTGACTTTGGGGTTAAGCCCATCTGAAGGCCCCATTCTGTTTGCAGCTAAATTTGTTCTGTATTCTCAGGGAGAAACTAGCAAATGAATACTTGCTTTTGTGCTCAGACCAGTGGCAGACTGATATGTGGCCATTGATTTTTGAGGAAAAATAATTAAATTTATCAAAAATGGGCCAATATCAGTGAGCCAGAACTCTTTAATTTTGTTTTTTTCTGGATTTGAAAGAGGACCCCAGTGACACAGTATAGATAATACTGAAAGATGTCTGTTACTGTGCCATTTGGTTCATGCAGTCAATTGCCTCTCTTACATTTGTAAATTCTTGGTATCAGACAGTCTTTTGATGGTATCTGTTGCACTAATTTGTGGCACTGTAGCAAGGGATTCAGGGGCAATCAAGCTGGATAGGACATTTGGGCAGATGTCCAGGAGGCCTGCTACACCAAGAGAAAATCATTAGCTTTTGAATACATACTTGAAAGAGTTGTTCTTAAAACTGTGGTTTCATCAGAAAGTTGTGATTTGTGAGTGTTTCTACCCACTGATTTGTAAACATTTTCTGAAGTTTGTGGGTTGGCTGGGCCATATTGTGCCTAGGCTGTAAAGTCTAGTCAGTCTGCCCCTGCAGGGATGTACCAAGGTAAGGTCTGTGGGGGTTGTTACACCCCAACTTGTTGTAGAACCTTTGGTATTCATATGGCTCAGAGTTAAAAGTTACCATGATAGCCTCTTGTCATTAAGTAAAGTGCCTTGTTGGTATCCAGGGTGCATTGTTCAAATTTATCCATAGATCTCTTTTGAGCCCCCTCACCCCCCGCCACTCAAGACTTCTGCATGTTGATGTGTGTATACAGACTATCTGTTTGTTGACATTCCCCCATTGTACCTACAGCTATAGCTTACAATTATTGGACAGTTTTGTAAGTGCATACGTGATCAATATCATGAGAATATCATTGTTTTGTTATGATTCACTCTCATAAATGCAATTGTCATATGTCTTGTCACCAAGTACTGTAATTGAATGATAATGCTAACTTTGTTATCAGATTACACTTTAGTACAATATTCATGCCTTTATTACTTAGATTTAACTGCAATGAATTCCCTTCACAGGAGATGAATGAATCAACAACTATGCTGTCAGCAACATGTGATACTTTTCTTTCAAATCTTAGTGACATGATGGAGGTTTTTGAAGATTCACTGAGTGAGTTAATAAATTTGTTTCCTTTCATTGTATCAAGTGCATGATAATAATTGTTACCATATTATTTTCTATCATGTTTATCATGTATTTTATACCATTTGTAAAAGGAAAGGACGAAAAGATGACTGTGAAAATTACAGGGGCATCTCACTACTTTCAGTAGTTAGGAAAATGTTAGGTAGGATTTTGTTGGATAGAATGTTGACATATATTGCTGATGACGTTCTCTCAGAGTCTCAATGTGGTTTTAGAGGTGGACATAGTACAATTGATATGATATTTACAGCAAATCAGTTGCAGGTGAAATGTTTAGAGCAGCAAGTGGGTTTATATCAAGTGTTCATTGATTTATCCAAAGCTTTTGATACTGTGAATAGAGGAGCTCTCTGGAAGATTCTTATAAAGCATGGTTGTCCACAGAAATTCATTTCCATATTACAGCTTTTCTTGATGATATGAATACTATTATAAACTTTGGTGGAAAGCTGGCAGAACCTATTATAGTGGAGAATGGTGTGAAGCAAGGGGGTATTCTGGTACCTACACTCTTTTCTCTGCATTTTGCTATGGTGTTTAAGTTGGCTTTAAAAGACTGTCATAATGGTGTCTATATTCAATATAGAATATCTGGGAAGTTATTCAATGTCAGATATCTAGGTGCAGATACTAAGGTGTCCATGAATTTGATTTGTGATCTGCTTTATGCTGATGACTGTGATCTTGTGACACACAGAGGCTGATATGCAACAGTTACAGAATGTTTTTGAACTGGCATGCACAGCATTGGGACTAACAATCTGTCTTGAGAAGATCATTGTTTTGTACCAATGAACACCTATTGTGCCTTATCAAGAACCAAAGGATAAGGCATAGCAAATTGGAGAGAGATGTCTAGAAAAGACACATAAATGAAGCAGCTGATGAAATAGGAAATCAGATCAGATTTAAATGTGATTGATATGTGATCACCTGTGTTTGACTTGAGCTGGCTTAAAAAGTCACCAGAAAGTACATTAAAGCCACAATCTAAGTGATGTTACAACATGTTATGAGTGTGGAAAATTATGTAAAAATGCTGCAAGGTTAACATATCATGTAAAAATTCACAGCGAAAATGTTGTAGAACCTCTTGCCTGAACTCTTCATGCCTGTAGAACCTGTGCCAAGGAATGCAAGCCTCTAGCTGGACTAAAAGCCACATCAGGGCTGCTCATCAATAAATTTTTTTTTTGTCAAGCAGTGGCAATACTTGAATACCAGTTGCAGCCATCATATATTTATATGCATATATAAATTTATATATTTTTAAATACATAATGTAGTATAATATAAAATAATATTTATATTTTTATTGTATATAATATAATATAATATAATATAATATAATATTATATAATATAATATAATATAATATAATATAATATAATATACTATAATATAATATAATATAATATACTATAATATAATAACATATAGTATAATAACAGAAAATGTAAATAAGTTTATTAAATGTGTATTAATCATATATCATATGATTTGTTTTATATTCTCACTACTTATGCACACTAAGTGATCTTGTGTTGTCCTTGATTGTACTGCCTCACATAAGATGAAGCTGCACATTCCGTATTTTTATTACAAGTTTCACATCTCTACCGTGCTATATTATTCTTAATCCTATATTTTTGTTATAACCACCACTGCTAGTATTGTCCTTTAAGTATACTTCTTTTTGCCTTTGACAGTGTCTCTCTCAGCTAGAGCCACCTTCATTATCTGCCTCTACCTTGAAGTGCTGTTATGAACTTGTTTCTCATGACGGTTCTGTCTTTGTCTGGCTATCCTTTTTATCAACATTTTTGCGTATGAAGTGGCTGTCATGTGCAGCTCTTTGCCACTGAGATCTACAAAATGACAAGTAACAAGTATACGTCAGCTGAAAGCTGAAACCTATCTGCTTCATAAATTGTTACTTTATTATCTCTCACTAGGTATAACCTCAGGATCTCCAGTCTCGACACCAATACGAGTAAGTATTTGCATAGACTCATTTTCACACCATCAGATTTGTTGCAGATTTTATGTGTTTGTCCATAGAGCTTCTTTTGTGCCCATGACTTATTAGATATTGAACTTTCCAGCAGAGGTTGGTCCTGTATTAGTGAAAGAGACTCTTCAAATGATGATGCCAAGTAGATATCTTCTTAGATTAAGACTGCTTGATAAGAAAGCATTAGGCTCCATCGGGTGAATCGATACGATTTTTGCTTTATACAATATGATTTCATAACATTATGAGCTCTAGTAAAAATAGTTGCCCTTATCCCAGCTTTAGTGGACAGGTTGGCAGCTCCTGCAAAGAGAGCAGGACAGGTTGGGCAGATTGCCCCTGGTCCTGCACCTTAGAGGGGCCATAAACACCTATGAAATGAATCTTTGGTGAATTTTGAATGTCATAATAACATCATCAGGGACCCCATTTGTTTCCTTTTGCCCCGGGCCCTTGCTGTGGTATATATGTTGTAAAGGGGAAGAGCTACTTGTGTTGCCACTCAGTTGATCTTTTTGCACCAGAGTTTTTGATGTGCAATTCTACGCAAAACTGCCAACTCCAAGAATCCTTTGCGCCATTCTAGAATGTGATCTGTGCAGATTTCACTTCAAATTTATGGAGAAAAGTTCGCTGACAGTGAAGTGTTAAAAATACATATCATTTCTTAAACCCGTGCCATGGCAATGAAACGTGCATAATTTCAGTCCTGCTTGTCAGGAGCATTTTTGTACGCTTTCAAGAATCAAGAATCATTCCTCAAAATAGCATCCTCAAGAATAATTTGCAGCTCAAAATTTTCCTTAAAAAGTCTGTTGTGAGCAACGATACAGCACCAGTATGGAAAGCAAACAATCTATTTGTTCATATGCCTATAGGATGGTCAATGCTATGCAAAAATTTGTTTGTGTTTGTGCTGCTGTTTACATGCAGCTTTGTTTGATTACAAGGGATTGATTACTGTCAGAGTGCTCACCATTTAACGACTAATATCTGTTCCTCAGCATAGTACCCTTGACTTGGTAGCATTTACAGTAAACACTTTCACAAATTACCTGAGACCTTCGATCCATATCAACTTCTCTTTGCCCTCTCTCGCTACCTGACAATACTTACTGGGAAATAAGTCGTTTTTGCTTATACATGAGGATTTCCATTTCAGATTAAGAACCCCCCATTCTTCAAGAAGCATAACAATGGTGTTGGGTAAGCCCCCATTTAGCAACTGTATTTTTTGTGAATTTGCAGCTTGATATTTTCATACAATCTATTTGTATATTTTTGTACTTGTTTTCTTTGGCAACTAAAGGTAGTAGGTATAGTAGATACAGTGCATCCTCCATTATCCGAACCTCAGTTTTGCGAAATTGCCCGA
Source organism: Mastigias papua (assembly GCA_964019165.1). Lineage (NCBI taxonomy): Eukaryota > Metazoa > Cnidaria > Scyphozoa > Rhizostomeae > Mastigiidae > Mastigias > Mastigias papua. Next base: position 12,113,956 of record OZ025277.1, read on the forward strand.
ACTGCTTGGGCGTGCAGTATCATTTTATTCCCCAATGATTTCTCGATTATCCATTCCTGCAATCTCAGTATATCCAGATCGGCGTTGCCTACCTCTACCTCCCCAGATAGAGCCTGTCACGAATGATCCAATAATGAAGAACAACACGCGACAACTTGGCACGTTAAATGTGGTTCTGAAGATCGTCAAATGGCATTAGTATTTCCTTGACTTTTTATATGACCAATAGGATATCTTCGATTACCCCGTATTTGGGGATATCGGACCGCCACATGAATGATTTTTGTTCCGAAATGTTCGGATAACCTAGGATGCTTTGTGTAGTACACTTGAAATAATTTGATACTGTAACATGCACGCTTCAATGAATATGCATTAAGACTACACTTTTTTAGGTACGAAAGTGTTTTGGTACTACAGAACTTCACTAAAGCACCGATGCATAGTTCTGTAGTACCGACAGACTTTTCACGTATTTTCCGCGAAAGTTTTTTGGCCCAGTGCTAAAGCTTTCTTAGCTTCCTCATGATTTCACTCCAGAACGTTCTTAAAGACTATCTTAGCAAGAATATTTCCTAGTATTCAAGAAGTTTCAATTATTGCTTAACTTGTGAGCAGTCGTGCACTAATATCTTATAAAACACTTTCTCATAAAAATTGTGTTGTAAGGATGTCGAGGCTATATGCATATGGAGGCTCAAATTGCTGCAGCATTGAACATATGCTGCGCATGTCTCAAAGCCAAACTATCGCATTAGGCAGTATCCTCAGCGCTCAGATAAGAAAAGTGCATTAGAATTTTGGAATGGATTAATCAAGCATATTACGAATATATTTTGAGTTTTGATTCAAAAATTGATAAGTTTTTGTGGCTGAAGTCAGGTTAGCCGATGCTTAGTAAAATCAATCTGTAGGTGCGCCGGAGTTTGGGTCCAGAAGATTTTAAGGGTCATTAAGGGCTATGACACCCTGTACATTTCGAAGCGCAAATAACCCAATTACTGCAAGAAAAGAATATTCCCCATTTTTAGAAAGTTATACTCAGTTTTTTTTAAGATAAGTCAAAATCAATTTGACTCTCTGATTTACTTTCGTACTTACTCACCGTTCTACCCATATTTGAAAAGTGTAGCATTTAGAATGAAAGAGTTCATTGCTTTTATTATTTTGATTTGGATATTCATATTATATGTAAAATCGCTCGTTATTATTACTCTTCAGTGGTGATGTGTTTTTAAACCCAAAGTTACTTGTGATCAATTTCCCCAGCTTGTCTCACACCTCTCCTATTTCTGACCTGGGTCCTACATTTTCATCTGTCAGACATTGGCAGGCACTATGGTAAGTGAGGAGGGGCGGCCGCTCCCAATAATTGTTCAAGAGCAATTAAATTGTAGGACATATTTGTCCCCGGAGCTTCGTCCCAGACTTCATTGATTTGGCTACCCCTTTAGTAAACAGTCAAATGTTCACTACTACTTTCACGCATCTCAGAGTTAACTAATTCACATTTACAGCTTCCAAACTGCAGTTTTCTCAGACAGAAGTTGTGAGTGACAAGTGGTAGTAACCTACTTATGTATGGACGTATAGGAAGTTGTAATTTCTCACTTTCATTCCAGCACACCCTCGCCAACGTCTCCTTCAAGCATTTTCTCGGATTCTTTTACAGACTCTGATCGTGGTAAGGGGTTTATTTTTGTAGCATACTGTTATGATCACAGCGGCTGATATGTACTGTGTACACCTTTTACAACTTAAATGCCACTATGTCTACTGTGGTGCTGGATTGCTCATACATGGTAGTAATAATGGAGTATTTATGGCCTAATGCGAAACAGTACAGAACATTGGTACAGAATCATCTTCTATACATCGTGCAGCATTACGGCTACCATTCCCACATCCGACGCATTTCCTCGATTTTTTTCTATCGAGGAACTGACAGATCCATCTTTAATTGTTTGAGCATTTATTCTGTAGGAAAACTATCTGTTATCAACTATAGATTGACTGTAGAAGGCACGGCAGGTTAATAAAGAGAAATTACGAAGGATTAAGAGTTTCTAGTTTGGTAGATATTGATAAATTTCGTGTTTTGTGTTTGATTTTTGTTTTGAAATTAGGACTCATAAGTCGCATATTGTTCACATTTAATAATTTTTCATAAGATGGAAAGTTTAAAAAGGCATGAATAGCGAGAAGCTTTTCGTTTTTTGTTTTCAATTTTTATTAAGACGATGATTTCACACGTAAAGAATCTTCATTTCCATGTTTCCGTGAGTGATATCATTTTGAATTCTAGGAGCCCTCTCACCAAGCGATAAATCTAAGGAAAGTCATCGAGACATGAAAACCCCAAAATCACTTATCCCCCCAAAATCCCTAGAAATAGCTCAGAACCAGAATAAAGCACCTCACAGAAATGGATCGGCAGTACAAAATTCAAAGCCTCAGAACCACACCGAGGCTACATCACCGGGCTCAACTCCTACAACAGCAACAACATCAACATCTGCCAGCATGATCGACAACACATCACTATATACTATGTCTCAGCAGTCTTTGGATTCTCACTCACCAGAGGAATTAAAGAAACCCCAGCCGAAATCTTTTTTTAGCCTCGTACCAGCTAGGTATGTGAAAAATTACGCAATTCAAATATTATTACGAAGGGTTGTATACTATACCACATAACTGCAGCTGTTTAAATTGTAATTGATAAGAACATTCTTTGCACGTATAATTGCTTTCTTTTGCAACCCCCCCCCCCCCTCTAGTATTTTATTTGTACTTGAGTATTTATTGTATATAGTTAGTTTATTTACACAAGCAATATAAAAGCCAATTGTAAAGGTTCTCATGTTGCTATTATATTATTATAAGTATTATATATCCTCGCCGAGAAGGGGACAAAGAGACAGATTTTCCAGTGTTCCGAATTTGGGAGGGGACCTAAAAAGCCATGAAGTGATACTATATTTACTTTTATATTTCATAATGATGTCATCAAAGGTCCTTTTTTCAATTTTACCCCCTGCTTGCTGCAAGCTCATAGTAATTGTATGTCTTGAACATGTTGCATGTTGCTGTTATTTTGAATAATTGTATCATAGTTGGAGCCTCGACCGGTTTTCTTCTTGTTCGTATTCTTTGTCTTGTTCTTGTTCCAAATGAAGATTTTTCACTTTGGTTCATTTGGAGAGGCTTTATATTGCCACGTATTGTTATGTTAGCAGTAAAGTTTTTATGAAACCATCCATTTCCATTGTTGGAAAATAGTGTTAGTTCGTATTTTGCCTCCATTAGAGTATCGCGTTATTACAAACTGCCATTTTGATTTTCAGGTTTTCTTACAATTTTATATAAAACTTAATTTAATTTAAAGCCTTGCTATTAGCTCACCGACCCAATTTCCATCCCTTATGCAAGATATTATTCTCGTAATTTACCCTTATTAAGTATTCTCTAATTAATTAAATAGATTTGAGGATGTTGAGGTATCTATCGATGGTCGAATCCCAACGAAGGCCTTCCTTGATGCTTGCTCTTCCATTCTCCCAGTTTTTGGTAAGTTTTTAATAACTTTTTTGATCATATGAGTTGATAGTTGAATCGTCAATCATTCGTTTTGACCAATCGATGATGTTATGATCTCATTCTCCTTGAATTAATCATTAAGTTGAAGTGTACTCAATGAGGTGCTCGATATCTGGGCCTAGCAAGTGGATGCGTCTTTCAATCTTTCAATCGATCAATCAATCAATCACTCATTCAATCAGTCGACTATTCAGTCGATGAATTAATCAATAAATAGTGCAGCCAAACCAACATTTTAAGAGTGTATCACATCTATCGGCAATCAGTCATTCACTGAATCGGTAACTCGTTCAGATTGTGAGCCGTTTTCCCTTTTGTTATTTTGCCAGTCATGTCTAAATTTTATCATCTGTGTGATATATTCAAGCATTATCAGTTCATGATTTATTGATTCAACAAACCTACTTGGTATGATCAATCAATCCCTCAATCAATCAACCAATCAATCGATCAATCAATCAATCAGAGAGATAATGAACTATTGTTTCAATCATTACATTATGCCAGGCGGTGTATTTACTTTTCCCATGTTTTATACTATTAACTTTGTACATAATGTCTTTGCAGATATCCTCGGTTCAACAGCTTTTGCACCGGTGAAAATAGACATACAAGGGAACATTAAGGTATTCAGCTTTTTTTACCCAACCGTTGTCATCAAATCATTGTCACCTTCAAGGAATATGGTATCTAAAATTCAATCTGATATAGGTTATTATCTTTCTTTTCTCTGCTTTTGTGTTTTTATAAGAAACTAGTTTAAAAGAAATCATCATTTGGCTGCTTACACAAAGTTAAGAAATCTCATTACTGGTTGTCTGAAATCTAGGATAGTTGATAACTTTTGCACACTTGAAATTCCAATTTTCAAGCAAGCCCAGCATCTCTTTTGATTAATTGGCAAAGACTCCCGATGAAAATCTATGTATTTAATGTTATGTTTGTGAAGTGCTATGGTATAAATGAGAGAAGCTATTAAATCACCATCTGAACATAGGCATGATACCATGAAAATTTAATAATGTTCTTGACAGTGATCCCATAGTGAAATGTGCAGTTGTCCAGTTTGGAAATCTTAGTCATTTTTGTTCTATCTAGTACTTTATTTTGTTCCAGAAAATTCAATCGAAGTTCGAAACAGATGAAAAGGCGTTTATACACTTGCAAAATATGGTTTTTCAAGAGCTCAAAAGCAACACCTGCAGTGCTAGGAACTCCACGACCGATGCCCTCCTTTGGCTTAAAAGGTTGGCAACTTTGATTTAAATTTATTTTGATGTCATCTTGTCCCTACCATGCATAAATTATCATATGTGCATCATGCTTTTATCGTATGTTCATCATGTGATCATTGAGTGATCGTCTGAAAAGATCATTTGGGATCAAATTCATGCGATATCTTTAATGTTATGTTTGGTACTCATGTTTTTACCGACATCCTCTGCTATACCCCATGTTTATGTTCTTCATTTCTTTTTTGTAACAATAGTCTAATTGTATGAGGTGGAATAGCTTTGCCCCCCCCCCCAGGGGCTCTCCGGTTGTAGAGGCAATATAAAAAATTATATATATATGAATACAGCATTTGCCTTATCGGTCTGCTTTATTGAGGTAAGTCCTTCAAAGGACAAAATTTCGACAGTATTTGATTTTGCAGTCGTATATTTTATTGCAGAGCCTTGGAATTTATCCATGTCTTTTTGGCTGAAATTTGTCGTGGTGAACAAGATCTTGCAGTTGCTGCAAGTACGTTTTATTATATCTAGACGCCATCTCTTGATTAATAGACCATATTTCTCTATTTATTGTACTTATGCCAAAAACGATGTATGCCTTATGCCTGAAAATTGAAGGCAGGGCCTAGGAGTGCAGCCTTAGATATACTAATTGATTTGTTTTTTATGTTATTTGTAGTAAGCTAAGTATTATAGCTAGAAAGCTAATTTACGCCTACTTTATAAAGGCTATATTGGTTAGTCTGTCATACATAAAGCTAGTCAATCCTATTGAACTTTAATGTATTGATTTTTATTGCACGGAAAGTACTCTCATGCTTGTATTGCGTCTTTTTTAGCTAATGCGTATGGCAGATCACTGAGAAAATACCACGGATGGGTTGTACGAGGAGTATTCTCGGTACTTTTTGCATCTACTGATCTTCCTATTTCCTTGAAACTCTGACCTAGATTTCGTTTTCCTAATAGATTTGATTCATTTTCTTGTTTCATAATGTTTCTTCATTTTGTTTTGATTTCTTCGTCGTGATTCAGTAGAGTATCCTTTTTAACCTAAACTTAATATTTTTGTTTTCTATTTTTGTTTGTTTTTAGCTCCACCCTGAAATATCTTATGCTTCCTCTTCCTTCTATGCAAAGAAGGAGGAATGAACTTGACTTAGCATTTGTATTAAAAGTGATTTCATTTGTATTAAAAATAAAACGAAATGAAAAAAAGTAAAATTTTGTGATTATTATATTTCATTTCTGTTACTCTTTCAGCTTGCCGTCAAAGCAGTTCCATATCGGAAGGACTTCATTGCCCAGTTAGGAACAACGGGCAACTCTGATGAGCCCACATCTGAGGCTGAGATTGTCAATGAGATAAAATCATGCGTGGCGGCATTAGGAAAGCTTGTAAATATCTTATGTCAGTTCTATAAAAGACATAGATTAGATAGTGATTCCGTTGTGTGATCAGGATAGCTGCAGTTAATTTTTTTTACGATCAGTGTTGAATTACATTGTGACGATGGCCTAATTTTCAATAGATATGGGAACACTTTTGGCAGCGTTAGTAGTACTCTTGACCGGTGGCATGTCGAAGGGCTCTTAAGAGGATGTAGGGAGTTAGCAAGAGAAATTTACCGATATGTGTGAGCAAGGCAGCTTAATTACTGATAAGGTACCCTACCTACTGACAAGCCATTATCGTTATGCCAACTTTTACCCAAGATTACCGACGCCAAAGGATTACCAATGTCTTCTGCAGAGGACAGGGGGCGTGACACTTCGCACCCCTACATCAGCATGCCACTGGTTTTGAGTGTAACCTCACCTGAGACAAGTTGGTCCAATTTAGGCTTGTTTTGAGGAACACAGTCGCCAGCTGTTTAAGAGCTCTGATCAGGTCTATTTTCTCCCAACCTAATTGACCAATCATCGTGCAGGATTCAGACCACACATGCGGTCCACAGCTGAATTTAGGCTCATTTTGGATGATGATTGGTCATATAGGTTTGGAGAAAATTGACCTGATCTGAACTCTCAAACATTTGGTAGCTTTGCTGTTTTACGTTCTAGCAGTGATGGTATTTCATTGGTTAATTAGCAAAGCATAAAGGCATTGAACTAGTTATTCTCTGTTCACTATGAGATCAGAACACAAACAGGAGTGGGCAACTTTTTTAAGATAAAATTGTATTATTGCCGGGTGGTGATTTTGAGGCACACTTACGTTCAGGAGTGTCTGAAAATCAGGACTTAGAATTTTGGAATATAATATGGAAATATTTGACAAATGAAGAATTTGAAGATAAGAGACAAGGCAATAAACATAAATAGTAATACGATTGGTTATAGGTGGGTCAATAACAAAGTCCAAATTGAACGAGACATTAATTGATGGCAACAGAAAGAGTCAACAGTTGTGATTATAGTGGGCTGTTATATGACTAATCAATGGAAATTAAACAAGACCGGTATGACGAATCCATTAGGTTCGGTTCTTTCGAGTAAAATTTGAGTCACCATGAAGGCCCATTTCCACTTATGTCGGGTTTCGCATTTCACATACGAACTAATTGTTCCCAGCCCTTTGCGAGCGTTGATTAATTTATAGATGTTCGGATGTGGACTGGGAATAATGTGTTCGCATGGTAAATCTGAAGTTCGAAAGTAATTCGAGATGAGGAACTATTTTATAGTATGAAATTATCATAGTAAAATAAGGAAGTATATTAGTAGAATGGAATAGAAATCATAGAATCAATCAGGACGTGGAATTCTAATAAGTCGATCTATATACCTCCTTCTTCATCTTAATTTATGATATGATTTCTGATTCCCTTTTGCCTCTATAATTCCATATTAAATCCACTTCTTCATTCTGATGATGACTCATATTTCAATCGAAGCACTTAATTGCCTAAACTTACTGGATCGATCACAAGGGTCTTGTCAACTAATTAGCGTATTAATTTGCTTAAACATAAATGCTGACTCTGTCCTCGTCTTTATCTTCAAAATTGTACTGAAGTGACGTTTTCCAACTTCAATCTTATAAGCCCAACCATGGAATACACTGAAAGCTAATAGATAACTGAAACAGCAAATTGGCCAGACAGCTTATTAGAATTTGAAAACTTAGTTTTTCGTTATCAAGAGTTTTTTAATTTTTTTTCAGAGCATTAGCACTCCATTAGATGTTAGATTTGTTCATTAGTTAAAGACTAGCTTGTCAGTTGAATAATATGTAATGTGGGTTTTGTCATATTTACTATAATATAGAAAGCGTATACCATGGGAAGGTTAGAATTACATTTAGAGATATGTAGCTATGGAGCGGTATTTATAATTTACCATTGATATAACGAAGTTGCTTTAGCAGAAATATCTTTTCATAGCAATGCGGTAATGTATTTAATCATCAACAGAATATTTGGGCCAAGATAATTCTTGTTGATAAAGACATGGAATTATATTGGCAAAACGAAGATCTTAGAAGCCTTTTTTATTTCCAGGACTCTCCTGTCGCTCATTGTCACCTATTCATTCTTTGTCCTGGAGTGTCGCAAACTACCGTAGAATGTTACAAGAATTTTGTTTTGCAAAGCATTGTGACCAATAGAAACTATTGCGACAGCATAGGACACTCCACGAAACGCGTCTTAAAGGTGATTTTTCTATTTCTGCGACAGTGCAGCAGTTTTTCCATTGGTCGCAATGTTTGGCAAAGCACAATTGTTGCAGCACTCTGAGACACTTTTCTATGCAAATTGGTCTTCAGGTAGCATGATTTTTAAGTCTGAAACATATTACTTGTCTGCATATTTGAATACCGGCTGCAAAATAACAAGATATTAAATGTGTTATTCGCTATAGCTCGTAAAAGCGGAAACATTCTCTAAGCATATTAGTAAATGTGTTGTTTTGTTATACGTAATATTTGTCAATGCATATCCGTGTTCGCATGGTTCCCATGATTTACAAAGCCACGCCATAAAACTTTCTAGGAACTTAAGCCACAAAGAATGCAAGCACTATTTATGTCCCATTTAGTAGTTTATCTGTTAAACAATGTAACCTGGTACATTGTTAGACTGCCGCCTTAAAACCGAACTTGGAAGTTGGTTTAAAGCAATTGGTTTAAAGTTACATAACACACAGGTTGGTCGCATCTTTGCCGCCTCAAATTTTTCTGCAGAGGCAGCATATTTGCTTTACAATACATAGTTCTACTTTTGCCATACGATGCTTATGTTGTCACTCAAAAATATTAAAAAGGACGATTTTATGACAATAAAAATATTTACAAGTGATATGATAATACCTTCTTTCCTCACAAGCCGTGACAGGATAGCGTATTTTGAAAACAGTAATCTTTGTTTTTCCTCCTCGAGTTCCCTAGACAGCGATTCAAGATTTACAAGAGTACGAGTTTTTTACATGAAACCTTTTCTTGACCAAGTACTGAAAATGTCTGAGCTCTTTGGTGATTTCAGTACTTTTGAGCTTGTGTAACACTACAGTGTAACACAGATTGACAAGCTCTACACAAGCAAAGCACTGACTTACGTAGATCAAAGAGATGATGGGCATGGGTGAACATTTGGATTTAAATTTCCTATGAACTTGTTGAACTTCCTTCACTTTTTACCAGTTGAGAACCACTTTCTTGAAAGACATTTTCATATACAAAAATGTGTAATGAACCTGCAAATGATCAGAAACCTTAAGTTGAGAGAACTAACGCGGGACATATGAAGAGGACTTTTGTTTAATACTATAGGGTATACTTACATACAAACATTTCAACTCCTGCAATTGTTTCAACTCCCTTTCAATGTTGACAATTAGCGTGGAAAGTCTTGAGGGTCGGGTAAGCTGTCATGTTTATTAAATAGCTTTGTATGGAACTATTTGGTGATATGTGCCGAAAGCAATAATTGTTTTTATAGAGCATATCTGGCTAAATGGTAACAATACAAGCCAGTTTTATTTATAGAACACAGGAATTGCTGACCCTAAGGAAGATGGTGACCGCTTGTTTACATGGATATGTACCTGAATATTTGCTCTACTTAGCTACTTTTTGTAAACCTACCTCTTGCTTCTTAGAACTATTATTTAGAACTTCGCTTTTTTGGTTAGCTTCTCAGCAGCTCATTTTTGTTGGACTAGGCGTTATATCGAAGTGAATGTAGTTAATGATAAATATAGGGGAAAACATCCCAAAAAATATCAACCATTTATTCATTAAGACACTCATTCATTTATTCATCCATTCATTCGTTCATTCATAGAGGAGAGCCGTGGTGCATTGGGGTTCGGTCTTGAGAATGCAGCTAGGAATTTTTGAAGGCAGGGTTCAAATTCACACAGATGGCGCACTAAAAGTGTTTTAAATATGATGTAGCTTGGAATGATATTTTTCAGATTTAGAAATAGATGATATTTTACTGGAAGTTTTCCTGATTTTGTTAACTTCAAGTTTGATAAAGATCCTAGGCAGCGGTTTTCATCCTTTTGAGGAAGAGAGCGAGGACCTAGACCCCATAGTACCCCTTCATAGCTCCACACCTGGAAGGTATAGATATTTGTACAGGTATATCTTTAAATACAGTCCTTGATAACTTTGATTTCAGTTATTTCTTTCTTTTTAATATTAGTGTGTGATATTTCCCCTTTTTTTATACTTGGGAATACATTTAGTGATCCTGCGCAGTAGTTTGAAGTGCTCATTTTCCCTCGTTATCAAAACGAGTATACAATTTCTTGGCTCGAATCATTGAACTAAAAAAAGACTGGAACGATAAGTCTATTGTTTCAGCGCGTGGCCTGACGGCTGCTATGTGGACAGGCTCTGTACGTATGCGCAGTAAAATGCGCGGAAAAGTTTAACAAAGAACCATTGACCGAACTGGCTTAGTACCGATCAAAATGTAGATAAGTTGCGTTGCTTTCGGTTGTATAAAAAAACAAATACACAGCGATGAAGAGAAGAAGCACAGAGAGAATTACGTTGCATTTCATGGGCAAGTTTTTTGCTTCAGACCCAATCCAGTGCACTCAAAGGACCAAAAGTTGACTAGGCCCATCAGTCACTTTAATTATATTTTCCTGGATGTAGGGCTTCTTTCCTGCGGTAACCTGACATTTAGCATTACTGTAAGCAGATTGGTTGAAGAAAGAAGATACAGCTTCATGTATGAAAATTTTTTTCATTCATTCTCAAAGCATCAGCAATATAGGGATACATTAGCAAACAAAAATGAAATTTGAGGTCATGCAAAAATGTGAAGCAATGTAAGCAGTGACCCTAAAAAAGTTTATAACAAATAACAGCGTATGATAGAGGTACATTACATGGTACATAAGTAACTGCATTCAATATTGTCAGTTTTCCCCTAAAAAATCCAACAATGTTTGAAAAGTGGGGAAAAGCAGTAAGAAGGATGAACAAAGATCGGTCTGCATGGAAAGCAACATCTTATAGTTTTATCTGCAGTGATCATTTCAGAGCTTCAGACTATATCACACCACCATCACATGGTGTCAGCTGCCGGCTTAAACCAACTTCCATTCCATCTGTATTCCCTGGATTCCCAAGTTACTTGCAACCAAAAGAATGCAGAACCCATCCAAGGCCAGGGCACAAGAGATCTCTTCATTAAATACATCATTCATCCTGTAAAATACTGAGGAGTCATTCAGGCAGGGCAAGGAAGTGAGAGACATAGACTGACAAAACTAGTTTTATTTAGAAACCAATGACTGTGTTACTGGTCACATTTTTGAAGAAAATTTCAGAAGTATACTGTTAAATTAAATGTTTCACCCATTGATTACCACATACCTTCAGTTTAATGAAGGTATAAATTTCCTTAATAGAATGCATTTTTATGAGGTTGTGCTAGTTTGCGGAACATGTTGGCAGATATTTAATGGGAAATGCTAATTAACTTTCACGTTAATCAAACATTTCCTCCTTGAAAGGCATCTCATGATAATGAGATTCTACTCGCACATGCAATGATAGGAAGACTGCAACTGCATTAACATGGCTAACATTGATTATAGTCTGCCCTACCAATTCTATACTAAATCCTACCCACTTTACCTATCGAAAGCTCATTTTTCACCCTCTTCTCACTATGCCAAATGAAAACATGGACTGCATAGGAGGAAACGAAATGATCCAAAAATAACAGCTAACTTATACGGAGAAAATACTAGTTGCACTCACCGGAAGCAAATGTGAATTACCTATTGTTGATTTTTCTTTATTTCTATGTCAGTTCGCTGAGACATAGGTTTCCACACCGAAGATCGCCAGCATAGATCGCCATTCAGGCCTAAGTGCATGAAATTCACCAAGCCTTACATATTGTTGGCTTTCTGCTCATGAATGGTGTTGGTTCATGACTCCAGATGCCTTCATATTATATTCTAGTTCCTCTTCTACAACTCCAATGTTTCTCGACAAGGTTCCTCAATCGTCAATTCGGCAAAATTCCTGTCCTTTAAACTGTTTCTGTACGTGATATATTGATACTTCCTTGTACGTGCGTACGTACAATGGCTGCGCACATGATCGCCATTTTTGGACACGCATATGCGCATGTGAGAACAATGAGCTTATCGTTCCAGTCTTTTTATTTTAGTTCAATGGCTCGAATGGAAGAAATTTGAAATTGGGGAAGTTGAAAGCTGTGGCCGGATAGTATTGGGAATATGAAGCCATGGGAATACAGCATACTTCAAACCAAATGCCAAGCCATCCAACGAGACTTATCGAATAATGTTCCAAGCCAGTGTGAACTGAGTAGTTGTTGGTGAGTTCTGTTTGAAGTGTGCCGGTTTTAGGCGCCAGTCCTTAGCCTTGGTATATCGCGTGAAGTACATGTTAATTTGGAGGATAATTCTTCGAGTTCCTATCATATAAATAGTATAGTAGCCCTCGCTAGATATTTGAATCTCCTGCCAAATGTAAGAGACTTTTGTAGCCTACGAATCGTAAGCCTAGCAGCAGTTTTGAAGTGCTTTGCATGTAGTGGTTACTAAGAAGTATTGAATGAGCATATTGTTATCTTTTTATTTCTAGTGATGAAATGGAAACGACAGAGTTAAGTGGAAAATTTGAAAAGAACGCAGTTAACCATGAAGCTTACTCAAGTTTTGAAGTTATTGCTGCATGTAAAAGAAAAATCTCCCTTACCAGTCCAGATAACTGCAAAGTTTGTTCAATATTTTTGCTTTTGCCTTTTTTGTGACCCTTGAAACCTAAAGTACTTTGATCTTATTTATACTAGTATATCAACAGGAGGTCTGTCTCCTATTTTTTGATGAGCAAAGCATTTTATGTATTCTAATGAAGGGTACACAATTGGAAATTACAGGTTGTCCAAATAGCATAATTTGTGCTGACTTTTCATGATGAGCACAGCTGATGCAACTGCTGATTGCTTATTTTAGCACGTTGTGGAAAGTACAGCAGTTACATGCCTAAAGTGTTTTCAGGAAATGGAAACTACACATTTGATGAAATATCCAGGTCAGGGAGGGCACTCAAGGATCCAACTGTAGTTGACTTGCATTATGAAGTCTTAGAGTACATGCATACATACATGGTCAATTTCTGGGAGCAAACAAAGCTGATGTGTGCATAAAGAGTATTTTTGTATCAGCTAATGAACTACTCACCTGGTGTGCACATTTGGTGATCTTGTACCCTGCACACCTTGAAATTTTCTATACATGCCTGAGATCTCTGGCAAAGCTGCCATACTTTCCATGAAGTTATTTTTCAGGTTCATTTTGAGCATAATGGCTAATTATCTATACCTGGGAGCTGAGGCAAAAATACCAGGGGTGTGGGGGTGGAGTGAAACCCCTCAACAGATGAAACTGCACAATTCACAGGGCAATTGAATCCTCTGCCATTTTGACAGTTACCACAGTTGCATTTCTGTTGCTTCAAATATGTTTTGTTATAGATTCATTTTTTATAGGGCAGTATCCAGTTTTGCAAGGCAAAAGTCTCTGACACCCCCCCCCCCAAGAGAGTATGATATTTAAACTCCTCCTGTATAGCAGAGTGCGATTTAGAAAGGCTCTCATGAAACCTTTCACCATGAAAGTTAGATGGCCTTGCTCCCTGTATGTTCTATACACTACTGCTAATTATGGTTAGTCCATACTACTTCTAACTACCCTTAGGTAGATTCTCAGTCATAAGACATACAATATATACCATACATTATCAACAATTCGCCTCATGCTCTTCAGATTGTTACATTGTCATCTCACTTGTCCATCATTATCTGAACCATGCTTTTTTTCTTAATAATGTACTGTCACACTTGCAGAACTCATTAAAAGTTTGTTTCACCTGCAAACTTGTACATTTGAGCACAAAGTGTACCTGCACATTTGAACTTGATGTTATGCATGACTGGGTACAGATAACTTGCAAGCCTATTTTTTACTGAATTCCCAGCTATCCTAAGTTCCATTACACTGACATATGCACATAGCAGCAATCAATAGGTAGACTAGAATGAACAGTGCATGCAGAATGTCAGAGGGTATCAATATGCACCTGCAAGTGGTGCTTGCAAGCTTGTGCACATTACTGCACACTTGTACAGTAATGCCTAAGTGTAGTTCAATGCACAGTGTGTGTTGGGTAGATAGTTCATGTCACAACGAAATTGCAGAAGTACAGATGTGCTTTGAACTGTTATAACATAAATTCTCACATGTGTATAGAAGGACACCTTATGGTGGTTGAGAGATCATAATGTAGTTCAACTCGGATACTATATTAATCATCTTTATTACAGTATGCCTCTAGTGATTGTCTATGTGCCTTTCATATACATTGTATGTGCTGAGTATTACCCACTCTCAGGGGTGCCATCTTAGAAGATCTTAAAGGGGGCTGTCCTATAGGCTACTCATATGAGCCACTCCTAGTGACTATACCCGGTGCCAGACACTTTGATGTTTACCTGGGGGCTTGCAGATATTTGGAGTCAGGGGCATAGCTGCCATGAACACATTTTGAGACTGTACCCCTAAAATTCCATTGTTCTCTTAAATTATTGGGGGACAACTGCCCCCCCTTTGTCCCTTGCTATTTTCCGCCACAGACTATACCTAGCATTTTGCTCAAACTGTTCAAATTCAAATTCATACATCAAACTTAAACAGGGTAAATGTAAAATATACATAAAGCTGTGATAGGTTAGAATTTCATGAACTCAAGAATTGAACATGCAAGAAGTTTCCTCATTTTAGCAAAAGATGTTGTTGATAATGTTATTTACTTTTTTGAGTAGGCTGTTATATCTAGCATTTTCAGCTACTTTAGGCTTACTTTGCATGCAGCATCCTGGTAGGGGACCCCTAGTTTAATGTCCCTGCTGAAGGAAAACAGAGTGCATTGTTTTAGTAGTTTATCTGGAAAGTTGCCTTTCCAGTTGATGACCTAACACAGCCAAGCTTAACTTCAGTTAGTTAATGAGAACTAGCTAAGTCACCTGGCCACTCACCCCTTAGGTTGAGCCTCCAGTCTCCTATATGACACCCCTGACCACACTTTACTTATGAATTAAATTCTAGATAGTATTTTAGGCCATGCAGACTCATTCCAACCATATATCTGAAATTTCCACAATTTCTCTTTTAGAAGCAGAAACTTATAAACTGATGTGGCATGGCTTTTCGGAGGTCTGCTCACACCATAGCTCAAATTGCATTGCACCTTGTGTAGTGAAAAACTGCTCTATGGAACAAACCTAAACCTTCCTTCTTAAATTTTTATGAACATTGTAAATATTGTAGAAGAAGAACCCAATGTTTTATGATTTTTGAGAAATTGTAGTGAGCCTTTGAAGTTTAGGATTTACAATGTATATGGTAGATTTGTGACCCAAATAGTTAGTGTAATTAAATTCATTCTGTTGCTGGGATATGTCTTTACTTACTTATAATTCAAAGTAGTTCACAGCTTGCCTGTAGTGCACAAAGCAGCCATTGACAGACAAGCAAATCATCAGTACAACCATTATTTTACCTTAAATCCTTGAATACGTACCCTGGCAACTCATTTATTTTTTGGATGAATACCTTACACCACATAGAGACTTATTTTCAAAACTCTCTTTCCACATAATGTGGAAAATATAGTCTAAATGTATGCATCAGTCTATAACAAGGAGTTCATTGTCTCCTGTGATGGTGGCTTATTTGAGGGGGGCTCTGGCTTATTCAAGGGGGCTTTGTCAGGGAGGGCCAATTCAAGGATTTATGATATTTGTGAAAATTGCATCTCAAGAGTACTTCTTGGCTGCTGCCTGTAATATTTGATCGTGGTATCCAGTGGCATTGTGTGGTAGAATCGTGCATCTTGCTACTGTTGAATCCAGATTGAAAGATAATACCAAAAATTACAAAGTTTTGTCTGATGTTATGTCTTTTTGGTGTACCTATTGATTGTCCATCACAAAGTCATAAGTTGTAAATGATGGCTTTTTATTAGAAAGTAGTCTTTTCAGTAATTTTGTCCTGCTAAAGATTTACGTCTTTTAAGGGAGCTTTTTACCATTGGTAGAGTAGAGCCAAGTTTAGAATTTATTTTCTTCCTTGATTCAGAGTCTCTTTGTATACTAAAGTGATGTACTCATTAGTAGGAAGGGTGTTTTATGGTAGAAATCCAAACGGGTTCCTATTTTAACGGGTGCTTTTCCATGATCATGGCATGCAATGCACTTAGAACTGATATTTGCTGAGACCGAACCTTGGCTACATTGCAAGACAGGTGAGCCCATACAGTTATTTCTATCCTTTTATTCATGGTGGTCTGTGTAATTAAAGCACTTTCATGCAATTTGTTCATACTTTTGATAAATATTAATACACTTTCGCCAACATTCCTCTCTTTCGGGACCATGAGTCTGTTATAAGCATTAGGATTCTTAATGGAAAGTATTACGCTTTGGTCAATGAGATTAAGTGGCAGCTGAACACTCGCCATAGTAAACTCGCCACTTACATCCCAGGTCTCATCTGTTTTGCATTGTTATAAGGGCAACTGTAGACAGCGTGGTGTAGAGCTTGCAGGAGAGATGTAAGTTAGATATTCATCATCCATCGTTTTAACGCGACTCCAGGTTGATTACTTGACAACCAATGTAGCTAGTGCAGTTTGTATTGTATGGCTTTCACGTCGAGAGCATAATCCCAGATCCTTTTTACGTTGTAACGTGTTGGAAAATATTTTAGTAGTTCAAATGTCTTTAATGATTTGTAGACTGTGTGCATCTATGCAAGATATTGCATTAGACAGTGCGTGTTCTGATTCTGTTTTGGTTGTGCATAGGTCTAGTTGATACTAACAGGGTTTGCAAAGCTGTAAGTGCTATGAGAGGAGTATTCATGACACATGAATCAATGTCCTCTAAGTATCAACTTAGTCCGTATGTTAATAGAAGTATTTATTGCAATCGCATAAAAATGGATAAAGACCAATGCAATTTTTGCACTTTTCCCGCCTCTTCTCCCCCATCCCTTCGTGGTCCAGTATGGTTTCGGATTTTTCGGTGAACCCATTAACTAACTTGCGAGGAAACTGTCTCGCCTAGTCATTATATTGATAAGCTTTTCAGATTTTTTACTGATTTTTCTTCTCTCATAGTTGGAATGACAAACTACGAGGAGTCTGTGTTGTTGAGGTCGTCAGCGAAGCGAAGGAATGACAATAGACTGTATGAAATTATCAGTTTTTCATTGAATTTGGTTCTTCGAGACCTTTTTTACACTCAAGCAAGTTTTAGGTCTTTTTTAACACACCCTAGGTATGGCAGTTAGCTTTTCCAAAACTTAATTGGCCATACAGCTCTATCTGGCATCGAATAAAAATGCAAAATCTACCCTAACAGGATACATTGCAAACTAACACTTTAACAAGATACAGATCTATTGTCTATACCTTGTTAAGGTATTAGTCTGCAATGCATCTTATCATCTCGTGATATACAGGTTTTGACTTATCATTACTTTTGTATACTATTCAGTTTGTTACCATTTGTTTTACTTTATTTTTTAATTCCACAACTGAGTTTTGATAAAGTAGCAGTGCAGTAGAAGCCACTTAATAAATGAAATACTCTCCAGTCCAGAATAGACGCCCCACCCCGACATTTTTTAAAATATGCATACCAGGACATTCGTATTGCAACCCCCCTCTGCCTCTTATTAGTTTTGAGCCAAGAGGACTTTTTCCCTACGGGACCCAGAATTGTGCGGCGATTGTAACTCGTGGTAATTGCTCTTTTGTTGAAAAAATTGTTGCGTGAAATAAGTAAGTACTATAAGAGGCCATGAAAACGCAGCTCTCCGTTCTTTTCTGGACTTGAGAGTAGTTTGTTAGTTGAAGGTACTAAAGAATCTTAGAGCTGTCTGTTCTCAATGCAAACATGCAACATGGAACTTTGCAGTCGTTTGATTTCTCGTGTGAACTTGCTTGAAGACAATTATCTGACATAGCTCTTGGTTTTTACGTCTAATGGATTCGGTAACAGGACTCGATCGTGGTATTTTCATATGTCCCAAGCGTTCACCAAAACCAACAGATGCTGTAGGGCGTTGTCTGTATGCAAAACTAATATCTTTCGGACCGCCATGGACTTTGCCTCTGCCTTAGATTGTGAGAAGCGTATTTCGCTTCGACTCGGATACCTCTCCATATGAGCTGTGATGAGGGGATGGCATACAGATCACGATTCCGAGCCTGGTCTTGGTTCTGGCCTACGTAAAAAAATTGCTATCTACTGGGGTAAATTTTAGACGTCAGACTCTCTTCAATGGGGAAAATTTTCTATCAAAATCTACATGAGCGGTTAGTAACTTGCATTATTCTAAATAAGGGCTCTATTAAAAATTAAGCGAGATTTTCGGGTCTATTGTTGAAAGCAGTTGTTTTCCATCAGCACATTAGTTAAAAACAGCTGGATGCGACAGCTAAAAAGTAAAGTATTGCAGATGTTTATTTCATTGACTATGAATCCATAGTACCATGTTTGTAAACTATTTTCCGTAGAATTTTATCAAGCAGTAGTTAAAAAACCAATAGAAAGTAATACAACGAGATGTGTCAAATTGTTGCTCTAAAAGACACTCCTGTCCCCTGCTCCTCCGTGCAGGCAACCATTCTTTCCACCAAGCTTACTTGTTATGTTCTTGCTCACCTGGCCGAAGTAGCATATTTGATGATAAGGCTGCTATTTAGGTATTCAAGTATATCAAGCAAGCCATCAGATGCTGAATCAGACACTGATGAAGAGGAAGTCGACAAAATGAGGGTGATTTTTATAATATTATAACTATATTTTCTAATTTCTGTTTAGATGCTGACGATTGAATCATGCATGTGCCCATTGGTTTGCTGATTTCGTGTAAATTTTGCATTTAAATTCATTCTGATCAGTTCTTTTTTTTCTCTCAACGTAATTGACCAATCACCATGTAGGATTCTGACCACACATGCATTCCACAGTTAAATTAGGCCCATTTTGCATGGTGATTGGTCAATTAGGATGGGGGAAAATAGACCTAATCCGAGTCCTCAAACGTTTGGTGGCTATGCCGTGCAGTGTTAGCTTTTACCTTTCGGGACGGCCAAGTGCAATGCTTTTTGTTAGTTTTCCTATTCATGGAGCCCTGGAAACTACAAATAGTGTCGGATTGCAGTTAGTGTCGGAATGTGGTTTTTCGACATTGCTTTTCTTGGACCACCTTATTATCATGTAAGTTAGCAGAAAGTTATGCCTAGAAAATAGCATTTCCATCTGTATGTAGGGGTCTTGAGAGTCATGGACCATAGAGCGTTAGGGAGTCAGTTTTAGTGTTTCCAATTTCTTTCACGTTTTTATTATCGCTATGCTCATGAGAATATGCATAAAGGAAAAATCTATTGAAAATTTTTCTTCTAGGATATCTTAGGATGTCTTAGGCCTGTAGGCCTGTAAGTTGTGAAATCTATTAATACCTGACTCTCCTAATAGGCAGAATAAAGGTTATCTTTGCCTAACATTGCACCTTGCAGTACGATAGACGATTCCTATCTTTTTTCGCAAAATATTGAATGTTGCAGTACGTAGAAGAAGCTTGTAATTTTGATTCTGATGAGAGCTCACCTAAATCGTTTTGTTTGTTTCTAGAGTGGAATGAATGTTGCAATCACAACGGAGTATATGCAAATTGCAAAACTCATAAAATATGCGAAGGTGATTTTTGAATGTTCTTCCGCTAGTGACGTCTTGATTGCCGTTGGGTACTATATGGTTTTGAGGACGTTTTGATTTAACCCAAACCCGTACCATTCATCATGAAGGAACCATAACAAGTAAATATCAGTAAATTAATAATGGATCTTGGTTAAAAGTATGTCAGAGAGAACGAAGCTCTTTTTCATCTTTCTTTTCACCTCTTGCACATAATTGTAAAGTTACAATACATAAACTTTACTACGGTCTTCGTTAGTATTTTCAGGATAGTCAATTCTTTGTATAATATTTTATCAATATTATTGTCTTGGGAATGTTTTATCAATTTTACCGTCATGGGCATATTTGAATCTATCTTTTCGATTGCAGTGTGGAAATCAGACTGCGACTGTTCTGGCTTTAGTTGCGCTGAACGACCATGATATGAGAAGAGCATCTGTTCAAGCCAGCTTGCTTCATCTCGACGGCATAAATCTTCTTGTGAACCTTCTTCGTGCTAACGACTCAAGATCTAAGGTATGCATTAAGTGAGCATAGCCGCCAAATGTTTGATGCTATGATCAGTTCTATTTTCTCCCAACCTAATTGACCAATCATCACGCCAAATGGGCCTAAATTTAGCTGTGGAATGCACGTGTGGTCAGAATCCTACATGATGATTGGTCAATTAGGTTAGGAGGAGATAGACCTAATCAGAGCTCCCAAACATCTGATGGCTATACTGTACAAATGCATACTGTCACTTCGTGCATACTCGTAAATGATTTATTCTTCGAAATGTTCTCAGTTTTACAAGCAGAAATCGCGTTTTTTGTAGGTTTTGACTTTGTGCATACCGAGGATTCCTTGAGAGAGGAACAGGATAGGGGTTGATGGAATTTCATCAACCGTTCGTCATTGTTTTCTTATCTTTTTTCTTAGGTATCATTGCCAACCAAAAGCACACTTTAGCTTCATTTTTAAATCGATGGCGTCTTACATCCTAGATTGCTGCTCTCAAGATACTTCGTGTAACAGCTTCTAATAAACTTGTTTCTGAAGTCATCATAAGAATGAGAGGTACTTTTTCTTCTATTTTACTGGGAGCGTAGATGAATGCAAGGCAGAGGCAACAGGAGTTTGGAAAAACATAGAAGTGAGAATGAGAGAAAATCACTTACTTTTGAGCAAATAACTTAACGCATGACCTGATGGCTGAGTGGTAGATCACCCAACGTACAAATCTGAGAGTCCAGAGTTTGAATCCCACTCGGGTCATCCATTTTCTCGCACATTTACTGGGCAATAGGCCGGTCCTTATCCTCTTGTCATAGATGGAAGTATCGGTGACTCTGAATCACTTATAGTGACCATTCAATCCGTGTAGTCCTCTCCGTGCTGTAAGTCCAATGAGCAGTGTAGAATGTCACATATTTTGCGCATGCTATCTTACCTGCTCAGGTGAACAATAACGTCATTTTATTATCTAGGGCTAGACATATTAATCGAGCATTTAACATGTGGATCAGATGATGTCATAGCCATGTCAGCTGACGTAATTAGCGATGTTGCATCATCAAGGAGGGCTCGAAAGCAGATAAGAACGAAAGGCGGTCTAGAAATCCTGGTAGGTAAAGTACAGAGCAATTACTTTATATGAACTGCGAGGAAGCTATGCACTCACTCAAATTTAGAACTGTCCTATATGCACAAAGAACATGAGATGTATCTCCAGGGCAGTTTTTGATAAAATTGTATAGGTAAAGTAGGCCCTAGGATTTTTAAGGAAATTTGATTACGTAGGAACGTTACAGAATGAACCTAAAATGTACACTCTGTAGCAATGATCAAGTTCCTGAAATCAGTTGATAGATTGAATTCCCGATTCAACTTCAAATTTGGAGCTCCATTTCGAATTTCAATTACATACTTTATATATAGCCTGAATATTATAGTTCTCATCTCATATTTATTCATCTACGTTTCTAGTGCTGTTGGAAAGTCGAAGAATCATAGCAAAAATTTGAGAAATAATTAAGACTGTACTTAATAACAGATGCATCCAAGCTGAAAGCAGAAACTCTGCTTTTTGTATTAAAAGCGCTTAGCTGGATGTG
Organism: Mastigias papua; assembly: GCA_964019165.1. Lineage (NCBI taxonomy): Eukaryota > Metazoa > Cnidaria > Scyphozoa > Rhizostomeae > Mastigiidae > Mastigias > Mastigias papua. The sequence continues at coordinate 12,136,159 of OZ025277.1, forward strand.
ATAACTTACTATTTGATTTTATCTCTATCTGTAGATGAACAACTGCAAACTCCCAGAGTTAGAACAAGACTTACCAACCAGTAGACAAAACTCGAGAATGAGCTCACGGTTATCTGGAAAGCGCTCTAGCAGGAGCCAGATTCAGCAGGTTGTTGTGGACATACCATTTGACATTGTCAGAGCATCAGCAAACGCTGTTTGGAACTGTTGTAGAAGCGCACTGAACAGGAAAATGGTGACGTCCTCAGATATTCTGCCATATTTGATTCGTCTTTTAGAGCGAACCGTTAACGAGGATATCCATTTTCCTGTCATTGGAATTATAGATTCATGCGCCGTTGATGTAGGCTATTTTACATACTTTTTAGAAGTTTATCTTAATAATACCTGTATAATTTTATATCGTATATCAAGCAGATATATATATATATATATATATATATATATATATATATATATATATATATATATATATATATATATATATATATATATATATATATATATAGCGCTCTTTGTGTGTTTCGACATGAGCCTCTTGTGGTATTCAGACATGCCCCCAACCTTAAGGATAGTTTAGTTAGGGCCAAGCTTCCAAAGTTGCAGATAGAATCAGATAAGGGTTGTTTTAGATGCGGTAAATCGAGATGTCAGCTTTGTAGGTTCATGTCTGAGGGTAACAGTTGTAGATCCAATGTCTCTGGAAGTGAGTTTAAAATTAGCAGTAGATATACATGTGATTCGTCAGGGGTAGTATATTTATTAGGTTGTAAAGTTTGTGGGAAGCAGTATGTAGGTAGTACTTTTACGTCATTTAGGGTTAGATTTAATAATTGCAAGTCAGCTAGCAGGAGGTATTCTAAGGGAGAAGTAGTCACACAGGCAGATTTTTTTAGACATTTTACTGAAGCTAATCATCACGGTTTTATGGAGGACGTTAGTTTTCAGATCATAGACAGGGTTTTTGGGGAGTCTAGACATAGAGAAGGGTTTTGGCAGTTTAAGCTAGGTAGTTTTGCACCAGAAGGACTTAACGTCAGATTTGTAGACTCTTAACTTCTCTTTTAGAATGCCTGGTTTCTTAGTAGTGTCTGCCTATTGTTTTCAACTCTCCAGTGTTTCCCACCTATTTCTTTGTCTAGCATTCAATTTACACTTCTTATATGGCCTTTGTCTACACCTTGTCACTCTATTGTTTCTTTCTTCACAGCTTTGGCCCTCCCCTGAATAACGCTCTACCACTGGAACAATTGTTAATAAGCAGGATCCCCTTGGGTAACACCTATTGTCACCCCATTGTTATGTAGGAAATTTAAGTAGGCCCCGTATCATTGTAATGTTAGTACTGATGAAGATAATATATCGAAACGTTTACAACAGAAGAAAGTATATTTTTGAATTCTCTCTCTCTATATATATATATATATATATATATATATATATATATATATATATATATATATATATATATATATATATATATATATATATATATATATATATATATATATATATATATATATATATATATATATATATATATATAAATTTATGTATGTTTATATGTATGCATATATCATTATGCTGATTAAGTTCCTTATGTCACGTTAAACTCAATTTGTGGATTAGGAAGCTTCCTCATTTCCTTGTGAACCGGGGGCAATGCACTAACACTATATGATAGACCAAACCAGAAAGTTTTTAACATGATATGACAAGCCTCCTCTATTGCTGAACGATTTAATGGACTCTTTGGGAAATACTGTCTATTGACTAGGTCCAATCGCCAGTAAGTTGCGTGATTAGCAAAATCATTGTATTTTGGATACGAAGGGAATGAGATATAGCCGATTTTTTTGTGTTGAGTTTCTTGTTGTGTATTAAATTATGCTCATTCCCATACTATTATCTCCTTTGATAGACTGCATTTCGAAAGTACATGCTGTCGGCTGGTCTTTTATACCATATTGTTCGGGCAATGAAGAGCGAAAGGAGAATCTTCCAGATTTTAGCTCTGAGAGCTTTTTCTGTGGTATGTCCAGCACTTGCCTGATTTCAGTCTTTCATGTCAAGTATTCATTATGCAGGCCTTCATCACCATGTATTGTAATGCAAATGAATGAAGTTCAAATCGAGGTTTTTAGCAGCGTATTCCTGTTGTGTTGTACTTGTTTCTCTTTTAGGTCTTTGTGCAGCCGCTCCAAAGTCGGTTTTCTCGGCATCTCGGCGATTATGATCGAGTTTACTATAAATTTAGGCCCTATCCAAGACTGGCTGTTGCAAAAAAGACGTTCTGATGAAAAGACACGGATTAATTTATGTTTGGAAACTCTTCCTTAAAGTGAGCTACGGGATATCTTTTAGACCTCGTATTCATAAAGCCTTTGCCAAGCTTCATCCTCGCAGTCAAGATAGAGACCCATGATATATCCGCCAAAAAGCACTTTTCCTCTTTGTCATATTCAAATTTTACATTTGCATTCAGGGACGTGCCGAAGCACGGACTGGGGTTTCAAACTGGCCCTTCTTTTCGCATAAGCGGACATAATTTTGGCTTGTCAGTACAAGTTGATGGCTTATCGGTAGCTAATTGTAGTGCCTTGTTCAACCGTGTCGGTAGAGTCTCTTTGCTACACCCCCTCAATTAGAAAGTCCTTCGGCACACCACTGTTAATAGTATTTGAATCAAGCGTTACGTAGTAGGTAGGAAAAATATGTCGGCTAATGAGTGTAACTAGAATACCAAGACGCTTTACAATTTTTGTTTAATAAGAAGATATTTCACTGGAACATAGACGCTCAGTGAAAAAACTAGGAACAATGAAATGGTATGCCTAGACACGAATTAGGGTGAACAATTACAGATAACCTTTTTGGAAAGAGCTATTCCAATGATGAAAGACAGCAGAAAGAGTTTAAACTATCGTTATATGTTATCAACTTCATTTTGTATGTACAAACATTTGTTGTCTAAAACTTTTCACCCCAGTTGGTATGCTGACTCCGCCGTGACAACGAGGCCGCTAATATCAAATTGGTCTACTGAAACTCATAAAGTAAAGATGTACCCTAGCGCAGTTTATGCAAAAATTTTCGAATTCATCATATGAACTCTTTGTTCTAGTGTGGGAATGAGACTGAAGCCAGAGATCAGATGAGGGAATTAAATGGGTTAGGGCTGATGCATGGAATGCTTCGAAATGGTCTCAAGGGAGATGCAGACATGCTGATCGCTGCAACTGAAGCTGTGTGGAAGGCCATCACAAACAATCCTGAGAATGTATCATGGTATGAGGCACCAGCATCCATGTTTTTTGACATATGCTATATTCAATGATAACCAGGAGACTCTGAGCAAACTCTGTTTAGGGGAAAGCTAGCTAATTCTGGATGTAGAGATTGTAAGAAAAAAGTTTATAAGAAAATGAGGCTCAAATGGCCAAAATCTTTAGAAAATCCTAAGAAAATCACAAGGCTCAAGTTCAAGAAAAAGCTAAGAAAATCACAGTTCATCTTCTTTACATGCTAGAAATTGATATTGGCTCATTTTTGCAAACTCTCGTACAAAGATCGAGACTTATGGTGGCCCAACAAATACAGACTAGCCTGTTTTAGCCAGTTTATTCCTGCAAAAGTTAAGAAAATCATAAGAAAACCTCAGCCTCAAATTCATGAAAAGTTAAGAAAATTGAGCCTCAGGAAAAACTGTTTTTCTTATAAAAAAACCGTGTATATACATAGATACACTATTTCAGAGATGGACAAACTACGGCCCGCCAAGTGCTTTTTTGCGGCCCGCCAAAAACTGTTAGGAAGCAAAAATAACTTCGTTTATGACATTGTCCTTTTCGTTTATGACATTCTCATTGACATTGACCTTTTCATAAAAGTTAGTCACTACGTGACTTCGTTTTCCAAATGTATATGCTTCATTTCAAGTTTCTACTTTTTAATATTACTTAATATTGCTTCAATAGCTGCTTATATACCACTCTGTGTCTTGAGAAATATTTGACAACATACTATGTGCTCCTAGAAAGACTTAGAATTTGTAAATATGGCCCTTGCACTCAAAAGTTTGCCCACCCCTGCACTATTTTCTTTATCAATATTGAATGGAAAATTGCTTCTTAGAACTTATTAGGGAACTAAAGCTCCTCCATCACATCTGCTCCCAACGTCACAAAATGGGGACTATGCAGATGGACAACTCGCTGCCTTTTTGGCTTACAGTTTTTGAGTGCGTATTTGGTTCTATCAGGAGTAGGCATTAAGAGGTCAAACCATTAAGACTTTAAACACTTAAAGAAAGTCTTCACTGCATTCGTTCACTGTAACTTGAAGATGTGGTCAGACAAAGTTTTGTTTTCCATGCATTCAAACCGAAGATTTCGCGTTGTCAATGCATCAAAGGTGCTGGTACGAGCTGCCCTTCTGCCTAACCCTTATTTTGTTTATAATTCCTGACGATAGGGTTTGCCGGAGAAGTTTAAACTAGGTTGTGCATCTATTAACAGCAATGGTTTACTTTCAACTCTGCTATATGGTAAGAAAAGCAGATAGCAAGGATAGGTCTTCTAGTACGGATGAATGATATCTCCTGAGAAAGGATCGAAAAGAGTTGGAATTGCTATTTCCTGGCAAGATGAACTATGCAGGCAATTATTGGCTAGGTTAATTAAAGTCTAAAGCACGTTATGATGTGCGGACTATATTTGAGCTTTTTCTTTTTAACTAGAGCTATGCTTGTATGCTAGGATTGTTGCACTTTCTCCTCTTGTCCTCCCATTTATGGCACTCGTACTGTTGTAAGATTCTTTCTTCATAGTGTTAATTGATTCTCTTTTCCTATGAAAGAAACATTAGTTATGGCTTAGATACGTCACAAAATTTTTCATAGGCTCTATGCCTTGCTTGCATGGAGTCTTACGTTCTTCGCAGATTGTCTGTGGCGTTACACTTGAGTTGCTATCATACATTTTATGTTTTTTGTGTTCATAGTGTTAGTTTTGAGTTAGTTTTGATAGAACATTGAATATCTCGACATACTGTTTGGATAATGTTTTTTAGGTTTAAAAAGCATACGATCGTCGACGATCTGGCAGAATTACTGAAAAGCAGCAACAGTGAGGTAGGTCACAAAGATATGAAAATTTGATTCGCGGTTTCTGTACTTGCGATTGGTGCATTGAATAATTTGACTTTCTTTCGCTCTTTTTTCTATCCCTATCTTTAATCTTTGATCTTTATTCTATCGTCTCTGTGTATTTATTGTGTCGATAATCAAGTATTTTTAATCATGTTTGTTCTTTGATCTTTTGGTTTTTAAAGTTTAGGAATACAGTAAATCCCCGCATATACGAGCCTCTTGTTTCAGTTTCAGTCTGAACTATAATGTCTACCAAAAGTAGTTCGAACACCCACACGTTTTTATGAATTTCCAACTGCTGTCACTTTCCCGTGACAGCAATTAAAAAGTAATCCCCCCTCCCCCTCCCCCCTCAAAACAATGTTGAGTCGATATCGGAGACCTATAGCTTTGTACATATGAATCACTTGTATCTGTGGATGAATCACACTTCCTTCAGACAACATTGTTTAATGGGGAAGGGTATGCTAAAGTTCGTCTGTTGTGTAGATCATAGCAAGTATTGCAAGATTTTTGGCAGGCATTGCAGGTTCTTTATCAACAGGCGTTTAGATAATTTTTAGAGTATAAACGTTCTTATTCGAAGATTCCTTTATGAAGCCTTCAGTGAAACGAAAACTATCAGCTGTAATGGTTTTTGCAGACTTTTAGAATTTTTAGTGGTAAAGTGGTGAGAATTTTTTCCTAGCTGAAATGCATAGTGTACTAAACATGAATAATTGAAACTCTTTATAATGATTTTTGCCTTTTTTCCTTCAAGAATCCATAAGTCTAAAGTGTCAAAACACAACTTGATTATCTTGCAATAAGGACCTACAATAGTCGCCAGAAGTCCCGGGACACTTTTCGCTGTTTGTATTCTGCAATGAACTTTCATCCCCCCTCCCTTCAAATAATATTGGTTTTCGGGAGAAGTGCATGCGATAGTGGGAAGATTTTACGTGCACGCCATCTTCAAGTACCCTTTAGACCAACAGACACTGTTATAGGTGGAAGGGGTGCACGTGTAGAGGAAAGGGTGTGTGTTGTTTCGATAACAAAATATAGAGGAAAATGGTTTTTATCAGTTTTTGTAAGTGTCCCAAGGACTTTTGGCGAATATTCTATAGTTATCAAACTCAAAAAATTCTTTCTTAACAAGGTGCACACTTCAGGAAAAACGGCCTGGTTGTTCTTATTTTGTATTTCTTATATCCAAAACTTCACTTTACATGAGGCCACATATTCAACCTCTATCTCTTGACAACTAATTCAAAATAGAAACAAGCTCCAAGAGTCCTCGTATTTCCCATACTTTCAAGCTTTCATAGTTTTGTTTCTTTCTACAGGTCATTGTTAATTCTCTTGGAATCGTATCAGAATTTGCATCTCCGGCCTCTGAAAACCGTAGACTTCTGCTTCAGAATGAGGTTATGCATTTGGTTATTGGCCACCTCGAAACTACGGATTGCCAGATTATAATGGCGGCTGCCAAGGCTGCTAAAGCAGTTTCGAGAGAAACAGAAAACCGAAGGTGCAGGATTTCTTCTCTTTTCTATTGTATAATAATAATATAATAATAATACATTTCTTTAAAGTTGGCTAAAAATAAATAGTTTTAAAACTAATACAGGCCAACTGATCTTCTTATTTACAATGCTATGCACAAATTATACAACAGCATGTGGATCCCGTCCAATCTTTGATTCTGTTTTTAAACTGTCTGTCATTTTTGGCAGATTTAATCATGTCAGGGAGTGTGTTCCATAGCATGCTTCCTCTAAATCTCAGAGAATTTAATCCGTACCTTACTGTTTTCGTACTTGGTAGTTGGACGAGATCCTTTATTCTAAGATTGTAATTTGTGGGCCTACGCTCGAAGAGATCCCACAGAAAGGAGGGATTTTTTGAGGTTAAGCATTTGTATGCCTCCAAAAGTAATGCTTGTAAATTTCTAGTATGTATCGTATGCTCACCTCTCTTCTGCAGAAGCTCTTCAATGGTAGACCCATAGTCGTCCAATAGCACTCTCAGGGCGCGTTTATGAATTCTATTTATTTCATTGTTCGATGATTTTCCACTAAACATCCAGATTAGCGGACAATAATTAAAGTTTGATAGAATGTTTTTGATGTCTCTTTTCTATCGGTCTATTTTACTATTTATTAATTTGCAAATTTGATCACTTTGAAGATGCCAATGGGGGTGAGGTAGCGCATTTATTGACAAATAACAAATTAGAAAATTTTTTATTAAAAGAAGTCAAATCATCATCTGTAGGACAGATGGGATATAGATGCAATGGACTTGAATAGCTGTTCAAAAGTACGCAGATCCGTTCTCACGAACATTGCCCCCTGGAAATCAAGAACACCATTTTTGATCCCCTGACACTTGCTCCAACAACCAGAAGCTTTGCCCACTCATAACTTCCTTAATTTTGCTACCGACTTGACGGACTCTATCAGACAAATCATTTTTATTCCAGGGACTTGTAAACTATGGAACTTTTTGCTTCCTTGTTCCTTCCTAGAGCCCAACAACTTGTCTTGTTTCAAATCTAGTATCGACAAACTTGTTACTATTTCTCTGTACTCATCCTTTCTCTTTCTTCGTTCTTATTTGGGGGCCTTGTTGTAGGCCTCTGGGCCCCTCCCCAGTATCCCACCATGGCTTGCATAGAGCCTGGAGAGCCTGGAAATTAGCTAATTTGAGCTATAGTCGGGGGAATCTTGGAATAGTCAGGGATTTTGTTCTTAAATGCTAGAAAGTCAAGAAAAAGTCATAGAATTTATTTCTGATTTTGTTGTGAGGAATTTTCGCGGCTACCCCGTGCCCAGAGAACTCCAAGTGATGCTAGAGTAGCTCCCTCGTATATTCCGTTTGTACTATTTCGCCGAATTGCGAAAGTCTGTACAGGGTCCCCTTTTATGCTATTTACCTATAAAGTAGATAATATAAATATAAATAAGAAAAAGTAATTATTTTCATTATTTCTTATTAAGTCAGTGTTTGTCCATGGTTCATTGCGATAGCAGAATACATAATGGAAGCTTTTCATTCATAATATGTTTACAGCAATAAATTAGAGTATATAATAGGCTAATGTTAATGATGATAATACTAATGTTTACACAAGCTAAGTCTCCACGACATCAGGAGCGCTGTTATTGAGGGGGCCCTGTACCATTCGATGAGTTGCTCGTTAAAAAACAAAGAAAAAATTATTCATGCTCAGAACCTGCAGATACTCATGATTGAAGTTTATAAATATCTCAATCATCAACACCCTTCCTTCATGTGGGAGCTGTTTACAAGGAAAGAAGTTAAGTACCATTTAAGAACTAAAGACATTCTCATACTCCCCAAGGCATTGACAGCGTCCTTTGGCACAAACTCAATATCTTTCAGGGGTAGCATGCTTTGGAACAGTACACCTGATGTGATTAAGATCAGGAACATTAAAAACTGGTCTGGTGAAGTCTGCAACTGCACTATTTGTTCATAAAATTTTAATAAGTATTTTAATTATTATTCTGTTAGTTGGTTTTTATTAGTTTTTACTCTCAGTATTACTACCTTATTACCAACTGTAAATAAAATGTATTATATTATTACCAAAAGTTTCCGTTCCGAAAAAGAATTTCTCGACAGGGGAAATACATATCGCTGGGTGCGTGATTGGTCACCCCCAAATGAACTCTTGGGAGCGTGCCTGCGCTCGTGAGCTATGGCGCCCCCTTCCTCATTAAAAGTTCTGTATCACAATAAAATGCTATGACAAAGAACTATAAGCATTAAGTAATACTGATTCACTATTAAAAGCAAAAATTAATCTTTAGTCGACCAATTAAAATTATTTTGCCTTACATTTAAAAAGAGGGAATGAATCCAACCAGCAAAGTGCTCGGGAAAGATCATATGATTTGAAAGGAAGATCAGGGAAATTAGGAGTTTCGTCTGGAGAATCTTGTTCGAGCTCTGTGCGCACTAAAATGAATACAGAATCTAAAGTTAACCATTGCACAAATAAAAATGTAAAGGATTATCAAGGAATGTATTCATGGGGTGCTTGGAACTCTACAATGAACATAAATTGTTAGTAGGTAGACCAAATGTGGGTTAAATCAGATAAATTTAGATGTTATCAGAGTCTTCTGGGATTCAGTTATGGACGGTCTTGTAAAATCAATTATTTCTCATACATGTGAAGATCGAAAGACCTATTGAATATTCGGAGATAATGTACATAAATCAAGTGAAAATTTAGAAATATGACCCAGAGCAGGGTCCCAACTCTACTCTATCTTATCATCCAAGCATAATTAATTTTGAGGGTTTCGTTACCTTGAATCTTAAACATCCATCAATGTCATGTTTGTTTCCCTTTCGGAGAAAACACATTTTTTTTGGCCTAAGCGGAACTCGAACACACGACCCTCAACATGGTACGTTGAGTACTTTGCCAATTGAGCGATCGGGTTAAGCTTACAAGCCCACACACATGGGTAGTTCATTTACTTGCACTGTCCTTCTGCTAGCCAAATGCCCAGCTCCAATCAAAAGTGCATTAGACCTACTGAAACAAAAACGCTTTTTTTAAGACTCAGACAATTTTTTGCGAAGCTCGATATTTTTAAGTTTTAATGATTTGAGATTCAAGAATGTTAGTATTTATTAGCAGAATCATCAGAATTTGTTTGCCAAAAGAATGTGAGTAGATGAGCGCTAGTGGAAGTTCTCATCTGAGGGTGAGTTTGTTCTAGCAGAGCTCTTACTTCTTTGGCTAATGGAGCCAAAATGCAAATTATGTTCTTATAAATAGAGTGTAGTACAAATTTCCTTCACTCATCAGAGCAAGAAAGGCTTATTTCTGAACCCTGTACTCTTCTATAAAACAGAACGACTGTTTTCTTTTACTTATAACGTTTCATAAGGGTTTTGGGAAATCTTTAAAGCTGAAGTCCAAGATGAATGCTGAAGGCTAAAATCTTTTTCAAGTGCTTTGAGTATTCTTCCGTATTCAACACAGTATCGAATTTGTTTTCATATGTTTGTAGAACTCTTTTCTTCAAATTTTGATTTATTTTCGCGTGACATAGTGCCTTTTTAGGAAAGAGAAATCACTGCTTATATCATATTTGATTTAGGATAATAATCGGTGACGAAGGATTTCGTTTTCTCTGGTCTCACCTGAAGTCAAGGAATGAAACCGTAAGTATGCATTCTTCCACGTAATCCTTATAAAATTTTCTTGCTTTTCTCCAACTTGCAAATGACCCCATTTCTTTTAAATCAGTTCTTCTGACAGTTAGCGTTTCATCTTCATTAGTCTTAGTAATGAATTTGTCTGGCCTTGTAATCCGATTTAGATTTTGCAAAGTTTTATCTGCCTGGAAATTGCTTTCAGCGAGAATCTGTAGGGAAATTGCTTCCAATTCTTTTATCTGTTAATCAGTTTTGGTATAGAGTTATGTATATGACATTGAAATGCAGTATTTATTTCGGAATATTTGATTAGATGTCAACTGATACATTGTATAAATCAAGGCCTAGAGTGAACTGACATGATTCTGGTTAGAACAGCCTTTTTTGCGGTATATTCCGCAAAATTCCAGTCATATCTAGATGTGGATTTTAGCAATTTAACTGTGGACCCTCAGGATATCCTTATTTCATTTAGTTGTTGGTCTTGCATGTACAAATTTGTCCGTTCTCTTCTCTGATCAACCTTTTGTATATCGCTTTTTGAGCTTGCTTGCCTGATATTATAGGTAATGTTCCAAAAGATTCCCTCTTAATTGGTGTTAGTCAAATCCGAATTTGCTGGTATTGATCAAGTGTAATAGATTTAAAACTCCCAAAGGATGCCATTTTGATTCATTCTTTCCCTCGAAACGATCCTTCATTTGTCGAAACGATTCTTTCCTCATTTGTAGCGCGTATTTCGAATCCACTTGTTCATTCGATTTGCTTATCATTTCGGTGAAATCATGAATCGATCAAACGAAACAGCTCCGACAATGGCTTTCATAACTTGTAACGGTGTCTCTTCTTTCGACAAGCTTCAGCCGAAGGCAAGAAAAGAAGTTAAACAGCTATTCGATTAGTATGCACTTTTTGATCAAGTGATTAGAGAGCTCTTCGTCGTACCGAGAGGCCGAGCAAAAGTGCTGCATGATTTTCATGGCAGCGCTGCATTATTTTGGAGCATCTGCTATCTCATTAAACTAACATTGATGATATATTGACCCAATGTTCAGTGTCGCATGGTGTAACACCAGCCATTGCCTGGCCTTGCTACGTTCTTACGTTTCTATACGTTCTTTCCTAGGAATGATATTTTCCAGATATGTTCTAGTTTCTTAGTACTATAGCTAATTGTGATCTTTCAGGTTGTTTCAACTGTTTTGGATGCGATTTATGATATTGTTCAGGATCCAGAGGTATTTCTACATATTGTTTTCTTGATTTTTAAGAATTGGGAATTGTGAGCAATTGGTTTTCTGTCATGTCTTAAAGGGTGATATTTATGTATGTAATTCACCAGTGAGATTATTATACAATATCAAACTTCTATTGTGGAGGTGATTTTGCAAAATAAATACAATAAACACCTACACATAATTAAGAGCCCACAATTTTGACATTAGCCTGTTCGTGTTCTTTTGAGACAAGGTAGTTCCAGTAATGCAGTTGCCGTTTCTTAACATTAACCTTATCCTTGTAGACGCTACCTTTCACGGTCATGTATGTAATGGTTCTGCAGCATCCACGAAAGGGTTTGATTGGCAAACAGGCCAAATCTGTTTCTTAGTTGATAAGGAATGAATCTATTTATAGCCTAGTTGAGAATACCAGGCTGAAAAGGTTCATTTTGAATTTCTCAGCTTCGTTTCGTTCTAGGAAACTGCAACAACAGTGAGATCATTCCTTGGTGGTATCGAGATTCTCATTTCTTTGATGAAATCGAAGAATGTAGAGGTGGGTTTTACTAATATAGAATCATAGCATATCATTCGTAATGAAGAAATATTCCGGGCCAGTCTTACATGTGTGAACTAGAGCACATGACCTGATATGATTCTGCACCGGCTATTAGTCATACACCTGCTGGGAACAGGTAAAATTTGTACCCGGACGAATGTGAAACTTTTAAGGTACAATATAGATTCGAGTGAATAGGAAAGGGCATTTTTTAAGATATTCACTCTGGGGAACAGTCCCCAGTCAGCCCAACACTTTCCCTTGTAGTGACGGGCAAAATCAGAGAATTTCACAGTGTTGGTTCCTTTTTGCCAATGTGTCTAAGGAAGTGGTCACAAAAGTTTTTCCCATCTTTGTAGCCCCTTTTTTACCCCCTCCCCTCCGGTGGGATCTCCTTGGAAGTGCTATGGAATAGGTGCTTGACCGTAGCGGATCTTAAGAGATCTGGTACAGTGTATGCGCAGCCGTAGGCTAGGATCAGTATATAATTCAATAACTCAGACCTCTATCCACTCTGCATTACAGAATACATCGACCGACGATTGGATGGTTCCTGTTGACATTGTTAGTCAATGCATGAGACAGGAATCATGAATAGAGTTTTTCTTTAGTGGCAATTGCTTAAGGCCAGTTATTAGGTAACGGATATTAACCAAATAAACTTAGCATTTGAAGTTCAAGGGATCCCGTCAATGATCTGCTTCCTCGGGAGGCATTACTGTCGGGACGTCAGACTTAAACTTTCTAGAAGAAGCCACCCTCCCTGTACAACATAGCGATGATCATCCCATAGAAAAATAACAGCTCATTTTTTCATTTAGGAGTGTATTACCCTGCAAAAGTAGAAAAGAGGTTTTCTCATATCCATTCTGGCTACATTCTTGGTCGTAGATCCTTAAACTCACTTAAGCTCTCTAATCACTTAAGACAAGAAAGTTAGAAAGTGCATTTCGTGGCTTCATCATTACCGTTTACTCTCTTGAGTTATGGAATCCAAAATTCCGATATAGAGTTAAGATTCAGTTGTATTAATGTGAAGGCCTGATGATTAATCGAGTGATTTTCACTACTTTGCCACTATTTTCGTGTCAATGTTGCAATTTTATGGGTGTTATTTTATGAGATAATTCCGTGTGGTTTACTTGAATTATTTTCACGTGATTATATGAAATACTTTCACATGGGTGCACGAGTTGTTTTCATGTGGTCAAGCATTTGTTGTCGTTACTTGTCGGAATGGGTTACAAAAATCACCGTACAACAATATTGAATGGTCTCCTAGCCTGTCTGCTACACTCTCTGCGATAGTGTTCTAGAGTTGGCGTACATTTATAATAATAATAATAATGATAATATACATGTTTATACAGGATGGACATTTTCAGTATAAATTATACTGCTATCAATAAGGGTCCTCAATAAGAACTTGTTTATAAGGAGCCACTTTATACGGAGCCTTCAGGTAGAGAGCCAAAACACGTTAAACACCTTATTCTACTTATTTCAAAATGTTAAGGAATTGACCAGTTTCAAATATTCTTGTCAAATTCGCATGAACTATTTTTAAGCAACAATTCACGGCAAAGCTCGGAATGTCAATTTTTTCCCGCTTTCTCTGCTACAGTATACTCCCGATAAATGCGACTCCCATGGGAGACACGAAATCAGTCCCAGTTAGCGGGAGTCAGAGGAAAACGGAACTCTCCATAACTGGGACTTAGATGAAATATGGTTGTAGTCCCACTATAACGGGGAATGTTGGCAATTTTAACCATTTACACTTTTAGTAAAGACATCTATCGATCTATCCTCCATTGCATGTTGCTATATGTTACATTCGTTTTACGTTGTACGAAATTTACAGTAGTTATTTCTGAATTTTTGCTGAACTGGAAAGTAGCAATAATTAGTATGGAGTAAAAGAAACAGTTTCGACTGTGGCTGAACAGTTTCTGATATGATTTGGACTCAAAAGTCTACTTGAGACAACTTGTAATGCGTGCTCAATCATAAATATCTGACCAAATTTCATCTTGGTCCCAGTTTAGCGGAACAAAGTTGGTGTTGGGACTCTAAGAAGTGGCCCCCCACTTCGCAGGATTTCCTTTTGTTGGGGATCCCAGTTAAGTGGAGGAAGGTATATGTCTAAAATGTGGGCATGACCGTATTGTTTGCAACGACTGAAAAGTTAAAAAATAAAAATGTAATTATGTAAAAATTCCATTAGTTCAGGTGTGAACCATTTCTTGCTCCTCGTTCAAAACATGTAGTATGTGAAGCACCAGTTTCTTGTAGGCTGTTTTTTTTTAAAAGTAGCCAAAGTGTATTTAGGAACTCTTAGTACTATGATATGGTCAAAAGAAGTTCCGATACTAAGGGGCCTTGAGAACAAGGCTTTGAGCTAGAGTATTCATTGAAAAACGTGTACTCAAGTGAAGCGGTTCCATGGAATGAATGTTGTGTTCGTGTCGTAGCACAGACTTAGAACTCTTTAGAGTCAAGGGACGATGACTTGGATAACCTATACAGACACACAGTGACAACACAAGGCGTTGCACACACGAACATTTTATTCACACCGCTACACGAAAGTCACCCATGCTACCACACGATATTATTTACATAACCACAATAGAATAATGTATAAAATCATATAAAGTACTCCATGCAGTTACACAATAATATGAAAAATATCAATGTGATAAAATAACAAAGTTGATTTATTATTGATCAAATAGATCTTAATGTGTTTCAGCTTCTTATTTTCCATTTTTACTTAAAAAATATTTTCAGGAAGAACTTGGCTCAGGACCTAGTTCTTAAAGTTCCTTGTGTTTTTGGACAACTTTTGACCATATTGTGGTACTAACAGTTCCTTCATAGTTCCTTACTTTCATTGCACATCTAGAGCCAGGGTGATGGTAATAATAGAGTTGCCCCTTTGAACCACTGACTTCATGGACTGCACACAATTCATTCGAATTTGAGTGCAATGAATGGAGCCAGTTTTCTGATTCTGGATCGTTTGCAGTGATGATAATGTTCGAAATTGAGAGGTCCCATAATAGTAATTTTGTCTCTTTAGTAGTACATGTTCCTTAAATGTCTTGGCCTTCTACATGCTGGTTCCATGTAAAGCGGCTCCTCAAGAAAACCATATAAGTATCATGCCCTGATGTAAGGAAATGGAATGTATTATGATTAGATTTTTAACCAATTTTATATCTACTCCCGATTTATACCGAACTTGAGATAAGATTTCTAATTCATAATGTAATTTAGAAACCATAATGTAGGTTAGAGCGGCAGAAAAAGAGACTGGAAAGGTTTGGCAACACATAGTAAAGTCATTTATAGGCAGATAAATATCTGGATCAATTCCTTATCAAAGTCTAATCTCGGAAGAACTTTAATGATTTTTCGCTAATCACACAAAAGTATCCCCGCTGGTACGTAGTTCTGAGAGTATTCGATTTGTTCCAGGAAGGTCAACATGACTCGATAGGCATTAGACTGTCTGGAAATATTGGAATTCCTGGATAGATTAACATTGAAAGATATTCTGAAAACATTTCCCTGTTTATTTTTCCGAATTGTGTATTCCATTATATCTGGTAACAATTTTATACCAAAATTGTACCTGGAATTTGACATAAAGGAGAGCGAGAGGTACACAACAACCCTGGCTAGACGTGGATGTCTTCTGAGAATAAGATTGATTTGCTATCCATGACTGTCACAAGGTGAAGAAAGCGCTATTTGCAGGCCGAAGTTAAAGCAAGTAGTTTTGTGAAACAGATTATCGATAGCAAGAGTGTATGAGGGAGATGCGATTATAGCAATCAGAGCAAATTAGTAATTGCAAATTGACATGAATCTAAAAGATAGAATTTCCAATATTACTTGAGTTTCTCAATCTAGCAACATTGTAACAAATCATCTTGATAAGGCATCTTCTGTGTGAAGCTGTAGTGCTTTAGAGAAAATTAACCACAATATATTTTCAAGATCTGTAAGGTTTCAAGTTTGTTTCTTTATAGGAAAATTTTTTCCGCCCAATACTGATACTTTCTTGACTTTTTTTCATGATTTCAGTACTGAAACTTTCTTAAGACTTTCTTAACGAAAATATTCGAGCTTGTGTACCACTGCAGTGTTACGCAGACGGGTAGACACTACACAAAAATAACACTGACATACATAGATTTTATTGTGAAATCTATGCAAGTTATTCACAAGAAATGAATGTGCTTGAGTGAAAATTGGAACTTCAAGTGTGTATCAACGTATCATCGATCTCAGAAATCCAGTACTGGACTTTCTTGATTTGTTCAGCACCTAAGTACTACATTCTTATGCATCACCTTCTTACAGACAGAAAATGTACAAGTTTTTTTCCGAGGAACCGCTTTATTAGGGAGCTACTTGTAGAAGGCCAGAAAATCTAACGAACTTTTACTACTAAAGACAATATCATTAAGGAAATTTCCCATTTTTATTATTTCTATCACTACAATCAATCGAGAATTGAGAAGCCAAAGTCGCATAAAGTTTGTGTAGTCCTTGTAACAAGTGGTTCATAGGTGGGTTGTCGTTGAAACTTGTAGTGTCTATAGTGCTTTGTCCTAGTACTGATCACTTGTAATTTTGTTAGAAGTAAATTTGCAGTTAATAATTAAGGAACTATTAAAGAAGTTTTAGTATTAAAATGTAGTGAAGAAGAGGTCCAGAAACACTAAGGAACTGTTGGGACTAGGCCTTGTGTGCTAGGTCCCTTATAAGAAAAATACATGCACCGAGGTTAAGATATCGCATAGATATTGCTTACAAGTTTTCTACACTTTTAACCATATACACGGAAAGAATTAAACAGGCGTGCACTTAACATTTTATTTGAATCGTTTTAAGATCGTATGGTTTATTGCCATTTAATGACAGGAGATTTACTATGGAAACTGCTGTGCCTTAGGTTTGGTTCAGTTTCGTAACCGACAAAGGTTGGGGTTGAGATTAGCACAGCTGCTAAGGGGTCCGCAAGCCTTTTAAGACCCCGAAGGGCTTCTCAGAGGCTTTCAAGGGACGTGTTTTTAGCATTTATCAATGTGAAAAGCTATTTAACATACTGATATTTACCAGTTTACAGGTTGCTTCGTGCTTCTTTTCTCCCTTGTTGATAAGAATCTTTATTCGGTATTTTGTATGGATTTAAGGAAAATTTTAAGGACGGAAAAGACCCCCAAATAGCAGATTCACAACGTTTGAAATCAGCTGGGGCACAGTGGCTTTACCTTCAAAGAAGATAGTAGTGGCAAGTATTAAACTATCAAGAATAAGATTACATCGGTAGTTAGTACGTGCACTGTTACGAATTATGGTTTTGCATTTAGATAAGAAATTCAGCTTGTAAAGTTGTGTCGAGGATTGAACTAGATGAAGAAAACCTCGAAGTCTTGGATGATTACGAGTTGTCGTCGATCATAATCGAATTATGTGATACGGTTGGTTTACTTATATTCCTCTCAGTCATATATATTTCCTATTTATTTAATTGTTCATCGCGTACTTCTTTTTTCTCGTTTGCTCAGTTGTATTTCCTGTCAGTTCTAGATGACAGAGGGCAACATATAGAATAAGGGGAGCTTATGTGATCACTGTGAGTGTGTAGGGGGGAACACGAAGAAAAGCTTTCCAGAATAACAGCCATTTTCTACATGAAGTGCTTTTTGGTGTCATATACTTCCATGTTCTTGTTCTTTTTGTGGGATATTTCGGATCAACAGTGCGCACAAGTCAAGTCCACTCTTAGTGGCCAATAGCACCGTTTTTAGCCCCTGACAGAGAGTGGTTCTCTTGATGTTTATTGTGGACGGTTGACAGATTTGTTACCCAGAAAACAAATGAGAAATTTTTAAACGCAGTGGAGGCTACCATGGAAGATGGCTGTCTTGTGTCTATTTGAATCAGCTGGGAATTAGGAACGGCGCGAGCAGCAAGTTTGTGCTTGGGGATTTAAAATTTATTCCTTCGTGCCATGAAAGTATTGGTCCAAGGGGATTTGCTGCAGCACATGTTATTCAAGAGGATCTGCTGGTTAATTTCATATGAAGCCTAAGTTTGGCCTATAGTGTATGTCTCCCGGTTTGGCTTACATGGGAGCTATAATTTTCTTGATAAAAGATGCCAAGCTTGTTTCGAACGAAGGCGGAGTTGTTTGACAGAAGAGGACTACTTTACCTAAGATTGATAGAAATGATCATATAGTTTCAGTACTGCATTATCATTTTATTTTATAGCCTGACGAGGAGCTACGCAAAGCCCTTTGCAGCTGTATTGTCAGGTATGTTGTAATCTAGATTTCCGTAATGTCTTCTAATCGAGTTCTTCCATTTGTTATTTGATGTGAAAATTTTGCATCTCATTGAATAATAATTTTTCGCAGGAGACACGCGTATTTTCCAGGGACTTTATTTACAGGAACGTATGCCAAACAATGCTCTGTGCAGTGATATTTTCACCATTTGCACTGGCATGTAATGTCACCACACATTTTATTACAACTGTTCTCTGGTCATTACAATAGTGGCACACACTCATTGAATACGTTGCCTGCTTGTCCAGCATATAGGCTTGTGTTTTTGGGAAGCCTCTTGGTGTACCATTGAGAGTGTACTGCCCTCAAAGCATCTCCACTGTTCACGAGAGAATAGTCAGTTTTCTGTTGCAGCCAACCTTCAATCTATACCATCTTACCCTTCGTTCTAAAAGAGCCAATTCTTACCTGAGACTTGTATCATTGCAAGGCTTGACATAAGGTACTTGATATTTCCTAATGTTAGAGGATCTGGTCACTGCGTTTACCGAACCTTTTTCATACGCCACACAGCTGGTTCCATTTAGGACCAAAAGTGGTGTCAACTGGATCCTGATCTTGCTGTTTAAATTGGCCTTCGTCAACACAGCACTAAAGTGCTCTCCGCAATGTAATCAAACCCTAAGGCGGCTCTAACATGTTACCCTACAAGATAAGTGCTGAGCTCATATTTTGAATTCAGCGCTGGTATTTTGAGTCCTATACATGTTTTCATATAAGAAACTTTTTTCGTTCAGTACTGAAGCTTCCTTAAGACTTTCTTAGCAAGAATATTTGAGACTGTGTAGAGTGTTACAAAAGTAAACAATCTTTACGTAGGCATAAAACTGGAATACATAGAAGACGCAAGAAATCTATACATATTAAATAACAAAGATGATGGGCTTGATTGATTGAAAATTTGAATTTTAGATGTGTATGAACCAATACAGTTTCTTAGTTCTCAGAGATCAAGTACTGAACTTTCTCAGCTTTTTGAGTTGTCGAATATTATTACTTTGTAATAAAAAAGACGTGTACCCCATTCCCAAGATATCGGCAAGTTGTGACGATTCAGAACAGCGCTTTATGGTTTTAACTCTAAAGCTCTACACGTTACTGTTTTGAATATGTTTTCTGACCCACCCTATGCATGTCATTTAACTTTGAAACTTGAAGCGTTCCCACCAGTCTCTTGAATGCTAGAGGCTGTTTAGTTTTGCTTGTTCTTCCCAGTAGGAATGTCTCAGTTTCGCCTATTTACGTCCTTGGATCATATTCTATCTGTCTAGACTGTACTTCCACGCCGTGTTTTGGTTGATTTTTATCCTTATTCTATTAGGGTTATTCTTGAAACCATGCCATCGTCTTAACTCAATTCGCAGTTAAGAACCATCGTTATCCCTTGCGACGCAAGCGCTCTGTATCAACCAATAAATATACTTTCGCCCACGTAAAGTCTTTTTTCAATCGGATCTCTTTTTGATCCGCTAGGAAAGCTGCTCCACGTAGTTGCGCTTACATTGTACCGGTACAGTTTTTGATCCGTACAGGTACAACAGTGCTCCTCTTTCGTAGCAAATACAAAAGTTGTATTGGTTATCCGAGCAAGTTTTGTATCGGCTAGCTGAACAAGTTTTGTACAGGATCACTTGCGTGTGTGTAAACGGGAAGCCGTTCCGACACAACTTTTGTAGCGGATCAAAAAGTTATCCTGTACAGTGTAAACCGGGATCTAAAGCTTTTCATGATACCGTATTACGCGATTAGCGTTCAAACAGTTAGATTGTCGTTGCAGCATTTTCCATCTTCTCTATATGAAATAAGACACTTTGCTGTTCTTTAACCAAAAGAAGATCGCATCTTTGTGACATAACTCTTAGTTATTTTAAACGGCTCTCTGCACATATGTTTTAGCCATTTCTTCATTTCATATCATACGCAGTTTCCTGTGGTTTCTCTGGTATACTCACTTGCCCACTTTATGTATTCAAGGGTATTTTATGACTGTCATGTTCTTTCTTCCCGCTACTGTCCTTTCTTATGTACATCTCTAGTCTATCTTCTCGGCATGCCCAACGACTAGAAAAATATACTTATATGTATCCTCGGTTACTTTCTTTCTTATTTCTTTTGAGCTATTATTCAGTTGTTTGTACACTTTTGTAATGTTCAGTTATGACAAAGCGTAACACCAAATATTTATCAGCAATGTTCATTCACTGGCTCACATCAATAACTAACTCTATGAATATATAAAATGCGTATATGTACTTAGCATGTATCAATCAATCAATCTAACGTTAATTATATTAATCATAATAATAATGTTCTGTAAACATTGCAGCTTTCACATCAGTTCACATGTTGGTTACTTGTGCTGTTACTCACCGTTTCATTTTATCTCGTGATTCTTTTCTTAATTACCGTTTTCTTAGCTTTGCTCGTTTGGCTTGCAGCTCTTTTCGCTTTTCGTAGCTACTCCTTTGATTTCTCGAAATGCCCGGCTCCTTCTCGCTTATAGGCTTTTTTAATATGACAAGAAAGTTCTCCTTTCAGCATGGATATTTCTCAATATATCTTCAATGTTTCTTAAAGTGTTTCTTGAAAATTTTGAAGAAGAACCCTGAATTCAATGCGTCAATTGATTCAATGAACTTAACTTTTATTAGTGCAGTGCGTACAAAGTGAATTATCTTAAACAATCAGTCAGTTCGTCTCCAGTTAAATAAAAGTTTTTTTGAGACAGCTTCTTCGAGTTCATTTTTGTAATTAAGCCTGCTTGTGCTTGCTTCTTACATATTTATTGATTTTTCCCTTATTTGAGTCTCATATTTCTTACTTATTTGTGTCTTAATAGACAGCCTTTATTTATTTTTCCAAGAATTGACAACAATACTTCATTTAAGGAAATGCCCCTTCTGAAATCCAAATGCTGCGAATTGCCACAGAGTATGTTGTTTCCTTTTTGAGGTATTATTTAGGCATAGTTTAGACAACGCATTTTGAGCGGAGCGAATTAAATTATTGCCCTTCAAAAAATCTAAGTGTCAATTAAATTCGCTCATAATTCGCTGTCTAAATCCAAGAGCGAATCGAAATATTAAATTCACTCATAGTTCGCCCATGAGAGCGAATTATGATTGTATTCAATTGTATTTAATTCGCTCCGCGCAAAATGCGCTGTCTAAACTATGCCTTACTTTGCATTTGTTAATTCTCACATTTGCTATCTGGTAGGTCTACTAGCGTCCTTGCTTCTACTCTAGCCAACTAGAGCCATGAACCTTGTTTCTTTTTAGTTATGCAATAAATGATGAGTACAGGCAGAAGTTAAGAGACACTATACCATACCTTGGAGAGTGGCTAACATCAAGTGATTTCGATGTTAAGAAATACACAACAACTGCTCTCTTCAAACTGTCATTTAATCGCGATAACAGCTTGCTGATCTACCAGAAAGGAGCTGTCAAGGTACTGAATACAATCTTCTTTTTCATATCACGTCTACCTATGAAAATAAATTACTCAGAAATTGGCACTTTTTCATGAAAAAGTGAAATATATTATGGACCCAGCCATATAGCAAGGTTAGGAAACGTTCCTTGATGCTAGCAATCCAGTTTTCAGTTTGTTTATATACCATTAGTGTGGTCCATATTTGTCCAGTTTCTTTTAATATTTAAAGTCTAACGCTTAATCAAAATATTGTTCTGTCTGTTTCTGGGTTGATACAGAGGTATGCATTTGTACGGCCTTACTGTCATTAACGCCCTTAACTGATTTTGTATCTTTATTAATCTAAGTAACAGCTTTCTAGGAATGTTCGCCCTCTTGGAAAGATGTGGAGAATCTTAGAAAACGGTCTTTATATGCTGTAGCAAAGTATCATAGATAAGGTTTTCTCACACATCTAGCGAGTGACAATTTTTTCTATTACGAGAAGCTGTCAGCTGTTCTGTGCGAAGGCCTACCTCAAGTATATCAACACATCGATTTTCTTCAGCTGTTTGATTTACAGATCATTGTAAACTAGAAACCTAATGGTCTATATTATGTGATTCGCCTTTATAGCAATTGGTAGGGTTGATTACTTGCGACGACGAGAACCTGCAAGAATCTGCAGCAGAATGTGTCAGGAATATCAGACTTACGACTGTAAAGGCCGTGGAAAAGCATTTTCAGTGACCGGATTGAAAATAGGTACTTGCAATTTATTCCTGCCTCTTTACTTTTCCAGTGAAGCTCTATGCGTTTATGAAGGACTTTTAATTCCTGTTAGAGAGAGGTAGCAGGGAAAGTGAAGTCGTTGTCAGTGCTTTACTGTCCTAGTATTTTATCGAAAGTTCCATCCGACTTTGAAAACATTAACGTTTTAGCAGGTTTCATACCTCTAGCTCGAGACAAGATTTGTTGAGATCCAGTAACTTTGTCTATGGTTTATTGTGGTTTTGTCGCCCTTGAAATCATGCTCCTTGCTAAATCTGTCAGCTTTAGTTACTTTCACCATATCTAAGCCTTCATGTCACTAATGATTAGAAAGTCCTATCATCTGTTGTCTAGATAGATTCTATGACTTCATTCTCTGTTTTTTACTTTTCACAAACACACCCATCGAATTCAAATCAGAGAATTGTCAACTCTTGAATTGCGTCAATGTTACAACCTCCACCATCTTAAGTATCAACTGTAAAATACCAATGATCAGGGCCGTTCTAGGCAAATGAAAGAACTTTGAAAGCAATTTTCACAAAGTCTAGAAGTTATTGTAAGAGACCAAGACGCTTTCACAATGTAGGGACGACGCATACTTGGTAAAAATCTCAGCCCCATGGATAAATTTTCTTTTTTCCCTTTATTTCTCTCAATGTAGATTATTTAGTATTCAGTCGAAAGTTGCTGCAGTATCTTGTTTCACTTTTGCAGTTTCAATACGGTTGTTTTCAAGTAGATCGAAAAGCTATCTTTGCATCTTATATTGACTGCTTGTGGTGATTTGCTGATAACAACGTTAAACATCTTTTTACACTTTACAACCACTAAGGAACCACTTTACAAGAAACCCACATATAGAAGGCTAAAATATCTAAATAACTTGTACTTCAAAAGCTAAAATCCCAAATGACCTAAAAATTTGCATACTTTTTTATAAGAATACCTAACTTTTCGCTGAGCTTCAATGTTCTTAAAAAATTTTTGATTTTGAGCCTAGGAATATTCTTAACTTATTCTTTAATTTAGCGATTTTGAGCATTAGTACTCATATAGACTATATATTTGTTATAAAAAGTGTGTAACTGACTCTCCTCAAAGAGCTGCTTAGTCTCATCATAGCATAATGACTTCCAGACCTGATAATTGAAGCTCACACTTGTTCTGTTTTGTAATGAAAACTCATATCAGCAAACATTCTAAGCTCTGATGAAGCTCGAGCTTTGCACTAAAATTATTCTGAAAATTTCAGCGAATTTGTATTTCAATATTCTTATTGACTATATTCTTATGAAAAAAGTGTGTAGCTTAGATTCACCACTACAAAAAATCAAAGATTATGAAAGCAAATAAGCATAGATTGTATATCACCCTTGTAGAAAGTGGTTCATAGGCAGGTTTCCATTGACACTTGCAGTGTGCATAGTTCCCTATCTTAACATTTGGCACTTGCAATATCTGTAGCACCAAATGTGTAGACAAGAAAAGGAACTATTATGGAGTTTTTGGTATTACAATTTGGTCAAAAGAGGTTCGAAAATAAAGATCTTTAGAGCGGTGATTTGTGCTAGCTTTCTTAGAAAGAAACATGTAAATCCGAGCTCCGTCTGTGGTTTCTGGAATTACTGTTCTTATAGTTTCATGTTGAAACGCGAACGACATTTTGGACTTTCCACTATACTGCCAGTTGCTTGAACATTGCGCATCATGGCCCAAGATTTCGTTGTTTGCTAGCTATATATTTGTTGCTATTTTTGGTTCATTCTGTTCTGCACATGACCGTCGAAAGTCAAGGCAAATTGAATTCGATAGGCTGAACTTTTCACTTTTTGAGTCTTCAATCCGCTTCCCGCTATTTTGGTCAATCGTTTGACCTCAGCATAACAGAAAATTAGGTGATTTGCCCATTGCTTGACGTGCTTCAAAATTTTAGAATGTATCGACGAGTTCTTTGATTAGATGATTCAAAATGCCATAAAACGGAATTAAAACAAATTGTAGCATCAATGGGGGAAGTTAAACTACTATTCAGCATGTGTCTAGCGCAACAAATTCGTGTGACATCTTCTTGTGACACTGTCTTCTTCGAAGATGGTGTATATTTAAGCACGCTCTGTCTGGGCGGAAATCCTCGCGTAGCAGAACACTCCTTTAGTTAGTGAGCTGTCATTGGAGGCTCACTCACTGTTCACCTGCCATTGATTACATGCCTGGTTGTAACGCTGGAAAGATATAAGCGACGAGGAAAAGATATACCACGAGTGCCTACTAACTCGGTAAATGTTCTCTCCAACAGTCACTCTCCATTAAGAGAGAGGGGGGGGAGCATTGCTGTTTGCAGAATAGACATGAAGTGTCGTAAACGTTGTAACTTCTAACCAGCAACCAGCGAATGTTTTCAAGCCTCTCGGAATGCAATTCTCCTGCCTTGTTTGTTCTGCGTAGAGTCTAAATTTACTGATATTACAAGCCTTTCTATGCTTTAACAATCGCTCAGTTGATAATGGTTATACCCTCAGGCTTTATTTTCCCATGTCAGACATTCTGAGTCTGTCAAAAATTCACTCTGCCATTTGTTTCTTGATATGTCTGACCATAATTAACTACAATGTGAATGAGTTTCTTTTCTAAAAAATTTGTTGCTCCTCTCTCTCTCTCTCCTTATTTATGTATCTAGGCATAGTTTGTACTATAACAATTTAATTTCTCGCCTGCATCGTAATATGGAACCATTTTACTCCTGCTAGCCTGATCACTATTTTTGATCCTGCTACAGAAGCGAATCAGCTTGTAATTGTAAAAGAATCTATCATTTAGCGCACAGATCTTTGGAAAAACAGCCCTGGTTTTAGTTTTCACCTACCTCTTTTATGTTTAAGCTGCTAGATGAACTTTGTCGACAAAGAATACAGAACGAAATAATAAACATTAGATATTAATAAAGTGTATACATTATGGGGAACGAAACAGTTTGAGCCTTTGATATTCTAGGCCGTATCTATTTGCACCCAGCGAACTGTCCTCAGTAATTTTGAGATACTTTGCCAATTTGACAAAAGCTCAGATATACAGGTGTTCTTCCTTGACAGATGCCGCGGAATTTTTAATTCATATCATTCATTGTCGACTTTCTTGGATTTATTACTCCATAGTTTCATGATTAAGTGTCCTAAAAGAGTTACTGTTTTAGAACAATGGGGAACTACTAGAGAGCGAGACGCTACCTTGACGATGTAATGATTGTCTCCGAAAACTAAAAAGAACGGTACAATTCAACTCTCAGAAAACGGCTTCCATTAGATCATAGAACTATATTGTGTTGCTGGGAGAACATTTCAGATTGTAACAATGGTTTTATTTTCAACTTATCGCATTGTAACCCATTTTGGTAACTATTGGCAGGTCAAATACCCGTTGCAAATCCATCTATTTCTGTAACACGTTTACATAACTGTAATTTCGTTCGAGCTTCTGTCCTTTGCTCTTCAGATAGAAAAATATCCCCTCTCTAAGACCTTATCTATTTCGTATGAGCCCCTGTCGTCTTAAACACTCTTCAAATGATAGACTGTCGCTTGCCTAAGACCTTATGTGTTTCGTATTAGCTCCTGTATTCCTAAATGTCCTTCAAGTGGAAAGCTATCACCCCCGTAAAGCCTTATCTGCATCCGCTAATTGGCACTATGAATTGTTTTACATTGACTGGATCAGGACATGGTCGATGACACCACTCCTTTGGATACATGTATACTTTAAGATACTATCATGCGACATCATGAATGAATTGTACATTTAGGTGAGGAATCCAGTCAAATGTATGGGATTTCTTTTAGGAGCCATTCTCTTAGCAGTTCATGGTTCCAAAACGCAAGGTAAGATGCAATATGTAAACCCAAGGCTTACATATGAACTATTTCGGTATTTAAGCTACACAAACTACACTCTCTTTCTTTTGTAAGAACAATTGTATAAGAACACGAGCCTCAGAATTGATGGGAAATTAAGAACAAATTAAGAACAAGCTGAGGCTGAAGCACTGTCGTAAAATTTATTTTTGGACAACTATGCATACGATGTCCAATAACATTTTGGCATGAAATGTCCTTTCCTTGTTAGCCTGAGGAGGATTGACAGCTTTATCACTTCTCCTCTTTGATTTTCGTGAATTAGTTTGCCCTTATTGAAACATCCAATGATGTCTTGTATATTGTCTAGTGTCTAAATTACCTACACCCCAATAATTTAAGAACAAATTAAAAACAGTTCAACCTCAAAATTTTGGAAAAGTTAAGAACAGTCACCCTGAACCTCAATTTTGCTGGTTCTTATAACAAAAAGAGTGTAGTCCGTGTTTACTCCAGGCTAAACCGCCCCGCTTGAGGAGATCGTTTAGTCTGACCGACTGAAACTATCCCAGGTTAATTTCACCCTGGGCGAACCAGTGTTAGGTATTCTAGCTCAAAATAGGACGTAAATTTCCCACATATAATGGGTGCGGGCAACACCAACTAAAAAGGAACTTACTGCCTTTTTGCAGAATAGTTAATACGAGCAAATAAAAGCTAGTCAAAGAGAATCGATTTGCCATGTTCACGAGCAGAGTTCTGAGGGAATGACTGCTGACTAAGTTGCTCATAGATATTAAATTTTCATTTAAGGTTCTTTTTGGGTGGAATCTCACAGCCCAATAGCAAAGTGTACGATTATCGCCCTGCGTTAGTACTCTGTCGGTTTGTTTTCGAGGACACCCTGGATATCTCTCTTAGCAAAAATCGAGCTGCGCTCTTTTTGTACGAACATAATTTATGAGAACACACTTTGCAAGCATGTTAAGGCTGAATTTTCGGCAGAAGTAATGTCACTACTAGAACATAGTCAGCGTCAGATGACAATTTTTGCAAGCATTCAACCACTCACGTTCTTTTAGCTAACAAATTCCGATGAGTTTGTCGATAAACATCAGCATTCATTGCTTTATTTTCAACATCATCCCAGCCGAATGTCTTAGAAACTCTATACTGCATTTAATTTCTCAAATATTTGTGAAAAATTGTTCTTAGAAAGATATGAACAATTTTAAGAGCATGTGAGCCTAGAAATATAAAAACAGTTAAGAACATCGAGCTTTGGCCAAACTTATCTGGTTCTTTGCTTAAATTTGCCTGAAGATGGGACTGATAGTCTCCAAACATTCTCGGATTTGTCTTACTCGTCCTCAGATTTGTCTCACTCGTCTTACTCGGATGCGTCTTAGATGCGTTTTGGATGCGTCTTAGATGCATCTTAGATGCATCTTAGATGCGTCTTAGATGCGTCTTACTCGACCGGTCGATCTAAATGAAATCTAAATGATTGACTGGATTGTTCACGGATTTCAAATTTAATGTGCTTCGTCGTGGTTCTTATAATCAACCTTGAACGAAATGAATGCAATGCTTACAGGCACAGAACATGAAGAACATGGTGTTTTATTTTTCGAAATGAGCACAGAGAATGAAGAAGGCCTAGAATGGCAAGCGTTGTGGATCCTATGATAAAATTGCCAGTAACGTTTTGTGAGCTGGATCCGTTTCCAGCATGGATTCTAGGTCGTTGCAAAGAAGAAAGATTATGACTCGTGCTATCAACAAGTCACTTCTGCCAGCAGTTATACCTAAAGATTTTGAAAATTGGCCTTTACTCATTCCATTCAAATGAGCATACGTATCAAATGTTTCATATCTCTGATCAGGTGTATTCTCTCCCAACCTAATTGACCAATCATCATACTAAATGGGCCTAAATTTAGCTTTGAAACGCATATGTGATGATTGGCCAATTAGGTTGAGAGAAAACAGATATGATCAGAGCTCTCAAATGGTGGAATATATTAAGTTACCATCAGCATATAAGCAAGGCCATATTACTGAGGCTGCGTCGCTGAAAGTCCAAAATGATTTAATGGCGGCTGTGGACAAACGTATTGTTTCCTTATTTATATTTCTTGACCTCTCGTCTGCTTTTTGATACTGTAAATCATAAAAATGGTCTGAATGATGTTTAGCAGATCGGTTTCAAACTGTTAAAGTAAAACAATTGCATCAAAGAAAATAACCCTCCTTCTGGTGTCCCTCAAGGTCCAGTATTGGGTCCATTGCTGTTTCCAGTTTTTACATTGCCATTAGGAGACTTTATGTGAAAAAGGGCTATAATTTCACTTCTACGCTGTTGATACTCAAATTTACATGTGATTTTCACCAAATATTGATTGTACAAGTTTGTCAATGAAAAAATGGAAACGGATGTCAGAGAGATTGAAGCGTGGATGTTATGAACGGGTTTAGGCCTAATGGAGGCAAAACTGAAATGCTAATTATTGAATAAGCATTTTCACAAGCAATACAAGAAAATACTAAACATATCTATCAAGGTTTGAGGTAGCGTCATTGAGCTGGGTGAGAAAGCGAGGAAACTTAGCGTAGATTTGACAAAAACCTGACACTGAAAGCACATTTGAATGCGTTTTGCCAGTCATCTAGGTACCAAACGCACAGCATTAACTATGCACAACATAAACTTTGCTCGGAGGTGCCCTACAAAGGAGGCCGCAGAGAAAAGCTATTCAGGCATTTGTCATATCTAGACTTGATTGCAACAATTCTCTGCTGTACGGATTACCATATGCAAATTACAAAAGCTACGAAAGATTCAAACCACTGCTGCTAGAACATTGACTGGTAAAACCAGAACGTTTTACATAATACTAGTGTTAAAGCAACTTCATTGGTTGCCTATTTCCAGCAAAATAGACTGTACGCATGTTAGCTTCTAAATGTTTCAAAGATCTACCACCAAAGTGTCCTAAAGAATTACAGGTTTTTTATTATGAGAAACAAGTTTATAAGAAACATTAGGCTCAAATCAAGCAAAAATTTAGAAACATTTAAGAAAGACAGGCAGGCTGTGCGTCAAAAGTAAACCTGAAGAGTCTGTTTATGCGAGAAAGCTTTTGTATTAAACTTGAAATAAAATACAAGCAACATACATCTCTCAAATTTGCTCACTAAGAATTCCATTTCTCGTCTCACAATTGCCTTGTTGTTACAGGAAATTTCACGAATTTTAAGAAACACTTAGGAAACATTTAAGGCTGGATTTGACAAAATATTAAGAAACATCCAGACTGATGGGAGAAAGTTCGTTTATTATAAAAAAGCCGTGTAGTTAACGTACGCAAGACATCTTCATCTTGTTTTACTAGATCTACGAATTATGAATTACAATTGGAGGTTGAAAGATTAAATTAGTAAAGGCTGATGATTGTGCTTTTGGTAATGCTGCTCCTATTCTTTGGAACAGACTCCTCTATTCAGTTGGGGCATGTGATATTATAGAAGCGTTTAATACCCATTTGAAGACCTATTTATTTAGACCTTATTTTTTAAATAGTATTGTTTATCTTGATTTATTAAATAAAACATGCCCTGTAAATTTTTATGAAAGACGTGAAAGACGTGCTGTGCCTGAAAAAGTAGAGTTGAGCCAAATAGGTGATGGTAATAACTAAACAGCACTTAACTCTGTTCATTTTTCATGAGCTTCATAATATTCTGGTGCAGAAAGCAGCAATGAAAGAGCAGCACTAATCAAATTCTCCACCATTGCTACACCATTTTACGGGCAGCCAAAACTTTTGCCCGAAAAAATCCACTTTTTTATCATGGGAGCTGTTGCATCCTCCACACTTTCCATTTGTCTCACCCCTGTAGGATCTTTCGGCCTAAAATTACGTAATCTCACAACAACTGGTGAACGAAGTACAAGTTGCAAGTAATTTCCTTTGATGGTGTTTTTGTTGGTGCCTATTTTCAATGTATGTATACTTTACTATAGGATGTTAATATGCAATCTGTCGATTTCCTGTATCAGAAAACTAGTGGAGGTTAATTGTAAAGAAGTTGTGTTCGAAACTTGCGTAGTAAGAGAGAAGTTAAACTTCTCAATAAGCTGGCCACCGGCGGCGCGGTTTAGTTGCTGATATAAACAATCACTTTGGTGTTAATAGCCTTAATGCTTTAATCATGCTATGATTTGTCGTTCATAGTACGCTGCATAGACGCAATTAGCAACAACCGTTGATTTCTACTTGCGAATGAATGGGTAATTTCCTCATACGGTTTTCATTCGTCGTCCCAATATTTGTATAGGTAAATGGCCAATGCAGCCGAGCCAGCATGAATCATTAGATAGGGCAGAGCGGCCCTTCGTTGTAAAAACACACTACGGAATTAAGCCGATTTTCAGGATGGATACATTTATTTCTCTAACAGTTGATGGTACGGCCTCCATTCATGTCACAGTAAGCTAGCCAAATGAATTGCCTGTCTCAACGACAGATGCAGAAAGTCTGGCTGGTAAACAGTTATCAAGAACATATCGATGAGTCTTTAGTTAAAGCACTTGAGGCCTTTGCTACCCTGGAAATATAATCCTGTATGTCCTCTTAGTTCGCTCTCGACGCAGACAGCTGTCTAAAGCTGTGACGAGAAGCCGCTAGCATTTCTCTTCAAATAGGGTCTGTCTGAATTCAGTCTGTGCTCGTGAGTTAAAAAGCATGATAACCTTTCAATCGATGAGAACGTTAGTGAGAAAGTCAGTTCTGTCAACTAGCAGGCACAATCTTATCAATGAGTACCCCTTTGTCCATATTCTGTTTCACAATCAACCTCCTTTCCCCTCCAAGAACCAGCCTGTTACTTCAAGAACTATTAGTAAATTGAACGTGAAAATGCGGTTTGGTGATGTAACCTCCAAATCCGTTTCTGTCACGCAACAGCGCAATAAGTATGTTGTGTTTTAATGATAGATATAACTTTCCTTTGTAATCCTTATATTCTGTTTTGACATTAATTCCTTACAAATTTACTACACGTCATTTTTACTTGCAAAGTCCTGTTTTATCCTACAGCAATATAATTTCTTGGATGTTGAAAATAAGCCATTCAAACTCATCATTTGCACCGAAAGACACAGGTCCCATTGCAAATTCCTACAACTGGTTTCCAAGAACCCCTCCCTGCCATTTATGGGACCATTCACATATCATGGCAACAGTTTTTGGACATTTTCGAAACGCTCCCTCCCTTTGTAGTAAGATGTATTCGTTGGTTAGACTTTCTTCGTGAATAATGTGATAATATGCCTCCCCCACCCCCCACCCCCCACCCCGTAATGAAAAGTACTCACAATGGAGTATGGCGGACAAAAGCAGGTCATATCTGATATTTCTATGTAAAAATTCTAAATGCCAAAGCATGTATTAAGAATCATCTTCAATAACAAATGCAAATCAGACAATTCAAGACAACAGAAGATCTTAACTTCTTGAGAAAAATAGCAGACGATCGC
The DNA here is from genome assembly GCA_964019165.1 of Mastigias papua. NCBI lineage: Eukaryota > Metazoa > Cnidaria > Scyphozoa > Rhizostomeae > Mastigiidae > Mastigias > Mastigias papua. The sequence goes on from OZ025277.1 coordinate 12,168,222, forward strand.
AACGTAAGGAAAAACTTGACTACATTAATTTGTAGTGTCGCGCAAGGTGAGCAGTGATACAATTGCAAGCCAGATGCGCAAGAGAGAGAGAGATAGAGTAGTAAGAAAAACAGGGTGTAGAAATAGAGAGAGCCAAATGGGATTTAGTAGTGTAAAAACATGAATGTAGAAAAGCATGTTCAAGTATCTTTATGAGAAAGGTCTTTTCACTTAGCTTTTCTTAGCTTTTTCATGATTTATGTATTGGAACTTTCTTCAGGCTTTCTAAGCGAGAATATTCGGGTTTGTGTAACACTGCAACACACCCGATAGGTCTAGGGATACCATCTTTCTAGATTTAGAGATAAACCCTTTCTATATAGAAAACAACAGACGAGATCAATTATATTTTTTGAGAAACTTCGATAGATCTTATGTTTCATTATGTTGATTCAAGTGATCAATCGCGATGCCTTTGGTCTTGTACAACCAATGCGTTAAAAGGAACTGCGTAAAAGACAATTAAAACTATTTATAATAATATATGTTCCGCTTTGAAGTTAAAAGATAGAGTTCATTTCCAAGTCTTTTTGGCAGTGAGTTAAAATTCAGAGTTCCATGAAAACAAACAGTTTTCCCCTACTTTTGTTGTGACTTTTGGCATTAAAATACATGAGCAGTGACTTTTCGTTTTTCCGTTCTTCAAAACGTTGATGTTTGCGTTTAAACGTTTAGGGTAATCTATTTTTGTAAGTAAAGGGTAGCATTGTAAATTTGCTTTATCAGCAAGAGGCTGATCTAGACAAAATTGGGTAAAACTGCAGATCAAATTTCGAGATCCATAAAATATTGACTTCATTTTCCAGTATCGATCTCTCGATTCGACTTTCTCGATTCTAAACACAGACTCTCCTCTGTAGATGTTGTTGTCAGGGTAACCGTCTTTTGATATTCAAGTGAACACTTAAAGTAAGTTTACAGTGTACTTAAGCCAAAGCAAACACTTACGAGGATAAACATTGAAGTGTGAGAAAGGTCAACATGAAAGGAGACCATAGACTTTGTGATAATGGAAAGTAGAAACATCTTATATTCTTATTGGTATGGAATGTAACATCGTAACATAGTTTCTATTGTCTGGAAACCTTAATCTTAAATGCAAACAAATGTCGAATTGCAATGCCGATTTGTTGGATACATGCTTTCTATTTTATGAGAATAATTTTTTAGCCCAGAACTGAAACTCGTAGATTTTTCATGATTTCGGTACTGAAGCATTCTTATAACTTTCTTAGCAAGAATATCTAAGTTCAGACAGATACTGATAGGCACTACACAAACGTACCAGTGAAATACATATGGTAGATCTTTGTACGAAATCTATGCATATTAAACAAAAGAGATGATGAGGTTGCAGGAAGATCAACTTATCACCTTTCCTAGGCCTCAGAAATCGAGCACTGAGAAAGTACTCTCTTATAAGAAACACATGTAATCCTAAACTGCAAGACCCTACATCAAAGTTACCAAATCTGTTTATTCTCATGTCTTTTGATTTTGTGAGAGGCCTACTGGCGTATTTGGTTTTTATAGAAGAGAACAATGGAGCATTTGGAGTTACATTTGTTTAAATAAAGTCAAAAACAAGCATGTCAAAAACAAGCATAAATGAAAGTATTTTCATACGCCTTGCAGCTTCTACTTGAATTTTTCGGTCTAAATTGATATCCTATTTCATTGACCCCTATGTCTGATTTATGAGGCTCATTTAGTTCATCATTTTTACTCATAAACAAACCTAATCCTTCTCTTTTACTTTCATGAGGGGGCTCACTCTCGATTGGCTAACCTATCATAGGTTAACTACCTAAGTTAGAGAGCTCCTATTAATCCAATCATTTTTAATGCAATCCTGTACTCGTAATAGTTGTTACTTTTCATTCTGTACAGCGGTCGGTACTTGTTCGCTATAACTTTAATTTTTTATTTATTGTATTAACTATAGTTAACCTGTTATCTACTATCCATAGTACCTTAGTAATTTTTTTATAAGGAATCACCTTTTAAGCATACTGCCATGTTAAGTGCCAGAAACTCTAAGGAACTTTAACTACTAGGGACAAATTCTTGAGGAACTTTTCAATTTCAGCTATTTTCTATTGCTGCAAACATTCGAGTATTAAAAAGCCAGATCTGCATAAACTGCGTGTAATCCTTGTAGCTAGTGGTTCATACGCGAGTTTTCATTGAAAAATGGAGCGTCCAAAATTCTTTGTCTTAACACTCTGCAGTTATAATATGAATATGCTTATCATTAAATTTGCAGTTAAAATTAAGAAACTATTAATATTGAAATGTGAGAAAAAGAGTTTCAAAACGAAGGAACTTTAGAGCTACGCTTTATGCTAGGTTTCTTACAAAAAGAGACACGTAAAATCCAAAGCCCACTGTAATAGGGTTATAGTATAGTATAATTGGGTTAAGTATAATATAATTGGGTTATAGTATAGTATAGTTGGATTATAGTATAGTATAGTATAGTATAGTATAGTATAGTATAGTATAGTATAGTATAGTATAGTATAGTATAGTATAGTATAGTATAGTATAGTATTGTATAGTATAGTATGGTATTGTATAGTATAACATGGTATGGTATGGTATGGTATGGTATGGTATGGTATGGTATGGTATGGTATAGTATAGTATGGTATGGTATAGTATGGTATGGTACGGTATGGTATGGTATGGTATGGTATGGGTATGGTATGGTATAGGTATAATGTAGGTATTGTATCATGTAAACCCGGGTTCACCCCAGGTGTTCAACTAGGAATTTTTTATGGCAAGGGTGTAATCAACAAAATAGGCACATTAAAAACTTTCTAAAGAAAATGTATCCTTAAATAATATGTTTCAGATTCAGAAATAAAGGAATTCTTACAGAAAGTTTCAGGATTTCGTTACTGTAAGTATAGTAAGCATGTCTGCCCACCAAAAGTACACTAAATAGCTTCGAATTTCTCCAAGAAAAGGGGGACTTTTGCCTTTTTGAGGAAAGTGACAACGACTTTGTTCCCCGGGACCCACCCATAGTTGCGTGCCCCAAATCCACTTTACACGACAAAAAGCCAATTGATCGTTTAAATCGCACAGAGTTTAACCCAGAATAACTCAACCCGGATTCAACCAGGGTTGAGAAGTGCCTTGGAAATTGAGTTCAAGTGCCATCTGTTGTGTGTGGATTTACTTTAGTGTAGTTTAATGAAGTGCAACTAGTTCAATATGGTATAATTTGAAATGTAGAATAATTTTGTATGTACATGGTGTATATTTAAACAGCATTTACCATTGGTTGATGATAAAATGAAAGTGGTTAAATTGACAAATGGAAGCAAAAGGATTCATGCATTGTGTGATGGAGCAGAGTGTGACTAGAAAGAGCAATTAGGGTGAATCGGCTCATGTTTCTAAGTCACTACTGCCTTAGGTCCTGCTTTTCGTATGCTCATTTCATAGATAAATATTCGATGGAGATCTTCGTGACCTAGTATCTCTTATCTATGACACACCAGTAAGATAATTCGATGTTTGGAATTCCAAGATTGGAAGTTGATATGAGCGTGTACCCTGTCTCTGATAAATTAGCTCAAAAACAAAAGATGCTTGTCCATGCATATTTGAGGTGAACGAAAATACACAAAGGGAGTTTTGTTTCGAAAATCTGTTTTAAATAAATATATGAGGTAAAGATCTGGTTTGTTAATGATTCAAAAGAAGGAGCTTTAGAAGTAAAGTAAGGATGATTGATATTTTTGGAGGGAGAAATTTTTGAAACAGCTCGATATGAAAAACAAATAGTTGCATTGAACTTGTGTGCCTAAACCAAGATTCTGCAAGTGATATTTAAGATTATGGAAACTTCAATTGGCATTTCCAAAACTGGGTAGATGGTATTGAAAAAGACTTGTCATTGCCAGTGATACACAGCTATAGGCCTTTACAGTTTATCGAGCTGTAGTGATATTTATACTATATGCATTTCAATGGTGGGCCATTGTGCATCACCCTCGCTATCGCGTGCTTTTATAAGGCTAGTATTGTTGTTACAAGCCATTTATCTAATATTTAATTCTTTCCCTATTGAATTACTAGAAATTCATGTCCAAATGAAGCTAGCCCAAAGAGAATCTAAAGTTTCACCTTAATGTATTGTTAGAGAGACTTGTCCATTTTGACCATGTCCCATGCTCACTGCCTTTTTGCACTACCATTGCGGTCACTCACTTCTCAGGGATTCATAAACTAAATGAAGGGCGTGTACGAAAGCATTTTTTACTCAGGCTCTTGTTACTTCGCTTATGAATTAGGTTTAAAGAGGAGACGTTCGTTTTCCATCTATTTTGAATGTTTGGCTCTGCCTGTTAACTGAGCATGTAAGGAATCATACACATATGACGTCTTCAAATCTTCAGAAACCAAGCCACGTTGTTATGAGTAGAAACGAATCGATAGTGCCATTGTTAGTTTTCTGGCGTTTACACTTAAGGACTTGTATCTATTGGCTATGCTGTTGTAACTACAATGTGATTTTTATGGCGGCCGTTCATCGTGAGTCATGAATAGAATTCTTACAGAATATAACGACGTTGTTTGTGGGAGCCTCTCCCCCCTCAGCGCAAAACATCGCGCATCAACCACGCCCCCTTCCCCTGCCGCACAACCCCATATATGTATAGTCCTGTACTAGTTCAAGTGTTGATGAGAGATTGCCATTCAAGTATGTTCCGTTACTCTTCCATTTTCTGGACTCACATCTAGTTTTCTGGCCTTGTAAGATACGTACAAAAAGGTACAGGCGATACTTTACAGCAACTAGGATTTTACACATTCCTGACAGGCGAGCGTTAACCTCAAAATCTTTTAATTCAAAGGTATGATTAATCGTTCATTGGTGGTCTCAAAACGTTACGCAATCAAAAATGGGTATAACTGGAAAGATAAAGCTTCACACAAACCATTATATGTAGAGCCACGCTTTGGTACAACAACAAAAGTATTTTGATTGGACTTAATGATATTCTTTAGGATCAACCGAATGATCCTCTGAATATTGTGCCGGGACATCTTTGGCATATATACATTTACAATTCATTTCCGTAGGGGAGGCACAGAGTCAAATTTCACAAGTCCAGGAGGCCTTATCCCTCTAGGCCCCTTTGGCTACGGGTCTGCCTGTAATAGAGAGCTAGGCTTAGATCCTACCTTGACGTAAGCCAAGTCCATGCATCACATGACATAAGACAGTCTATTTTCATCCAGGATTTATCTACACACATATTTCCTCTGGCCTTACGTTCCTTCACATCATTTTGGAGAAGTAGATACTGCTCCATCCTACAATGGCGTAACAGATTAGCTTATGGCCTTCGCAAGCTTAAAACATTCCCCTAAATCTATACAAAGTAATTCATCAGTTAGGAAGAACAAAGGGAACAAGTAGCATGGCAAATAGGCTATGTCAACTTGTTCAATAAGTGCAAAAGGCATATCTTTAGAATGCTTCCTGGGGGGAGCAAAATTGGGACTTCAGAGTGGGGCCCCTTAGGAGTTGCGCTAACCTCGATTTATTTTAAAACTGAACTGTTTTGAAGTGAGCAGCTGATAATAGTGAAGGCCTGAAATTTGATGCTTGTAGACGGTTAAAGTATCAATATACATAGGCCCACAGCGTTTGTGTGCTTGTTATGCATAGAAGTGGAGTGATTGCTTACGTTACAGAATAAGGTTACTACGTTGTAAAAATACACGCACTATAGACAAGAGATATCATGAAAGACCTATAGGGCATTTTGGAAACTAACTCATGAAAACTCAATACTATTATGACGTGAAAGTGCGAAAAAATGAGCGACCATGGCGAGAATAGCTTGGCTGCCGAATGTTTGAGAGCTCTGCTCAGGAATATTTTCTCCAAACTTAATTGGCCAATCATCATGCAGAGTTCTAACCATACATGCGCTCCACAGTTGAGTTTATGCCCAATTTACGTGATGATTGGTCAATTAGAATAGAAGAGGATAGACTTGACTAGAGTTCTCAAACATTTCGCGGCAACGCTGGTTGGACTCGAACTCGCAACCCTCCATTTTATGCGCAAGTGACCAACCGCTGAGCCATCGGTGGCGTCTTCAAGCCGTTGCTCTAAGTCGTTTGCCCAAGGTTAAGTCAGTTGCTCTCACTTTTCACGTGTATGGTAGGAAGTGGTTGCAAAATAAATAAACATCATCATCTACAAGGTCTTAGTTTCTTCAAGTCGTTGTTTCATTCTGATAGAGAAGTTCTTGATACCTCACTAATGTAAGAGATAATGAAGTATTTGTAAAAGAGAATTTGCTACTTGTTGAAATGACCTTATATCTGTTCAGAATAATCACTGTATGTAGTAATGCCTGATTTTCATAAAGCTCTTTCTTGTCTTTTCCAATGTTTTCTGGTCTTTTCTAGTCTTGTCTAGTCTTTTCTAGTCTTTTCGTGTCTTTCTTGAGTTCGAAAGACTAGAAAAGACAGAATGGAAACGACTTCTGAAGATTAGAAAAGACAAGAAAAGGCAAGAAAAAACACAGAAGAGTGGAGTCTTTCTTAGTCTTTGAGACAGATTTCATCCTATCTCGAAGACAAGAAAATTACCAACAAAGACTAGACAAAGGCCAGAAAGAGCAGCCTCAACATTCCTTGCGCGCAAATTCAAATCCTGGCAGAAATAAGTATGGCCGAAAACGCATATGAATATGCACCGTATATCTGTCTTTGTTGACATATTCTTCTAGCCCAGAATTTATGCTTCTTTCTTCTAATTTTCTGGTTTCTTTGACATAAGATTGCCATCAGGACAAAAGAACTTGCTTGCAACAAAAGTCTGTTTATGGCAGCTATTTTGTATAAGACTTTCAAATACGCGCCAACAGGACTGCACAAGAGGTATAACAAAACAACCAGAAAGGGAAAGACCAGAAAACACCAGAAAAGATTAAAAAAGACAAAAAAGTTGTGTCTCTTCTAGTCTTTAGAGGTCTTCTACATTCAATCTTTCCTTGTCTTTCCTACTCAGGAAAGACTGGAAAGATTAGAAAAGACAAGAAAGCGCTTTATGGAAACCAGGCTTAAAGATTAAGGTCAAGCAACCGAGCCAGGAATTCGCCAAGCTTGTAACAAATGTGGCTGATATTTTCATTTGCTGATATAAATCACTATTCGTTATTTTGCCTAGATTTGGGAAAACATTTTGAACTTGAAAAGGCCCCTTATATATAAGAATACTCCTTAGAGCCCCACACCGTTCTGTTACGTCACTTCTTTCGTCATTTCTCGAAGCATTCATTCACATTGCTTTGAACACTTGCAAGTTGAGTTCGTAACATATTGAGTCTCTTCACGTCGCGTTATACAAATCTCCCTTCTCATCGTTAAGAATTGCAGTTACAGCAGAAATTAAATGGAATGCAAAGTACTTTGAAACGGTCCTGGCTACTAGCATACTGCAATTCAATGCAAACTGTAATGTAATGCTAACTGTAACTGTAACTGCAATGCATACTGTTTTGGAACGGTCCTGGCTACTAGCTGTGGATTTTGAATTTCAGATAGTGGCCTTGAAAAATCCAAAACACTGACAATCACTTCAAAACAATGTATCTTCTAGTTGTTTTTCAAAAATTGAGATTGGTTGTGCTTAAAAAGTAGGCATTTGGATTCTGTGGGATTACACACGTTCTACGTAATACACCCTCAAAAAGCATAACTAGAGCTAATGATATTGGAAAATTTCCTTGGACTGCTACCGCTTTTTGTAGTTGGCATGTTTGTGTTCGAGTACACCTCTAGCAGAAGAATTTACCTGTGATATCGGCATAGCTAGAGGACAAACTTCATAGTTTCTTGCAATGGATCCTACGGCATGTCCATTTGGTCGGCTTGTTGATATTTTCAAAATTATCTAATGACTCACACGAAGTTGTTGATAGCAAGTTAACAAATATGTTTGTCTGGAAGGCCTTGCAATTTGAAATATTCCTTTTCCAAGAAAGTGTATAGAGAAGCCGCCTCTGAGAAGCCTTTAGGCCATTGAGAGAGTAGTTTAGAACTTTGATGGAGTATTTGGTGAATCAGAGCTATACACGGTTTTCATAGGGTACCTGGCTCAAGGCCTAGAAGTAAAAAGTTAAAAAGTAGAAGTTTCTTCAGTCAATGACAAAAATTGCAGCGATGGCAAAAGCAAACTAAACAACATTATCTTTTGTAGTGCCTATAAGGCTTATTGGCTTTTAAGCACATAAAACATACTGTAGTGGAAGCTTTTTAGACCTGTTGAGGAACAAAGGGGTTTCCGAAACTGAAAGTTGGCACAGAAAGTTCTAAAGTTTCTTAACTCTTTCCTTGTAGGTCCAAAAGTTTCTTAAATTTTAGGCTGTCTAGTACCAGGTTTCTTATAAACCTGGTTCTTTTAAAGAAAACATGTATATTGATATAAATCCCTAAAAGACAAGGGAGGTTTGGTAGGACACTTCAGAGAAAAGCAATTTATGTACAGCAGATGTTTTGTATCCATGCATCTTTAAGGTTGTGCTTTGTATTCCCGCTACCGCTGATCGTTGTCGGATAATTCAAGGCCATCCCTGATTACTGCATCGTTGTGTTAAAATGGTTCTTGATTTGTCGGCTTCAAACAAATCATTCTTCCAGTTCTTTATGTTGTCTATATACTACGGTATACTAGTCTCATAATACCAAGTCAGTGCTGTACAGTACTCTCTGATGTATATGCTTTCATATGGTCGAGGAATTTAAAAGATTTGGAAAAGGTCATTGAGGGGGGTCAAATAGGCGGAAAGTTAGGAAAATTGCTAAGAGTTAGTAGTGGATTGAAATGAAGGAAGCTATAAGCACAGGCGACAAATATACTCCGATAATTTTTCCATACTAAAAATGTCCTTGGGTAGAACCGACGCTCTGAAATGTTGAACAGGGAGATTTATGAAAAGAAACTCTTGCACGGACAAAATCTTAAATGGGAATCAATAGGTATAAAAGATAGCAACAAGGGGGAAATAAGTTAATCAGCCTCCTGCCCCAACCCAAGGGAGCAAAAGGGGCCGAAATGTGCCCTTTTGAGTAACATTACCCATTACCATGGCAATAACTTTGCAAGCTTATTGCAACGTTTCATCTATAAGCTATCACCCTGCAACTTTTGTTCTAGAAGTAATTCGACTTTGACTTAACAGTTTGCTTACAAAATTCAGTGATAATTAGGATTGCGGTGACTAGTGTCACATACATTCCAAGTCTCCTGTTTTTTCTTGGAGCTCCCACTTTTTGAGAAAATCTCCCGTTCCCCCATTTTTAATCAAATATCTCCGCGCTTTTTAGTGCTCTATAGTAGAGGCTTGGGCTACTTAGGGCAACTTTATGTATTTTGAACGACAGCGTTTGACTGTAATAAAAGGGTTGGTTCATAATGCCTAGTTAGGAATTCACCAGACTAGCCTACGCTTGACGGAAACAGAGCCACCAAAAACTCCCCTCTCATTGGCAAAAGGGCTGAGTTCCCCATCCTCAGCACCCATAGACTTACGTATTAAATCTAGCCATAGGAATCACATTGTGTATGTTTTGATGATATAGCCACGTCTTTGGTGCCATGTGTATAAAGTTAGTCCCCCTTACCCTCCTTCTGTGAAGATATCACTGCCGGATAGCATGTTAAAGCTGGAGGCAAATAGCCTTTGTGTACGATTAGCGCGTTGTAAATGATATCACCAAGCCTGCCAATAGTCGAAGAAGACTTACTCGTGGAAGGAACTTTTTAAGAGACTTATCCATGCTAATGGAAACAAACCAAGCAATGGACATATTTCCGTCCAACTGTGCCTCACTCCTTTTGCAGGGCGATGCAAAGTTGGGGGTATGTATGAGTTGTTAGTAAAATGCTAAGTACTCTTCCTTCCCATGTCCGTCCAGTATAGGCTATCGTACATACACCTATCAATACGAATTTGCTGGTCTTCCTGGGGCTCATGCATTTTGAAGGATGCTAATTTTGTAGGAATTCTTTCAGTTCCCTTTTGAATTTAGAAATCTTTGAAATCGAAACCTTTTGCAATGTTAAACAACTCCATTGCCCAGAAAAGTCTACTAATCAGAGCATTGTGGAACAGTATTATGGGATACAGTGCTAGCAAGGACTGAAGGTCAATATTATTAAGTTGAAGTTAGACGAAGCTTCATCTCTCTACCAAAGTATCAGTGACAGTACCAATCCTCGAGAAGTGGCTGTATTAACATAGAGATACACCATTTCTAGATAGGAAACGGTATACGAATACGCTATGTGTTTGAAGGCCTAGATAGATCTAGGTATTCTGAATCGAACGTTGACAACAGTGATCAAGGCTCTAATGCCACTCTCTCGAGTCTTTCGTCTAGCAATACAGAATGCAACAACAAAAAATTGGAAGGAAAAGCCTCAAAATGAAAGAGAGCAAGACAAGATTTCAGGACGATGAGACAAGGGAAGATCAGAATTAAGCTACTAAGAGAGCGAGATTGAACACAGATTTACTCTTATTAGAAACATTTTATCACAATTTTTAGCGAAAGTACACTACCATATATTCGAAAAATTGAGGGTATTCACCACCCCTATGCACCCCTATGGCTCCAGCACTGTAGTATTTTTTACATTTTAGGTATGGACATCGCCATGTTATCTTAAATCATGCATAAAAATAATGGCAGATATTTATTGGCCATTACTGAGAGTTCTTAAATATCTTGAACAAAATATTTAACTCGTGGCCATTGCCCCATCATAACGATTGATTTTACCCATCATAATAGTCTGCTTTTTCCAGTTTAATGGTATTTTCCCTAACAAAAATAGTTCTTTTTGGAAAGTTCTTGTCTCAAATATCTGAAACCTTTCTATATGTCGTTCCACTTTTTGTTCTAACTTTGACACACTACTCTCTAGTGAAACTCCGCCCAGTTCGGATATTAGAGAAGTATTGTGAAATTTTCGCGATTCCTCTCCTGAATCAGTACAACGTAGCCTCTCATGCACTAGTTTTTTACCATTTATACTCAGAAATAACATAAGAAATATATGTAAGAAATATATGTAAGAAATATATGTAAGAATATTATTTCTTGTTATTCAAATCAGGCCTGATTCAAATGCAATAGAAAGTGGTTGCGAATACACCGTAGTCCAGATTTTCTTGAAAGGGAACCTAAAACTTTTCGCAGATTTCATGAGTACATCCAAATGCATTTACAAAAGTTGGACTCCAATGTACAAAATGGCTTTATCTTAATACTCTATTGATCGAATTCATTTGTCTGTATTTCTATTTCTGTGTGGATCTGTGATAGATTTTGAAAACAATATCAAGTTCTAACATAAGTCCATAATGACGAAATTATGTCAGTTTCAAGCTTTGTCTTTTCAAACTAAGCTTCAATGACGCGCCAGCAAAGTAGTTTGACCAAAGATCTGGAGCTGTGACGTAACTGCAGACCTCTTCAGAATGTTTTTGCTAATGACTGGAATCTAAAGGCTAAAATCTAGTCTTTTGGTACCCTAGGACAACGTATTGTAGCACAACTTCCAAGATGTTTCCTCAGTTGAAATCTCCCCTCTGCCCTAGTCCCTGACACAAAAAAGCACAACACAATATAACACGCACACAACACACAACATAACACAACACAACACACAACACAACACAACACACAACATAACACACAACATAACACAACAAAGCACAACACAACACAACATACTATGCATATGCCATACACCACATACATCACACAAAGCCCCCCTATTACAAAATTAGCCATAAAACAAAAGTAACTCGTCTCTGTCTTCTATTTTACTCTGCAAGCTGACAGCTATCCCACAGAAGAGCAAATCTCAAGCCTTGATCTCAAATGCTTATCGTTGCTCTTCTAGTTATCTTCTGGCTCATCATAATAATTAGCTTGCTATATTCTGTCAGATAATCCCTGCTTTAAGTGTATTTTTGATAGCCTTCTGTCACACGTATCTACAAATTCATTCAATGCAACCGTTGATGACATCATTAGCTTCATGCATCAGAAGCGTGGTCAGTAAGAGTAACCGCATTGATTTGTCGCAAAGACCGATTTGCGCTTTTTGAGGTCAGTGCATTTATGGAGGTTAATCGTCAGATCTATGACCCTTATCCGGAGCGTCTTTGGCTAGACTGTTTTTTCTTCGCTGTGAAAACATTGTGGGAGACCGATGTCAAGTCTAGGTCCGTTGTTTGCATAAATTGGCCCGCTCGATCACAGTGCAACGTAAAGTAGACAAGAGCAGTTCGCGGACGGAGCAATCAACTGAGACTAGAATACCTTGAAAATACTACCAAGCAGAACAAACACCATCTCTACACAAAGGAAGAGTGAGTACATTCTATTATCAACGTCTTTGCTCATATTATTCGATAATCATATTGTAAATTTTGCTGTAAACTGATTTTTCTCTATACTGTGCGCTTAAAATATTGAATAACAACCATATACTTCAAAAAAGTCACGGAAAATTAAAGTAGGGCTTATCTAGCTATCCTTCACAATATACATTCAGAACTTTTAAGTACATGCTTCCCTCTAAAAATTGCCGCTTGGATACAGAGGTGAGCTGCTTTCTATAGGCCAAGGGTTGCCTTTTATCATAAGCCAGTGATAAAGGTGACTGCGAAAGGCAATCCTCTGATTAAAAGATTAAAAAGCACCTGACTCACAAACTGAAGTAGCCTGCAGAACGTTACAAACCCGCATGACTATGCCGCATTCGCTGTAAAAGTGTATCGGAATATACGATTTTTTTATAAGAAAGTGTTTAATAAGAAAGCAGTACGCGACTGCTCAAGAAGTTAAGAAAGTTCAGTACTGGATTTTTGAGACCTAGGAAAGTCGATAAGTCATATACATTTGAAATCCCAATAGTAACGTAAGACTATCATCTGTTTTACTTACTTTGTGTAGATTTTTTGAGTTTATCTTTGCATCCGAGTGTTTTTGGCTGTGTGTTGCTTACCTGTCTGTGCAATACTGCAGTGTTAAATACATTTGAATACTCTCGCAAAGAAAATCATAAGAAGCTTTCAGTACTGAACTCATAGAAAAGCTAAGACAGCTGCAGTACTGAGAAACTTTCTTATAAAAAACGTGTATATGGCCGGGGTCTTTTATGATGCAAATACAGTTATTAAATGTAGCAATATGTGTGGTAATTTTCGCAGTATCCCTGGCAAGGTGATACCTATCGAGAAGGAAACAGCTTTCAATCTCTAGCCCGCTGGGATCTTTTTAAATTTTAAGGCCGCAATCACGCTTTATTGTAACATTGGATCTTGCGCACAGTTTAGGCAGACGATCTGCACCAAAGATTTTGTAGCAAGCCACTTTGTCTCAGGATTTATTTTCATTTTTCTTTTTGGTTGACTACAGCTAAAACCACCTGTAAATAATTGAAAGCGGTGTTACCAAACTCTGAAAGTGAAATAAGACCGATAAAACGTCTTTTTTCTCCAATGCGGCTTTAAGTTTATTGGATTCAAACATCGCCCTTTAATTGTTTGATTAATTCATGTTGGGAAAAGAGTATGAAAATTTTTCTGGCGAAACAATGCAACAGGGAAATAATCGCAATATGAACAATAAATGTAGTAACAATACATCTTATTTTGGTAAACTCTGCTCTATTGGAAACACTTGGAAAGTCTATTCGTATGCAAGACTGGCTCACACTAGTCTTAAGAATGAGTGAAATCACCGAGTTTCCCGTCACATAGAAATGAGTTTGATATGAAAAAATCATGTCCCAACGTTTAAAAATTCTTACCGGAATTACGACAAATGTGAACCGACAGACACTTTTGTAAAGTTACAACATGAAGAGATCGAATGATTTGTTTGCAATTGACTTCATGGACAAATATATACAAACTAGTGGCATGCTGTATCTTACGGCTTACGGTGATCTAAACATTTTGAGTTTTACACGAGAGCCCTCGGGCTTCCTCTTCTACTCTGACAATGACTCTAGTATATAACTAATATCATATGATAGTTTGGGTACGAGCCAGTCACCCCGGGAGAGAGGTCTGGGCTAGCCCATCCAACAGACACCTCGAGGCTTCCGAAAACTCGTTTTTCAAAGGTAACTGCTTTTGTAAGGTGAGGCAAGAGAAGCAGAAAATGCACCTACTCTCGGCACCTTCAAAATTTTAACGAGTGTTCATTTGAATTTTGCCTTCTTCCTTCCTATACAACGTTCTATTATGTTTTTCTTTCATATGATATTAAGTAGCTTGGTATTATATTGTTATTAAGCTTCTAATTTTTTATTTTAGTAGTTATTTTTGTATTATATTTCATCAGAAATAGAAGCCCCCTTGAAAACTAGCGAACCTGGTATAAGTCCCCTGGTATGAGTTCTCATCATATCAGCCCCTCTTCACAAATACCATAACCAAGTAAGCCCTCGATGGGAGTAACCCCTCGGGGGGGGGCTAAATCGAGAATTTACAGAAGCAGAAGTAAAGAGCATGGTCAGACAAATTGGCAAGGGCTTCGTTCCATACCCCCTATTCTAGAGAAAGACTAACAGGGTCTAATGCACTTATTAATTATTTAACAATGTTCAATAGTTACCCACAGGTGCTTAATAGTTGGGGGGGGGGAGCTGGACATGTATGAGTTTAATCTATCCAGTCTGTAACTCATTACGCTCTGATGCGACTCAGCAAATCTTCATGGAATTTCTATTGCATGCTTTTTATTACATGACTATAATCCAACGAAGTGGCCAAGATTCAAGAGTAATTTAGAAATAATTTAGGCTCAAAATCGACAGATTTTAAGAATATTAAGGCTCGGCAAACATTAGGTGAAAAAGTGAGTGTGTATAGCAAAGTGAGTGTGTGAGTCGTTCAAAGTACATAAAGTTGCACTAGCAGCTTATACTAGAATATAAAAAATAAAAGTCTTTTCGAATTAATGGATGTCACATAATTAGTTTGCAAGACTGTTTCCAATTGCCAAATGCCATAAGGGAAAATTCATTAATAAAAGGGAATCCTAACAAGGTCAGGGGGTACAATGCCAGAACTATGAAGCTTCCTTCGGGTAATAAGCGCCCTAGAGTACCGTCTAGTACCTTAGGCCATATGCCATTAACCTAATGACTCACCGAAGTCCCCAGGCACTACGGTATAATGTAATCGAATGGGGTGTCCCACAGTTAACTAATGAATCGACAACCCGTCTAGATAGGACCGTCACAAAGACAATGCTTCTACGGGGTGTGAATTAAAAATCGGGCAACCGAATGGTCACAGTGTCCAAGGACAGGGTGTGGTTTCTGATACCGCGATCGATACTTTTCAATACGCTTCTAATATTTCCGACTGCATGGTAGATAAAGCACCTATTTGGGGTAGCTATGAACTTTACAGCATATACTGATAGGGAATGATTTACAAAACAAAGTGATCTGTCCATAAAAAGGCAAGTTTTGCCGATGAAGTCCATTTCCAGGGTGGGTGTGACGCCCCTCACGCAACCCTCTTGTAACGGGCCAGCATCTAGACATCTCTTGCTCTCTTGTTTAAGTTGCATAGGTTTCCTGTGATAGTCTATGTATTTCAGTATTATATTTATGTAGTGCCTGACTTTCTGCGTAGCACTAAAGCATTACACAAACTTGAATATTCGTGCTAAGAATGTCTTAAGAAAGTTTCAGCACTGGGCGAAATGCCTCTTTCTAAAATTAAAAAAAATCTAATTCGTGCTTGCGTCACGCTTTTTGATTTACTTGAAGTTAGCAGTCGTTGCCCATATTTTGTTTTAGGACATGGCAACCTTGTTCATTGTCGTCCTTGTAGCAGCTGCAACTCACTGCGGAGCAGCGTTCCCTCCGTTCTTTCGGGATTTAGAAAAAATAAACGCCAGGTACGCAGTGGCACAAAACCACGAGAGTGTAGAACCAAAGAGCTTCAAACAGTATGTTATCGAGAGCAGTAGAGCTGGTAAAGGGACATTGATTATGAAAGCTGACGAATGGAAGTTGGAATGGTGCAAGGCAAAGCCATTCAACGAGACTGTGAGACAGCAAGGCTGCTACTCAAGGGAAATGCAAAACAACTACTGCTACGGACAGTGCAATTCTATATATATTCCAGGACAACGGTACCTTGAAGGGTGCAGTTCGTGCAGGCCGAAGAGTTATCACTGGGTAACTGTTACTCTGTTCTGTCCATTCTCGGCGAAGAAGAGGCAACACAAGCGAATACAGATGGTTTATTCTTGTTACTGTAATGACTGTCCGAAGTGATAGAGACACAAAGAGAGAATGAGACAGGGAAAAGGCCCATAACTGGGCTGTAGAATCACATTGATGCAGATAATATAGGGACTGTGTCGTAAGAGAAGTAATGTGAAGTTTTAGCTCATAGCAATTTTATTGTGTATTTATGTGTATTGTTTTTGAAATGATCGTCGCAAATATATGAAATTGAAAACCACCCAGAGGGAGTCTCTTGCTCATTCGGGGCCAATTTCTACTCACATTTTAAAGCTGAATTAACTACGTGCAAATTTCCGCCATAGGGTTTGTTTGTGTTTACACATGTGTGTCCATTCTTACTGGAGGAAGTAGGGAACTAAGAGAATATCGACAAATCTCTGATTTCATGGGCCTAGGGGCTCAAGAAGCTCTTTGCCGACGTCAACTGGGTATTGGGCTAGGTGCAACCAGGAATTTACGCAATATATTTGACAGAGTAATACCTGATGTAGGTAAAACGCGCCAACAGTCTTATCCCAGTTGAATTGCGACTAAAGAGACGACAAAATCCAAAGCTTATCTCAAATGGTCGCCACCGAGGGGTAATTCCCGTCTGCAGCTTTCCTACTGTTTGACCGCTCAAGTCTAGAACATGGTCTATATAACCTGACCCATCAACAGTTGCAAAGCAAACATTCAATAAGCATGGCTACGCATTTTACTGAATTCTCAAAAAAGGCCAAACAATTAAATTCATTTTTAATGGCCCACAAATGAAGTAATTCTTGTGGACCACACAAGGCACCAGTGCACATATTACGTTGCCAGCTCTTGGCAGCACGAGAAAATTTTCAGTTGGACCCCATACAATAAGATATTCCCCCAAACAACAATTTATATGCTTGATAGCGCGGTTTCGTGTCGCGTGTAATTTCTTTCTAGTAGCACAGTCTGATTTGTAACGATCTACGCGAATCTGATATCCATTTGTCTTTAAACTATGTATTATATGCAAGGTAGCTTTTGCGAAGACTTCTTAATGTAATATTGAGTAGTGCTTGCGCAGTGGATTTTATACATAAGTAGTGTCTTCGTAGTATACCTAGATTTTTAAATCAACTAAGCAATTTTGCTTGCACCGATGTTATATATTAGACTGTTTCCTAGAGAAAAATTTTGAAATATACTTTCTTATGTCATAGGCGCTTCGATTGATATCTTCAGTAAGCCTACTCAGCGCTAATGAAGATATCCATTGAAGCGTCTAAAACATAAGAAAGTTTATTTTTTTAATTCTTCTACATTATACTTGTATATCTAGTAGATTCGATTTTGAATTTTAAATTAGAATATATATAGATATGTCATATATATATATATATATATATATATATATATATATATATATATATATATATATATATATATATATATATATATATATATATATATATATTATATTATATTATATTATCTTTATAGAGCTCAAGAGATAAATTTGCAACTGTTCAGGCGTTTTGGCACAAGTTTTCATCAAATTCTACATATAAACAAATATATATATATATATATATATATATATATATATATATATATATATATATATATATATATATATATATATATATATATATATATATATATATTTATACATATATATATATTAAATATATATCTGTAAACTTTATGATGACCCTGAAGCCTACAGTAAGACTGACGTAATTGTCATTTAAATAAAATTTTGTCATCTAAAGTCCAGAAAAAAGTTTAAGTCCTAAGCAATGTGTGCTCCAACTTGTGAGAGAATTTCGTTCTTAATTCAATTGGATCTCCACTATACTGTGCTTTCTCTCTTATCTTATTTTCTGTCGATGGGTCATTTCCCGTGAATGAGAGTAGTCAAATGTGATAAACGCCAGTCTTACGATATGCTCAACTTATGTGCAACGTTTGGAGCACAAGTCAGAGCTTGGTGGAATTTGTGCTGCACGTAATTCCCGCCATTCTCTCTGTTCATAGTTTCCTTCCCTTGCTGTTATCCGCCTGTAGTCTAAAGCATTTTCCATTGCATTTGTTATGTTGAAATTAGATAAATTCGTTTTAAAATTATCACAATAGTTGCTGAGTACCAATCGGCGTTCCAATCACTGTATTGCGAAGCTCCTGCGGAGTGTTTGTTTTAGAAGTAGTATCGTCTCGTTGTAGAAACAGCAAAAAGGCATGTAAAGCTTTCTAATAAATAGTTAGAGCACGCGCTACTGTATTTTTTGCTTCTTTTGCTCTATGATAAACGTTCTGTTAGCTGACTTCCAACTTTTCGAAGGCAACTTTGAGCTGAAGGTAAAGCCAAGCTTATGCTATGATTGATTACGGCCTCAATATTACACCAACTGGTTGGACTGAAAATGAGGTTCACAGACAGTTGTGAGAATTGAATCTCATTCTCTGTCCAATTATCATCATCTCATCCAGTCACTGTCACCAGCGTTCATGGTCGCCCCACAATTTGCCGGTACGTTTTGTGAATCTATAAACATTACAAATTCATGAGTTCAAAGTATTTAATTCTTCTTCTCGGGCTCCTAGAATACAAAAAACTAAAGCAATTTGCCGACAGAAATGGCATAGCTGGTGATATGCCGAGGGAATTTTCGTCTGGGGGTCTAGCACTACATGATGCCGACCATGAATACGGGTCTCCTGTACTAGAATTTAGCGTAAAAATAATATTCACTATTTCATACGCCACGATACTTAGAATCTCTGATTTGCTCTTTACAGAGTCTGTTCGACAGCTCTTGGAATAAAGAAAGGGAAAATTTACAATGACATTAGCATAGTACGTAATATTTGCCATACACCAATCTTATCTTGCCCGTTGTAATCTGTATCTTTAAACTCGCGCCTTTTTCATGGCTATAATGTCCTGCAGAGCGTACACCAGAGAACAAACTTCGAAGTCCTTTTTATAGCGGAACACAACAAAACTAAACTCAATCTACACATAGATCCATTAGTCTATCTAAGCGCATGCGTAATAAAAATATGAACATTATAATGGCTCCGAACGCACCCATGATGAATGAAATCATGGATGATCCAAATCAGTTTTACTTAAAATTATAAGTCATGATTATTAACATTATGATTATTATTTTTGTGGAAATAGAACAGCTTTCACCTAGTGAAACATCTTCAACAGTGCTATTTAGGGGAAAAAGTAGGTATCTTTTTGTTTTCATTTAATGCCTTAACATGGACATCCTTTCAGCAAAATAAAAGTATATAATTACAATAAAAGGAAAATGAAAAGCAAAAAAATAAAATTACTGCTCTACCAAGGGGTGGTGTTTGGGCCTTGTAGGCTCATGAGGTGCTTTCTAAACTTTTTTTGAAACAAGCGAGTGACTATCGTTCTCGAATGTTGTCAGGAATATCATTCCAAGTTTTGACACCTGAGTGGCAAAAACTTCTTTCTGCATACTGCAACCTAACATGCAGAATTTGCAGCTCTCTATGATTTCTCGTTCCATACTCAGAAAGCATGTATCTTTCAACAAATCTGTAGCGGAGATTTTCAGGACAGAGGCAATGCAGAATGTTATATGTCATAACTCCTTGATCAATTGGAGTGGCTAGCCCCCTTCTTCATTTCCAAGAATCAGATACGAAACTTATGATGTTGGATTACACCTTCGCTTTTCATCGATATTTCATGCAAATTGCACTCGTTTTCTTATAATATGTTCTGCTGGAAAATTTTACCACAAGTCTAAAGTTACGAACGGAGTTTATATTTTGCTAGAAATGGCAAATTACTTTTTAAGTTTTTGGCCCTACTCTCAGTAACACTCACTGGCTAGTTTATTCGGTATGTACCCTTTCAGTGGCATGCATTATAGGACTCAAACATATTACTATCTACTAACTTGTTGCTAGTCTAATACATAACTGCATCAGTTTGCATCTTTGTCGGTCAAACGTAACAGATATATGTTCAAACTCTTTAAAAGATTGCATGCACAGGACAGTGAAAGTGTATGACGGTCATGCTTCAGCTCTGCTCTACCATAATTTATAGCAAACAAATATCCAGCATTTTCTCATATGTTTATTTAAAATTAGACCGCACGTCGAAGAGAAGTACTACTTATTAAATGTTTGGATTGCCCACAGGATAGCTCAATTTCAAGCATTACTTTAAATTAACAACAATTTTTAAATATTTTCATGTCATTAATTCTTTATATACGAAGCAACCCTTAAGAATATAATTACACTAAACTATCTAAGTTATTTAAAGCTGGATACAAATATCTATTTAAAAACTTTATTTAGCATGACGTTGTTCTTCCTGATGGTCGTGTTGATATTAAATCTTCCAATTCAAATGTGTTAAGTTGCCTTTTACAAGTATTTAACGTTGGTGGCTCACTGGTTGGTGTATTATTCCAGTCCCTAAGATGTGAGAAATACCATCATATAAGCTGACATAAAGTTGCTTTTGACACTAAAGTTCAGTAATATTCCTTTAGGCAATAAATGCTTACTAGAGAGGGGAGAAGGCAGAACTGCAAGGACAAAATGGAAAACTTCAGATGAACTAAGGATTTGGCCACTGGATCGAAACAGCTGTAGGATAAACCTTGCAGAGTATAGGAGTTAAAATGATTTCAGATACTCTCTAATATCACAGAAAACATGCCATCCAAAGCCTTTGCATTCCTTGAATAGATGACACTGACGCCAATAAAACATCTCTCTAAATTCAGTTTATTGCACTCAAATGTTCTCTGTCCAAATGGTAACTTGCTCTAAGTTCCTATAATACACATGTGCCAATTTTAGCATCTGGGCACTGGTGTTTCGTCCAAAGATATTTTATCTAGATCTCTTTTGATCATCAGCTACAACGAGCACAGTGACAAGACTTGGCACCCCGCACTTTATAAAACTTAGTAAAAGTGCCAGTATTTCCTTTGCAGTAGAGTTCTACAAACACATCAGCATATTCGTGCATCTTACAGGCGTCGCACGTAGACTGCATGTTGTAAGGTGAAGTTTTAGCAGGAGCCGAGGAACCAATACACACTCCAACGCATGTGTTCAGCCAAATCTCTCGTTTTTCACAGTTTGGCTGCTCAATAGATATTTTGTACGAATTCAGCTTGCAGCGCACATTTTCTAGAGCCTTTTGGTAAGGGTTTGCCAAAACGAGAGAAGAGATGAGCACAAGGTATACGAACATCAATAAGGTATGCATCCTAAGTATGGCCCCTCTAACCATGCTTTGTCTTGCTCTCTCTGACGAATATTCTTCTTTCTCGAATTGGAAGAACTCACACTGCTTGACCTGAAGGCACAACATCATATGAAGAGTATGATAACAGGTGCACAGATATAAAAGAGAAGATATATACAGGTAATTCTAATATATCTCTCACGTATATGTCCTTGAAGGTAGCCTATCTCAACGTCTTTGCACCCTTAACACTCTGTCTAACTGGTTTCGTCCAATGGACTACAGGTTTGGAAGTTTTAGAATACAAAACGAGCTTTGTAAGTCGAATGGCTTGACTTTTAGCCTTTCTAATCTTTCCTATTGATAAGCATTGCTAACTTCCTTACTTCTCATTTAAATTTACTAGATAAAATGTTATCTAAGTGAAATGTTTACGATTCCTATTCAAAATAAACACAAACAAACACTTGAAAAGTATTCATGATTTGCAGAGATACTGCGATTCAAAACTGACCCATGAAAGCTCTATCACCATTCTTGCAGTCCTATTTTCTAGCTCTGAATATTTTGGCAGCATATCTGCTTGCTGAGTTACATTATTGCTACGTTGCCAGAGACCAATACATTGCAGAAAAGAGGTAATGCTTTCAGTCGTCGAATTAAAGATATGAATCCTATTCAGCATAAATGGATGATTAGTCTTTGCATGTATATCTTAAGCAATATTATACCTTATGATTTATTACGAGCGAGTCAAAATAATGAGTATTTACCTTTTTCGATAGATGGAATGAGACGGTAGGCCTAACTCTCTGTCTTCAACGCACGCGAAATGGAATCTAGTAAATGGTCTCCCGAGTCATGCATTATAGACAATAAAGGATCCCACACAATATGAATACGATAATGAGAAACAACAGAGTTCAATAATTGTTCGATTATGGAGAATAAAAAGAGGCTTTCAAACCCACTCATTCAGACGGAATCTGGTAAGTCAAATTCAGTAGCCTTTCAAAGCGTCTTGATCTGATTAACGAGGACAATTTCACAAGGTCAGAAAAATAAGCATCCAAAAAGCTAACACAAAAGGAAGTAGGTGTGTTCTGTGCAGTGCAAGTCATAGGTATTCTTAACTAGGTTATTTCCTAGGCAACTCAATTCTTATTACATAAAGTTAGTTCACTCGGCAGCTTGGATCTCACGTGATATTAGAAGATGCTAGTGCATTTTCTCTGTGTACAAACTCGAAGATGTGTCCCATTGTGTGTTCGTTTTTCTCTCAGAGCCTGATTGCTCGAGGAAGCCTGACTCTATCAAGAGGACTGACTCTGGTACCCCAGAAGGATTTTAACTTTCGGTGTCATGAAAAGCTAACCTAGACATCGACCTCTCATCTCTGCGCAGTAAATTGCGCAGTACGTTTTGCAAATATGGCTTGAGAAACTCAGGCCTTTTCCAGCCTTACCTAATTGGTTAGTTTTCGAAAACACTGCGATTCTGGCCCCATCAACAGGGCTAATCCTCTTAAGAGTGGGCAGGATCTCGGTAACAGGGCTGGCCCTGCAATCTAGTACAGGGGCAGCCCTTTTGAACCAAGCCCATTGGTATAGCGTACAATAAAACCTGCTACTAAAAGGCGACACAAAAACTATGTAACGGTAGTGATACGATTTAATAGTGAATTATGCCTTGCCAGAAGTCTCCCACATCCTCAAGTCTTTCCTACCCTAGTTTGGACGAATTGCACAAATGATCTTGGAGAAAACTAGGGGGAGGGGAGAATGTCCTCCCAGTTCTCAGTGGCACTGCCTTTGATGCTTCTTACTAATGCCGAGGTCTCTATAAATATTTTTATCTCGTGTAGTAGAGCCAGCTCTCCTCATGTTATCAGTCCCTCAGCTAGTTGGGTTTATTTGCAAAAGTAAGCTAGTTTTGCTGCGTACCATTCAGCATTTATGTGTCTATGGCTTACAGCTGCCCTCCCTCTAATTTCGTCCCAACACTCGTAAGAGATTTGTTAAAGCAGGTTAACTAAGGTCGGCAATATAAAGTTGATTGTCACTGAAGGAATTCGGCTTGCGTTTTTGCAGAGGGGTGGACGACATAAAAGTTAGAGATGACATGAATTACGCTGTATTGGCGTACAGTATTGGTTGTTTGAGGGATTCCCGTTTTGGGTATCATCCGTGTTATTTGGACCCCTCCAACGGCAAATCAAAACTTGAACCTTATGCTCGGTGTATTGGCCTTTCACTTCAAGTGCAGTGTGGGGCCTCGCTAAGTCTTCAGATGGACACTTTCAATCAAAGGTCACTCCAAAGGTCTGGAGAGTGGGAATGTCACCTCAAGCACAGATAGCAATTTCATCTTATGCTAAGTGCATTACTTTCTATCCAGCAATCTGGTCCCTGATTGATTCTAGGATTTGCTGGAAAAGTAATGGACATTACTCTTCACAAATGAACTGGCTGAGCATAGATGTAGAGTCAGGGGGCTCAGGGTCCAAGGTTCCCCTGAAACTTTGCAGACTACGCAGCTCCCAGGAGTATCATTCCTAATATGGAAAAATCCCTTGTGTACAGCTATTGCATCGCTGTATTGTTATCTTTTACTTTACTAGCAGCTGACGTACTATCGGCAGATCAAATTTTAGCTTAGGGCTATGTTTCTAGAGGGCAATGATTCAATAATTTTTCCAGCGTCAGGCTGAATCATGTTGGTTCCTCCTGCTTCATTGAACGAAGTTATCAGTCCCGCTGGTATAAAGTTGCGGTGCCGTCCTTGACGTACTATTACTAGATAATTATTCGTCAGCAGCATATGTACTGTATGCAATGCAATATGTTCAAAATTCATCAGCTTTTGAATATAAGATTCCTATGCTCTGCTATACTACAAATAAACGGAGGATGAAGCGAAAACCACACCCCATATAATTGATCTCTCGTGATGAGCTTCCTGCTTGTGTACTGTCAGTTACTTTGCTCATTATCGGGGTTAGCTTTCAAAAAGTGATCATACCCCCTCCCCCTCAGAAAACGAAAACTCTACACCTGTGTGACTGAGTGTCTCAAACGGACCATTTGGAGAGCTTGTTTTTAGCTCAATCAAAAGATTCATATTGAGTTGTGCTATAAGCCCGTTCCCGTTACTACGTTGCTTTCCTGCCAGAAAATTTGCTTCAAAGGTTCAACTGGAGATCTCAATCAGAAAACATAATTGCAAAAGGTATTCAAGTGTTTGTTGGTCAATCAAGTCCCAAAATCAAACGGGACGACACAGAATTTCTGTACGACATATTTTAGCGATAATTTGTAAGCACATGATTCTATCCTATGTTGCGAGTGCTACCACTTCATGTCCTTCAGCAAAAGTGATAGGGTTGGTAGTTATGCAAGCATCACATGCCATCAAGGTGTAAGTTATTGCTATTGATGTGCTCGAGCCTCGTTTGAAATTCTCTCAACACAGAACCTGAAGGTTAATACTGGTGCTTTAAAAGCAATTTGTATGAAAAGAGCAAGACCATGGCCGCTGTTTTAGCAAAATTTCATCTGAGTAAGACGGCATGAACAAGTTCTGAACGGCTTAAAAAACGTAACAAAAAACGGTATATAACAGAGCTGTTGTCTACCTAAAGAAATCTGCAGTGTGGCCTGGTAATACGAAAATGTAGCTCCTGACAAGTATTATTCCATAGTGAATTGTTTGTTCAAATGGAATTAAAAAGTGGCATTAAAAGGAACAACAGTCGTTCGCAGAGATTGGTAGACTTTTCGGGAACCGCAGATTTATGATGAATCTGAAAGGGTCCGAAAGGTTTATGTCAAATCTACTGGATTGTCTAATTGTCTAATGTTACCAATGATTGTGTCTTAGTGTTATGTTAATAAACGTTCATTGTAAGCCATCATAACCTTCCTTGCTATCGTTTAGGCCTTAAAATATAGTTATTTGTATCAATAGTATCGTCGTAAAAGTACTAGTTTCGATATTTTTGCTGTCGAAACAAAACTTTGATTCACATGACTAATGACTCTAACAGAGTGCAGATCAGCCTACTGTAGCCAATTGTAAACTACATAAAAACATGGACTAATCAATACAGGTCAGATTCTCTTATACCTTATAGGGCTCGCATTATTTGGGTTAACGCAGGCCTCTGAACAAGATCGATACGTTTATTTCAAGGCTAGGATGCCTAAGACACTATCCGAAGCATTGTCCGAAATGAGCAACTGAATATGGCCCAAAACAAATGTGGATCTGACACACTTTGTAAAGTTAGAAATCAAGCTTGTGCAACTTTGGGGAAGTGTCCATTTGCAAATAGGCATATCTATTTGTTGAAAGTAGGCCATGAAAACAAGCAAAACTCAGTATCTGTGTTCATGATATGTATAAACATTTATTAATTTTTAGATAAAATTTATGATTACTCACTTTACATTTTAGATAACTTGCTGGCATTTAGTCTCTGCCACGCCCTACGTGTAATTCCAAGGAAAGACCACCCCTACCTATTTATAAAAGCGTCAGGCTCTAATCATTTCCTATTTTTGGGCTCTGCAAATGACTGTACAACCATGAAGAGCATTGGGACACTAAAGCCTGGCTCACACTAGGTTGCTGTAATAGCATCACATTCTGTCCCTCGTTCCGATCCCAGCCACTCTAACCAACTAACGTGAACGTGCTATGTTTCTTGGGTCGCTTGGATTTCTTCCAGCTACTTCAGCGACTCTGGTGACTGCAACGACCCAGTATGACCTAGGCTTAAGCTTCCTCACTTACAGACTACATTGGGAAACTAACCCACTAAAAGGTCCGTGTATAAAACTTCATATGATGCAAAGACGAAGCATGTGCCATGGCTCCTAAGTTTCCGAATGCACTTAACTGAAATCGAGCCCACAAATTCGTGAACGCAAAGCGAGGATTTGCGGTGCCATACCACTGTGGAATTTACATGAATTCATTCTAAAATCTACCATTTCTTACATTCTAAGAACGGAAGGATGTTTTAATAAGCATCATCTAGTTTCATTAAAGATCCCTATACCAGGTGTTTCTCTAGTGTATGTGCCTTTCCGTCTAGTTTCAGCTTTGTTTACTTGTTTATTGCAATGGTTGCAGTGTGGATAAGTAACATCTTATGCCACCTGGTGTCACCTTTGTAATTTCATAATTTTGTAGCACGTATACTTTTATATGAATAAAAAATGAACATTGAACCGTAAGCAGGTACGAAAAAATAACTTCCCCAGCCCCCTTTTCCCACGCCAATCACCATGAGAAAGAGAGAAAACATTCAAAGCTTTATAAGTTACCATTGTGGAGAGTTCTTCGATAAAATCGCGTAGTCTGTAATCATTCTTAACAGAAATAATCCTACATGTACAGCAAAATGTCAAAGCAATGCTCATTAAGTGCTAACAATCCATTTTCCATTGTTTTCCAATCCAAGCGACTTTTTCATAATCCAGTTCTAAACTTTCTGACCATAAACTCCTAACTACATCGAGCACAATGACATGACCTCGCACCCCTCACTTTGTGAAACTTCGTGAAAGTGCCAGAATTCCCTCTGCAGTAGAGCTCTACATAGACGTCTGTAAATTCGTGGATTTTGCAGGAGTCACACGTCGACACCATGTTGTGAGCAGAATGTCTACTAGGGACCGAGGAACCAATACACACACCAACACATGTGTTCAGCCAAACGTCTTGTCGTTCACAGCCTGGCTGTTCAATCGTTACTTTGTACGAGTTCAACTTGCAACGCACATTATCCAATGCTTTTCTGTAAGGGTTTGCCGAAGTCGGTGCAGCAGCGAATACAAGGCAAGCAAGTATTAAACCAATGTTCATACTAAGTATGGCTTCTTTAGCCATACCGCACCTTAATTTCCTTTTTATCCTTTTCCTCGAACTGATAAAAGCAGCGCTCAAACTAGATGGTCTGGATGTCCAAAGGTAAGTGCTTAACTTAGTGGAAGGTGCAAAGCTGCAAAAGAAAAAACAGTGTAACAGTACTATATCGTTCAAGCGTGAGTTGCAGGAGCAAAGCATAGGCGCATGCGCAGTGGCATAGCTTTTTATTTTCTGTTCAATCTTATATATACCAACTACCCCTTCAGCTATCAGTGCTACTAAAATATACAGTTCATTTACTTAATATACCTCAAGTAACAAAGCAGAGAATACTCTATATTTAAATGGAAGAAAAAGTTGCTGTTCTCCCAGGGAATTGTTTCTTTAACTGGGTTTCAGTTCATCAAATGTATTTTTAGTTGACTTTTCAATATGGGCAAGTTAGGAAGTTCCCTGATATGTATAGGGATGCCATTCCAGATCTTCACAGCTGCAGCTAAATATGGAAATCTTCTTTTGGCAAACGCCAAATTGTAACTTAGAATCTGAAGATATCTGCTGAATCACGTATGGTAGGTAACTCGAGGACACACTCCAGTTGACAAATGCTATTCAGCGGAGATCTTCAAATTCCATCGGGATCTTTGTTAAAACTGGGTCAGCAGGCTAGACTTTGCATTACAAAAAGGCAAGGCCACCCCAAAAACTCTTATTGGTTATTTCTCCTATAACATCACCAGACTCAATCATTGCTTACTCGCTATAACTAATGACCGACGTGAAATGTGAGATAACTTTCTCATAATTTATATCATAATTGAAATGATTTGAACGGAAACCCACGGCCCCCATTGTCTCAGGCTACGCCACTGTGCACGAGGAACCGTTATTGTTGCAACCTATAATATCACACGTTTTCTTTTCTAAGACAGTAGTTGATAAGAAAGCAGTGTTCAACTACTCAAAGAGTTAATAAACTTCAGTACTGGGCTTATGAAAACCTAAGACAGAAGGCACGTTCATTTTGTTGCTGTTGTTGTTGTTTACTTTATTTTGAGCAGGCTGTTATATCTAGCATTTTCAGCGGATTTAGGCCTACTGTGCATGCAGCATCCAGGTATGGGACCCTTCCGAGGGACGGCGGGGTGAGTTGCTTTGGTCGTCTATCTGGAAAGTCGCCCATCCAGTTGCTGACCTAACGTAGCCAAGCTTAACTTCAGCTAGGTAACGGAAGCTAGCTGAACCGCTTGGCCACTCACCCCAATTTCAGAGGGTCATTACAGGAGTTCTCACTGGTGGGGCATTGGTGGACAGGGGCCTTACAACCATGGGTGTGGGAAGTTAACGCAAAGCTATCCCACTGCCCAAAATCCGATGATTACAATTAGACATTTATTGAAAATAATGAGACAAAGGGGTTCTATTGATCTATATATTGCAATAAGTTCGAATACATTTGAAATACAGTTTTCACACAAGCACATCAGGTCTTTGATAATGTGTACATATTTCCTGTCTTAATCTTTGCATTCAAGTTTTATGGTTCTGTTCGGTTCTGTTCAACCTGGTTGTACGTGTAACACCGTAGTGTGGTACAGCACATTTTCTTATGGAGCACAAATGCGCACCAGTGGCGGAGCCATGGAGAAGGATACAGAGTTCGTCCTTCCCCACTTTTCCTAGAAGTGCTTCTTGAGATTCATGCAAATTCGACGAGAAAAGAGTGACGCATTTTCTTATTGTTTAGAAAGTGATTTTCATGCGCACTGATATTAATGTCATTGGTCCTACAGCAACAGGTATGAAACCGCCGAAGTAAGAATAAGAATAGCTAAGTCTACTCTTCGGTACCTAATTGCCGGGGGGTTCGAAATTAGCGGGGGGCTGGAATTTTCTTGGAAATTCAATTAGCGGGGTGTTGGAATCAGCAGGGGATCTGACGTATGAGATCACGTGAATACGTGAATCAATATTTCGGTGCAACAAATAAAAAATAAAGAAAAATCAATCTGAAGCAATGTCAATAAAACAACTATTTTGCTAGTAAAACAGAACCTAATGTAGAAGTAAGTTTAGCATAAATGTGCAACGGCCAGTTAAGACAATTAATAAAACGAACGGTTCTTGCTAAGAGGAATAATTCTTGTTTCATCTACTTTACACACCGAGTCCTCCAAATTTGCCGGGGGGTCTTAATAGGAGCCGGGGGTTTGGAAAAATTTTCAGACACTAACTAGCGGGGAAAAACAGCAATTAGGCACCGCAAAGTAATATGTTGTAGTAAAAAAGGGGCGTGGCTGAAAAATTTGTTGATTCCTGCTCCCAATTCTTCGTACCTGGCGCCACACTGATGGGCCGTCAAGATAATACCTCCAAAGGTGTAAAGTAAAACTTTGGCGACGAGGTAGGTGAGACATTCATGAACTGGGGGAGGTTTCTGATAGCACTGCCGGCACTTTTCAATGTGCTACTGGTTTTGCCGACAACATGCCTATTGGGGATATCTGCGAAAATTGTAACACGTCCCGACGAGTCGCATTATTTAGCGCCAAATTATAGGATTTGCCGACAACAGGCAAGTTTTGCTTACGAAGTGTTTTCCCATACGGGTGTGACGCCCCCATGCCCCCCTCGATGCGGGCATGGCCTGGATAGATCCGCAGAGCATCAGAACTTAAAACCGTTGGCTAAGTAAGTGCGAAGATAGTTTGAAGAAAATCATGGAAAAGCTGAGAAAGTTTCAATACTGGGCCAAACAAATTTTACGTAAGAAAAACATATATTGAGAAAGAATCTGTAAACCTGCATAAAAACTTTTCAGTGCTGTAGAAACTTGCAGTCTATCCCAAGGGCCATATTCCGGGGTTGGGTGACCTCAAAGACCTATATGTCAAAAGGTTGGACAATTTCAAGACTACTACAGCTCAATTTGACTAGGTAACCGAAACTTCTCAAGCTCTCGTGACATAAGACGGCCCACTCGAAGGGGAATTCCAGTCAAACAGTAGACTCAGGACGACCACAGTTACAAATTACGAATCAACCCGATACTGCTCACTCTCTTGTACCCTTTCTGTTGCTATCAAAGCAGGACAGAGAAACCTAACACAAACTATCACGCTCTACTTTCAACTGTCACTATTGACATGATAACGTAATACTGAAAGATAGCGTGAGGCCCAACAGTGCTATTCCTTTTATCAGAGCTTTGAGTGACCTACCCTAACTCTAACTGCAACAGTACTATTTACTATCTGAGCTCCTCAATTTCTGAAGATCTTTTTGTGCACAGAATATTACGATTTTTGGATTGACTTCACTACACAAAAGTAGGTAGGCCATGCCCATAACATATACCGATCACAACCTGTTTTTTAAGTATATGGTAGAAACTTTGCTTCGTTTTTGTAAATATCATACCTGCCACTGAGCATGTCGGAAACCCGGAAGGCAAGACAAAACATTGTTGCAATATTTCCTCAAATCTACTCGTTTTGCAAATATGAAAATAAAAATGGAATCTACCAAAGCGGCAATGTTGTCATGATATTGACACTTGGGGCTTGTCGGCACAAATCGTACAATGTTAGAAAACGAATTCTGCTTTTCAATTGACATAACTTTGGTACTTACGACTGATAAAATCTCTGTTCCAACCACTGTGATATCGGCCTTCAACGCAAATGAAACAACAGAACGGGTTTGGAGGCTTATAAATCACTGAATTCCGTCTCTTTCCAGCTACTCCTATTTGCCAACTATGGCACGTAGGCACATTACAAAGTAAATCTCAGTCTCATCAATGAGAAACCACCGGAAGTTATGAGAAAAATTCAAGTTACGTGCTATTGGAGCAGAGGAAGTACATTTGCCAGGTTTTTTAAACGCCCACCGGCAATCCAATTGATCATGTTCGGGCCTGTCCTTAGGGGCTGGCTTCTAGAAACGTTCCCATTTACCATTTTATCATCACCAATGTCGGGAAAGCATCTAACTACCGACACAGTAGAATTTGGTTGTATTTTCCCGATCATCGAACTGGCAGGACCTAAAATACGTGTGCAATAAGTGCTGACCTTGCTAACGTTGTGGTGTGTTACATCGAAACTGTAGTTAAAGGAAAGTTCGAAGTAGTGAAGAGGGAATATCTATTTTTGACAGTAGGTGCTAGTAAAACTAATACATATTGAAATATGCGCTCATAATAGATATCAAATTTTCATAACTTTTTGACAACGATAAAGCTTTGTCAGTGTACCCTTCAGGCCTATATAGCTGGTTGGGTTTTAATTTTTTGAGCTTCATTATATTTCTAATTGTGCAAGGCATATTTCGGAATCATCATCCTTCTTCCGTTGCTTATAACAAATAGTATCAATAGAACACATATATGTATATAAATTTGAT
This sequence comes from Mastigias papua, assembly GCA_964019165.1. Taxonomy (NCBI): domain Eukaryota; kingdom Metazoa; phylum Cnidaria; class Scyphozoa; order Rhizostomeae; family Mastigiidae; genus Mastigias; species Mastigias papua. The sequence continues at coordinate 12,200,102 of OZ025277.1, forward strand.
ATAAGAATGAAAACCGTTGTAAAGAGAAGGGGTCTAGAAGCTTAACGAAATACCAAAATGTTGAACCTGTTTATTAAAGCTAGGCTTCTCCCATAAAATATGCAGAGCCTCTTTTATCCCCATCCATTTGATCATAAACTTAATCATTGAAAAGAATTATTTATTACAGATGTAAATAGAGTTGAGTTCTTGGACAAAAGATATTTAGCCAATAAATAGTTGTTAAGTGTTAAAAAAGGACACAATAGATCTAAACGGTTGTATTACACGAAGAGACTTTAATTTTATGTGGACCATAGGTGTGTGCTGGTTGTGAACCTACACGTTTCCTCTATTTTGAAGTACTACGCGCATTAAGTGTTGTCATTAGTCTCTCTGATTGTACACCGAATAAGTTGACTTCAACCCAACATGTTGTAACCAGTTTCAACCTGTGCTTGAAAATGAGGCCAGTTGTTACATACATTAAAACCGAAAACTTTCGGACTTAAAACTTTCGGACAAAATATTTCGGACAAAAAACTTTCGGACTGTTTTTTGATAGTTTCGGACAAAACAACTTTCGGACAAGCAAAGTTTTCGGACAAAAGGAATCTTGACAGGATTACCAAAGAAGTAAATGAAACAAAGCGCAGATAATAGTTTAGCTTATAATTAGTGCAATATCTAATCTAGATCTTCAAAAGGGTCTTCTGGCTCCAGTTCAGTGGTCAATGCAATATTGATCCCTGCCAATTCAAACCCTTTCTTGATCATTTCAGGGTTGTTCCTCATGTGGTCATACAACCCAATCAGCCAATGTGCATGCAGAGGCTTTATTGTGGAAAGCCTTCTTGAAACCTCCACAGAATAGACATCAATCCCACTATTGAGCTGTGCCTCGATATTCCTGGCATACCACTCCTCAAACTTTGATTTCAGGAACTTTTTTGCAGGGCCGTTGACCGTAAGATCCAGTGGCTGAAAATAATGCGTTAAATTAGCTGGTACAAACACACCTATACAATTATTGTCTTCAATTAATTTAAGGACTGCATTGGTTGTTTGCCCCTTAAACACATCGAAGATGAGCATTGCCTTTTGTTCCACTGGTAGCTCCAATTCTTCGCGCTGTTTTGCCACGAAAGGAAAGATCACTGAATTCAGCAACTGGGTAACTTTCTCTTCGTTGCTCCAGTGGTTTGGTGTATGTGTCACATCGAAGCCATCTGGAAATTTGATCCCTTGCGGGAGACAACGATTTGTTTTCCCCTCGTAGATCAGCTGCATGGGTAGAAAAACTCCGCTCATGGACACTGTAAATGTACCTGTTATTTGCTTTTGTTTTCCTTTTCCAAGCAGAGGCACGCTTGAAGCACCTTTCTCATGCAACGTGTGATTGGATGTGCACACATATGATAGTGGTGTTTGGTCGAAGTTCAAAATTAATTCGTCTGGAATGCTGTGGCGAGATTGAATTCCTTTAATTTTTCTCTGGAAGTCCAGTTTTGTTTCCTTTAGTAATCCAGGCGAAACAGGAATTTTCGATGTTATAGCCATTCGTCTTGTCATTTTTCTTCCTTCCTTATCCATACGGTACAAAATGTTTCTTGCCCAATCGTTACTTAAGGATATGGGTCCACCGTTTTCTGTCAGCAAAGAACTGTCGTTTGCCAAAATTATTCCTTTCGCTACAGAGTTTATTACTGATGCAGACACTGGTGCACCTTTTAAACGCAGAGCATTTACAGTTTCAATCGTTTTCTTCATCAGTTCTTCTGGCAACAAAGTAGGTCTGCCTATCTTTTTTTTCTTGATAACTAGGACTTCATCTTCATTGCTCTTTAAGGCAAGGTAGGCTTTTTTGAAATCACTTAAAGTCTGCTTTGTCAGCCTTGGATACCTTCCTATCAACATGTTCAGAGCAATGGCATTTTCATGCTTGTGAGCAAGTCTTCCAATTTCTGCTCGTTCTTCCCCTGTCCATATTCTGTATTTCTTTCTTTTCCCCCCTTCACTTTCTTTTTCAATCAATTTCTTTCTTACTTCTTCCGTTTCTCTAGATGACGATGTGCTGGATTTGTTTAAAACTTGTGAAGTTTGATCTGGACCAAGTTTTTTAAAGTAGTTAAAGATAGACATTTCATTCAACGCTGTTAGTTCAATGGTTCTGAACAAGTCTGTCTAAAATTCATATACAGTGCTCTTAAACAACCACACGTGCTTTCAATTTTTCAAATATATTTGTCACTGTGTGGAAGTGGGGAGATCACAGTGAGAAGAAAACACGACACCGTAGGTGGAGAGAGAAACTGACCCTAGGACCCAGGATGCGCCTTCAGAAGACAATAGCTGAAAGCAACGTGAAGAGGTGCCTCAGTGGCGCAAAACTATTGTTCTTACAATTTGCCCCTTGAGGCAAGTAACATCATTTTGCATAGAATGGAAAGTATTTACACTCAAACTATTGCCAGTAGAGGATGGCACGTTTATGGGAAAACTTCGTGGAAAAACCCAAAAAAAGGCCAGACAGTTTTTGCTGAAAAAGAACAAGAAAAAATTGCGTTGCTCTCAGGCCCCGTTCACATTGCTCCGTATTCATATGAAAACGGATACAAAAGTATCCGTTTTTGCCTTGCGTTCACATTGCTCCGCTATGAAAACGGAGACTTTTGAAAACGCACTTTGAAAACGGATACTTTTGAAAACGGAGACTTTTGAAAACGCAAAATGCAGTGTGAACATCGAAAACGGATACTTTTGAAAACGCTAGTATAAGACTCAATATCATGCCGTTTTCCGCTGTACCTGGAGGGGAGCAATGTGAACACTTATCGTTTTCATAGCGTATTCAAATGTACCCGGAGCAATGTGAACAGGCAAAACGGGTCGAAATGAAAACGGATAAAAACGAATACGGAGCAATGTGAACATAGCCTCAGATCCTTATGCCGTCGCTTGGAAGCTAAAGCATAGCGAGAAATTAACGGCCTCTGTTGTTGGACATGTGCCAAGAGAAATTTCAAGAGCTGTGTCATTTTTTCTCGATAGAGGTGGTATTGTTCAAGGCACTGTAATCAACGAAAAATATCAACCATCTCCTATTCCACGAGGGGGATTGGAGATCCTTTTGAAAGTCACCATGAAGATTGGCGACGAAAAGAGACGATATTTAAATCGTTTAAGAGAGATTATTAAAGCTAACTACGAAATCGGAACAGAAATGGAATGCGAAATAAGTACAGCAAGCATATCATCCTTTGAAATCGCAAGCAGTGAATGTGTAGAAAATAGAGAAGAACTGGTTATGTTCTTGGAAAATTATGAAAATGAGGAAGAACAATGGGAAAATGCTGACGAAGGACGCAAAGAACAATGCGAAATCATATGCTTAGACGACTAATGTTTATTTATATGCTTTAAGAAGCCCATATTTGTGTCTTTCTTTATTTTCAAGAAAAACAAACTTTCGGACGATAAAACTTTCGGACGAAAAAGCATTTCGGACCATTAAATTTTCGGACACGATTTTGTCCGAAAGTTTGATCGTCCGAAAGTTTTCGATTTTAATGTACCTGGGCGCCAAAGCCAAAACTTTATCGGCCTACAAGTTCCTACTGCACGGTTGAAACTTTGTTCATTCTGCTTTCCTATTCTGTGGCAAGGCAAGACATCGGATGGGTTTGCAACGAACAAGATAGAATATGCGTGGAATGGAGAGAGAATAGCACTTCGCTCACAATCATCTGCTGGTCAGATTATATATTCTCTGAAGATCTTTTTACGTCAAGCCTAGCAAACTAGGCCAAGTAGGCATGTTGTGGACAGCAAATATTACTGGTGGACCCAGACGCGTGAATCATGCGGCCGTTGGGCTCCCAGGAAAGAGACTAGTTTTTATGTTTGGTGGTTACTGTACTGGAGATGAATATAACAAGATTGATAAAATTGATGTGCACGTGTTTAGTTTATGTGAGTATATATTCAATGTTGTTGGGCCTATTAATATATCAATTATCATCCCCCCAAGGCACACCCAGAATTTCCTGTACATAAATGCCATATGCGTATCAAAAATTGGCATACTGATAAGTGGCTATATTGAACTTGTACCTATCAGTTTATATTTATGAAACATTGACTTATAGAGAATACTTGTCTAGTCCACACTGCTATTCATTTATCTTTAGAAGACACATGCTAACATTTTTTACTCAGAATCAAGTCTTTAGTTTTATTGCAGCTAGCCTGGGGGTGTAATTGAAAGCTTTGTCTTGATATTTGTAGCCAAAGAGTGAGAAACTGTGATTCTCAGCACTAGTAGAAAAATTCAGAATCCTGTTGTGAAAGGATAATTTTTCAACAATTTATTGTTAATGCTAGACTGGTTGAAAATTCAACTAAGTTTTGAAAAGATAAGCATATATGTATTGCTTTTATTTATAAATGACATGGAACCATTCCTAGGCTGGCTGTATATTTCATTTGTAGTCAATTTGCAATGGTACAAATTAAAAACACCGTCAGGAAATGACAGCGACTACAAGTGTGTGCCATACATGCGATATGGTCACACAGCCTCTCTAATTGGTACAAAAGTCTACATTTTTGGAGGAAGAAATGACCAAGATGGTGCTTGTAATACTCTCTATTGCTTTGATACAGGTATGCAAATTGCAACTTGTTTTGCCAGTTTTCATCTGTGTTTGATTTGAGCAAGCATGATCATAATCATAGTCTTTGTCATATTTGTGTTAACTATTATATGCTACAAACTTTAGATACCATTTTCTCTTTAGTATTCCTATGCTCTCTAATATTCCCACCTCTCATATAATCCAGCCTTTGGTCTATACTTTGAACAATTAGCCCCGCCTCTTTAATTATCCCACATATGGGTTTAACGAAAGTAAGAACCCAATTTATTGCAAAGCACAGAATATAGGATCAAATGGAAATAAATTTTTTGTGCTACAGAAGCACAATATGTATTGCTTACCTAGGATTGGGAAGGGAAGCTAACAGTGCAACTGTTGCACAACTGCTACTGATATTGTTTCAAAGTTGCCAAGCTAAAAAGCCCCGTGTCTCAAGAAAATGGATTAAATTAGAAACCTTGGAACTTTTCTGGACAACAGTCCATCACATTGAAAGAGTATTCTAGTCTCTTTAGTAACCCCACATAAGATTAGGAGGTTGAATAAATAAATCTGCAGTGGGAATATAAGAGAGAATATGTTACTTCTCATTATCATCATCATGTTCTATTTATCATCTGATTTACTTGTCACCATGTGTTAGATGACTTTAGAGGTTGACTTCCAGCTGATCCTTTCTTTTGCAAGATCATTATAAACTCCTCCATCTATCAAAAACCTCCATATCATTCCCTACCCCCCCACCCCCTTTGTGTTCTTTGATCTCCAAAGCAAACTTGCTACCTTAACTGCCCTGCATCTACAGACCCAAGCTCAAGGTGTCAACTGATATTACTACAACTCATATGCATTGTCCTAGATATATTGAAGTGGTCCATTCCAAGTACTACTGGAGCTCCCCCTGAAGCAAGGGATGGACACTCATCCTGTGTCATCAAGACAAAACTCTATATATTTGGTGGCTTCAAAGAGATAGTATGAATATTCATTATGATTTCATATTTTTTCTGTATATGTATATATGTCAATTATTTCCTTGCCAAGGAGATATGTCAAGAACTTTGAAGGTCAACTTGCGATTTTATATATGTATGTGTGTGTGTATATATATATATATATATATATATATATATATATATATATATATATATATATATATGTATAAACTGATCCTAAGCCGCATCCACAATGTATATAAATTGTATACATAAAATAAAACACAAATATACTTCTGTCAGTAAACGTTTCGATTAGAATCTTCATCAGTACATATATATATAAATATATATAAATATATATATATATATATATATATATATATTATATATATATATATATATATATATATATATATATATATATATATATATATATATATATATATATATATATATATATATATATATATATATATATATATATATATATATATATATATGTATAAACATATAGTAATACAGATAACCTAGGCCTGTATAAAGTGCTCAATACTTATGTAGAGCTTTGAATAAGAATAAAATAGTGATCAAAAAGGCGCTGTAGCAACTTTAAGTTTCATGTTTCCAATCGTCAGGCTAAATAGCATTTAGCATTTAATTGTATTTAGCCTGACAATTGGAAACATGAAACTTAAAGTTGCTACAGCGCTTTTTTGATCACTATTTTATTCTTATTATATATGTATATATTTATATATATAGTTAGATAGTAATATACTATTAAGCCCCGAATAAATGTCCACCCCCTCTTATTACTTTTCTGAAAATTTTCCACCTAGGATATCCAAATTCCTAACTTCCCATTTATTATTTTGTGTCTGTAATTGGATCAAATATTTGAGTAATGCAAGAAATTGTACTTTTTACTTTATGTGAAGTTGAAATGAGTTGTGAAACTCATCCATGTGTGGCAGATATATTGAGATTAGACAACTTCCATTTGCACCAATTTGCAATTCAGAGATAATTAGCAACATTATATCAACATACATGTTTCAGAAGAATGGATAGTGGAAGTTGTTAGGAAATTGATGATCTGCCATGATACACTAATCCCTCATTTTTTTTTATTCAGAATAAAAAGCCTACAATAACAAGTTACATATAACATTACTTACAAGCCAAACATTACTATACTACAAAGATGATACTCCGAGGAGCAATATCCTGACTACCCCGGGGCCATTTCATATAGAACATAAATCTAAACTAAAATTTAAATACGATTACAAGCTACATACAAAACAATAACTAAGGAGAAAAACTTGTCCCGCAGTAGTAATGTCATGTAATTGCTGCAAGGGGGGATATAGGAATCATGTCAGACATGGGTCGCAGCATGGGTACCAGTTGTGACCTTATCTACTGAATGATATCTGATTTTCAACTGGGTTGTCAAAACATCCATGATATTGAAGAATTGTCCTATTGCATATGAGTTCTTATGTGGAGAAGTAATGTTGCAAAGTTTGTTCTGTCACCTGGGAAATGTTGGGGCAGTCACCCGAAGGCCAAGAATATCAGGGATATATCAGGGATCAGTTCCTTTTAAGCATTGTCAGGGAAGTTTCAGGAACTTTTTACTTTTTACGTTTCAGGAACAAGTCGCCCATAAATTTTAGTACAGTATTATTGTGACTTGCATTTAGTTCGCTTGTTACTTTCTGTATCAGAGGCCTACAGCAAATGGTCCATCATATCAAACAGGAAATGCATAAATTGTCAGGGAAATGACAGGGAAAAGCCAGGGAGATCCATCTTTTTCTGAATTGGCAGACACCCAGTTGTGATAATTTTCATTCTAAAGTTTTGATTAGATTATGTCTTTATCTTTTTGTAAGAAATTTAACCCATTAATAGTCTGCTGGTTTTGATTTTAGGATCAGAGGTTCTCTTCTGACATGTATTTCTTGGAATCAGAAACAATGACTTGGCACTATCCTATCAGAGTCAGTTTTCCACATTATTTTCTTCTCCTCATAAGTGAGACAGTCTAATATCATTTCATTGTGTTCAAAAGCCTACCAGTAGTATTAGATGTGAATTTGTATATTATATTTATTTTTCTAGTATTTTCATAATTTTTACATTGTTTTTTCACTGATATATTGGTGACCTCAAAGAATTAAATTATGTAATTAGGAATTTGAAAAATATATGCTGTATTTCCTTGAAAGAGCACCCTGGACAGTCATTTGATAGTCAGCCTTTGAGAGGGGGCACTCATTCAAGGTGGTGCTCATTTAGACCAGCAAATAAAATTACTGTATAGCAACTCAGTTCATCAGTTCATATATCATATATCATTTACCTTCACTTCATACAATTTGTAAATCTAACAGAGCAAACAACTAACTAAACTACAAAAATAATAGTGTTACAGAAAAATTAATGTGGTATACAAATACAAGGGAAATAAATTGTATAAAAGGAGTTACTTAAAAGAGGAGATCTCTCAATAGGTAGACTAAGCAAGGAGACAGCTCCCCTCCCCCCCTCCCCCAATGAGGCAACTGCTTCATTCAATGACTTCATTCAGCACAACTGATTACACTACTTTACAATGATTGACTATGATTGATTTGCAATAGTGAATTTTTAGCAACTAATTTAATAATAGATGTAGCACACTGTTGACAAAACCAACAGAATGATAGGTAACAAGTTGCAATAGAACTTGAGGTTAGTGGCTTGAAAACATAACATTTCAAAGAAAATGCATGACACATAGAACAACACGTCATGAAGGAGCAACTGGATGAAATATCTTGTAGCAATCTAGATAACTTAATTCATTGAAAAAAGAGGGGGTACTCTTTCAAGGGGGCACTCTTCCATGGGGTGGGTGCTCATTTGGGGAAATATTGTAGTGGAGGAATCTGCCTGGAGAGGTCTATAGATGATCAATGGATTTGTTTTTGGGTGAATATGCAGTAATTCATGGCTTATCCGGTTGTGCTAGTTGAAAAATCAAGCCAAATATCAATGGCCAGATAAAATAAGTGGCAGAATTTTGCTCTAGAGATTTTTTCAAACACTGTCTTCATATGTAGTATTCACAGAAGAATTTCAAACTGTGTAGAACCAAACATAAACAATAGCCAATATAAAGTTCCATAATTTTAAAGCCAATGCATACACAGAACATGGAGCCAGTTAATTGAGGACCAGGTTAGCTAGGAAAATATTAATGAAGAATTGCTGTATGTTTTGTTGACATAGTCTATACAGACAATTAAAGTATAGCAAACTTCTGATCAAGAGTAATTGCTGAGCATGTCTTGTTATCTTCAGATGATTGTTTTTTGCAGAATTTCTTGAATTTATGGAGAGATTTTCACACTTCAACTGCAATTGGTGATAAAATATATGTATTTGGTGGAAGAGGTAACCTTTTACTGTTCCAAATCTCTTCTCTTTTTCACTCTTGGCTCTATTGTTTGACAAAGAAAACTCATGGTTAGAAGTGATTGAGTGGTTTTTCATTGACAGCACCACTTTGATTGTCGATTGGTTCCATTTCTGTGGTTTTTGGAATATACGCACTGCAAGATCATAATTCTATGCCATTTTAAATCTCGCTGCCTTTTCTTGCATATGCCTAATGCAGTAAAAAGCAGCTCATTGTTGCTATGTTTTGAGGTTGTTGCATTTCATAGTACATTTAACTTCTCATCCTGTTTCCATATTCAATGAATGGTCCAGAATCTAATATTTTTGGTCAAATTTGCCATGCTATGTTTTATGTCAATCCTTGAGTAATGCCAAATATGGCTTTTGTGTACAATTTTTCAGCCTTCTTGGACACAACTAGATGAGAGGGTTAGACTCAAGCATAAGGACTTTTAAGCTAGTTATATTTGTAATAATGGAATGCTAGAGAAGTTTGGTTGTAGTAAAATGTGTCAGTTTTTGCCAATAACTGTATACATGTCTTTTAGGTGATTCCAGTGGTCAAATTCACACAAACCAAGGCATATATGATAATTCAATCTATGAATTTGATACAGGTACCTATGTACTTATATCCATATATATGTGTGTATGGCTTTCATTATTCCTTACTGAGGGTACGTTCTCAGCCATCTGTTGGTTACTATAATGAAAGATAGGCACAGTGGCATAACCGGCATAGGTTGGATTTAGCACAATTCCTAAGGGCCCCCAAATTTTTGAGGTTCCAAATGGGCCCCTCAGAAATTTTCAAGAGACAGGTTTTTGCATTAAATGATTTAAAAAGGCTTTTAATAGGCTGATACTGCTGATATCATCCAGTTTGCAGGGTATGTATTGCCTCTTCTCCTCTAATGATATAAGACATTATTTGTTATTTTCTCTTGATTTAAGGGAAAACATTAATCTTTTAAAGGCCCTCAAACAGAACATTTCTAACCCATTCTGTTACATCACTGGATAGACAGTTACCTGTATGCTATAAACTGGATACTACACCATTTCATAGTGTTTTGAATTCACAACAAAGTTCAATGTACAACCATTTAATTCACTGTGTAATTAGTTTGCTATAATCCTATGCAGATCCTCAGCACCTTATTCACTAAGCAAGCAATGGATATATATTTCCAAACTGGCAAGGAACTTCTGTGGAGCATTGTCTCAATCTTTTCCAAAGACATTTTCAGCTGGAGCTATCTCATTTTTTCAGTGTCTGTGTGCTTTGTATATGCCCTTTGTTATATGAACTGGATAAGCATTTCAGCTTAAAAAGCAGGTAGTTTAAGTGTCACTGAGGTTTATTCCTAAATATAGCTATTTATGTTTAGAAAAACTGCAGTGGACTGAAGTAGTGACAAAAGGAGAATGTCCTCAAGGAAGGCGCAGTCATTCAGCAGGTTTGTTCCAGCCAAACCTGTTAATTTTTTAGCCAGTCATTGCTTGCAACATTTATAAGTAATTCTTGATAGCTGGCATTTCATATTTGTTTATCACACCTACCAATGATATGCTCACTGTCAACTTGAATTATATTACGTCAAAATGATACAATTAGTATCGTTGCAACATTTGCCAGTCATGAATAGTCCTAGTGGTTCACCTCCTTTGCTTTGTTAGGTCTTTTTGTTCCAACTGGCAACATACGATTTTTGTGCAGATTGCTTGCCCATAGCCCTATTGCCTCACGTTGCACATCACAGCCAACGACTTCCTTGTTGGCCACAACTACCCATAGGTGAAATTATGTGTTTTTTGTATAACCCAGCTAACTGATGCCAGACTGGACAGTTTGCTTGTTACATGCCCAAGTTTTGTTAAGCAATAAATCCGCAAATTAGCTCCCTTGGGGATTATTTCTTTTTGTCTTTTTGGGTAGGGGCTTATTCGAGGGGAGGACTTATTCGAGGGAAGTGCTTATTCGAGGGGGGATTTTACTTACACATATCGCATATAAAGCTCATTGTCAAAACTCCTTTTCTCCACAATATTAGAAGAACAATGTAAATTTAAGCTTAAGTCTTAATAACAGTCTTCATAGTTTTGAGGGGTGTGGGCTTATTCGAGGGAAGCTTATCAATAGCTTGACGTTTTTGCAAAGGGCTTTTTTGAGGGGGGTATGTGAAGGAGCGATATTTTATATAAGTCTGAGCAGATTTCGTTATGGTTAGACAATAGAGGTAGAGAGAAGTCGTGGGTGGAATAGAGAGGAAGTAGAGATTTGTAGTGTGAAAAGGAAGATAGATTTTGGGTTTGGTTTGATGTTTGTTGTTGTTATAAGAAAGATTGTTTCACTTGTGTATTACCTTTCGTGCTCTGGGTTGATGTTACAGAGGACTTTGTCGAGAGGGGCCAATTCGAGGATTTAAGGATTGTATGCATGCATTTATCACGTAGCGTTGGCAAATGCAGGGCAAGACATCGTGGGTGTTCATCAGAGTTCCTGTCTGGAACTGATGATTTTAGTAGGGAATTAATCTCACATAGATAATTTTGAATTCAGATCAAAATGTATTAGGGAACATGTAATGTTGCTGGTACCATCCTTAGCAGGGCAATGTCGAATCTCAGGTAAAGGTCCTTGGGAGTTGTGTAGTTGACACAACACTGAGAGACAAGAGGACTTTAACAGACGCTAAGGAATCAATGCACTGGGTTGAACCTACTTATCGGCTCAGCTTTTTGTCCTTTAAAGTTTTGTATACTGCTGATAGATAAACACACTCGGTCAGTGAATAACAAGCCACTTCACAGTTTAACTTACGTAGTAATTGTGTTGTATTATCTATTTCATGAGAATTATCAACTGTGCATTTCTTCTCTTTAGTGGAATGTCAAGGCAAACTATATATTTTTGGTGGATACAATGGAAAACTGAAGAAACATTTTGCAGATATGTGGAAGTTTGACCCAAGTAGATACTTCATTTTAGTCATACGTTATATTTGCTCACTCTCTGTTGCTCTTGGGTGCCTATTAAAAGGGGGTTGGATTACGTTAGGGGGGAGGTCGGAAAAATCGCAGCAGATATGATTAACGTTTGAGGTTTGGATAAACGTATTGTATATATATGTACATTGATAGGATCATAAAACAGCAAGCCTTCGTGTAGGTCTCCAATTACAAGATCAGGTGGTTTCTTTATTCATAACTCTTGTCATAAGAGATATTCCATGAAAAGATGAAAAGTATATATATATATATATATATATATATATATATATATATATATATATATATATATATATATATATATATATATATATATATATATATATATATATATATATATATATATATATATATATTACAGCGTAGCGTTGAATTCCGTGATACAGTGCTCAATACCTGGATGGTAGAGCTTTACAAAGTAATAGAAGAAAGCGGCAAATAAAACTACCATTTCATCCCTACAAGCCTGTTTCGTGGTTGCCCACTCATCAGGGGATAATCCACTTTTCCCCTGATGAGTGGGCAACCACGAAACAGGCTTGTAGGGATGAAATGGTAGTTTTATTTGCCGTTTTCTTCTATTACTTTATATATATATATATATATATATATATATATATATATATATATATATATATATATATATATATATATATATATATATATATATATATATATATATATATATATATATATATATATATATATATATATATATATATATATATATATATATATATATTATTGCAAAACTCAAGGGGTGCTGGTTTTCTTATACACTGTCATGCATATAATGCTTCACTGAAATAGCTTCCTTTTCTTTAATCGATGTCCAATGTATTACAGTAAGAAAAACATGGACAGAGATCTTTCCCAATGGCCATGGGCCGTGTGCAAGGCGGAGACATTCATGGTGCCTAATTGGAAATGAGGCTGTATTATTTGGAGGCACATGGTAAGATAGACTCGCGATTGCTTCACGATTTTTCTCAACATTTGCCTCGAGCTTTCATTGGTAGTAGCACCCAAAGAAATTCTGATGTGAGCAGAAATTCTGCTCAGAAAGCCTAATTATGAGTTCTTTGTAGTATAGTGTATAACTACCTTGAAAACAACAAGCATGTCAGGACGTTTGCTGAAATTTTTCACGCCTAAAGTGCTTAAGAGTTTCATTAATGTGTATATACAAAATGTATGCATATTAATGAAAATGAGGCTTTCAAGCTATATGCCCTGTTGCGACTTGACCTACAACAATCATCAAAAGTGTGCATGAATTGTATTGTTTTAGAACGGCCAATCAAGTTTAGCGAATAGACTAGCTAACTGGAAGAGTATAAGCATGAGATCTTTGTTTACATAGACACAGTATAGTGTACATTGGCAAGGATTTTGTATTTTTTTCTGTACTTAGGATGTTTATAAGACATTTCGTTATTCATTATAATATGAAATATTAAGAAAGTTACCACCGCAGTAGTTTGAACTTTTGATGTTCTATCGCTGTTGTAATTTTTGTCCATTATCTCAGCCCAACTCAGGTGCAAGTTGACTTGCAAGATGACGATGGGTTAAGAAATTTGCAAGACTTGTCGGATGTGTATTTATTTGATTTCTGTAAGTCTAGTCACTGCTGTTTTTGTAAAACCTGCTATTGTATACTAACTGAAGATATTGGACCATGCTAAGCGTCTTTTTTTGTAAAGAGCCTAGCTGAAGCCCTTGTTCTTTAAGTTCCTGATTTTTGGAAGTATTTTGATTTCGTGGTAGTGCTGAAAGTTCCTTGGCACTTCCTTATTTGTAACTGCACATTTAATACTATGGCCATTGGACATGTCAGGTGATAAGGGACCTATTACGAAATTTAACTGCGTTGCGGACGGACAATCGATACTTCAAAAACCCTGACAAAATGAGCGAAACATTGCTTCAAAGTGAACTTTGTCTCAATTATCCTCCTTGGTTCGAAGCACTGAAAAGACTAATTTGTGGATTGTTTGATTTACAAAGCAAGAATCAGCAGGCGAAAAAGGGTCTGTTACGGACGGATATAGATCACCACATTTGGTAATAGTCCCTAAGACAGGAAACTATTGACATAAATAACTTTCAATGTAAATCCCTGTACGAAGCACTTGATAAATGGAATACGCGCAATTTATGCGAATATGGCCTACTAATTCTCGATTGTTTGCTGTTATGTAGCCTACATACACATTACAGTATCATTTTGCATTGGGGACCATGTTACATTGTCGTTCTATTTTGAATTTATATTACCAGATAGTTTTACCTTGTGGGACCTTTTTCATTTTTTAATTGACAATTATAGACAGATTTAGAGAGTCATCTCAAATTTCTTTACTTTTCTCACTTGTCTATGAACCTAGGTCTACTTTATTTCACATTTGATATCTTGCTTTGTATTTTGGAAATAAAACCTGTGTAAGACTTTGCTCTCTCATTTTTATCATACAGGTCCAAATTTAGCAACACTATGTAAATTTGCCGTTCTGTCGCACAATATTGACTACTCAGAGTTGCCATATCAAATTCAGTAAGTTTTTCGATATTATTATTATCACTGTAGCCAATAACATAAGCAAGAATTAATTAGTACTTTAGGTCGTAGTTTTCATTGTGTTTCTAATCCTCTTCGAATGCAGACATGGGCATTCATACAGGATTCAGATCTGGTATTTCTCTGGTACATGGGTCACCAACCTCCGGCTCCAGTGCTTGTTGAAAGAGTCCACATATCTTTAAAGACATATCTGTTTCGTCTCATTTCACCAAAAGAGATAGTTGAAACAGTGGTCACTCATAGCCAATCTCACTTGTCCCACAGAACCCCTGAATCTGAACAGCACTACCTAAAGCACGGCTCAATTTTACGAGCATTTTGTCACGGCAAGTAATTTTGGATGGAGGCCCTATAGGGTTGGTGAACCCTAGTCTAGTACTACTGTCAATAATCTCATTTTCTCATCATCAGCATGACCATCATCATGATCGTCATCCATCATTCAGGCCACTGCTTGGCCGATGGTCTCTCGAAAATCCATCTTATCTGTTCGTTGACATTTAACCATCTTTCTGGCCTTCCTCTGGTTACTTGTGTTCTAGTTTTCCACTCTGTACATTTTATGCCTATCTGTCATTTTTCATTCTCCCGAGGTGCCTGTACTGTACCATTTCATTCCGGCTATCTCATTGCATTGCATTAAAAAATTGAACCGGCATATATGCAAAGTGCATTCCATTTCATTTTTAGCTGGTCATGATGAAATTTGTTGGTATCACCGCTGACTACAGATTATTGTGTAGAATATTGACCACTTACTGTGGTCTGATCATATAATTATTTTTTCGATTCTTTCCTTTGCAGAAGTGAACTGGAGTCGATGAAGGTAGAGAGTTACAGCTGCCGTATTTCAACGGGTATGACACAAGGCTGACCTGTTCTATAATTGCATTCTTTACTTTAGAGGGGTCATTTCCTTTATTTTACAATCTCCAATCCATCATTCAAGCAAAATCACCATGGATGTTTGACTGAATCCAAGAGAGAGGATTTTAATTTAATGTTGTTTCAATATTCATTGGACATCTTTTCAAGATTTGTCTAGCCTATGTTTGTATTTAATGTATTGTGCTGGGAATATGTTTCACAGCCTGTTGTCATAGTGAACTCATCGGTGATGCTTTTCCGAGAATTTTATATGTACAAAATTTGTAAAAATCCGGGTTTCCGCACTGAACTCTCAGAAATACTGAGAGACGCTTGATACCTGGTATGATCGTTACGATCTAATAAATAGGGCAACTGGGCAGAACTGACAAAATATCTGAAATGAAGAGTGAAATGAATAGAGTTCTTTTTAGGAAATAAATGACATTAAGTTAAAATTCACCTCATCTTCAATTGTAAGTGTTAGGGTACGCCAGATAACAACTTTGCCTGATTTCTTGCAACCAAGCTAAATGAGATCATGACCATGTCTTGCTAATTGCTCCTGTGTCCCTAGTGGTCGCCATTCCTACTAGCAGATACAGTGCTCTTTCTGTATGAATATTTGGTCAATTCCTCTACTGAAGCCCTGCTTGCAGCTCTAAGATGTGTAATCATTGAAGTTTACTCCTCCTTTGTTATCCTTCGTCTGATCCCTGCCCTTCAACCTGTGTGATTTGGTTAGAGCCACTAGGAGCATTCGCTCCCGCCAGCATAGCTCTCAGGGTCCCATGGCCACACAAACCATTCCATAACGACAAAATGATGAAACGGAGCTAATTATACTATCATCTTGTTTTGTTGATGAAAATCAATAAAACTCTAGTCATAGCAAAGTCCAACTGATTGTAGCATTTTCCACACTTTTTATATCCAGTATGTCTCTAGGCCATAAGTATTGCGATGGTGCTGGTGTTACTACAATGTTAATGCCTATTTTTGGTGGCCCTTTTTCGCTTGACCGCTATGCCCAGATCTCTCTACCCTTGAGACCAGCCCTTAGGAATGCCTTTAAGTAGACGGTATCTCGAGGGCCTACTGGATATTCTCATCAAGCTGATCCAGTTAGTTCCAGTATCTTTCCAAGAAAAATTATATTCGTAGCTGTAATTTTTTAATGCCAAGAGAGGAGTGCCTCGTTTGGTCGTGGACTAGCTACAGACCTCAGACTTTAGATTGGTCGTCTCCATTATTGAATTGAGAGCTGATATACGAGAGGTAGAGATACAATATTCCCATGCACCTTATTTTTTGCCCATGTATGGGTGAAGATGTTTGTCGAAAATGCACATTAAATCTAAGATTTTAATTTATTACCCATTGTACTTATTTTAAGTTCTATTTTTTGTAAATGAAATCGTTGTATAGATATGAAGCTAAATTTTGAAGAATACCTTGGGAATCGAGTAAATAGTGATTTTTTGTTCCCTAATTTTTAATTTTCTAACATTTCACGCGTATACTTTTAGGTCTGATTTAATTTAGGCGAATTTGTAGAAAAGAATAGGTAAATTTTTGTGCAATTTATGCGTTATAGATATTTGACGATATCTGACAACATTGTGTTTTTATTTTGGCTTTTCCAATTCTCAAACACGTACCACTTATGAAGTGAAATCGATTGTCATTCTCGAGAGACATTGTCACGCTTTGGCATTCTGTCTTGCATCTTGAGTCTTACCAGTCATATGATTGTGAACTCATAAGACCATTCATAGACCTCCTAGACCCAATAACCTGTAATGAACCAGTAAACCCAAAGACTAACCATATTTCTTAAAACAAACAATGAATATAATCTCTTTAGACGGTAACCGGTAAAACCTGGTCGTACTAGTACTTATCAATATTAGTTGTTAGCAATCCTATGTCTCGTCCTGGGTGCGCCATAGAAGTCTTCTGGTTTCTTTTCTGATAGTATTAGTAGTGGGAAATTTGTTCGTGGCTGTAATATTCCTGTGTACGTTTTTAGAACAGATTCAGAAACAACAACCTTCTTGAAACAGAACATAACAAGACTTCTAATTCAACGTATTTACACACATACAAACATGTCACACTGCTTAGTGTCCTGGGCACTAGTCTCTAAATACTACATCATTCCCCCTTTTTAAAAGTTAGTGTCTCAACGAACAATTTGTGACGGTATTGGTACCCCTAGACGATCAGGTTCTCTACGCAGTCTGTCTGAGCGACGTGCAACAAGTCTTTGCCTTTCTCCGACATTGTCTGTCCGTTTTGCATCATTGTTATCATAATCATCATCACCATCTTTATGCTGCTTTGTTTCTGGTTCACTGTTTGCTTCATTTTCTACGTTCGAAGGTGTTAGAATGCGCTTGAAATGAGACACGTTGCGAGTTATTTTACGTTTATCATTGTCTTCAACTGTGATACGTGATTTATTTCTATGCACAACAATTAATGGCTTCTCATTGAAACGAGGGGTCAACTTGTTCTGCTTGTATTGCTTGATAAGAACATAGTCTCCCACTTTAATATCGCAAGGTTTAGCATGTCGCTTTTTGTCAGCATAGACTTTATTATATTCGGCCCGTAGTCGTTCATTCTCTACTGCTTCTTTGTGCCGATTTATCGTTTTGTTCTTTACTAACGTTGGTGGGAACTAAGGCATTTTGAAGATCAAGAACCCGAGCTGGATCTGGGGTTGTCCCTTCGGCAGTAAATACTTGACCGAAAAATGATAAAGAGTCAGTCAAAAGCTTACATTTTGATGCATTCAAGGTTAAACCATGGTCTGCAAGGCGTTGTAGGCAGGCAGAGAGTGCTTGATCATGGTCTTCACGTGTCTTTGCAAAAATAATAATATCGTCTGCTAAATTACGGACACCATCTAATCCGTGTAACACCGTCTGTAGTGTATGCTGAAAAAGTTTAGCTGCAGCATTTGTTCCATAGTTGAGCCGTTTGTATCTATATAACCCAACGTGAGTACTAAATGTGGTTATATATCTGCTGCGTTCATCTAACTCTAACTGATGATATGCTTGAGATAAATCAAGCTTAGAGAAAAACTTGCATCCATTTAAGGCTTGGCTAATATCCGCAACTGTAGGAATTAAGTAACGAACCCTTTGTATAGCACAATTTGCTTTCCGCATATCAACGCATATTCTTACAGTGCCGTCTTTCTTAGGAACCGCGACGATGGCGCTTATCCAAGGGGTCGCTTCGGTGTGAGGGACCTTTTCAATGATGTCATCTGCTACAAGCTGATGAATGGCGTGCTTGACCTTCTCTCTGATATGATACGGAATACGCCTTTGCGCCTCCGCAGTCGGCTGAACTGTTTCATCGATATTTAAAGTAATCTGCTGATGTTTCAGTTTGCCTAGGCCATTGAACACATTGCTGTACTTATTAACAATGCTTGTGAGTGCTTTATCCTGCTTTTGTGGTAAATTAGGTGTGTTGTTTGCCGCCAATTTGCAAAGATTAAGACTTATTAACCCTAACTCTTGTGCTGTTTGCGCGCTCAGCAAGTTGCCACTGTTGCTGCTGTTAATCACAAAGAACGTTGCAACAGCGTAGCGTTTCTTTGTTTCTATGACTGCTTGGAATTTGCCTTTGAAAGTAACAGGTTTTGATGAACTGTAGGGGAACGCTTTTGCACGAGTTTCAAGTAAATGTGCATCTTTCATACGCAGGAATGTTCCGTGATCAATTACATTTATGCTAGCCCCTGTATCGATAAGAATATCAAAGGAATGTCCTAAGACTTTAATGGTAGCATGGGGACGTGTAGTTTTACTATCACGAACAGGATAGAGGTACTCGTCATCAGTATCAGACTGGGCATGGACAAGCTGTTTTACTTGGGTGCGTTGTCTAGAACGTGAGAAATTCTGAGAGCGCGATTGCCCTGATTTGTGACCTTTCGTTGGCTTTCCCCGACAATATTTTGCGAAATGATTCATTTTCCCGCAATTATGACACTCTTTCCCTTTTGCAGGACAGGTGTTGAGATGAGGGGTAGGGCCACCACAATTTAGGCAATTTTTGGGTTTCGCGGAGAGTTTCGACATCTGTTCTTTCCCCTCTATTTCGGCAGACTGAAATTTGCTAATTTCGTCTCGACGACCATCAAGAAGCATGGCTTTAAGGTCATAACTAGGGTCACGTAAGGCCTGTTTGCGAATACGGGTTGACGTACCCCCTATTATAATCTGTTCTTCCAACTCAAAGTCTAAGTTGGTAAATTCACATGGTTCGGCTAAAGTTCTCAAACGCGTATGGTATTGATCAAGAGTTTCATCTTTTTGCTGAAAAGCTTTACGAAAAACATAAACATCATACCTGACATTTTTCTGTGGTTGAAAATGCTGTGTAAGTTTTTCTTTGGCTGTTTCAAAATCATGAGCTTCACCGGTATCAGGTAGCTGAGCAAAGATGTCGCGAACCCGTGAGCCAGCTTGGTAGAGGAGAAGAGCTCGTTTACGTGCATTACTAGTAATGCCAGATGCAGCTAGGAACATGTCAAAATCCATAAGCCATTTCCGCCATCGAGTAGCAAGACTCGCGCCAACTTCAACATCGGGGTTGAATTCGGGCATGGGATGTAGCGAAATGCTGGACATGGTGCAAAATACTACAAACGATGTGACTTAATCCTCGTCGCCAGTGTAATATTCCTGTGTACGTTTTTAGAACAGATTCAGAAACAACAACCTTCTTGAAACAGAACATAACAAGACTTCTAATTCAACGTATTTACACACATACAAACATGTCACACTGCTTAGTGTCCTGGGCACTAGTCTCTAAATACTACAGTGGCCTTTTTCGTAGAATAAACAATTGCCATTACATCCTCATGTCATCTTGTAGAACAGCACATTTCCAGTCTAAGGCTAGGTGTTGAGAAGACAACACACAGTAGCTTGACAGTAATAAAGAACCTGTCCTTGATAATTGTGAAAAATTCAGTCTGGCGCGATTTTGGGGGGTAGGATGGAAGGAATGTTTTCAAAGCCATGGGCTGGCACTAGGTAATGCCATTGTTGACCACCTGTATTTTCAAGAACTCAAGGAAATAATGACATCGGTTGCTATTAACAGCAATTTAGTTACAATATCGCGAAAAGAGAGTTGACTATGTAGGAATTTGTGCAATTCATGCTTGTGACGCTGAAAATATCCTGGAGGAAAAATCTTCGGCGCAGTCTGACTTGCCCTGGGATCTACCGGATGAGAGGTTGCCAAGGTATTCTTTGTTTCTATGACAACAACTCATTCGAGGCTGTGCAATGTCTGCTTCACAGAATACCAACAGTAACAACAAAAAGGGATGATGCTAGGAATTGGGCTAGAAGGGAATAAATGCTAGCCCATCATTGTAGAGCAAATTTGCTGCTGGAAAAGGAATTTTATAAGCTGAGGAAGAACCCATTATGGGTTAGTGTTTGTGTGTTTACTGGAGCAGAATGCCTAGAAGTTGTTATTGTTCATGTGATAAAGCCAATAAGGCGCTTGTGCAGAAGTATGCCTGTCTTTATTATGAAATGCAGGGCCTGGGCCTACCGCCATAAGTTATATACTATGTAATATCTCTTGATGGCTAAATTTACCGGTTACCCCCCGTTACCCTATAGCTCCAACTCCTTCTGGCGCTAGTGCAGAAGTGTACCTCTATGAAATATAACATCGCAGGAAAAATGAAACTCTAATATGATATTGTATAGTTGCCAAATATCAAGCCACTGGGATCAATACAATTTTTGTAGAAATACGCAATATTTTGCTTTTCAATTTTACAAAAAGCGTTATTACTATAGACATTCAAAGTTTCTCATTTCATCAGTGAGTTAGTTCACTAGTTCATAGCCCACCCGACGTTTTAGAATGAGATGACTTATATCTTAATTTCCATAGGGCATAGACGCTGTACCACTGGCTGATGACAGCTTCCTTAAATGGCAAGCAGTAATAAGAGGACCAAAAGATTCAGTATGGGAAGGTGAGTTGAAACTATCAGTCATAGTGGGGAACAGCACATCGTGCATGATAGTCCTCAGTATGGACATAGCTTGATTAATCTACATATCATGAATTCGTGAAGTAAATATGATATTAGTTATTAGAAACATCTGCAACATATTTAATATGCTTGCTAGGGGTCATTCTAAGCCAGATTTGCTGCCTTTTCTTGGAGTATGAATTACATAACAGGGTTGTTTTATTGTGCACTCTTGCACAAAATTTGTAGCTCTACACTCATTTTACAATGATATCTTAAGACTAATCTGTGCAGAGTACATTATACATTCATTGAAAAGATCCCCTTTGACATAAAGTCTATTTCCTTTAGCATAGCAATGAAACATGCATTGTTTCAGTGGCTATGTGTTAGGCGCTTTTGTATACAAGTATATGCCTATGAGTATCAAGGATTAATCACTGATATAATATACACCAGAATAACATGCAGTTCTAAGCTTTACTTAAATACTTTGACATGTAATTGGAACTGTAAATTCTTCCTTATGATATTGACCCCTTGACCTTTGTCTATTTCAGGGGGTGCCTTCAAGATATTTCTCTCCTTTTCTGAAGAGTACAATTTCAAACCCCCTGAAGTTTTCTTTCATACCATCCCATTCCACCCAAATGGTAAGTGAACTCTGTCATTAATTCATGAACTGTATGAAGGCTACTATGGATTTTTTGTGCAAGTAACCATATCCTTAAGTAACTGAATAGTTTGCATGTACCTAGAAGGTTAATTCTTTGAAGATGGAAAATATCATAATTATGATTTAAATCTAGCATGTTTGAATGAAAGGACTGTCTATGTGGAGAACAATATTCAGCTACAAGGACCCATGCAACTTCATTTTTGCAAGTTTTTTAACATCTCACCAGGCTCCTCCATTTTGTTATAAACTGAAGATCATATTATCTTAGGCAAAGCACACAGAATTAATCAGTTAGGAAGAATATTACAAGCCTTTTCGTTTTAATCAGGTGATTTCCCTCGCAAATGCCCTCATAAACCTATTTACATGGGTGATAGATGGCCCTCACAAAATCCTGATTTAGTCCCCTACAGTTATGACTGGGCACTCGATTTTAGACAGAACATGGCCAAATGTCAATAGCTGTACATCCAGTTATCATTGAATGTCTTCCATGCAGACTCAAGGAAGTAGGTTCACCTTTGTAAACCTATTTCTGTGTGATGTGCTCAAGATCAAATGCCATAACATAAGAATTCCCCTTCTGAGGGATGCACTTTTGGGGATGCCTATGAGGCAAAAGCTTTTGTCACTCAATCGCCCTCCTTGACTGCTTTGCGCAGGCAATGTACTGCCCTCATGACAATTTTTTCAGGAAAGGCACTGATAATATTTTATTAGTCAGCATTATTTTATTTCTTTTCCAATCAGTGTGATTATAAATGTGTAAAAATGAGGAGCTTAAAAGAATGCAAATGATTAAGTAGAAAAAGAGAGAAAAAAGAAAGAAAGTAAAAAAGTAAAAAGTAGCTGGATGTTGGTGTCTTCTGTTGAATATAGCCTCATGAGTGACTTTTCCTTTCACATTGACCTTCAGTCTGCACTTTTATTTTTCATTATCATCCATGAATAATCATCATTTTATTGAAATGTTCATATATTTGGTAATGTACCCTGTCTCAATTTCAGTGGAAATGCAAACTGGTGTCCCTTGCATGGAGTTTTTGACCAATGATGATCATTGGAAAGAGAGCTATGATATTGCATATATTTTGCTTCAGCTCCAGGTATGTTCTATATTTTTATCTTTATAGTCCATCTTCACCAGCCATTTGCTTCATTTTTATTTTTGTTTTAGCCATGTATTAAGGTCCAAAATAAGTTAGGGGCTCATAGTAAGTTGGAGACTAGGAAATTTTTGAAAATGAAATAAGTGGGGCTACAATGTATTGGGGGGTGGTTGGAAATTGATCTTAAGTTGTAACAATGGGTGTTCATACAAACATTTCAATAAACACCACTGCAAATAGACATCATTTAGTATTTGGGTGTGATTGCAACATTCATGAAACTAAAATACAGCTCACACATTCCAGTAGAGAAAATTCAAGCTTAGTAGCTCAACTGTTCTGTAGACTTTTGTGAGAAAAATATTGACCTTTTATAAGTAGGGCTTCCATAAGAGTGGGGGGGGGGTGGGAAATTTCTTTGAAAGACAAGAATGACATGTGTTTGGGACCCAATAGTAGATTTATAATTTGTTGTGATTTTGTGCAGTTTTACAATTGACTTTAGCATCTTGTAAGAATATTCATAGCTTTCTAAATTAATTGTTATTATACAATAAATCATATACATGTTTTCTTTTTGCTTGTCTTGCATTTGAAGCAAATCTCTCAAGAAACTAAACAGATTTTTTGTCATATTTGTGCTATTGACTCTATATTTTGGAGTGGAATATGGTACTCATAAATATAAAGTTGTGTTCACTTAGTAGGCCAAACTTTTCCTTTTTTAATTTTTTCATGATGATAATGATATAGGAATAAAGTAAATTTTTGTACAGACATTACATTTTAACAAAGTATGCTGTTATAAATATGTCCTGTAAAAGAAAAAACAAAAAGTTATCTCAAACCAGTATTATTTAAAATCATTATTACAAAGAGTACAAATGCAAATATTAGCAAAATGCATTGTAAATAGTTCTTCATATTTTGTAAAAGTTCCCAATTTCCTTAGACATCTGCCAGGGGTTTTTTTCGTAATTTACCTAGCCCTATTTTTCAATGTATGCTTGTTTTGTATTATGCAGTTTTCTTTCTTGGCTCATCTCTTTTTCTCTTTCCAGGTCATGCTGGATAATCCTGTTTTAGAAAATCCTGTAAATCTTGAAGCTGCAAGTATGTGTAGAAAAAGACCTCTGCAATATAAGCAGATGGCTTTGGACTGTGTATTTGCAAGCAGACAGATAGAGGGTGGGTAGAATCCAACCAGATCTTGGTATTTCATCCTTGATTAGAAGATTTTGACCTCTTGCATATATTAGGTCTTCCCTTATAAACTTGACTGTTCTAAACTTTGAGCCTGAGAGTTCATCAGGCCATAGCTTTTCTTCTTGTAATTGTTTGTACACTTATGGCTGCTCTAGTGCAAAGTTGAAGGAAGTAGAACAGTTGAATAGGGGCATGTTTCTCTAATATGATATCTGCTTGCTTTGCGAATGGCAGATCATTTCTTCTGAATGATAATAAATGTGAGCCAATCAGCAATGATGACTTTGTTGGCAGGGCCATCCCAGTAGCATTTCAGGAAGTAGATGTGGCCACATTAGTTTAGTCAAAATTGTAATTGTGCACATTAATAGGGATGCATGATGAATTGATAATTGAGTGGTGATAACTTCAGTTAGTTGCATAGGAGGATCTACCCTGGTTGGATCCAATGTGGGAGAAAATTTGTCAAATTTTGCCCTCTAGAGTGGCTAAGGATCACCTCCCAAATTAGGGGAGGGGCATCACCTCTCAAACTAGGGGAGGGGCATCACCTCCCAAACTAGGGGAGGGGCATCACCTCTCAAACTAGGGGAGGGGCATCACCTCTCAAACTAGGGGAGGGGCATCACCTCTCAAACTAGGGGAGGGGCATCACCTCTCAAACTAGGGGAGGGGCATCACCTCTCAAACTAGGGGAGGGGCTATTGATGATGATGACAATGACAATGAGAACAGCAATAATGATGATGGTGCTTATTATGATTATGATGATGATTGCTTGGGATTTGTTGAGCCAGTTTTGTTCCAATTTCTTGGTAGCAGATATAGGAACCACGGAGCAGTCTGAAAGTGGGGGGGCTAAAATTTAGCGAAGTGGCTATATTACTCTATTATTGACGTCACGATTTAACAAAAAAGTAATCCCTGCAGCACAATACTAGTGCTCAATTCAGATGCCGCCTTTGAGTACCGGAGAAACTACAGTAATCAATCATTAGCGAATTCTTTTGACCTCTTTAAAATATTATTGTTTATTTTCGAAAAAAGTGGGGGGCTATAGCCCCCCAGCCCCCCGGTTCCGCGGTGCCTGAGATAGGTTCAGGCTCCTTGTCCACAAGGTCAGGGGCATATCTACTGGGTGTGGGTGTGGAAAGTTGGGAATCCCCACTATTTTGATTAGTGCTGGGAATCCCCATTATTTAGTAAATATGTAGATAGTTGGCATGTTCATAGCTTGCGAAATTTTTAATATGGTCAATAGAAGACCCTGATCATTACTTTTTTATATAGCTGGACTGAGACCTCAAGTGGTCAGCTCAATGATGTCTGAGAGCAAGGAAGAGTGTAACAGACCAAGCCTTAATTATGCATCAAAGAAACAGGTCTCATATGAAGAATATTATAAAACTTGGGTAAACATAGCGACATCAAAACCAATCAGCCTGCTTCAGAGGCCTTTGGAAAGTGACAACTTTGATGACGTTATGATGGATGAAGATCATTTTGGAGATCTGAAGGGTGAGCTTGAAGAAGAATTGAAGAGGCAGCTTTCGGATCACAATTCACTTATGTACGGTCGATTTAGAGATAAGCAGTCAAAAGATGAGAGAAGAATTGCAGAGTTACAAGCAGCTAAGTCGAAGCTGGTGAAGCAGATGTATCTAAAAGAGCAGGAACAAGGTACGTCTTTTATATATTTTTTAAAAATCACGAATCCATCGAGGGTGGTTTTCAAACCACAGAAAGTAAACTAGAGATTATTTCTATTCCTATGTACCGCACTTGGCTTGCTATACGATTCTTTTCACAAACAGGACACTATTTCACTTTGTACTTCACACACAAATCAAGTATACATCATTGTATAGCTTACGATGAGTAGATTAAGAACTTGCCCTCATTTACTCTATGGCTAATTTCTAGAGGAGTTAGCAGAACAGACATATTACCTCGAACAAACATTGCTGCCTTTTTTACGTGCTAAGGGGATACAAGTAAGGGTTAGGGAAAAGTTTAGTGCTTATATACTGTCAAATTGTCAGAATTTCATCCCATTTCTTGATATTTTTTGTACTTGTAGAAATACATGAAATTCTTAAAGTCTACGATTATCATATTGCAATCCATAAACATAAACCCTGACCACTAACCCTGACACCAGTATTGATGTAATTCAGGATGTATCTGGAAAGTCAGTAACTTATTCAGTTCAGATGTCAAATATCTTCAATGAAAATTTTTTTAATGTTCCTGATAACATAAATAAAACCATCCCAGGAACGCCAAATTCTCCTCTTGGATATCTTGGCAGTCCTATTGAAAACTCATTGTTTCTTTCTCCAGTCATTCATTTAGAAATTGAAGATGCGATAGCAAATCTAAACTCATCAAAGTCAATTGGTCCCCATAGTGTTCCAATAGATATATAAAAAATACTCAAGCATCACATTTCTCATCCACTCGCCGAGATCGTCAATCAATCTTTTCTGAAAGGAACGTTCCCAAGTAAGTTAAAAGGAGCAAAAGTAGTTCCTGTTTTTAAACAGGGAGACCCAGAGATTAGGTCCAATCATAGGCCAATTTCCTTTTTGCCAATTTTTAGTAAAATATTTGAAAAACTGGTGTATAAAAGGCTTTACTCGTTTGTTGCTTGCTATAAAATAATATACCCATTGCAATTTGGCTTTCAAGAAAATCATTCAATTGATCATGCTTTGATTAGTATGACTGTATCTACCAGAAGGAGTATAGACAATACAAAATATGGGTGTGGTGTATTTGTTGACTTACAAAAAGCATTTGATACTGTAAATCATAAAGCTTTACTGTCTAAGTAAGAGCATTCTGGAATTAGAGGCAATGCATTTGGATGGTTTCAATCGTATTTGACAAACAGGATGCAGTTTGTTTCGATTTGTGGTAAGGACTCATACCCACTGGACATAACATGTGCTGTACCGCAGGGCTCAGTACTAGGACCTCTGCTCTTTTTGCTATTCATACACGATCTACCAAATGCTTCTAAGCATCTAAAATTTTACCTCTTCGCTAATGATACCAATCTTTATTATGATTCTGAAACTCTTGATGATGTCATTAAAAAGGTTAACAAATGACTCAAACATATAAAAAGATGGCTTGACGCAAATATACTCACACTTAATATAAGTAAAACTAACTTTATTATATTCCATTCTTCTGTAAGTTCAGTCCCCACTGATATTAGTATCAAAATAGGTAAAAAGCATATTTCTAGGGTGAATTACATCAAATTTCTAGGAGTTCTTTGAGATGAACATCTTGATGGGAGATATCACATCGCCGAACTGGCAAAAAAACTTGCAAAAACCTGTGGAATTTTTTTGTAAGATGAAGTATTTGCTTCCAACATCCATTTTAATCACACTATATAATGCTTTGTTCTTGTCCTTTTTACAATATGGTATTGTTGCTTGGGGTCAAACATGTGATTCATATATTGATCCACTATCTAAGTCACAAAAAAGAGCTGTCCAGGCGATCTCACATCAACCTTTTCTAGCCCACTCCCTCCCTATCTTCAAATATCTAAATTTACTTAGAATTGTTGATATATTCAAATTATGACTGTTATCCTTTGTTTACGAATCAGTTAATATGGTCGCACCAGTTTGTTTCAACAATTTTTTCTCTTTAAACTCAACAGTTCATTGTTATAGTACAAGACAATCCACTCGTGGTAATCTGTTTCTGGCTAATATAAATACGTCACAATAGTGCTTGAAATCAATTCGATATTTGGGGCAGAATTATGCAATGAATTACCTATTGCAATAAGAACTTCTCAGTCAAAATTTACATCCAAGAAGTCTCTAAAATTTCATTTCTTAAATGCAATATAATTGCAATGGAACTGGCATTGAGACTTAATTTACTTTTAGTGCATATTTTTAATATCCGGTGTGCTAAAGCTAAAAGGGGGACCTCCTTCTCGTTAGTTTATCTACTTAGGACGTTCCTCCTTAAGGATCCTACTTGTTTTGTTGTGTTTCTTTCTTATTATTGAAGTATTGTTTTGTACTTAGAGGCAAAAATTATAATGATGATGATGATGATGATGATGATGATGATGATGATGATGATGATGATGATGATGATGATGATGATGATGATGATGATGGTGGTGGTGGTAATGATGGTGGTGATGATGATGGTGGTAATGATGGTGGTGATGATGATGGTGGTAATGATGGTGGTGTTGATGATGATGATGATGATGATGATGATGATGATGATGATGAT
The DNA here is from genome assembly GCA_964019165.1 of Mastigias papua. Lineage (NCBI taxonomy): Eukaryota > Metazoa > Cnidaria > Scyphozoa > Rhizostomeae > Mastigiidae > Mastigias > Mastigias papua. The sequence continues at coordinate 12,228,905 of OZ025277.1, forward strand.
GATGATGGTGGTGATGATGATGATGATGATGGTGATGATGATGATGATGATGATGATGATGATGATGATGGTGATGATTATGGTGGTGATGATGATGATGATGATGTTGATGATGATGATGATGATGATGATGATGGTGATGATTATGGTGGTGATGATGGCGATGATGATGGTGATGATGATGGTGGTGATGATGACTTAACTCTAAACTTGACCTTTAGGCCTAACCCTTAACTCTAACTTTGAACCTTACTTTGAACCCTGAGTCTTGCTTACTCGACGAAACTTTAAGCTACGGGGTAGATCAGGATACCACCATGTCGCCTTAGTCTGCTCATGAAGAGCTATTAAGTGGTGTATAATTTATTGGGCTAGGTCCTTTATTTCTAGGACAGGTACACCAGTTTCAGAAGTCAAGTTGGAGAAAAGTAGGCCTGTAAAAGTTTTCCTGAACTAATGGAAAAGATTCAAATGATTACAATGATCCGCACGATTGAGACAGTCATGTATTTCGATTAGATAAGGGGACGTGCTTTTTTCCCATGAAGTTCGTAGGCCTTCATACACAGCTTTAATGGAATTTCCTACATTTTAGTACAGTTGTACCCATTGAGATACCACAGTGGCGTAGCGTGACCCTTTTTGTTGGGGGGGGGTGTAAAATCACAATTTACCGACAGAAACCGTCGTGATTTAGTCGACGACAAAACATTCTTGATTTATCAATGCTGGCAATAAACACCGTTGCCAACACACTTGAATACAGCTTGCCTAAGCACATCAGCCATGTACCGACGAAACTCAACGGAGTTGAATTTACCGACGAAACTCAACGGAGTTGAATTTACCGACGAAAATCCCGAAAGTTGGGGGGTGTCACACCCCCCCACACCCCCCCCCGCTAGCTACGCCCCTGCACATAACTGCACCTAAAGTTTGAAGTTTGCCTTCTTCACGCCATTATTGGAGATTTTATCAAGCCTCTCATATTTTACCCATACCTACTGTTGTTTTCCATAGAGCAACTGGACTCTATCCCAGATACATTGGCAACGACAGTAACATTCCACGTTGATTTTGAAGATCCGGCCGATGATGAGGTTGATAATTTAGTATCGTGGACTGAAACATTACCAGAACAACTTGAGTGACTTTCAGACACCTTCTAAATTATGTCAGACTTCTGCAGATAAAATATTATCTCCTTCTCAATGCAAATTTAATGGTATATTGCATAGAGCTATTCGTATTACTGTTTACACACTTCAATGACATACTTTTGCTGAAACCTACAATTCACATCTGTCACCTTTGTAGCTGTTCAATAGTTACGTCACACCTAGGGGGTGGGTATTACTCATAGAGACAGGCCTATCTCTATGGTAGTTCTACACGTTTTTTCTGATTCCGAGCGTGACGCTGGGGCTGGCTGGTTAAAAACTGGCAATTTCAGCGTGACGAAATTATTGAACAGCCCCTTACGTATATCTTGCGCCAGGAGTGACACCATTGTAAACACCCTCCATTATTTTCTTTCACTCCTTCATTTTCCCTTCTGTCATAAAGTCTATTCCTCGTCTACTAGATCCTCCAACCCTCGACCAGCTTCCATCGTACAATTACCATCAAAGGCTGTATAACACACACCACCACTCCCTAATCTGTAATGACAGTACCTTAATTTTGGCCTAAAAGTACCGCTATAGCAATGCTATTTCTCCAGGCAGTGACAGACAATCACATTTATCGATTTTAATTAAAGCTCAAGGTCATCACAGTCATCAAATTTTAATCACAAAGTAAGCCTGTCGCCTTGCTATTTTCCACCGCCTTCACGTAAACTACACTTACCTGATTACGTTCCAGATTAAACACATACAACAATGACCCAATTGTATGGATTGACAATCGATATACCATTCCTAAAACTACTCAACTTTGACCTTGATTGATTTTGATTGCAGATTGACAAGTGATGAAAATGAGCCATTTGTGGTCAAAAAGTAAGGCTATAGCCTTGGTATTTTGCTCAAAACTCACCCAAAAATGATCAAATTTGAAATTGATTGATTTTGATTGCAGATTGAAAAGTGATGAAAATGAGCCATTTGTGGTCAAAAAGTAAGGCTATAGCCTTGGTATTTTGCTCAAAACTCACCCAAAAATGATCAAATTTGAAATTGATTGATTTTGATTGCAGATTGAAAAGTGATGAAAATGAGCGATTTTGGGCCAAAAAGTAAGGCTATAGCCTTGGTATTTTGCTCAAAAATCACCCCCAAATGATCAAATTTGAAATTGATTGATTTTGATTGCAGATGGAAAAGTGATGAAAATGAGCCAGTTTTGGCCGAAAAGTAAGGCTATAGCCTTGGTATTTTGCTCAAAAATCACCCAAAAATGATCACATTTGAAATTGATTGATTTTGATTGCAGATTGAAAAGTGATGAAAATGAGCCATTTTTGGCCAAAAAGTTAGGCTATAGCCTTGGTATTTTGCTCAAAAATCACCCAAAACTGATCAAATTTGAAATTGATTGATTTTGATTGCAGATTGACAAGTGATGAAAATGAGCCATTTTTGGCCAAAAAGTAAGGCTATAGCCTTGGTATTTTGCTCAAAAATCACCCAAAAATGATCAAATTTGAAATTGATTGATTTTGATTGCAGATTGAAAAGTGATGAAAATGAGCCATTTTGGGCCAAAAAGTAAAGCTATAGCCTTGGTATTTTGCTCAAAAATCACCCAAAAATGATCAAATTTGAAATTGATTGATTTTGATTGCAGATTGAAAAGTGATGAAAATGAGCGATTTTGGGCCAAAACGTAAGGCTATAGCCTTGGTATTTTGCTCAAACATCACCCAAAAATGATCAAATTTGAAATTGATTGATTTTGATTGCAGATTGAAAAGTGATGAAAATGAGCCATTTGTGGTCAAAAAGTAAGGCTATAGCCTTGGTATTTTGCTCAAAACTCACCCAAAAATGATCAAATTTGACATTGATTGATTTTGATTGCAGATTGAAAAGTGATGAAAATGAGCGATTTTGGGCCAAAAAGTAAGGCTATAGCCTTGGTATTTTGCTCAAAAATCACCCCCAAATGATCAAATTTGAAATTGATTGATTTTGATTGCAGATGGAAAAGTGATGAAAATGAGCCAGTTTTGGCCGAAAAGTAAGGCTATAGCCTTGGTATTTTGCTCAAAAATCACCCAAAAATGATCACATTTGAAATTGATTGATTTTGATTGCAGATTGAAAAGTGATGAAAATGAGCCATTTTTGGCCAAAAAGTTAGGCTATAGCCTTGGTATTTTGCTCAAAAATCACCCAAAAATGATCAAATTTGAAATTGATTGATTTTGATTGCAGATTGAAAAGTGATGAAAATGAGCCATTTTTGGCCAAAAAGTAAGGCTATAGCCTTGGTATTTTGCTCACAAGTCACCCAAAAATGATCAAATTTGAAATTGATTGATTTTGATTGCAGATTGAAAAGTGATGAAAATGAGCCATTTTTGGCCAAAAAGTAAGGCTATAGCCTTGGTATTTTGCTCAAAAATCACCCAAAAATGATCAAATTTGAAATTGATTGACTTTGATTGCAGATTGAAAAGTGATGAAAATGAGCGATTTTGGGCCACAAAGTAAGGCTATAGCCTTGGTATTTTGCTCAAAAATCACCCACAAATGATCAAATTTGAAATTGATTGATTTTGATTGCAGATGGGAAAGTGATGAAAATGAGCCAGTTTTGACCGAAAAGTAAGGCTATAGCCTTGGTATTTTGCTCAAAAATCACCCAAAAATTATCAAATTTGAAATTGATTGATTTTGATTGCAGATTGAAAAGTGATGAAAATGAGCCAGTTTTGGCCAAAAAGTTAGGCTATAGCCTTGGTATTTTGCTCACAAATCACCCAAAAATGATCAAATTTGAAATTGATTGATTTTGTTTGCAGATGGAAAAGTGATGAAAATGAGCCATTTTTGGCCAAAAAGTAAGGCTATAGCCTTGGTATTTTGCTCAAAAATCACCCAAAAATGATCAAATTTGAAATTGATTGATTTTGATTGCAGATTGAAAAGTGATGAAAATGAGCGATTTTGGGCCAAAACGTAAGGCTATAGCCTTGGTATTTTGCTCAAACATCACCCAAACATGATCAAATTTGAAATTGATTGATTTTGAATGCAGATTGAAAAGTGATGAAAATGAGCCATTTGTGGTCAAAAAGTAAGGCTATAGCCTTGGTATTTTGCTCAAACATCACCCAAAAATGATCAAATTTGAAATTGATTGATTTTGATTGCAGATTGAAAAGTGATGAAAATGAGCGATTTTGGGCCAAAAAGTAAGGCTATAGCCTTGGTATTTTGCTCAAAAATCACCCACAAATGATCAAATTTGAAATTGATTGATTTTGATTGCAGATGGAAAAGTGATGAAAATGAGCCTGTTTTGGCCGAAAAGTAAGGCTATAGCCTTGGTATTTTGCTCAAAAATCACCCAAAAATGATCACATTTGAAATTGATTGATTTTGATTGCAGATTGAAAAGTGATGAAAATGAGCCATTTTTGGCCAAAAAGTTAGGCTATAGCCTTGGTATTTTGCTCAAAAATCACCCAAAAATGATCAAATTTGAAATTGATTGATTTTGATTGCAGATTGAAAAGTGATGAAAATGAGCCATTTTTGGCCAAAAAGTAAGGCTATAGCCTTGGTATTTTGCTCACAAGTCACCCAAAAATGATCAAATTTGAAATTGATTGATTTTGATTGCAGATTGAAAAGTGCTGAAAATGAGCCATTTTTGGCCAAAAAGTAAGGCTATAGCCTTGGTATTTTGCTCAAAAATCACCCAAAAATGATCAAATTTGAAATTGATTGACTTTGATTGCAGATTGAAAAGTGATGAAAATGAGCGATTTTGGGCCACAAAGTAAGGCTATAGCCTTGGTATTTTGCTCAAAAATCACCCACAAATGATCAAATTTGAAATTGATTGATTTTGATTGCAGATGGAAAAGTGATGAAAATGAGCCAGTTTTGGCCAAAAAGTAAGGCTATAGCCTTGGTATTTTGCTCAAAAATCACCCAAAAATGATCAAATTTGAAATTGATTGATTTTGATTGCAGATTGAAAAGTAATGCAAATGAGCCATTTTTGGCCAAAAAGTAAGGCTATAGCCTTGGTATTTTGCTCAAAAATCACCCAAAAATGATCAAATTTGAAATTGATTGATTTTGATTGCAGATTGAAAAGTGATGACAATGAGCCATTTTGGGCCAAAAAGTAAGGCTATAGCCTTGGTACTTTGCTCAAAAATCACCCAAAAATGATCAAATTTGAAATTGATTGATTTTGATTGCAGATGGAAAAGTGATGAAAATGAGCCAGTTTTGGCCGACAAGTAAGCCTATAGTTTTGGTATTTTGCTCAAAAATCACCCAAAAATGATCAAATTTGAAATTGATTGATTTTGATTGCAGATTGAAAAGTGATGAAAATGAGCCATTTTTGGCCAAAAAGTAAGGCTATAGCCTTGGTATTTTGCTCAAAAATCACCCAAAAATGATCAAATTTGAAATTGATTGATTTTGATTGCAGATTGAAAAGTGATGAAAATGAGCCATTTTGGGCCAAAAAGTAAGGCTATAGCCTTGGTATTTTGCTCAAACATCACCCAAAAATGATCAAATTTGAAATTGATTGATTTTGATTGCAGATTGAAAAGTGATGAAAATGAGCCATTTGTGGTCAAAAAGTAAGGCTATAGCCTTGGTATTTTGCTCAAACATCACCCAAAAATGATCAAATTTGAAATTGATTGATTTTGATTGCAGATTGAAAAGTGATGAAAATGAGCCATTTGTGGTCAAAAAGTAAGGCTATAGCCTTGGTATTTTGCTCAAAAATCACCCAAAAATGATCAAATTTGAAATTGATTGATTTTGATTGCAGATTGACAAGTGATGAAACTGAGCCATATTTGGCCGAAAAGTTAGGCTATAGCCTTGGTATTTTGCTCAAAAATCACCCAAAAATGATCAAATTTGAAATTGATTGATTTTGATTGCAGATTGAAAAGTGATGAACATGAGCGATTTTGGGCCAAAAAGTAAGGCTATAGCCTTGGTATTTTGCTCAAAACTCACCCAAAAATGATCAAATTTGAAATTGATTGATTTTGATTGCAGATTGAAAAGTGATGAAAATGAGCCATTTTGGGCCAAAAAGTAAGGCTATAGCCTTGGTATTTTGCTCAAACATCACCCAAAAATGATCAAATTTGAAATTGATTGATTTTGATTGCAGATTGAAAAGTGATGAAAATGACCCATTTTGGGCCGAAACGTAAGGCTATAGCCTTGGTATTTTGCTCAAAAATCACCCAAAAATGATCAAATTTGAAATTGATTGATTTTGATTGCAGATTGAAAAGTGATGATAATGAGCCATTTTGGGCCAAAAAGTAAGGCTATAGCCTTGGTATTTTGCTCAAAAATCACCCAAAAATGATCAAATTTGACATTGATTGATTTTGATTGCAGATTGAAAAGTGATGAAAATGAGCCATTTTTGGCCAAAAAGTAAGGCTATAGCCTTGGTATTTTGCTCAAAAATCACCCAAAAATGATCAAATTTGAAATTGATTGATTTTGATTGCAGATTGAAAAGTGATGAAAATGAGCCATTTGTGGTCAAAAAGTAAGGCTATAGCCTTGGTATTTTGCTCAAAACTCACCCAAAAATGATCAAATTTGAAATTGATTGATTTTGATTGCAGATTGAAAAGTGATGAAACTGAGCCATTTTTGGCCGAAAAGTTAGGCTATAGCCTTGGTATTTTGCTCAAAAATCACCCAAAAATGATCAAATTTGAAATTGATTGATTTTGATTGCAGATTGAAAAGTGATGAAAATGAGCGATTTTGGGCCGAAACGTAAGGCTATAGCCTTGGTATTTTGCTCAAAAATCACCCAAAAATGATCAAATTTGAAATTGATTGATTTTGATTGCAGATTGAAAAGTGATGATAATGAGCCATTTTGAGCCAAAAAGTAAGGCTATAGCCTTGGTATTTTGCTCAAAAATCACCCAAAAATGATCAAATTTGACATTGATTGATTTTGATTGCAGATTGAAAAGTGATGAAAATGAGCCATTTTTGGCCAAAAAGTAAGGCTATAGCCTTGGTATTTTGCTCAAAAATCACCCAAAAATGATCAAATTTGAAATTGATTGATTTTGATTGCAGATTGAAAAGTGATGAAAATGAGCGATTTTGGGCCAAAAAGTAAGGCTATAGCCTTGGTATTTTGCTCAAAACTCACCCAAAAATGATCAAATTTGAAATTGATTGATTTTGATTGCAGATTGAAAAGTGATGAAAATGAGCCATTTTTGGCCAAAAAGTTAGGCTATAGCCTTGGTATTTTGCTCAAAAATCACCCAAAAATGATCAAATTTGAAATTGATTGATTTTGATTGCAGGTTTAAAAGTGATGAAAATGAGCCATTTTTGGCCAAAAAGTAAGGCTATAGCCTTGGTATTTTGCTCAAAACTCACCCAAAAATGATCAAATTTGAAATTGATTGATTTTGATTGCAGATGGAAAAGTGATGAAAATGAGCCATTTTTGGCCAAAAAGTAAGGCTATAGCCTTGGTATTTTGCTCAAAAATCACCCAAAAATGATCAAATTTGAAATTGATTGATTTTGATTGCAGATGGAAAAGTGATGAAAATGAGCCAGTTTTGGCCGAAAAGGAAGGCTATAGCCTTGGTATTTTGCTCAAAAATCACCCAAAAATGATCAAATTTGAAATTGATTGATTTTGATTGCAGATGGAATAGTGATGAAAATGAGCCAGTTTTGGCCGAAAAGTAAGGCTATAGCCTTGGTATTTTGCTCAAAAATCACCCAAAAATGATCAAATTTGAAATTGATTGATTTTGATTGCAGATTGAAAAGTGATGAAAATGAGCCATTTTTGGCCAAAAAGTTAGGCTATCGCCTTGGTATTTTGCTCAAAAATCACCCAAAAATGATCAAATTTGAAATTGATTGATTTTGATTGCAGATTGAAAAGTGATGAAAATGAGCCATATTTGGCCAAAAAGTAAGGCTATAGCCTTGGTATTTTGCTCAAAAATCACCCAAAAATGATCAAATTTGAAATTGATTGATTTTGATTGCAGATGGAAAAGTGATGAAAATGAGCCAGTTTTGGCCGAAAAGGAAGGCTATAGCCTTGGTATTTTGCTCAAAAATCACCCAAAAATGATCAAATTTGAAATTGATTGATTTTGATTGCAGATGGAATAGTGATGAAAATGAGCCAGTTTTGGCCGAAAAGTAAGGCTATAGCCTTGGTATTTTGCTCAAAAATCACCCAAAAATGATCAAATTTGAAATTGATTGATTTTGATTGCAGATGGAATAGTGATGAAAATGAGCCAGTTTTGGCCGAGAAGTAAGGCTATAGCCTTGGTAGCTTGCTCAAAAATCACCCAAAAATGATCAAATTTGAAATTGATTGATTTTGATTGCAGATTGAAAAGTGATGAAAATGAGCCATTTTTGGCCAAAAAGTTAGGCTATCGCCTTGGTATCTTGCTCAAAAATCACCCAAAAATGATCAAATTTGAAATTGATTGATTTTGATTGCAGATTGAAAAGTGATGAAAATGAGCCATTTTTGGCCAAAAAGTAAGGCTATAGCCTTGGTATTTTGCTCAAAACTCACCCAAAAATGATCAAATTTGAAATTGATTGATTTTGATTGCAGATTGAAAAGTGATGAAAATGAGCCATTTTTGGCCAAAAAGTAAGGCTATAGCCTTGGTATTTTGCTCAAAACTCACCCAAAAATGATCAAGTTTGAAATTGATTGATTTTGATTGCAGATTGAAAGGTGATGAAAATGAGCCATTTTTGGCCAAAAAGTAAGGCTATAGCCTTGGTATTTTGCTCAAAAATCACCCACAAATGATCAAATTTGAAATTGATTGATTTTGATTGCAGATTGAAAAGTGATGAAAATGAGCCATTTTTGGCCGAAAGGTTAGGCTATAGCCTTGGTATTTTGCTCAAAAATCACCCAAAAATGATCAAATTTGAAATTGATTGATTTTGATTGCAGATGGAATAGTGATGGAAATGAGCCAGTTTTGGCCGAAAAGTAAGGCTATAGCCTTGGTATTTTGCTCAAAAATCACCCAAAAATGATCAAATTTGAAATTGATTGATTTTGATTGCAGATGGAATAGTGATGAAAATGAGCCAGTTTTGGCCGAAAAGTAAGGCTATAGCCTTGGTAGTTTGCTCAAAAATCACCCAAAAATGATCAAATTTGAAATTGATTGATTTTGATTGCAGATTGAAAAGTGATGAAAATGAGCCATTTTTGGCCAAAAAGTAAGGCTATAGCTTTGGTATTTTGCTCAAAAATCACCCAAAATTGATCAAATTTGAAATTGATTGATTTTGATTGCAGATTGAAAAGTGATGAAAATGAGCCATTTTGGGCCAAAAAGTAAGGCTATAGCCTTGGTATTTTGCTCGAAAATCACCCAAAAATGATCAAATATGAAATTGATTGATTTTGATTGCAGATTGAAAAGTGATGAAAATGAGCCATTTCTGGCCACAAAGTAAGGCTATAGCCTTGGTATTTTGCTCAAAAATCACCCAAAACTGATCAAATTTGAAATTGATTGATTTTGATTGCAGATTGAAAAGTAATGAAAATGAGCGATTTTGGGCCAAAAAGTAAGGCTATAGCCTTGGTATTTTGCTCAAAAATCACCCAAAAATGATCAAATTTGAAATTGATTGATTTTGATTGCAGATTGAAAAGTAATGCAAATGAGCCATTTTTGGCCAAAAAGTAAGGCTATAGCCTTGGTATTTTGCTCAAAAATCACCCAAAAATGATCAAATTTGAAATTGATTGATTTTGATTGCAGATGGAAAAGTGATGAAAATGAGCCATTTTTGGCCAAAAAGTAAGGCTATAGCCTTGGTATTTTGCTCAAAAATCACCCAAAAATGATCAAATTTGAAATTGATTGATTTTGATTGCAGATTGAAAAGTGATGAAAATGAGCCATTTTTGGCCAAAAAGTAAGGCTATAGCCTTGGTAGTTTGCTCAAAACTCACCCAAAAATGATCAAATTTGAAATTGATTGATTTTGATTGCAGATTGAAAAGTGATGAAAATGAGCCAGTTCTGGCCAGAAAGTAAGGCTATAGCCTTGGTATTTTGCTCAAAAATCACCCAAAAATGATCACATTTGAAATTGATTGATTTTGATTGCAGATTGAAAAGTGATGAAAATGAGCCATTTTTGGCCAAAATGTAAGGCTATAGCCTTGGTATTTTGCTCAAAAATCACCCAAAAATGATCAAATTTGAAATTGATTGATTTTGATTGCAGATTGAAAAGTGATGACAATGAGCCATTTTGGGCCAAAAAGTAAGGCTATAGCCTTGGTATTTTGCTCAAAACTCACCCAAAAATGATCCAATTTGAAATTGATTGATTTTGATTGCAGATTGACAAGTGATGAAAATGAGCCATTTTTGGCCAAAATGTAAGGCTATAGCCTTGGTATTTTGCTCAAAAATCACCCAAAAATGATCAAATTTGAAATTGATTGATTTTGATTGCAGATTGAAAAGTGATGAAAATGAGCCATTTTTGGCCAAAAAGTAAGGCTATAGCCTTGGTATTTTGCTCAAAACTCACCCAAAAATGATCAAATTTGAAATTGATTGATTTTGATTGCAGATTGAAAAGTGATGAAAATGAGCCATTTTTGGCCAAAAAGTAAGGCTATAGCCTTGGTATTTTGCTCAAAAATCACCCAAAAATGATCAAATTTGAAATTGATTGATTTTGATTGCAGATTGAAAAGTGATGAAAATGAGCCATTTTTGGCCAAAAAGTAAGGCTATAGCCTTGGTATTTTGCTCAAAAATCACCCAAAAATGATCAAATTTGAAATTGATTGATTTTGATTGCAGATTGAAAAGTGATGAAAATGAGCCATTTTTGGCCAAAAAGTAAGGCTATAGCCTTGGTATTTTGCTCAAAAATCACCCACAATTGATCAAATTTGAAATTGATTGATTTTGATTGCAGATGGAAAAGTGATGAAAATGAGCCATTTTTGGCCAAAAAGTAAGGCTATAGCCTTGGTATTTTGCTCAAACATGACCCAAAAATGATCATATTTGAAATTGATTGATTTTGATTGCAGATTGAAAAGTGATGAAAATGAGCCATTTTTGGCCAAAAAGTAAGGCTATAGCCTTGGTATTTTGCTCAAAAATCACCCAAAAATGATCAAATTTGAAATTGATTGATTTTGATTGCAGATTGAAAAGTAATGCAAATGAGCCATTTTTGGCCAAAAAGTAAGGCTATAGCCTTGGTATTTTGCTCAAAACTCACCCAAAAATGATCAAATTTGAAATTGATTGATTTTGATTGCAGATTGAAAAGTGATGGAACTGAGCCATTTTTGGCCGAAAAGTTAGGCTATAGCCTTGGTATTTTGCTCAAAAATCACCCAAAAATGATCAAATTTGAAATTGATTGATTTTGATTGCAGATTGAAAAGTGATGAAAATGAGCGATTTTGGGCCGAAACGTAAGGCTATAGCCTTGGTATTTTGCTCAAAAATCACCCAAAAATGATCAAATTTGAAATTGATTGATTTTGATTGCAGATTGAAAAGTGATGATAATGAGCCATTTTGAGCCAAAAAGTAAGGCTATAGCCTTGGTATTTTGCTCAAAAATCACCCAAAAATGATCAAATTTGACATTGATTGATTTTGATTGCAGATTGAAAAGTGATGAAAATGAGCCATTTTTGGCCAAAAAGTAAGGCTATAGCCTTGGTATTTTGCTCAAAAATCACCCAAAAATGATCAAATTTGAAATTGATTGATTTTGATTGCAGATTGAAAAGTGATGAAAATGAGCGATTTTGGGCCAAAAAGTAAGGCTATAGCCTTGGTATTTTGCTGAAAACTCACCCACAAATGATCAAATTTGAAATTGATTGATTTTGATTGCAGATTGAAAAGTGATGAAAATGAGCCATTTTTGGCCAAAAAGTTAGGCTATAGCCTTGGTATTTTGCTCAAAAATCACCCAAAAATGATCAAATTTGAAATTGATTGATTTTGATTGCAGGTTTAAAAGTGATGAAAATGAGCCATTTTTGGCCAAAAAGTAAGGCTATAGCCTTGGTATTTTGCTCAAAACTCACCCAAAAATGATCAAATTTGAAATTGATTGATTTTGATTGCAGATGGAAAAGTGATGAAAATGAGCCATTTTTGGCCAAAAAGTAAGGCTATAGCCTTGGTATTTTGCTCAAAAATCACCCAAAAATGATCAAATTTGAAATTGATTGATTTTGATTGCAGATGGAAAAGTGATGAAAATGAGCCAGTTTTGGCCGAAAAGGAAGGCTATAGCCTTGGTATTTTGCTCAAAAATCACCCAAAAATGATCAAATTTGAAATTGATTGATTTTGATTGCAGATGGAATAGTGATGAAAATGAGCCAGTTTTGGCCGAAAAGTAAGGCTATAGCCTTGGTAGTTTGCTCAAAAATCACCCAAAAATGATCAAATTTGAAATTGATTGATTTTGATTGCAGATTGAAAAGTGATGAAAATGAGCCATTTTTGGCCAAAAAGTTAGGCTATCGCCTTGGTATTTTGCTCAAAAATCACCCAAAAATGATCAAATTTGAAATTGATTGATTTTGATTGCAGATTGAAAAGTGATGAAAATGAGCCATATTTGGCCAAAAAGTAAGGCTATAGCCTTGGTATTTTGCTCAAAAATCACCCAAAAATGATCAAATTTGAAATTGATTGATTTTGATTGCAGATGGAAAAGTGATGAAAATGAGCCAGTTTTGGCCGAAAAGGAAGGCTATAGCCTTGGTATTTTGCTCAAAAATCACCCAAAAATGATCAAATTTGAAATTGATTGATTTTGATTGCAGATGGAATAGTGATGAAAATGAGCCAGTTTTGGCCGAAAAGTAAGGCTATAGCCTTGGTATTTTGCTCAACAATCACCCAAAAATGATCAAATTTGAAATTGATTGATTTTGATTGCAGATGGAATAGTGATGAAAATGAGCCAGTTTTGGCCGAAAAGTAAGGCTATAGCCTTGGTAGTTTGCTCAAAAATCACCCAAAAATGATCAAATTTGAAATTGATTGATTTTGATTGCAGATTGAAAAGTGATGAAAATGAGCCATTTTTGGCCAAAAAGTTAGGCTATCGCCTTGGTATTTTGCTCACAAATCACCCAAAAATGATCAAATTTGAAATTGATTGATTTTGATTGCAGATTGAAAAGTGATGAAAATGAGCCATTTTTGGCCAAAAAGTAAGGCTATAGCCTTGGTATTTTGCTCAAAAATCACCCAAAAATGATCAAATTTGAAATTGATTGATTTTGATTGCAGATGGAATAGTGATGGAAATGAGCCAGTTTTGGCCGAAAAGTAAGGCTATAGCCTTGGTATTTTGCTCAAAAATCACCCAAAAATGATCAAATTTGAAATTGATTGATTTTGATTGCAGATGGAATAGTGATGAAAATGAGCCAGTTTTGGCCGAAAAGTAAGGCTATAGCCTTGGTAGTTTGCTCAAAAATCACCCAAAAATGATCAAATTTGAAATTGATTGATTTTGATTGCAGATTGAAAAGTGATGAAAATGAGCCATTTTTGGCCAAAAAGTTAGGCTATCGCCTTGGTATTTTGCTCAAACATCACCCAAAAATGATCAAATTTGAAATTGATTGATTTTGATTGCAGATTGAAAAGTGATGAAAATGAGCACTTTTTGGCCAAAAAGTAAGGCTATAGCCTTGGTATTGTGCTCAAAAATCACCCAAAAATGATCAAATTTGAAATTGATTGATTTTGATTGCAGATGGAAAAGTGATGAAAATGAGCCATTTTTGGCCAAAAAGTAAGGCTATAGCCTTGGTATTTTGCTCAAAAATCACCCAAAAATGATCAAATTTGAAATTGATTGATTTTGATTGCAGATTGAAAAGTGATGAAAATGAGCCATTTTTGGCCAAAAAGTAAGGCTATAGCCTTGGTATTTTGCTCAAAACTCACCCAAAAATGATCAAATTTGAAATTGATTGATTTTGATTGCAGATTGAAAAGTGATGAAAATGAGCCATTTTTGGCCAAAAAGTAAGGCTATAGCCTTGGTATTTTGCTCAAAAATCACCCAAAAATGATCAAATTTGAAATTGATTGATTTTGATTGCAGATTGAAAAGTGATGAAAATGAGCCATTTTTGGCCAAAAAGTAAGGCTATAGCCTTGGTATTTTGCTCAAAAATCACCCAAAAATGATCAAATTTGAAATTGATTGATGTTGATTGCAGATTGAAAAGTGATGAAAATGAGCCATTTTTGGCCACAAAGTAAGGCTATAGCCTTGGTATTTTGCTCAAAAATCACCCAAAACTGATCAAATTTGAAATTGATTGATTTTGATTGCAGATGGAAAAGTGATGAAAATGAGCCATTTTTGGCCAAAAAGTAAGGCTATAGCCTTGGTATTTTGCTCAAAAATCACCCAAAAATTATCACATTTGACATTGATTGATTTTGATTGCAGATTGACAAGTGATGAAAATGAGCCATTTTTGGCCAAAATGTAAGGCTATAGCCTTGGTATTTTGCTCAAAAATCACCCAAAAATGATCAAATTTGAAATTGATTGATTTTGATTGCAGATTGAAAAGTGATGAAAATGAGCCATTTTTGGCCAAAAAGTAAGGCTATAGCCTTGGTATTTTGCTCAAAACTCACCCAAAAATGATCAAATTTGAAATTGATTGATTTTGATTGCAGATTGAAAAGTGATGAAAATGAGCCATTTTTGGCCAAAAAGTAAGGCTATAGCCTTGGTATTTTGCTCAAAAATCACCCAAAAATGATCAAATTTGAAATTGATTGATTTTGATTGCAGATTGAAAAGTGATGAAAATGAGCCATTTTTGGCCAAAAAGTAAGGCTATAGCCTTGGTATTTTGCTCAAAAATCACCCAAAATTGATCAAATTTGAAATTGATTGATTTTGATTGCAGATGGAAAAGTGATGAAAATGAGCCATTTTTGGCCAAAAAGTAAGGCTATAGCCTTGGTATTTTGCTCAAACATGACCCAAAAATGATCAAATTTGAAATTGATTGATTTTGATTGCAGATTGAAAAGTGATGAAAATGAGCCATTTTTGGCCAAAAAGTAAGGCTATAGCCTTGGTATTTTGCTCAAAAATCACCCAAAAATGATCAAATTTGAAATTGATTGATTTTGATTGCAGATTGAAAAGTAATGCAAATGAGCCATTTTTGGCCAAAAAGTAAGGCTATAGCCTTGGTATTTTGCTCAAAAATCACCCAAACATGATCAAATTTGAAATTGATTGATTTTGATTGCAGATTGAAAAGTAATGCAAATGAGCCATTTTTGGCCAAAACGTAAGGCTATAGCCTTGGTATTTTGCTCAAAAATCACCCAAAAATGATCAAATTTGACATTGATTGATTTTGATTGCAGATTGAAAAGTGATGAAAATCAGCGATTTTGGGCCAAAAAGTAAGGCTATAGCCTTGGTATTTTGCTCAAAAATCACCCAAAAATGATCAAATTTGAAATTGATTGATTTTGATTGCAGATGGAAAAGTGATGAAACTGAGCCATTTTTGGCCGAAAGGTTAGGCTATAGCCTTGGTATTTTGCTCAAAAATCACCCAAAAATGATCAAATTTGAAATTGATTGATTTTGATTGCAGATGGAATAGTGATGGAAATGAGCCAGTTTTGGCCGAAAAGTAAGGCTATAGCCTTGGTATTTTGCTCAAAAATCACCCAAAAATGATCAAATTTGAAATTGATTGATTTTGATTGCAGATGGAATAGTGATGAAAATGAGCCAGTTTTGGCCGAAAAGTAAGGCTATAGCCTTGGTAGTTTGCTCAAAAATCACCCAAAAATGATCAAATTTGAAATTGATTGATTTTGATTGCAGATTGAAAAGTGATGAAAATGAGCCATTTTTGGCCAAAAAGTTAGGCTATCGCCTTGGTATTTTGCTCAAACATCACCCAAAAATGATCAAATTTGAAATTGATTGATTTTGATTGCAGATTGAAAAGTAATGCAAATGAGCCATTTTTGGCCAAAAAGTAAGGCTATAGCCTTGGTATTTTGCTCAAAAATCACCCAAAAATGATCAAATTTGAAATTGATTGATTTTGATTGCAGATTGAAAAGTGATGAAAATGAGCCATTTTTGGCCAAAAAGTAAGGCTATAGCCTTGGTATTTTGCTCAAAAATCACCCAAAAATGATCAAATTTGAAATTGATTGATTTTGATTGCAGATTGAAAAGTGATGAAAATGAGCCATTTTTGGCCAAAAAGTAAGGCTATAGCCTTGGTATTTTGCTCAAAAATCACCCAAAAATGATCAAATTTGAAATTGATTGATTTTGATTGCAGATTGAAAAGTGATGAAAATGAGCCATTTTTGGCCAAAAAGTAAGGCTATAGCCTTGGTATTTTGCTCAAAAATCACCCAAAAATGATCAAATTTGAAATTGATTGATTTTGATTGCAGATTGAAAAGTGATGAAAATGAGCCATGTTTGGCCAAAAAGTAAGGCTATAGCCTTGGTATTTTGCTCAAAAATCACCCAAAAATGATCAAATTTGACATTGATTGATTTTGATTGCAGATTGAAAAGTGATGAAAATCAGCGATTTTGGGCCAAAAAGTAAGGCTATAGCCTTGGTATTTTGCTCAAAAATCACCCAAAAATGATCAAATTTGAAATTGATTGATTTTGATTGCAGATTGAAAAGTGATGAAAATGAGCCATTTTTGGCCAAAAAGTAAGGCTATAGCCTTGGTAGTTTGCTCAAAAATCACCCAAAAATGATCAAATTTGAAATTGATTGATTTTGATTGCAGATTGAAAAGTGATGAAAATGAGCCATTTTTGGCCAAAAAGTAAGGCTATAGCCTTGGTATTTTGCTCAAAAATCACCCAAAAATGATCAAATTTGAAATTGATTGATTTTGATTGCAGATTGAAAAGTGATGAAAATGAGCCATTTTTGGCCAAAAAGTAAGGCTATAGCCTTGGTATTTTGCTCAAAAATCACCCAAAAATGATCAAATTTGAAATTGATTGATTTTGATTGCAGATTGAAAAGTGATGAAAATGAGCCATTTTTGGCCGAAAAGTAAGGCTATAGCCTTGGTATTTTGCTCGAAAATCACCCAAAAATGATCAAATATGAAATTGATTGATTTTGATTGCAGATTGAAAAGTGATGAAAATGAGCCATTTTTGGCCAAAACGTAAGGCTATAGCCTTGGTATTTTGCTCAAAAATCACCCAAAAATGATCAAATTTGAAATTGATTGATTTTGATTGCAGATTGAAAAGTGATGAAAACGAGCTATTTTGGGCCAAAAAGTAAGGCTATAGCCTTGGTATTTTGCTCAAAAGTCACCCAAACATATTCAAATTTGAAATTGATTGATTTTGATTGCAGATGGTAAAGTGATGAATATGAGCCATTTTTGGCCAAAAAGTAAGGCTATAGCCTTGGTAGTTTGCTCAAAAATCACCCAAAAATGATCAAATTTGAAATTGATTGATTTTGATTGCGGATTGAAAAGTGATGAAAACGAGCTATTTAGGGCCAAAAAGTAAGGCTATAGCCTTGGTATTTTGCTCAAAAATCAGCCAAACATATTCAAATTTGAAATTGATTGATTTTGATTGCAGATTGAACAGTGATGAAAATGAGCCATTTGTGGCCAAAAAGTAAGGCTATAGCCTTGGTATTTTGCTCAAAAATCACCCAAAAATGATCACATTTGACATTGATTGATTTTGATTGCAGATTGACAAGTGATGAAAATGAGCCATTTTTGGCCAAAATGTAAGGCTATAGCCTTGGTATTTTGCTCAAAAATCACCCAAAAATGATCAAATTTGAAATTGATTGATTTTGATTGCGGATTGAAAAGTGATGAAAACGAGCTATTTAGGGCCAAAAAGTAAGGCTATAGCCTTGGTATTTTGCTCAAAAATCAGCCAAACATATTCAAATTTGAAATTGATTGATTTTGATTGCAGATGGAAAAGTGATGAATATGAGCCATTTTTGGCCAAAAAGTAAGGCTATAGCCTTGGTAGTTTGCTCAAAAATCACCCAAAAATGATCAAATTTGAAATTGATTGATTTTGATTGCAGATTGAAAAGTGATGAAAATGAGCCATTTTTGGCCAAAAAGTAAGGCTATAGCCTTGGTATTTTGCTCAAAAATCACCCAAAAATGATCAAATTTGAAATTGATTGATTTTGATTGCAGATTGAAAAGTGATGAAAATGAGCCATTTTTGGCCAAAAAGTAAGGCTATAGCCTTGGTATTTTGCTCAAAAATCACCCAAAAATGATCAAATTTGAAATTGATTGATTTTGATTGCAGATAGAAAAGTGATGAAAATGAGCCATTTGTGGCCAAAAAGTAAGGCTATAGCCTTGGTATTTTGCTCAAAAATCACCCAAAAATGATCACATTTGACATTGATTGATTTTGATTGCAGATTGACAAGTGATGAAAATGAGCCATTTTTGGCCAAAATGTAAGGCTATAGCCTTGGTATTTTGCTCAAAAATCACCCAAAAATGATCAAATTTGAAATTGATTGATTTTGATTGCAGATTGAAAAGTGATGAAAATGAGCCATTTTTGGCCAAAAAGTAAGGCTATAGCCTTGGTATTTTGCTCAAAACTCACCCAAAAATGATCAAATTTGAAATTGATTGATTTTGATTGCAGATTGAAAAGTGATGAAAATGAGCCATTTTTGGCCAAAAAGTAAGGCTATAGCCTTGGTATTTTGCTCAAAAATCACCCAAAAATGATCAAATTTGAAATTGATTGATTTTGATTGCAGATTGAAAAGTGATGAAAATGAGCCATTTTTGGCCAAAAAGTAAGGCTATAGCCTTGGTATTTTGCTCAAAAATCACCCAAAAATGATCAAATTTGAAATTGATTGATTTTGATTGCAGATTGAAAAGTGATGAAAATGAGCCATTTTTGGCCAAAAAGTAAGGCTATAGCCTTGGTATTTTGCTCAAAAATCACCCAAAATTGATCAAATTTGAAATTGATTGATTTTGATTGCAGATTGAAAAGTGATGAAAATGAGCCATTTTGGGCCAATAAGTAAGGCTATAGCCTTGGTATTTTGCTCGAAAATCACCCAAAAATGATCAAATTTGAAATTGATTGATTTTGATTGCAGATTGAAAAGTGATGAAAATGAGCCATTTCTGGCCACAAAGTAAGGCTATAGCCTTGGTATTTTGCTCAAAAATCACCCAAAAATGATCAAATATGAAATTGATTGATTTTGATTGCAGATTGAAAAGTAATGAAAATGAGCGATTTTGGGCCAAAAAGTAAGGCTATAGCCTTGGTATTTTGCTCAAAAATCACCCAAAAATGATCAAATTTGAAATTGATTGATTTTGATTGCAGATTGAAAAGTAATGCAAATGAGCCATTTTTGGCCAAAAAGTAAGGCTATAGCCTTGGTATTTTGCTCAAAAATCACCCAAAAATGATCAAATTTGAAATTGATTGATTTTGATTGCAGATGGAAAAGTGATGAAAATGAGCCATTTTTGGCCAAAAAGTAAGGCTATAGCCTTGGTATTTTGCTCAAAAATCACCCAAAAATGATCAAATTTGAAATTGATTGATTTTGATTGCAGATTGAAAAGTGATGAAAATGAGCCATTTTTGGCCAAAAAGTAAGGCTATAGCCTTGGTAGTTTGCTCAAAACTCACCCAAAAATGATCAAATTTGAAATTGATTGATTTTGATTGCAGATTGAAAAGTGATGAAAATGAGCCAGTTCTGGCCAAAAAGTAAGGCTATAGTCTTGGTATTTTGCTCAAAAATTACCCAAAAATGATCAAATGTGAAATTGATTGATTTTGATTGCAGATTGAAAAGTGATGAAAATGAGCCATTTTTGGCCAAAAAGTAAGGCTATAGCCTTGGTATTTTGCTCAAAAATCACCCAAAAATGATCAAATTTGAAATTGATTGATTTTGATTGCAGATTGAAAAGTGATGACAATGAGCCATTTTGGGCCAAAAAGTAAGGCTATAGCCTTGGTATTTTGCTCAAAACTCACCCAAAAATGATCCAATTTGAAATTGATTGATTTTGATTGCAGATTGAAAAGTGATGAAAATGAGCCAGTTTTGGCCAAAAAGTAAGGCTATAGCCTTGGTATTTTGCTCAAAACTCACCCAAAAATGATCAAATTTGAAATTGATTGATTTTGATTGCAGATTGAAAAGTGATGAAAACGAGCTATTTTGGGCCAAAAAGTAAGGCTATAGCCTTGGTATTTTGCTCAAAAATCACCCAAACATATTCAAATTTGAAATTGATTGATTTTGATTGCAGATTGAAAAGTGATGAAAATGAGCCATTTTTGGCCAAAAAGTAAGGCTATAGCCTTGGTATTTTGCTCAAAAATCACCCAAAAATGATCAAATTTGAAATTGATTGATTTTGATTGGAGATTGACAAGTGATGAAAACGAGCTATTTTGGGCCAAAACGTAAGGCAATAGCCTTGGTATTTTGCTCAAAAATCACCCAAAAATGATCAAATTTGAAATTGATTGATTTTGATTGCAGATTGAAAAGTGATGAAAATGAGCCATTTTTGGCCAAAAAGTAAGGCTATAGCCTTGGTATTTTGCTCAAAACTCACCCAAAAATGATCAAATTTGAAATTGATTGATTTTGATTGCAGATTGAAAAGTGATGAAAATGAGCCATTTTTGGCCAAACAGTAAGGCTATAGCCTTGGTATTTTGCTCAAAAATCACCCAAAAATGATCAAATTTGAAATTGATTGATTTTGATTGCAGATTGAAAAGTGATGAAAATGAGCCATTTTTGGCCAAAAAGTAAGGCTATAGCCTTGGTATTTTGCTCAAAAATCACCCAAAAATGATCAAATTTGAAATTGATTGATTTTGATTGCAGATTGAAAAGTGATGAAAATGAGCCATTTTTGGCCAAAAAGTAAGGCTATAGCCTTGGTATTTTGCTCAAAAATCACCCAAAATTGATCAAATTTGAAATTGATTGATTTTGATTGCAGATTGAAAAGTGATGAAAATGAGCCATTTTAGGCCAAAAAGTAAGGCTATAGCCTTGGTATTTTGCTCGAAAATCACCCAAAAATGATCAAATATGAAATTGATTGATTTTGATTGCAGATTGAAAAGTGATGAAAATGAGCCATTTTTGGCCAAAAAGTAAGGCTATAGCCTTGGTATTTTGCTCAAAAATCACCCAAAAATGATCAAATTTGAAATTGATTGATTTTGATTGCAGATTGAAAAGTGATGAAAATGAGCCATTTTTGGCCAAAAAGTAAGGCTATAGCCTTGGTATTTTGCTCAAAAATCACCCAAAATTGATCAAATTTGAAATTGATTGATTTTGATTGCAGATTGAAAAGTGATGAAAATGAGCCATTTTAGGCCAAAAAGTAAGGCTATAGCCTTGGTATTTTGCTCGAAAATCACCCAAAAATGATCAAATATGAAATTGATTGATTTTGATTGCAGATTGAAAAGTGATGAAAATGAGCCATTTCTGGCCACAAAGTAAGGCTATAGCCTTGGTATTTTGCTCAAAAATCACCCAAAAATGATCAAATTTGAAATTGATTGAGTTTGATTGCAGATTGAAAAGTGATGAAAATGAGCCATTTTTGGCCAAAAAGTAAGGCTATAGCCTTGGTATTTTGCTCAAAACTCACCCAAAAATGATCAAATTTGAAATTGATTGATTTTGATTGCAGATTGAAAAGTGATGAAAATGAGCCATTTTTGGCCAAAAAGTAAGGCTATAGCCTTGGTATTTTGCTCAAAAATCACCCAAAAATGATCAAATTTGAAATTGATTGATTTTGATTGCAGATTGAAAAGTGATGAAAATGAGCCATTTTTGGCCAAAAAGTAAGGCTATAGCCTTGGTATTTTGCTCAAAAATCACCCAAAAATGATCAAATTTGAAATTGATTGATTTTGATTGCAGATTGAAAAGTGATGAAAATGAGCCATTTTTGGCCAAAAAGTAAGGCTATAGCTTTGGTATTTTGCTCAAAAATCACCCAAAATTGATCAAATTTGAAATTGATTGATTTTGATTGCAGATTGAAAAGTGATGAAAATGAGCCATTTTGGGCCAAAAAGTAAGGCTATAGCCTTGGTATTTTGCTCGAAAATCACCCAAAAATGATCAAATATGAAATTGATTGATTTTGATTGCAGATTGAAAAGTGATGAAAATGAGCCATTTCTGGCCACAAAGTAAGGCTATAGCCTTGGTATTTTGCTCAAAAATCACCCAAAACTGATCAAATTTGAAATTGATTGATTTTGATTGCAGATTGAAAAGTAATGAAAATGAGCGATTTTGGGCCAAAAAGTAAGGCTATAGCCTTGGTATTTTGCTCAAAAATCACCCAAAAATGATCAAATTTGAAATTGATTGATTTTGATTGCAGATTGAAAAGTAATGCAAATGAGCCATTTTTGGCCAAAAAGTAAGGCTATAGCCTTGGTATTTTGCTCAAAAATCACCCAAAAATGATCAAATTTGAAATTGATTGATTTTGATTGCAGATGGAAAAGTGATGAAAATGAGCCATTTTTGGCCAAAAAGTAAGGCTATAGCCTTGGTATTTTGCTCAAAAATCACCCAAAAATGATCAAATTTGAAATTGATTGATTTTGATTGCAGATTGAAAAGTGATGAAAATGAGCCATTTTTGGCCAAAAAGTAAGGCTATAGCCTTGGTAGTTTGCTCAAAACTCACCCAAAAATGATCAAATTTGAAATTGATTGATTTTGATTGCAGATTGAAAAGTGATGAAAATGAGCCAGTTCTGGCCAAAAAGTAAGGCTATAGCCTTGGTATTTTGCTCAAAAATCACCCAAAATTGATCAAATTTGAAATTGATTGATTTTGATTGCAGATTGAAAAGTGATGAAAATGAGCCATTTTAGGCCAAAAAGTAAGGCTATAGCCTTGGTATTTTGCTCGAAAATCACCCAAAAATGATCAAATATGAAATTGATTGATTTTGATTGCAGATTGAAAAGTGATGAAAATGAGCCATTTTTGGCCAAAAAGTAAGGCTATAGCCTTGGTATTTTGCTCAAAAATCACCCAAAAATGATCAAATTTTAAATTGATTGATTTTGATTGCAGATTGAAAAGTGATGAAAATGAGCCATTTTTGGCCAAAAAGTAAGGCTATAGCCTTGGTATTTTGCTCGAAAATCACCCAAAATTGATCAAATTTGAAATTGATTGATTTTGATTGCAGATTGAAAAGTGATGAAAATGAGCCATTTTAGGCCAAAAAGTAAGGCTATAGCCTTGGTATTTTGCTCGAAAATCACCCAAAAATGATCAAATATGAAATTGATTGATTTTGATTGCAGATTGAAAAGTGATGAAAATGAGCCATTTCTGGCCACAAAGTAAGGCTATAGCCTTGGTATTTTGCTCAAAAATCACCCAAAAATGATCAAATTTGAAATTGATTGAGTTTGATTGCAGATTGAAAAGTGATGAAAATGAGCCATTTTTGGCCAAAAAGTAAGGCTATAGCCTTGGTATTTTGCTCAAAACTCACCCAAAAATGATCAAATTTGAAATTGATTGATTTTGATTGCAGATTGAAAAGTGATGAAAATGAGCCATTTTTGGCCAAAAAGTAAGGCTATAGCCTTGGTATTTTGCTCAAAAATCACCCAAAAATGATCAAATTT
Organism: Mastigias papua; assembly: GCA_964019165.1. NCBI lineage: Eukaryota > Metazoa > Cnidaria > Scyphozoa > Rhizostomeae > Mastigiidae > Mastigias > Mastigias papua. Next base: position 12,252,911 of record OZ025277.1, read on the forward strand.
GAAATTGATTGATTTTGATTGCAGATTGAAAAGTGATGAAAATGAGCCATTTTTGGCCAAAAAGTAAGGCTATAGCCTTGGTATTTTGCTCAAAAATCACCCAAAAATGATCAAATTTGAAATTGATTGATTTTGATTGCAGATTGAAAAGTGATGAAAATGAGCCATTTTTGGCCAAAAAGTAAGGCTATAGCTTTGGTATTTTGCTCAAAAATCACCCAAAATTGATCAAATTTGAAATTGATTGATTTTGATTGCAGATTGAAAAGTGATGAAAATGAGCCATTTTGGGCCAAAAAGTAAGGCTATAGCCTTGGTATTTTGCTCGAAAATCACCCAAAAATGATCAAATATGAAATTGATTGATTTTGATTGCAGATTGAAAAGTGATGAAAATGAGCCATTTTTGGCCAAAAAGTAAGGGTATAGCCTTGGTAGTTTGCTCAAAACTCACCCAAAAATGATCAAATTTGAAATTGATTGATTTTGATTGCAGATTGAAAAGTGATGAAAATGAGCCAGTTCTGGCCAAAAAGTAAGGCTATAGTCTTGGTATTTTGCTCAAAAATCACCCAAAAATGATCAAATGTGAAATTGATTGATTTTGATTGCAGATTGAAAAGTGATGAAAATGAGCCATTTTTGGCCAAAATGTAAGGCTATAGCCTTGGTATTTTGCTCAAAAATCACCCAAAAATGATCAAATTTGAAATTGATTGATTTTGATTGCAGATTGAAAAGTGATGACAATGAGCCATTTTGGGCCAAAAAGTAAGGCTATAGCCTTGGTATTTTGCTCAAAACTCACCCAAAAATGATCCAATTTGAAATTGATTGATTTTGATTGCAGATTGAAAAGTGATGAAAATGAGCCAGTTTTGGCCAAAAAGTAAGGCTATAGCCTTGGTATTTTGCTCAAAACTCACCCAAAAATGATCAAATTTGAAATTGATTGATTTTGATTGCAGATTGAAAAGTGATGAAAACGAGCTATTTTGGGCCAAAAAGTAAGGCTATAGCCTTGGTATTTTGCTCAAAAATCACCCAAACATATTCAAATTTGAAATTGATTGATTTTGATTGCAGATTGAAAAGTGATGAAAATGAGCCATTTTTGGCCAAAAAGTAAGGCTATAGCCTTGGTATTTTGCTCAAAAATCACCCAAAAATGATCAAATTTGAAATTGATTGATTTTGATTGGAGATTGAAAAGTGATGAAAACGAGCTATTTTGGGCCAAAACGTAAGGCTATAGCCTTGGTATTTTGCTCAAAAATCACCCAAACATATTCAAATTTGAAATTGATTGATTTTGATTGCAGATTGAAAAGTGATGAAAATGAGCCATTTTTGGCCGAAAAGTAAGGCTATAGCCTTGGTATTTTGCTCAAAAATCACCCAAAAATGATCAAATTTGAAATTGATTGATTTTGATTGCAGATTGAAAAGTGATGAAAATGAGCCATTTTTGGCCAAAACGTAAGGCTATAGCCTTGGTATTTTGCTCAAAAATCACCCAAAAATGATCAAATTTCAAATTGATTGATTTTGATTGCAGATTGAAAAGTGATGAAAATGAGCCATTTTTGGCCAAAAAGTAAGGCTATAGCCTTGGTATTTTGCTCAAAAATCACCCAAAAATGATCAAATTTGAAATTGATTGATTTTGATTGCAGATGGAAAAGTGATGAAAATGAGCCATTTTTGGCCAAAAAGTAAGGCTATAGCCTTGGTATTTTGCTCAAAAATCACCCAAAAATGATCAAATTTGAAATTGATTGATTTTGATTGCAGATTGAAAAGTGATGAAAATGAGCCATTTTTGGCCAAAAAGTAAGGCTATAGCCTTGGTATTTTGCTCAAAAATCACCCAAAAATGATCAAATTTGAAATTGATTGACTTTGATTGCAGATTGAAAAGTGATGAAAATGAGCCATTTTTGGCCAAAACGTAAGGCTATAGCCTTGGTATTTTGCTCAAAAATCACCCAAAAATGATCAAATTTGAAATTGATTGATTTTGATTGCAGATTGAAAAGTGATGAAAACGAGCTATTTTGGGCCAAAAAGTAAGGCTATAGCCTTGGTATTTTGCTCAAAAATCACCCAAAAATGATCAAATTTGAAATTGATTGATTTTGATTGCAGATGGTAAAGTGATGAATATGAGCCATTTTTGGCCAAAAAGTAAGGCTATAGCCTTGGTAGTTTGCTCAAAAATCACCCAAAAATGATCAAATTTGAAATTGATTGATTTTGATTGCGGATTGAAAAGTGATGAAAACGAGCTATTTAGGGCCAAAAAGTAAGGCTGTAGCCTTGGTATTTTGCTCAAAAATCACCCAAACATATTCAAATTTGAAATTGATTGATTTTGATTGCAGATGGAAAAGTGATGAATATGAGCCATTTTTGGCCAAAAAGTAAGGCTATAGCCTTGGTAGTTTGCTCAAAAATCACCCAAAAATGATCAAATTTGAAATTGATTGATTTTGATTGCAGATTGAAAAGTGATGAAAATGAGCCATTTTTGGCCAAAAAGTAAGGCTATAGCCTTGGTATTTTGCTCAAAAATCACCCAAAAATGATCAAATTTGAAATTGATTGATTTTGATTGCAGATTGAAAAGTGATGAAAATGAGCCATTTTTGGCCAAAAAGTAAGGCTATAGCCTTGGTATTTTGCTCAAAAATCACCCAAAAATGATCAAATTTGAAATTGATTGATTTTGATTGCAGATTGAAAAGTGATGAAAATGAGCCATTTTTGGCCAAAACGTAAGGCTATAGCCTTGGTATTTTGCTCAAAAATCACCCAAAAATGATCAAATTTGAAATTGATTGATTTTGATTGCGGATTGAAAAGTGATGAAAACGAGCTATTTTGGGCCAAAAAGTAAGGCTATAGCCTTGGTATTTTGCTCAAAAATCAGCCAAACATATTCAAATTTGAAATTGATTGATTTTGATTGCAGATTGAAAAGTGATGAAAATGAGCCATTTTTGGCCAAAACGTAAGGCTATAGCCTTGGTATTTTGCTCAAAAATCACCCAAAAATGATCAAATTTGAAATTGATTGATTTTGATTGCGGATTGAAAAGTGATGAAAACGAGCTATTTTGGGCCAAAAAGTAAGGCTATAGCCTTGGTATGTTGCTCAAAAATCAGCCAAACATATTCAAATTTGAAATTGATTGATTTTGATTGCAGATTGAAAAGTGATGAAAATGAGCCATTTTTGGCCAAAAAGTAAGGCTATAGCCTTGGTATTTTGCTCAAAAATCACCCAAAAATGATCAAATTTGAAATTGATTGATTTTGATTGCAGATGGAAAAGTGATGAAAATGAGCCATTTTTGGCCAAAAAGTAAGGCTATAGCCTTGGTATTTTGCTCAAAAATCACCCAAAAATGATCAAATTTGAAATTGATTGATTTTGATTGCATATTGAAAAGTGATGAAAATGAGCCATTTTTGGCCAAAAAGTAAGGCTATAGCCTTGGTATTTTGCTCAAAAATCACCCAAAAATGATCAAATTTGAAATTGATTGATTTTGATTGCAGATGGAAAAGTGATGAAAATGAGCCATTTTTGGCCAAAAAGTAAGGCTATAGCCTTGGTATTTTGCTCAAAAATCACCCAAAAATGATCAAATTTGAAATTGATTGATTTTGATTGCAGATTGAAAAGTGATGAAAATGAGCCATTTTTGGCCAAAAAGTAAGGCTATAGCCTTGGTATTTTGCTCAAACATCACCCAAAAATGATCAAATTTGAAATTGATTGATTTTGATTGCGGATTGAAAAGTGATGAAAACGAGCTATTTTGGGCCAAAAAGTAAGGCTATAGCCTTGGTATTTTGCTCAAAAATCAGCCAAACATATTCAAATTTGAAATTGATTGATTTTGATTGCAGATTGAAAAGTGATGAAAATGAGCCATTTTTGGCCAAAAAGTAAGGCTATAGCCTTGGTATTTTGCTCAAAAATCACCCAAAAATGATCAAATTTGAAATTGATTGATTTTGATTGCAGATGGAAAAGTGATGAAAATGAGCCATTTTTGGCCAAAAAGTAAGGCTATAGCCTTGGTATTTTGCTCAAAAATCACCCAAAAATGATCAAATTTGAAATTGATTGATTTTGATTGCAGATTGAAAAGTGATGAAAACGAGCTCTTTTGGGCCAAAAAGTAAGGCTATAGCCTTGGTATTTTGCTCACAAATCGCCCAAACATATTCAAATTTGAAATTGATTGATTTTGATTGCAGATTGAAAAGTGATGAAAATGAGCCATTTTTGGCCAAAACGTAAGGCTATCGCCTTGGTATTTTGCTCAAAAATCACCCAAAAATGATCAAATTTGAAATTGATTGATTTTGATTGCAGATTGAAAAGTGATGAAAATGAGCCATTTTTGGCCAAAAAGTAAGGCTATAGCCTTGGTATTTTGCTCAAAAATCACCCAAAAATGATCAAATTTGAAATTGATTGATTTTGATTGCAGATTGAAAAGTGATGAAAATGAGCCATTTTTGGCCAAAACGTAAGGCTATAGCCTTGGTATTTTGCTCAAAAATCACCCAAAAATGATCAAATTTGAAATTGATTGATTTTGATTGCGGATTGAAAAGTGATGAAAACGAGCTATTTTGGGCCAAAAAGTAAGGCTATAGCCTTGGTATTTTGCTCAAAAATCAGCCAAACATATTCAAATTTGAAATTGATTGATTTTGATTGCAGATTGAAAAGTGATGAAAATGAGCCATTTTTGGCCAAAAAGTAAGGCTATAGCCTTGGTATTTTGCTCAAAAATCACCCAAAAATGATCAAATTTGAAATTGATTGATTTTGATTGCAGATGGAAAAGTGATGAAAATGAGCCATTTTTGGCCAAAAAGTAAGGCTATAGCCTTGGTATTTTGCTCAAAAATCACCCAAAAATGATCAAATTTGAAATTGATTGATTTTGATTGCAGATTGAAAAGTGATGAAAACGAGCTCTTTTGGGCCAAAAAGTAAGGCTATAGCCTTGGTATTTTGCTCAAAAATCACCCAAACATATTCAAATTTGAAATTGATTGATTTTGATTGCAGATTGAAAAGTGATGAAAATGAGCCATTTTTGGCCAAAACGTAAGGCTATCGCCTTGGTATTTTGCTCAAAAATCACCCAAAAATGATCAAATTTGAAATTGATTGATTTTGATTGCTCATTGAAAAGTGATGAAAACGAGCTATTTTGGGCCAAACAGTAAGGCTATAGCCTTGGTATTTTGCTCAAAAATCAGCCAAACATATTCAAATTTGAAATTGATTGATTTTGATTGCAGATTGAAAAGTGATGAAAATGAGCCATGTTTGGCCAAAACGTAAGGCTATAGCCTTGGTATTTTGCTCAAAAATCACCCAAAAATGATCAAATTTGAAATTGATTGATTTTGATTGCGGATTGAAAAGTGATGACAACGAGCCATTTTTGGCCACAAAGTAAGGCTATAGCCTTGGTATTTTGCTCAAACATCAGCCAAACATATTCAAATTTGAAATTGATTGATTTTGATTGCAGATTGAAAAGTGATGAAAATGAGCCATTTTTGGCAAAAAAAGTAAGGCTATAGCCTTGGTAGTTTGCTCAAAAATCACCCAAAAATGATCAAATTTGAAATTGATTGATTTTGATTGCAGATTGAAAAGTGATGAAAATGAGCCATTTTTGGCCAAAAAGTAAGGCTATAGCCTTGGTATTTTGCTCAAACATCACCCAAAAATGATCAAATTTGAAATTGATTGATTTTGATTGCAGATTGAAAAGTGATGAAAATGAGCCATTTTGGGCCAAAAAGTAAGGCTATAGCCTTGGTATTTTGCTCAAAAATCACCCAAAAATTATCACATTTGACATTGATTGATTTTGATTGCAGATTGAAAAGTGATGAAAATGAGCCATTTTTGGCCAAAATGTAAGGCTATAGCCTTGGTATATTGCTCAAAAATCACCCAAAAATGATCAAATTTGACATTGATTGATTTTGATTGCAGATTGAAAAGTGATGAAAATGAGCCATTTTTGGCCACAAAGTAAGGCTATAGCCTTGGTATTTTGCTCAAAAATCACCCAAAAATGATCAAATTTGAAATTGATTGATTTTGATTGCAGATTGAAAAGTGATGAAAATGAGCCATTTTGGCCAAAAAGTAAGGCTATAGCCTTGGTATTTTGCTCAAAAATCACCCAAAAATGATCAAATTTGAAATTGATTGATTGTGATTGCAGATTGAAAAGTGATGAAAATGAGCCATTTTGGGCCAAAAAGTTAGGCTATAGCCTTGGTATTTTGCTCAAAAATCACCCAAAAATGATCAAATTTGAAATTGATTGATTTTGATTGCAGATGGAAAAGTGATGAATATGAGCCATTTTTGGCCAAAAAGTAAGGCTATAGCCTTGGTAGTTTGCTCAAAAATCACCCAAAAATGATCAAATTTGAAATTGATTGATTTTGATTGCAGATTGAAAAGTGATGAAAATGAGCCATTTTTGGCCAAAACGTAAGGCTATAGCCTTGGTAGTTTGCTCAAAAATCACCCAAAAATGATCAAATTTGAAATTGATTGATTTTGATTGCAGATGGAAAAGTGATGAAAATGAGCCATGTTTGGCCAAAAAGTTAGGCTATAGCCGTGGTAGTTTGCTCAAAAATCACCCAAAAATTATCACATTTGACATTGATTGATTTTGATTGCAGATTGAAAAGTGATGAAAATGAGCCATTTTTGGCCAAAATGTAAGGCTATAGCCTTGGTATATTGCTCAAAAATCACCCAAAAATGATCAAATTTGAAATTGATTGATTTTGATTGCAGATGGAAAAGTGATGAAAATGAGCCATTTTTGGCCAAAAAGTAAGGCTATAGCCTTGGTATTGTGCTCAAAAATCACCCAAAAATGATCAAATTTGAAATTGATTGATTTTGATTGCAGATTGAAAAGTGATGAAAATGAGCCATTTTTGGCCAAAAAGTAAGGCTATAGCCTTGGTATTTTGCTGAAAAATCACCCAAAAATGATCAAATTTGAAATTGATTGATTTTGATTGCAGATTGAAAAGTGATGAAAATGAGCCATTTTTGGCCAAAAAGTAAGGCTATAGCCTTGGTATTTTGCTCAAAAATCACCCAAAAATGATCAAATTTGAAATTGATTGATTTTGATTGCAGATGGAAAAGTGATGAATATGAGCCATTTTTGGCCAAAAAGTAATGCTATAGCCTTGGTAGTTTGCTCAAAAATCACCCACAAATGATCAAATTTGAAATTGATTGATTTTGATTGCAGATTGAAAAGTGATGAAAATGAGCCATTTTTGGCCAAAACGTAAGGCTATAGCCTTGGTATTTTGCTCAAAAATAACCCAAAAATGATCAAATTTGAAATTGATTGATTTTGATTGCAGATTGAAAAGTGATGAAAACGAGCTATTTTGGGCCAAAAAGTAAGGCTATAGCCTTGGTATTTTGCTCAAAAATCACCCAAACATATTCAAATTTGAAATTGATTGATTTTGATTGCAGATGGAAAAGTGATGAAAATGAGCCATTTTGGGCCAAAAAGTAAGGCTATAGCCTTGGTATTGTGCTCAAAAATCACCCAAAAATGATCAAATTTGAAATTGATTGATTTTGATTGCAGATTGAAAAGTGATGAAAATGAGCCATTTTTGGCCAAAAAGTAAGGCTATAGCCTTGGTATTTTGCTCGAAAATCACCCAAAAATGATCAAATATGAAATTGATTGATTTTGATTGCAGATTGAAAAGTGATGAAAATGAGCCATTTTTGGCCAAAACGTAAGGCTATAGCCTTGGTATTTTGCTCAAAAATCACCCAAAAATGATCAAATTTGAAATTGATTGATTTTGATTGCAGATTGAACAGTGATGAAAACGAGCTCTTTTGGGCCAAAAAGTAAGGCTATAGCCTTGGTATTTTGCTCAAAAATCACCCAAACATATTCAAATTTGAAATTGATTGATTTTGATTGCAGATTGAAAAGTGATGAAAATGAGCCATTTTTGGCCAAAAAGTAAGGCTATAGCCTTGGTATTTTGCTCAAAAATCACCCAAAAATGATCAAATTTGAAATTGATTGATTTTGATTGCAGATTGAAAAGTGATGAAAATGAGCCATTTTTGGCCAAAAAGTAAGGCTATAGCCTTGGTATTTTGCTCAAAAATCACCCAAAAATGATCAAATTTGAAATTGATTGATTTTGATTGCAGATTGAAAAGTGATGAAAATGAGCCATTTTGGGCCAAAAAGTAAGGCTATAGCCTTGGTATTTTGCTCAAAAATCAGCCAAACATATTCAAATTTGAAATTGATTGATTTTGATTGCAGATGGAAAAGTGATGAAAATGAGCCATGTTTGGCCAAAAAGTTAGGCTATAGCCGTGGTAGTTTGCTCAAAAATCACCCAAAAATTATCACATTTGACATTGATTGATTTTGATTGCAGATTGAAAAGTGATGAAAATGAGCCATTTTTGGCCAAAATGTAAGGCTATAGCCTTGGTATATTGCTCAAAAATCACCCAAAAATGATCAAATTTGAAATTGATTGATTTTGATTGCAGATTGAAAAGTGATGAAAATGAGCCATTTTTGGCCAAAAAGTAAGGCTATAGCCTTGGTATTGTGCTCAAAAATCACCCAAAAATGATCAAATTTGAAATTGATTGATTTTGATTGCAGATTGAAAAGTGATGAAAATGAGCCATTTTTGGCCAAAAAGTAAGGCTATAGCCTTGGTATTTTGCTGAAAAATCACCCAAAAATGATCAAATTTGAAATTGATTGATTTTGATTGCAGATTGAAAAGTGATGAAAATGAGCCATTTTTGGCCAAAAAGTAAGGCTATAGCCTTGGTATTTTGCTCAAAAATCACCCAAAAATGATCAAATTTGAAATTGATTGATTTTTATTGCAGATGGAAAAGTGATGAATATGAGCCATTTTTGGCCAAAAAGTAATGCTATAGCCTTGGTAGTTTGCTCAAAAATCACCCACAAATGATCAAATTTGAAATTGATTGATTTTGATTGCAGATTGAAAAGTGATGAAAATGAGCCATTTTTGGCCAAAACGTAAGGCTATAGCCTTGGTATTTTGCTCAAAAATAACCCAAAAATGATCAAATTTGAAATTGATTGATTTTGATTGCAGATTGAAAAGTGATGAAAACGAGCTATTTTGGGCCAAAAAGTAAGGCTATAGCCTTGGTATTTTGCTCAAAAATCACCCAAACATATTCAAATTTGAAATTGATTGATTTTGATTGCAGATGGAAAAGTGATGAAAATGAGCCATTTTGGGCCAAAAAGTAAGGCTATAGCCTTGGTATTGTGCTCAAAAATCACCCAAAAATGATCAAATTTGAAATTGATTGATTTTGATTGCAGATTGAAAAGTGATGAAAATGAGCCATTTTTGGCCAAAAAGTAAGGCTATAGCCTTGGTATTTTGCTCGAAAATCACCCAAAAATGATCAAATATGAAATTGATTGATTTTGATTGCAGATTGAAAAGTGATGAAAATGAGCCATTTTTGGCCAAAACGTAAGGCTATAGCCTTGGTATTTTGCTCAAAAATCACCCAAAAATGATCAAATTTGAAATTGATTGATTTTGATTGCAGATTGAACAGTGATGAAAACGAGCTCTTTTGGGCCAAAAAGTAAGGCTATAGCCTTGGTATTTTGCTCAAAAATCACCCAAACATATTCAAATTTGAAATTGATTGATTTTGATTGCAGATTGAAAAGTGATGAAAATGAGCCATTTTTGGCCAAAAAGTAAGGCTATAGCCTTGGTATTTTGCTCAAAAATCACCCAAAAATGATCAAATTTGAAATTGATTGATTTTGATTGCAGATTGAAAAGTGATGAAAATGAGCCATTTTTGGCCAAAAAGTAAGGCTATAGCCTTGGTATTTTGCTCAAAAATCACCCAAAAATGATCAAATTTGAAATTGATTGATTTTGATTGCAGATTGAAAAGTGATGAAAATGAGCCATTTTGGGCCAAAAAGTAAGGCTATAGCCTTGGTATTTTGCTCAAAAATCAGCCAAACATATTCAAATTTGAAATTGATTGATTTTGATTGCAGATGGAAAAGTGATGAATATGAGCCATTTTTGGCCAAAACGTAAGGCTATAGCCTTGGTAGTTTGCTCAAAAATCACCCAAAAATGATCAAATTTGAAATTGATTGACTTTGATTGCAGATTGAAAAGTGATGAAAATGAGCCATTTTTGGCCAAAAAGTAAGGCTATAGCCTTGGTATTTTGCTCAAAAATCACCCAAAAATGATCAAATTTGAAATTGATTGATTTTGATTCCAGATTGAAAAGTGATGAAAATGAGCCATTTTTGGCCAAAAAGTAAGGCTATAGCCTTGGTATTTTGCTCAAAAATCACCCAAAAATGATCAAATTTGAAATTGATTGATTTTGATTGCAGATTGAAAAGTGATGAAAATGAGCCATTTTTGGCCAAAACGTAAGGCTATAGCCTTGGTATTTTGCTCAAAAATCACCCAAAAATGATCAAATTTGAAATTGATTGATTTTGATTGCAGATTGAACAGTGATGAAAACGAGCTCTTTTGGGCCAAAAAGTAAGGCTATAGCCTTGGTATTTTGCTCAAAAATCACCCAAACATATTCAAATTTGAAATTGATTGATTTTGATTGCAGATTGAAAAGTGATGAAAATGAGCCATTTTTGGCCAAAAAGTAAGGCTATAGCCTTGGTATTTTGCTCAAAAATCACCCAAAAATGATCAAATTTGAAATTGATTGATTTTGATTGCAGATTGAAAAGTGATGAAAATGAGCCATTTTTGGCCAAAAAGTAAGGCTATAGCCTTGGTATTTTGCTCAAAAATCACCCAAAAATGATCAAATTTGAAATTGATTGATTTTGATTGCAGATTGAAAAGTGATGAAAATGAGCCATTTTGGGCCAAAAAGTAAGGCTATAGCCTTGGTATTTTGCTCAAAAATCAGCCAAACATATTCAAATTTGAAATTGATTGATTTTGATTGCAGATGGAAAAGTGATGAATATGAGCCATTTTTGGCCAAAACGTAAGGCTATAGCCTTGGTAGTTTGCTCAAAAATCACCCAAAAATGATCAAATTTGAAATTGATTGACTTTGATTGCAGATTGAAAAGTGATGAAAATGAGCCATTTTTGGCCAAAAAGTAAGGCTATAGCCTTGGTATTTTGCTCAAAAATCACCCAAAAATGATCAAATTTGAAATTGATTGATTTTGATTCCAGATTGAAAAGTGATGAAAATGAGCCATTTTTGGCCAAAAAGTAAGGCTATAGCCTTGGTATTTTGCTCAAAAATCACCCAAAAATGATCAAATTTGAAATTGATTGATTTTGATTGCAGATTGAAAAGTGATGAAAATGAGCCATTTTTGGCCAAAACGTAAGGCTATAGCCTTGGTATTTTGCTCAAAAATCACCCAAAAATGATCAAATTTGAAATTGATTGAATTTGATTGCGGATTGAAAAGTGATGAAAACGAGCTATTTTGGGCCAAAAAGTAAGGCTATAGCCTTGGTATTTTGCTCAAAAATCAGCCAAACATATTCAAATTTGAAATTGATTGATTTTGATTGCAGATTGAAAAGTGATGAAAATGAGCCATTTTTGGCCAAAACGTAAGGCTATAGCCTTGGTATTTTGCTCAAAAATCACCCAAAAATGATCAAATTTGAAATTGATTGATTTTGATTGCGGATTGAAAAGTGAGGAAAACGAGCTATTTTGGGCCAAAAAGTAAGGCTATAGCCTTGGTATTTTGCTCAAAAATCAGCCAAACATATTCAAATTTGAAATTGATTGATTTTGATTGCAGATTGAAAAGTGATGAAAATGAGCCATTTTTGGCCAAAAAGTAAGGCTATAGCCTTGGTATTTTGCTCAAAAATCACCCAAAAATGATCAAATTTGAAATTGATTGATTTTGATTGCAGATGGAAAAGTGATGAATATGAGCCATTTTTGGCCAAAAAGTAATGCTATAGCCTTGGTAGTTTGCTCAAAAATCACCCACAAATGATCAAATTTGAAATTGATTGATTTTGATTGCAGATTGAAAAGTGATGAAAATGAGCCATTTTTGGCCAAAACGTAAGGCTATAGCCTTGGTATTTTGCTCAAAAATCACCCAAAAATGATCAAATTTGAAATTGATTGATTTTGATTGCAGATTGAAAAGTGATGAAAACGAGCTATTTTGGGCCAAAAAGTAAGGCTATAGCCTTGGTATTTTGCTCAAAAATCACCCAAACATATTCAAATTTGAAATTGATTGATTTTGATTGCAGATTGAAAAGTGATGAATATGAGCCATTTTTGGCCAAAAAGTAATGCTATAGCCTTGGTAGTTTGCTCAAAAATCACCCAAAAATGATCAAATATGAAATTGATTGATTTTGATTGCAGATTGAAAAGTGATGAAAATGAGCCATTTTTGGCCAAAACGTAAGGCTATAGCCTTGGTATTTTGCTCAAAAATCACCCAAAAATGATCAAATTTGAAATTGATTGATTTTGATTGCAGATTGAAAAGTGATGAAAATGAGCCATTTTTGGCCAAAACGTAAGGCTATAGCCTTGGTATTTTGCTCAAAAATCACCCAAAAATGATCAAATTTGAAATTGATTGATTTTGATTGCGGATTGAAAAGTGATGAAAACGAGCTATTTTGGGCCAAAAAGTAAGGCTATAGCCTTGGTATTTTGCTCAAAAATCACCCAAACATATTCAAATTTGAAATTGATTGATTTTGATTGCAGATTGAAAAGTGATGAAAATGAGCCATTTTTGGCCAAAAAGTAAGGCTATAGCCTTGGTATTTTGCTCAAAAATCACCCAAAAATGATCAAATTTGAAATTGATTGATTTTGATTGCAGATGGAAAAGTGATGAAAATGAGCCATTTTTGGCCAAAAAGTAAGGCTATAGCCTTGGTATTTTGCTCAAAAATCACCCAAAAATGATCAAATTTGAAATTGATTGATTTTGATTGCAGATGGAAAAGTGATTAATATGAGCCATTTTTGGCCAAAAAGTAATGCTATAGCCTTGGTAGTTTGCTCAAAAATCACCCAAAAATGATCAAATATGAAATTGATTGATTTTGATTGCAGATTGAAAAGTGATGAAAATGAGCCATTTTTGGCCAAAACGTAAGGCTATAGCCTTGGTATTTTGCTCAAAAATCACCCAAAAATGATCAAATGTGAAATTGATTGATTTTGATTGCAGATTGAAAAGTGATGAAAATGAGCCATTTTTTGGCCAATACGTAAGGCTATACCCTTGGTATTTTGCTCAAAAATCACCCAAAAATGATCAAATTTGAAATTGATTGATTTTGATTGCAGATTGAAAAGTGATGAAAATGAGCCATTTTGGGCCAAAAAGTAAGGCTATAGCCTTGGTATTTTGCTCAAAAATCACCCAAAAATGATCAAATTTGAAATTGATTGATTTTGATTGCAGATTGAAAAGTGATGAAAATGAGCCATTTTTGGCCAAAACGTAAGGCTATAGCCTTGGTATTTTGCTCAAAAATCACCCAAAAATGATCAAATTTGAAATTGATTGATTTTGATTGCGGATTGAAAAGTGATGAAAACGAGCTATTTTGGGTCAAAAAGTAAGGCTATAGCCTTGGTATTTTGCTCAAAAATCACCCAAACATATTCAAATTTGAAATTGATTGATTTTGATTGCAGATTGAAAAGTGATGAAAATGAGCCATTTTTGGCCAAAAAGTAAGGCTATAGCCTTGGTATTTTGCTCAAAAATCACCCAAAAATGATCAAATTTGAAATTGATTGATTTTGATTGCAGATGGAAAAGTGATGAAAATGAGCCATTTTTGGCCAAAAAGTAAGGCTATAGCCTTGGTATTTTGCTCAAAAATCACCCAAAAATGATCAAATTTGAAATTGATTGATTTTGATTGCAGATGGAAAAGTGATGAATATGAGCCATTTTTGGCCAAAAAGTAATGCTATAGCCTTGGTAGTTTGCTCAAAAATCACCCAAAAATGATCAAATATGAAATTGATTGATTTTGATTGCAGATTGAAAAGTGATGAAAATGAGCCATTTTTGGCCAAAACGTAAGGCTATAGCCTTGGTATTTTGCTCAAAAATCACCCAAAAATGATCAAATTTGAAATTGATTGATTTTGATTGCAGATTGAAAAGTGATGAAAATGAGCCATTTTGGGCCAAAAAGTAAGGCTATAGCCTTGGTATTTTGCTCAAAAATCACCCAAAAATGATCAAATTTGAAATTGATTGATTTTGATTGCAGATTGAAAAGTGATGAAAATGAGCCATTTTTGGCCAAAAAGTAAGGCTATAGCCTTGGTATGTTGCTCAACAATCACCCAAAAATGATCAAATTTGAAATTGATTGATTTTGATTGCAGATTGAAAAGTGATGAAAATGAGCCATTTTTGGCCAAAACGTAAGGCTATACCCTTGGTATTTTGCTCAAAAATCACCCAAAAATGATCAAATTTGAAATTGATTGATTTTGATTGCAGATTGAAAAGTGATGAAAATGAGCCATTTTGGGCCAAAAAGTAAGGCTATAGCCTTGGTATTTTGCTCAAAAATCACCCAAAAATGATCAAATTTGAAATTGATTGATTTTGATTCCAGATTGAAAAGTGATGAAAATGAGCCATTTTTGGCCAAAACGTAAGGCTATAGCCTTGGTATTTTGCTCAAAAATCACCCAAAAATGATCAAATTTGAAATTGATTGATTTTGATTGCGGATTGAAAAGTGATGAAAACGAGCTATTTTGGGCCAAAAAGTAAGGCTATAGCCTTGGTATTTTGCTCAAAAATCAGCCAAACATATTCAAATTTGAAATTGATTGATTTTGATTGCAGATTGAAAAGTGATGAAAACGAGCTATTTTGGGCCAAAAAGTAAGGCTATAGCCTTGGTATTTTGCTCAAAAATCAGCCAAACATATTCAAATTTGAAATTGATTGATTTTGATTGCAGATTGAAAAGTGATGAAAATGAGCCATTTTTGGCCAAAAAGTAAGGCTATAGCCTTGGTATTTTGCTCAAAAATCACCCAAAAATGATCAAATTTGAAATTGATTGATTTTGATTGCAGATTGAAAAGTGATGAAATGAGCCATTTTTGGCCACAAAGTAAGGCTATAGCCTTGGTATTTTGCTCAAAAATCACCCAAAATTGATCAAATTTGAAATTGATTGATTTTGATTGCAGATTGAAAAGTGATGAAAATGAGCCATTTTTGGCCAGAAAGTAAGGCTATAGCCTTGGTATTTTGCTCAAAAATCACCCAAAAATGATCACATTTGAAATTGATTGATTTTGATTGCAGATTGAAAAGTGATGAAAATGAGCCATTTTGGGCCAGAAAGTAAGGCTATAGCCTTGGTATTTTGCTCAAAAATCACCCAAAAATGATCAAATTTGAAATTGATTGATTTTGATTGCAGATTGAAAAGTGATGAAAATGAGCCATTTTTGGTCACAAAGTAAGGCTATAGCCTTGGTATTTTGCTCAAAAATCACCCAAAAATGATCAAATTTGAAATTGATTGATTTTGATTGCAGATTGAAAAGTGATGAAAATGAGCCATGTTTGGCCAAAAAGTTAGGCTATAGCCGTGGTAGTTTGCTCAAAAATCACCCAAAATTGATCAAATTTGAAATTGATTGATTTTGATTGCAGATTGAAAAGTGATGAAAATGAGCCATTTTTGGCCACAAAGTAAGGCTATAGCCTTGGTATTTCGCTCAAAAATCACCCAAAATTGATCAAATTTGAAATTGATTGATTTTGATTGCAGATTGAAAAGTGATGAAAATGAGCCATTTTTGGCCAAAAAGTAAGGCTATAGCCTTGGTATTTTGCTCAAAAATCACCCAAAAATGATCAAATTTGAAATTGATTGATTTTGATTGCAGATTGAAAAGTGATGAAAATGAGCCATTTTTGGCCAAAACGTAAGGCTATACCCTTGGTATTTTGCTCAAAAATCACCCAAAAATGATCAAATTTGAAATTGATTGATTTTGATTGCAGATTGAAAAGTGATGAAAATGAGCCATTTTGGGCCAAAAAGTAAGGCTATAGCCTTGGTATTTTGCTCAAAATCACCCAAAAATGATCAAATTTGAAATTGATTGATTTTGATTGCAGATTGAAAAGTGATGAAAATGAGCCATTTTTGGCCAAAACGTAAGGCTATAGCCTTGGTATTTTGCTCAAAAATCACCCAAAAAATGATCAAATTTGAAATTGATTGATTTTGATTGCGGATTGAAAAGTGATGAAAACGAGCTATTTTGGGCCAAAAAGTAAGGCTATAGCCTTGGTATTTTGCTCAAACATCAGCCAAACATATTCAAATTTGAAATTGATTGATTTTGATTGCAGATTGAAAAGTGATGAAAATGAGCCATTTTTGGCCAAAAAGTAAGGCTATAGCCTTGGTATTTTGCTCAAAAATCACCCAAAAATGATCAAATTTGAAATTGATTGATTTTGATTGCAGATTGAAAGTGATGAAAATGAGCCATTTTTGGCCACAAAGTAAGGCTATAGCCTTGGTATTTTGCTCAAAAATCACCCAAAATTGATCAAATTTGAAATTGATTGATTTTGATTGCAGATTGAAAAGTGATGAAAATGAGCCATGTTTGGCCAAAAAGTAAGGCTATAGCCTTGGTATTTTGCTCAAAAATCACCCAAAAATGATCAAATTTGAAATTGATTGATTTTGATTGCAGATTGAAAAGTGATGAAAATGAGCCATTTTGGGCCAGAAAGTAAGGCTATAGCCTTGGTATTTTGCTCAAAAATCACCCAAAAATGATCAAATTTGAAATTGATTGATTTTGATTGCAGATTGAAAAGTGATGAAAATGAGCCATGTTTGGTCACAAAGTAAGGCTATAGCCTTGGTATTTTGCTCAAAAATCACCCAAAAATGATCAAATTTGAAATTGATTGATTTTGATTGCAGATTGAAAAGTGATGAAAATGAGCCATGTTTGGCCAAAAAGTTAGGCTATAGCCGTGGTAGTTTGCTCAAAAATCACCCAAAATTGATCAAATTTGAAATTGATTGATTTTGATTGCAGATTGAAAAGTGATGAAAATGAGCCATTTTTGGCCACAAAGTAAGGCTATAGCCTTGGTATTTCGCTCAAAAATCACCCAAAATTGATCAAATTTGAAATTGATTGATTGTGATTGCAGATTGAAAAGTGATGAAAATGAGCCATTTTTGGCCAGAAAGTACGGCTATAGCCTTGGTATTTTGCTCAAAAATCACCCAAAAATGATCAAATTTGAAATTGATTGATTTTGATTGCAGATTGAAAAGTGATGAAAATGAGCCATTTTGGGCCAGAAAGTAAGGCTATAGCCTTGGTATTTTGCTCAAAAATCACCCAAAAATGATCAAATTTGAAATTGATTGATTTTGATTGCAGATTGAAAAGTGATGAAAATGAGCCATTTTTGGTCACAAAGTAAGGCTATAGCCTTGGTATTTTGCTCAAAAATCACCCAAAAATGATCAAATTTGAAATTGATTGATTTTGATTGCAGATTGAAAAGTGATGAAAATGAGCCATTTTTGGTCACAAAGTAAGGCTATAGCCTTGGTATTTTGCTCAAAAATCACCCAAAAATGATCAAATTTGAAATTGATTGATTTTGATTGCAGATTGAAAAGTGATGAAAATGAGCCATGTTTGGCCAAAAAGTTAGGCTATAGCCGTGGTAGTTTGCTCAAAAATCACCCAAAATTGATCAAATTTGAAATTGATTGATTTTGATTGCAGATTGAAAAGTGATGAAAATGAGCCATTTTTGGCCACAAAGTAAGGCTATAGCCTTGGTATTTCGCTCAAAAATCACCCAAAATTGATCAAATTTGAAATTGATTGATTTTGATTGCAGATTGAAAAGTGATGAAAATGAGCCATTTTTGGCCAGAAAGTAAGGCTATAGCCTTGGTATTTTGCTCAAAAATCACCCAAAAATGATCAAATTTGAAATTGATTGATTTTGATTGCAGATTGAAAAGTGATGAAAATGAGCCATTTTTGGCCACAAAGTAAGGCTATAGCCTTGGTACTTTGCTCAAAAATCACCCAAAAATGATCAAATTTGAAATTGATTGATTTTGATTGCAGATTGAAAAGTGATGAAAATGAGCCATTTCTGGCCAAAAAGTAAGGCTATAGCCTTGGT